>BSBN01000618.1:639416-1278833 GCA_027924645.1 Cunninghamia lanceolata
AATTGATCACTGATCACACTTGAAAACCTCCACTGACCTCTACTGTAAGTGAGATTTATTGAAAAAAAAAACTAACACAGAAACAAATGTTGTAGTTGCAACTTATTCTGAAACATTGAAACTAAATTACTGATATGTGAAACTCATAGGGACATGCCCATTCACAAGAATGGAAAAATAACTCCCAGATCTGATGATGCAGCTCCATTTGATCCACATTGAATTGACAATAGACCAAATGAAATGCATGAAGAAATATAACTGGAACTTGTACCTTTTTGTTTTCCTTCTTTCAGGAGACTCTCCTTTGCTAGCATCAAAAAAATGCAAGTTGATCTACATACTGTTCTACATCTAGTGGAGGGTGGGACAGGCATACCAAGCATTGGAGTCATGATTTTTCTTGCATACAAAAGCATATACTACCTTGGCTTCATTGGTGACTCTTGTGGCATGTTTCTTTACTTGATCGTGATCCAAGACAGTATCAAAATCTAGTTTGCATGTGACGGAGCTGCCAATAACAATCTTGAATCTGATCGGCATCTCCTCTTGAATGAAGAATGGGTTATGATGCAACTCTTCATTACTACAAGTGTCTCTTGATACATTATTATCATGGAGCTCACTCATTCTTTTGTCATGATCATCTAATCTTGAACAAAAAACTTCTAACTCATCCCAAAAAGAACCATTACTTTGCACAAGATGACTTACCTTTTGTTCTTCTTCAAGATGAGGTAAAGATTTTGCATCATCCTTTGCCTTGTAATTTTCAGATTCAAGATTCTTTTGCAAGTACTTTTCAGCTTCAAGAGAAATCATACCATCATCAACATCCTCATCCTCTTCTTCATTGCTTTGCACAAGAGGACTTACCTTTTGTTCTTCTTCAAGCTGAGGTAAAGATTTTGCATCATCCTTTGCCCAGTACTTTTTAGCTTCAAGAGAAATCATACCATCATCACCATCCTCGTCTTCTTCTTCATTTGACTGTATCTCTAAATCAACATTTGCCATATGTGCATGATGCTCTGAATCAATTGAAGTGACTGGATAAACAAGAACCACCTCTTTTCTTGCATTTTGATTGCATTCCTCTTTGATATGAAAGTGGAAAAACACTTGATCTGTCACTTCCATGGGCTAAAATTTTGGATCTGAAACCACAGAATCTTGAAGAGCACAACTATCAAAATAATTGGGTATCATTTGTGCTTTAGGAAGGATCTCTTCTACAAATGGATTGCATTCATATAGCTTTTCATGAGGGATTTGAGACATAGAATATGGATCAACATGATACAAGGCTTGATCTCTTAGCTCATTAAGCTCATGGGAAAAGGATTGTATAAGCTCTTTTATTTCACTCATCTCCTTATGGTTTGTCAAATTAGTAGGGAGGGTGGGTGGATTAGAACAAATTTACATTTGGCTACAAGGAAGAGCTTGGGATGGAATACTTGCATGAGGAAATAGTGGAATATTTGCATTTGGCTACAAGATTTTGAGTGAGGGAGCTAACATCCACCTTCTCTCAAAACTGATTGTAAAGGAGCTCTCCAAGTTGATTCCATCTTGTGATTGAAAAGGGTTGCAAATTTCTATACCATTCACATGCTTTTCCTCTGAGAGAAGATGCCAGTAATAGAAGAGCTACATTTTCATCTGTGACATGGTGAATCATGCACAAATTTGCAACATCTCAAATGTGATATGCAGGGCAAACAGAGCTATTTCCATGAAAATGGGGTAATACTTTCAACACTACTTCAGGAACCTGACCTTGTTGCTAACTTGTTGCTAAAGTAGAAGAGGAGTTGAATCCCAAGTCACAAATGGTAAGTTTCTTGTTGGAATATTGAGATACACATAAATATTATGGGCTTCCATGATCTACAAAAATGAAGATCTGAGATAAAGTCACCAACGTGGTCACCAAATGGAAGATTCATGCTCCTACGAGTAAATAGTTATGTGATCTTCCACCAAAATCACAAAAATGTAGAACAAAAATTCACTTGAAACATAGACCAAAGTATCTAAATTAGGTCCCACTGGGTGTGCCAAAAACTATTGGCACAAAGGTGGGGCTGATTTATTGGGTGCTTGAAAGATCTTTTCAAGACTGCAATAGGCTAAGAACAACACCAAACTTCTTATCTTAAAACTTTGTCCCACTGGGAGTGCCAAAAACTCTTGATGGTAAATTTTGCATTCCACTAACAATAATGGGAAATCTTACAAATGTGGGACGTAGTTTGCAAGATAACCTCTGGGATTTTAGAAGGCTCTTCATAGGATCTTCAATGAGATCATTTTCAGATTGTTTTGGAGAAAAGAGAAGGAAAACTTGAAATAAAATCTAACTAACATGATGATTTGCTGACCATAAACTTCACTACATGTTTTAGTGCATAGCTTTAAAGCATGTACGTTTATTTATAAAATAAAGCATATCTTTTAAGTTGACTGGTGATGTATTACTTTATAGGTCGAGCCTATATCTTTTGATGAAACCTATATCTTTGTTGTGCACCATTACTTAGATGGTCCTACACATCATATATATGGACTGTGGCTTTGTGGTAAATACTACACTTTATCTCCATATGACCGAGTGCCTTCCTGTTTCACTACCTGTGCTTCACTTCGAATGAGTTGCACTATTTTCTTAACTAGCAGTACACCTTTATAAGTTGATGAAGTCTGTCATCCATCTATAGCCTTCAGTTCTCACCAGCACCTTCTTGAGAAAGCCTGGACCCATTACCGCTCATCTATGCCTCCCTTGTTCCCTATCGGCCCTGGACACCACCACAAAAGGCTACCAATCCAATGAATTTCCTCTCACATTCACTCTGTGAAAGTCTGAAGCAAAGGGAATACCAACCACCAATTTTTCCACTACCAAGACCTCATCCAAGCCACTTGTGAATTGCTTACAGATGAAAGCATCCACCAATACTTGAATTTCCTCCCTATTTTCTCCTATGTCCAACAAAGAACCAACAAACATAACAACCACATTGGAGAACTAACACGATAATAGTTTGCAAATCACATATATTCCTCTCCCAAAATGCATTCTATCACAAACCTCACAATGTTGCTCTGGGTTTTGAAAATCTTATACATCCTCTAGTCTGAAATCTCCCCCAGAAACTGTAAGCACCAAAATCATGCACAGCCTCCATGAGGACCCCTATGATGAGTCATAACCTTGTCACGTACATGTAAGCATGAAACAACATCCTCTCAGCAGCAATTCTCTTGGTGATGTGTCTTTTCTTTCTCTTTGTGTTGTTTCCCCTTTGTCATTTTCTCTTTCTCTTCACTTTCAACACTTTTTGACACTTCTTCAACACTTGTCGATTTGCATTTCCTATGCTTGTGACCCTATTCCTAAGCCTTGTATGCATCTTGTAGGTGTGTTTTCACCTTTCCCCCAGTGTTTTTCATCCATTCCCACCCCTAGAGGCCTTCTAGAGGTCCTCCCAAGCCATATCCTCCTTTCTGTTTTCAGTTTCACTCAACCAATCTAAATCTCCCCATATTATTTCCAGATCTCCCCTAGGAGATCCTACTTTTGTAAGTACAGATTTGGATTTTCACATATGATTGACCTAGTTTTGGAGGTAGATCGCCTCCTTTTCATCTCCTCTTCCATCTCCCACTATGGACTTTTACACAGGTGCCCTCCTCTGAGGGTCGCTCATGGGTCGCCCCCTGGGCAACCCTAACTAGTCAAAGGGGAAACCCATGGGTGACCCTATCATGTTTCTAGTCATGAGTTCACTTGAGTTTCTAGCTCAAAATAGCTTTATTTTTGCCCATTTTTCTTTTTGTTTGTATGGAATTTTGTGTTAAAGATAGAGATAACTATTTCATGCACCCACACATGCATAATTAGCTCTTTTTCATCTCTAGTTATCAATTCATGCATTCTCATGCATTCATCTTTCTTCACTTCTTCTTGAGTGATAAGCTTTTACTTGGTAGATCACTCCAATTTTAGCCCAGATCACTTTTGTGTCTTCCAACTTAGCTGTCTAATCGAATGGGGTTAACTCTTCTTCTTCACCTCTCATTCCTTCTTCTAACCTATAAATACCCCCTCCCTTAAGCACAAAGGGAGGCAATTTCATTTTTACACATAGTTCTTGCAGGTTACTGCTCTCCAAATCAAGCATTCTCATTCTCATATAGGACATAGAAGCCTTTTGCGTTTATTTGTTATCTCATTTAGCTTTTCTAAAAGCTTGTTTGTATCCATACGTTGCTCACATCACAAGCCTTAGTGCTCATCAAGCTCTCATTGAGTTTATTTCAAATCTTCAAAGCTTCTTTTGTTTCTCTTTCCTTATTGTTGCCTAGAGGATCACCCCACTACTACAAGAGGATTAGAGATTGCCAATACAAGTATATCTGAGGGTAGTGAAGGCTCACGTGTCTCCAGGTTCCTTCATACTTTTTTTTCAATTCATAGTAATTAGATAATCAAAACTTTGCTCTTGGGAATAGTAAAATACATATTTTCTCTTTCCTTGATAGGCTAAGTAGATTTGCATTGTTAAAGTAGTTTCCCTTTTCAAAGTTCATAGATTAAAAGCAATTTCCTTTCTTATATTAGATTGACCCACATATTTAGAAAACAAACAAAAACATAGATTGCATTGTATTAGATAACTTCATCATATCTTGCATACATTTTCTAATTCCTAGATTAAGAAAAAGCACTTTAATTCCCAAAAACATAAAAAAACACAAAAAGATGTTTTACATTCATACAGTCTTACATGCATATAAAATCCAGAAAGAATAAAAACATTAGCAGTATAGGAGAATTACAAACCCTTGGTTTTGTCACAAGCTCAAACAAAGTCAAACCTTAGGTCAAACAAATCCTAAGTCAAAACCCTAGGTCAAGTCAAGGTTAGCTTAAACCATCTCTCTTTTTTAGGTTCATGGAATGTGCCCTAGACTTAAAGCTAAGTGGGTGAAGGCAATCCTCAACGAGATAGAGGAGATATACCCTAGACAATAGCAAGATCAACTAGTCATTCAAAAAGAATAGGAAAGACTCAGAGAACTTCTAGTACAACAAGAATTCATCCAATAGTTTGAATGACAATGTCAACTCAAACAAAGCATCAATGAGAATAATAGTCAACTGACACAATGCTAGAACATTAGAAACCCTAACAAGAGAATGGTTACTAGTGACCCTTTGGGTCATATAGTTATCTTTACAACTATGGTCATAAAACACCTCATTCAAACAAACACACAACAACACAAGCCCCAGGATTGGCTGACCCTCTCGGTGAAGTTGATCTCTCCAACAAACTAGACCACCCCCACGTCTTGCCTCTAGACTGGGTACTTCCATGAGAGCGAGAGTGACATGGTGGTTTGCCCCTTGGCAAGGAGAGAGGGTCCGTGTGCATGCCAAAGCTGACTCAATCACCCCAAGCCACTGAGTCATGATTTTGAGCATACATATTTTGGCAAACCTGACGTGAACATAAAAATCCTTTTAAGATGAGTGATTTTGCACCTCAAACTTCAAAGATTTATTCATCACCATTATCGCATACGCTGTCAACTTCACCACATATTTTGGTGAACCAGACGTGAAAAGAAAAAACTTTTGTTTATGCTTTTTGCATTCAAAATGCTCAGATTCCATTCAAACACCAAACATTTCACACTTCAACTTTAAAATTTTCAAACATTATCACTTTCTTCCTCATAACTACCTTCACCACTTCCACTTTTGTCACCTTCGCCTTCACTCGTTCAATTTATTTTGTGGTGTCTATGGCACCCCTGAATATGATAGAACCAAACTTAAACTTAGGGATTCTTCCTTCTAGGGAACCAAAAACTCCCTCTTTTGACAGTTATGTGCCACCTCACCCAGATGCACCAATCTCAAATTTCTATGATTACGAAGACTCTGACTATGAGCAAGACCAAAGAGAACCCATGCGTTCTCTATCTTTTAACAATCCTACATGGGAACATAACCCTGCCATATCAAATGCACCTCACAAGGCTAAAAGAATACAACCAAGATTAGAAATCCACTGCTCGGATCAACATCCATAAGTACCTCAAGTACTCATCTTGATGAGGAAGAAAGAAGGTTAGAAAGAAACTTACAAGAGGCACAAGATGCCCAAGAAGCATTAAAGGTTTCCCTATGGGAAGAACAAAGAGAAAATGTTGTGTGAGAAGAAGCACAAAATCATAAAAACACTTGAAGGGAAAACCCTAGAAATGAGGAAGTACCTAGAGTTCCCACTCCTATAGACCTGATTACAACAGTAGTGCAAAGAATTAGAACTCTAGAAGTAGAACTGTTGGATTGGGTCCGGACAATTGAGAGGGGGGGTGAATCAATTGTCACACATTTTCAATCCTTTTTACTTTTAATCTTCCTTTACCACTTATAATCAATTTAATGATATAAACATTTGAACATCAATCAATAACATATGAACATAAAACATAAATAACACATTTGACACCAAGATTTTGACGTGGAAACCCAGTTAAGGGAAAAACCATGGTGGGGGTTAACCCACAAATATTAATACCCTGTTAAAAGTATTTTTACAAATGGAATGCACATGCATTCGGGCTCACTGCCCAGAGGTCACTGTTTAATTGGAGGCTCACTACCTATGGAGATGTTACAAGAGAATGATAGTGATTTGAACTGATTAATAGCATCTACTTATGCAAGAATTTCAGTTTCGGTTAAGTAAAAAAAAATTGATCTTACACATTTCATCTTTGCTCTGCTCTTCTTACTATTTTGCCTTCATTCGCACTTTGGATTTTTGTTCTTCTCACATATGCATTATTCTCATTCACAGACATACTGAATCATCCAATTTTATCTGCTATATATATCTGCAACATGATCTACAATCATTCTATTAGTCGACTTTAACAACACTTAGAATTTTAGTGAATGCTCTGCTTTGTCAGTTAGATCTATGCATAACTTAAGGTGCGGACCAAAACTTGCTCTTGAAAATCATTACTCATGTCGGCCACACTCACTGATCATCACTATTTGTCCAACAAACAACTTCCATACATCTAGAATCACAACCTTTTGCAAGGTCAACCTATTCTGCTTCTATCTGCTTTGACAAACTGGAACCCAGTACTCAGAGGCTAGTATCTTTTGAATCCTTCATCACCAGAGGACAAAAATCTAGATTTAGAATGTCTTTACAATGCATATGACTCCCCTAGATTCACATCTAATCATGACTTACCACCGGAGAGATCTGGAGCAAAATACCGGACTCTGTTACTACTTTGTTCCTCCCCAGACTTAGACAAATTCTTAATCTGACTTCCGGTATGAACAAATTGTGTTAACAGGATGATTGGGATGATCTTAATTGCCATCAATGACAACACCTCCAATGCAAAGTAGTGTCTCTTGCCAACAATCTCGCCCTTTGGCATTCATGACAACACTTAGTGAAAAATGACTAAGTCTCTAGTGCAACTCCCCCTTTGTTTGTACACTCATGTACTTTACTTATTCCAGTGCTCCCCCTTTTTTGAATACCTCATTTTTCACTACCCTTCACTCCCCCTTTGACATCAATGGCAAAGGGTGGGGTCCACAAGCCAAATTTTTCCAAAAATTCTATATATATTGCCGCATATGTATAAATAATCATTGAGTCTTATTTACATGAACTTGAGAATGTTTGCAAAGATGGTTTTTATTTGCACAAGTTCAGATGCCCAAGTGCTCTTCAATCCATCCAAAATGGAGATGTACCCACTTAAAAAGAATGAATATGCTTCTGCCTTTGACAGATCTACTGGATCACTAGTCTGAGCTGCACTCTGAGCTTCAGATAGGGGATTGTACATTGTCTCTAACTTAGGAACAATTAATCCCCAGAGCTCACGCATTCTCTTCATAATGTTACCTTTTTCTTTGACAAGCCTCTTTACCTCATCAGTCAGGCTGATTACTTGACATTCTTGACTTATAGGTGAAACTGTTAGAGGATCAAAATTTTGAGAGAGATCTGACAATTTTTTGTTCTTGCTCTTTTATCTTTATCTCAATATCCTCATTAACTTTGGGCCATGATAGACAGAATTTGTACATATCACTTCCATCATTTAGAGCATTTTGAATACTTTTTATGCTAATACCAAGTATTATTCTATCATTTCCTATTAGATTCTTTATTTCACAAAATATCTTATCCAGGAATTCTTTCTAAACTTTTGCCTCTGCAAACTTCTCAAAGGACTCAAAATGAGTATTCATAGAACTTACAAGATTTCACAGATGTTCAGAGGGGGGATCAGATGGATTCTTTTGGTAGGTAGGCATTAACTTTTCCAAGATCTTGGATGCAAGTTCTAGTAGTTCATTATCCTCCATGTGGAATTTTAACATCTTTTCTCTAGCCTTTACTTGGGTGAATGATGCTATTTTCATCAGTTGAATTGGAGAGACAGCATCTGGATTGGCTAGACCTTGGAGTAGTTCCGGTTCATCAAGCTCACTCAGCTCCTTTTCAAGAAGACTTTTTACTGCACCTGTAGTGTCTCTTGCAACATTTACTAAACCATCCTTTTATTCAGCAGATTTCTCAGTATCTGCTTTATGTGTTTTAACATTTGCACCATCTTCTTTTGCTTTATCTTTCTCTGTGTTCTCTACAGAAGGACTCTTTCCTATTTGTTCATCATTTGCTACCTGATCCGGAGGGCTCTGAGAAGTAGTAATATTATCCTCTTTTCCTGATGTATCAGGTGGATTGGGAGTATTTCTTGCACCAACTACTTTAACCAACATTTCTATATCCTCCTAATTTGTTTTTTCTACTTCCGGAATAGAGGCTTCACCCAACTCAGATTGATGCTCAAAAATGTTCTCTTCTTTACCATCTGGAACTTCTTTTGTGACTATAGGAAAATTGTGTTTTCTCAAGGCTTTCAAAAGAATCTCTTGAGTTTCTTCAAGGATTTCACTTGTTTCTCCAAGAATGAGTTTGTTCATTCTCCTTTTACTTTTAAAGTCATCTTTTGACTTCTTTGAATATCATATCTATTTGATCAGGAGAAATTTGAGGACACAAATTTATAAGCTCATGTTCCCAGATCTCTATGTCCTTGCACTTGGCATTTTATTTTCTGAACTCCAAGATATTTGCTAGAATTTATGGTAACTCAGAAGTTATCTCAATCAGTGCCTTGTTGTAGATGTTGAGATATCTAATGGTTGCTTCCTTCAACACCCTTTTATCCATGTCATTGTATTCATCATAGAATTCAATCATGGGTTTTAGATTACCATCCACATTGACTGATTTTATCACATCTTCTAGGGAGAGTGTGGGCTTCTCAACATATTCCTCATAATCTTTTATCTTTTTCTTTTTACTAGTCCTTTTGCTTCCATAGGCCTTTTCTTTGGTTAGTTTTGTAGCTTTTGTTCCAGTGACTTTTAGTTCCTTGATTTCAATGTTTGATTCTGTATCTTCTTCTTCTTCTTCTCTTATGCTTACATAGGTCTGAGATGCTTTTGTTTTCTTCCTTTTCTCCCATCTTCTGGATGATTTTGCTTCTGGTTTTGCAATTCAGAGGCAGTAGCAGAGCTTCTAGTAGTTCTTGAAGTGGAAGAGAGTTCCACCAGATCACCTGTTTGTTTCTTATCTTGTTTTTCTTTCTCATCCTTCTCTGTTCTTTCTCTGAATTTCTTCACAACTTCCTTAGGCCCATATTTTCAGCTAGCTGCACAACTTCTTTTCTTACTCTTCTATTAGTTTCAGGTTCTCTAAGCTCAGTATGCAACTTTAAACTCGGCTCTTCATAAGTTCCAAATCTTTCAACCATTGTGTCTTTGGGCTTGCTTAGAAGATGTTGAGCATATATGTCTAGGATCTTTTCATCTACTTCATACCCCATGGGCATGATCCAAATAGTTCTAGGTTCCACTGCTTCCATCAAACACTGATCAGTATCAACTATGAAGCATATTTCAGTTTTATACTTGTTAATAATTGAATTAGGGATTCTTTCCCTTGAGTGCATCATACTCTAAAAATTCTTAAAGTAACCCCATATTGCAATTTTCTAAGCTTTGAAATCACCAATGTTGCAAAGATGATTTCTAATCTAAATGACAACTGGCTCATCCTTAGTCTAGTGCACACCTTTTACCCCAGGTACTTCATTCATAAAGTAAAAGAATAGACATAGAATCAGTGTACCAAACTTGAAAGTATTTTTCTTATATTTCTTAATTTTATTCAAATTTTCAATCAGTTGATTCTGTAGTAGTTCACACAAGTCATAATCAATATTTTCTTTTAGCATCTTGTAAGCAGCATATATGGCTATTCCAGAAATAGAATTTTCTCTACTCGAGTGGTAAATCTTATACCTAAACACCATGGAGCCGAATTTAACATCCGATTCAACAATGTCATTAATGGTCATTGTCCTTCTGTCAAACTTAGCACCGGTAGCATTAGTCACTATCTAATTTTTCATGGCTTTCAATATGGGCAATCCTCTAGTTGAGTTTAAACTAGTTACATTTCTGATAGCATCCTTAGTAATCTTGATTGGTTTTAACAGCCAAATAAATTCATCATGCATCCAACTCAAGACGTATTAGACCCATTCATCCTCATCAAATGTTGGAAACCCCATAATCTGAAGGAAGTGTTTATCCTATAGAGCCTTATACTCAGGTTTAAGTTCATCATTTTCATCCTTGAGTTGTTTCTCAAACAAGTCTACATACCTTGAATCTCCAAACTCATCTATATTTGCATGAATATAAACCCTAATGTCTTCTACATACATCACACCATTGAGAACACTTGAAAAAGCACCCAATGGGTCAACTTCAATTGATTTGTGAGGATGCTTCTTAAATTTGGGTCTAGGCCTTTCAATAATGTCAACAACATGAGGAGTAGCCATCTCAACAAATTTTAGATTCAAAGTATTATAGAGAGGTACCTTTTTCTTTCACGGTGTTAGGGTTGATCAATTTGCCAGTCGAATTTAGTCTTTGCCTCAATCTCTGGATTTGCACCTCAAATGCTCTTCTTCTTGTTTTCTTCAAATGCAAGGTGATTTGAATGAGTGACCAAGTGATCTTTTATCTTATGCAAAACCTAATTTGGCATTGTAATAAATGCGATGCCCTAATTTTGTCTGGTTACATTATTTTTGACAGTTCTTCATGAATCACTCTGCAAGATTTCATATCAACATCTTTTCTTCCAGAAATTCTTCCAAAGGTTCTAGACCAATTCAGAATGTTCTCTTTTATTGTGCCAGACTTAGGCACCCACTTACTGATTGGGGGAATTTGATGTTCTATGCAGCTCCCCCTGAGCCAGAGCTTCTGACTTAATGCCCAGAGGAATTATCAGCATTGGATTTTGGTGCGGACCCATCGCTATTATTTATGGTATCTTTCTTTATCCAAATCTTGTTCATTTCACTTCATATCTCTTTCACATCTATTTTTGTTTTGTCTCTATCTTGCTTCTGCTCATCTAGTTTTTTGTTTACCAGTCTTCTTCTTCCATTGTTCCTATTTCTGTAGAATCTTGCAATATGACTAGATTTATTGCAGTTAAAGCACACTTGATTTCCTCTTGATCTGCACTAATTAACCATGTGTCCAAATCCATTGCAAACAAAGCAGTAGCCATTGAAAGAATTGTGATTTGAGTTATTCATTAACATACTTCTACATTCATTGGATTTGTGACCATACCTCTTGCATTTGAAGCATTGACCAGAGAAGGATGGACCATTTTGATTTTCTCTACTTCTGCACTGAGTAGCTTTATGACCAAATTTATTGCAATTGAAACAATTTCCATTAAATGATGGATATTTTTGAGCATTAGGCTATCTTACCGGAGGTTTTCTACTTATGTTCCTTTTGTTTCTTGGTTAGAAATTTCTTTGTCCAGATCTAGAGCTTTCACCTTTCTCATTTTTAAGATTATGCTTGTCATTGTCCTTTTTCTGTTCTTCAATTAGTGCTTCAAGTTTAGCTGATCTTATTTTGAATTTCTCCTTATACTCATTTGTAATTTCTAGGTCATGTCTGAGAGTGATAATCTGTCTCTCAAGTTCTCTCTCATTATTTCTACTTCTTTGTAGATTAGATTCTAGGAGACTAGCTATTCCATCCAATCTGCAGCATTCTTCATTACTTTCTTTCAAATTTTTCTTCATCTCTTCTTCAGTTTCCTATCTTCAATTTCCTTGGTTAGTCTCATCACCCTAGTTTCCATCTCATGTTTTAGGACAACTTCTCTAGCTAACTTTTGACATTCTTTTGTCTTTTCTTTTAGGGCCTTGTCTTCCGGTTGAAGAAGTTGCTCCTTTCCTTTTGCATTGGATTTGCTCAACTTTTCTTTTAAGATCTCAATGAAGTCTTCAGCCTTTTTGAGATTTTCTTGCAGTTCTTGAACTTTTGCCTTAGACTGCTCAAGATCATCTAAGGCGAGATTAAGTTGTCCTTGAAGATTATATTCATCCATTTTTACTGCCTTCCCAGATCTTCCTTAAGCTGTTAAACTTTTCCAAAGGAACCTTGCTCTAATACCAATTGTTGATTGAGTTCGAACAACTAAGAGGGGGGGTGAACCAGCTGTCACACATGTTCAATCCTTTTTACTTTTAATTCTCCTTTACCACTTATAATCAATTTAATGATATAAAAATTTTAGCATCAATCAATAACATATGAACAGAAAACATAAATAACACATTCAACACCAAGATTTTGACGTGGAAACCTAGTTAAGGGAAAAACCATGGTGGGGGTTAACCCACAAATATTTATACCTTGTTAAAAGTATTTTTACAAATGGAATGCACATGCATTCAGGCTCACTACCCAGAGCTCGCTGTTCAATTGGAGGCTCACTACCTATGGAGATGTTACAAGAGAATGACATAGATTTGAACTAATTAATAGCATCTACTTATGCAAGAATTTCAGTTCCAGTTAAGTACAAAAAAATTGATCTTACACATTTCATCTTTGCTCTGCTCTTCTTACTATTCTACCTTCATTTCCACTTTGGATTTCTACTCTTCTCACATATGCCTTATTCACATTCACACACACACTGAATCATTCAATTTTATCATCTATATATATCTGCAACATGATCTACAATCATTCTATCAGTCGGCTTTAACAATACTTAGAATTTTAATGAATGCTCTACTATGTCGGCTAGATCTATTTATAACTTATCATGCAGACCAAAACTTGCCCTTGAAAATCATTTCTTATGTTGGACACACTCACTGATAATCATTATTTGTCCAACAAACAACTTCCATACATCCGAAATCAAAACCTTCTGCAAGGTCAGCTTGTTCTCCTTCTGTCTGCTCTGACAAACTGGAACCCAGTACTCAGAGGCTAGTATCTTTTGAATCCTTCATCACTAGAGGACAAATGTCTTTACAATGCATATGACTCTCCTAGATCTAGAGCTAATCATGACTTACCACCGGAGAGATCTAGAGCAAAATGCCAGACTCTGTTACTGCTTTGTTCCTGACTACCCAGACTTAGACAAATTCTAAATCTGACTTCTGGTATGAACAAATTGTGTTAAGTGGATCATTGGGATGATCTTAGTTGCCATTAATGACAGCACCTACAATACAAAGTAGTGTCTCTTGCCAACAAGAACAACCTCCTCTAGAAAGAAGACAGAAGTCGTATGAAAATATCAAAATTGAACAAGACTAGGGGACATCTCAGAATCCTCCCTACCTCAACTACTACTCAAGAAATGGGAGAAACAACACATTCCTGAATGGGAACCCTCCTATTCAGAACAATCAAGCAATGACGGGAAGCCAAGAAAATTAGACAATGGAAATTGGTTACCAAAACCCTCCTATTGGATTAATGCTATCAACTCCTCAATCGCAGAGTGCCTTTCTAGGCACATACTTGGAATACATGAAAGAACCATTTGACTTAATCATAAGAAATGTTTAGTTGCCTCAACCATTACCTAATCTCCCAAAGTTCAAAGGAGAGGGTGATCCCAACTCGCACATCAAAGCTTATACTATCGGGTTCGAAGAAATCCTCCCTTGGGATGGGGTTGTCACCAAGATCTTCCCGAAGACCTTAGAAGGAATAACTATGGATTGGTATTATCACCTACTAGAAGCCTTGATACACTCATTGAGGTAGTTAATCAGAGAGGTTGTCATGGCTTTCAATATGAACAAACTTGTGAAGATGGGAATCAAAGAATTCTTATCCATGAAACAAGAACCGAATGAATCAGTATCTCACTTTGTTATTCGATGGAGACAAATCTCTCTATTCATCAAATAGTGCTCCAAACATGGACCATTGTGAGTTATGTGACCTCTCCTTACATGCCTTAAACAAGGATATGAGAGAAGAAGCTCAAAAGTTACCTTACAATCCTACAAAGAGGCCTTGGAAAGTGCTTTAAGGATCGACCAAGTAGTCATTGATAGTGGCAAAAGGATTTACAAGTCAAATGGAAAGATGATAAGGGAGGATACAAGGAACAATGCCCCTGTCATTAAGATTCTTGCAAACAATATAAATGCAACAACAAATGGGGTGACAGATCAATCCCCAGTTAGGAAGGTGAGAGATGATTATAACAGAAGAGACTATTACCCTACCAATGTCAATGCAATTAATCATCCAAGAAATCATGTGTATTACCCAAGGGACAATTATCAGATTTGGAATTGGAATGGAAATGGTAATGATGGAAGGTATGAAAGACTCTCTTATGAGTATAATCAATTTTGTTCTTTTCATAGAACTAGGGGGCATAGCATGAAATCCTATAGAGAGTACAACAAATTTATAGAAAGATTGCCAAAAGACCAATAGTCGTTGTTCATAGAGATATTCTTGAATCCACAATAGGTCATGCTAGATAACAAGGGGACAAGACAAACCCAAGCCTCAATAGCTCTATAGAATGCTAACATGAGAATCTACCAGGACTCATTTCCTGCACATAAAGATACAAAAACAATGAATCAAAATGACGGAGCCCAAGGTAGCAACACCAATATCCCATGATAGTTAGGATAAAAAGGAGAAGCTAGAATGTTGGGGTTGGTCAAAATACTACATAATGAAGAAGAGGAAGGAGATCTTGAGAATGAGCCAAAGGAAATACATGAAGGTACAGTCTTAGTGGTTGAGCCAATACCATCACTGATTGGACCATACGAACCCATCGAAGATGTAAAGAAAACCTATGAAAACATATCATTCATTAACCTACTTAGGAACTCCCCCTCGTGCCACTCAACATTGTTGAAGGAAATAGGGTTGAAGTACCTCAATCAAATCACACCTCCACCTAGTGAGAAAAACAACCATGTGGATTTTGATTTAAACCCACCAAATTCTAAGCTTAAAGACCTAGATTTATTCTTTGATCTAAAGCAAATGCCTTTTGAGATAGAGTTGACAAAGAAAGGAGGCCCTATACTATACTTGCAAGTATGGATCTATGACACATGCATCAAAAGAACACTAATTGATGATAGAGAAATAGTGAACATAGTTCTATTCTCTCTTTGGAAAGAATGGGTTATGGGCACACCAACATCATCGGTTCTAGAGACACACTGAGTGTGTATGATAATTTACGATAGGAAAGATCATGTTCACTATAACTCTAGGACCAAAGACTATCCCAACTACATTTTATGTCATTGATAAGGACATGGGATACAATCTGCTTCTTGGAAGACCCTAGATACATAGAATGAAAGTTGTGCCATCTACATTATTTCAGGAGGCTCGATTCTTACATCTTGGGAAGGTGTATGTTGCAAAAGGGGATGCAGAGACTTTTAGCATGATAAAATAAAACACAACAAACAAGAAGATAGGCATCCCCATAGATTATGAACTTCCCACAAACAAGCTTTACGTTCCTAGTCCTACACCACATCGATATGTATCAAGAGGATAGAAATCCTAGAAAAGACTATAAACAGTGCAGAGATGAAGGCCTTGGAGTGAAAGGAAGCTAGGTGTGCGGAAATCACTTCCTTCACTAATCTAATGAGGAGAGATGTATGCAAATTCAATTTAATTCTTACAACTATAGCAACATAGAACATCTAATAGAGATATTGTAGTAATACACATACACACAGAAAGTAGACAGAAGAGAGAGAGAGAGAAGATATACATGGGGAAAACCCTTACGGGTGAAAAACCCCACACTCTAAAACATAGCTCAAATGTATTACAGTAAACAATAACATATTACAATACGGTTTCAGAGCCAATGCTCTTTCAGGAGTCTTCGAATGTCGAATCTAGAGATATTTCGATAGCATAACAGTACTTGTACCAAAGTTATCTATCTCATATCCAAGCACCTGTTTATATAGAGTTTACAAGGCAAATATGGAACCTTCTAGAGATGGGCGTCGATCATGGACTCATGCCCCAAAACTCACGCCTAAGGACACTTGTCCAACATCCCATCCTGAAGTGGGCGCCTGGTCCCAAGATAGGTTACGACAGATGCTCTTACGCACCTTATAGCTATCATAGAATCTGTCATACATTGACTAAAAATTTCATATTCCTCTTACATGTCATAACTGCCCTTGACCGCCCAAAGATGCCTTTCTCTCGTGCAAAGATACTCACCAACACTTGTCATTAATTAAAAATCATTTGAGGTTTCGGGGGCATTGCCCCTGAGCCCCCACAAGGGTGTTGCCCCTCAACCCCACCCTGTACCGTGACAGGGAGCGCGCTAGGGGCGCTGCCCCTGGACCCCACAAGGGGCTACACCCCTTGACCTCGTCTTGGGGGCGCTACCCCCAAACCCCCGTTAATTATTCAAGGGGGAAACCATGGCTGCCAAAGTCACCAAAATTTACCTTGCTGCATATACACAAGGTGTTGACTATGCCAACTCAACATGGGATAAATAAATACAACATTAAGAATTTGCAAAGGTTGAGACAACTTAATTCCCAACATGGAGGACAAGGCACCACCAAAACAGAAAGAAGTTATTCCCAAGGAAAAAATAGTGAAAATTATGGAATGCATAGAGAAGGATGGAGCTCTCTAATTCTTGTTGGAAGTACTCATGATCAATGTACAACCAACCTACAAACTCTTTCCTTGGATAGGGGAGAAGCCTCACATAACTGAAGGGCCAATATTTGAAACAACTACATTAGATTTGAGATATGCAAACCCTCACACTTTCTCAAATCGTGAAGAAGACGTGACAGAAAGTTACACTCCTTTATCACTGTTAAGTGAGTCAAGTGTCCTTGAGACATCAGAAGAAAGTGAGTCGTATGAACCTCTCACACCAATAGAAGAGTCATAGAGACCATTAACACCTATGGAGGATGTAAACTCTATTGACAATGAATCAACAAACATAATAGGATTTCTCCCAAGGAAGTTCATAGTACATCTCATCCAAAAGTGCAACCTACCACTTCTGCCTCAGTGTAGTCAAATGAGTTGGGTGAATGGGAAGCACCCTTAGTGCAAATTGAAATGGTTGAGAGTCTCCCACATGAAGATGAAGAAAGTGAGGGAACATTTCATAAAGAATGGAAAATACATGTGTTAGTTTGAACATATGATCTTATCATCTTTGAGTTGCTAGGAAGCTACATTGGATATTCTATGGATCTGAGACCTAAGCCCAATAGAAGGGTGAGTATTAGCTTTGTTCCTCCTGATGAGCAAAGGGAACCTCAGACTCCCTTTGAATTATTCCATTTTTTACAAAACATTCAAGATAGACAAGACTTAAAGATTTACAAGCAAGAGCATTTCAACATGCTAATGGATTTGCTAAGGTGTGATGGAGTCTTATATTGGACCCCTTCCCATCAACAAGCTTTCCAAGATTTACTCCATCTCACATTACCAAGAGAAACCACTAAATTAGAAAGGGTAGAACCAAATGACGTCACAAAACCCTATAGGATAGGAGAGCTCGTCCTAAGAAGAGGTAGCACAAAAAAAAGAGAAGACAAAAGAGAACATTCACAGAGGACTAGAAAGGTCCCTACATGGTCAAAGAAGATGCCAAAAATGGTGCCTATCTCTTGTGCACAATGAGGGGGAGAGGAATTTGGAGAAACAGTCAATGCCTTTCACCTCAAGAAAAACTATGTCTGAAAATCATAAAAATCAGAAAACATAAAAAAATACAAAAAAAAAGTATTCCAAAAATACAAAAAAATTTACAAAATCAAAAAAATATCAAAAAGAGTTTGTTTCTTGCATTTTAGTATTATTCTATTCATCTTTTATTACAGTGAATGACTCACTCTTATATTATTTTATTTTCAATAAGGAGTGTAAGGTTGCCTAGGTATAAGTGATCCTTTTAGGTCCTGAGATTCCCTATTTTCACAATCATCATTTCCCCCCTTCCTTTCCAGTGATTCTAATCAAAGCCTAGCTCTTAGCTTTACACTAATCCTAGTCTTAATGAGTCAAGAGGTTAGGTCTAAGAAAAGTCAGTATTCAAACCTAAAGTGTTCAAAGGAAGCTTGCAAGAAGACCTTCCCAATTCTTCTCTAGTAGAAAAGAAGTCCAACTGGATTATGAAAACTTTTGGTGGCACCCAACCCCTTATCTTCCCTAGACAAAAATGTTAGGAGGATAAAAAATCTGAAGGAAGTAGACTAAAATATGAGTAAATAAAAAAATGAGTGGAAAAAATAAGAGTGTTGAGTAAAGTGAGAATTGAGAGATCAAGTTGTTGCATATCAAAGGTTCCAAAAGCATTCATTTTTCATAAAAAGTCAAAAATCCAAAAAATGAGAAAATCAAGTGAGGCATTCTAGACAATACAAAAAATAGAGAAAAAAAGAAAGTTAAAAAAAGAGTGATGGAGAGAAGATTGTTGAATGTTCATACTCTTGGGTGGAGATCAGTCTAAGCACGAAGCTTCAAGGGTGAAATTCCATTGGAGAAAATAAAAGAGAAAGGTACAAAGCACACACACAGTAGCTGAGCAAAGCCAAGAGTCTAGTAGTCTTGATGATCATTTTCTATCTAGGGACCCTTGTTATTCCCATTTTATCCTTTACCCCGAGTCTATCTTTCTTTCCATCTATGATCTATGTCTAGCGAACATTAATAAAATTTGTTACTTGTCTAAGTGGAAAGGTTGTCAGATTGTCTTATCTAGATAAGGACCAATGTTTAGCCTTTAGCAAAACTCGAATTTAGAAATGCTCCATTCCACTCCAGCCCCCACTTAAGTTCTAAATGCCTATCTCACAAACTTGATTAGGTCTCTTATACTAGGATAACCTACAGTCTCCTAGATTGAAAATCATATTAAAAGAGCGGTCATGTTGTTTGTTCCACAATGCATTCATACAAAAATTAGAAAAAGAGATCCAAACCAATAAAGTCAATAGCATAACTCATGGCATTCCATAGAAGTAAAAGATTCATTTAAGCATCACTTGTGTTTTTTGCATCTACATATCATAACCTGCATTTCATATATGTTCCAAAAAAGTTACAAAATATGTCATCATTATCATACTTGCATCCTTAATCTTGAAGCTCTAAACATAATCAAAGAGTTCTTAAACTTCCAAATAGCACAAGAGATGAGTACTCGTATGATAGAAAAACAACCATAAAAAGAAAAACTTTCATTGACATATCAGAATTTTACATTCATAAGAGTGCAAGAGCTAGGACAAAATCCTCTCAAAGGAAAGTAAGGTTCCCCATGTAAGGGGGCATGGTTTCAAAAAAGGAAAAAATAAAACAAGCTCAAGGGTGGTTCCCTCCGATATAACCCTCATGACACCTACTCCTCTGTCTATATGTAGCACTTGTCTCTCCATGAGACTTGTGTGAGCGAGGTGCCCTACTATTAGTGCGAGAATGTGAAGGTTTTACAGTACTAGACTCTCACTGCCAAATCCCAAGGTGAGCCATCTCATGAAGAACCTGATTCTCACCCCTAAGGATGAGATTCTCGACCTTCAAGGTACCACTCTCCTGACACCCGTGATAGGCAGGAGAGATGGTGTAGTCATAGTAGGAGGTTTCATAGAATGAAATATCCAAACTATGTAGCTAGACTAACACAATGAAAACAACTCAAAGATACAAAGCAAATGTAGATTCAGTCATTTAGTATATCATAGAATCCAAATACAAATTGGCTGGCAACATGCCGGCTTACAATTAGGGCTCATTGGCCTGATTATAGAACAAGCACAAGATATAGCTTTGAAGCTCCTTCGCAATAAATTCAAACAAATCAACCAAGAACTATTCATCAACTTCCTAACTACTTTCCTAGGCATCTATTACATCCATCTATATCATCTCTGGAATATACAATTCCTCCACATCGACCAAGGATCATTATAAACTCTAGTCAAGAGTTGTAATGTGTGTACATAGATGGGTTAGACCTAAATGAATAGAAATCGATCCAAAATGCATAGAATGATGTAAGGATCTTAGGGAAGGTCGGCCATGAACCATACAACATTGAATGATGTGCAATTCAGCTCTGCAAGTTATGAAATGTTCTGCAAGTCTTCTCCTTTAGCTAATTATCTAAGATTGTCAGGATGCTCTGCTCTGAGAAAACACTTGATATTCCTATAGTGATATCTCTCTTATAACTAATCTAAATGATCTGAGCTTTGGATATGATGTACATGAATATCTATAGAATCTAAGTCCATCGTCGCAAGGTTTGAAATGCAACTACAGTAGAATGCAGACCAAAATACAAAAACTACTACTGACCAAATTGACTATACTAAACTAGAAAATTGAAGAAACCAAGATTGAATGCAATTTTTTTTTTGGTTGATACAAGATTGCTTTAAACTAGGGATGCTCCTACATCAGACACCTGGGGTTGTTAAGAAAGTGAGTCCCTCACTTTGCTGGGGCTAAGGGAAAACCATAACAGTTCACTTCAGCCTAAGAAATCCAAGATGAGTCTTTTGTCAGTCTACCTTTCCACTTTACCAAGTATTCCTTGTACTACTTTCCTTTGGTATTGTGTCCATCTCTGATGTCCAGGATGCTCTCTATCTATTCCGGTGCTTGTTGTGGTAACCGATTCTTCAACTCTTCAATGCTATCACTAAACTATGCTTCATGATATTGATATAGATCTACAATATTCAAAAAAGGTGATATACTCAATGTCTCTGATAGCCCACTTCATATGCATTTCCTGAATCAAATTTCCCAAGTATCCTATAGAGTCCAAACTTCTCCATCTTCAACTTATTATATGTCCCAATTGGAAATCTTTTTTTTCTCAGGTACACCATCACTTCGTCTCCAATTTCAAATTCTTTATGTCTTCTCTTCTCATCTTCCTACTCCTTGTACTTATTGTTCATCTTTTCCAAATGCTACTTAACTTGATTATACACTGTCTCAATGTGTCCTGCAAATTCTTCTACTTCTGTACTTCTCTTTCCTCCATACTGATATCTCTCAACTCTACAACTCCTCTAGGGTTTACTCGAGTAACAATCTCAAATGGTGTTCTTTCGGTACTCCTATTTACTCAATTATTGTATGCAAACTCTACTTGTGAAAAAATCAAATTACAACTTCCTGCCTTCTCTCCAACCAAACATCTCACCAAGCTTCATAAACCCTATTCACTACCTATGTCTGTCCATCAGTCTGTGGGTGAAATACTAAACTAAACTTTGAATCTGTCTTCATCTTCTTCCAAAGTGTCTTCCAAAAGTATCTTCCAAAAGTATCCAAGAAATCTTGTGTCTCTGTCTGAATTTATTCTCTTAGGTAGTCTATGCAATCTCAAAATCTCCTTAAAAAATAGGTCAACTACATGCAGTGCATCAGTTTTCTTCTTACAAGGTATGAAATGTGCCATCTTTGAAAATCTATCCACCACTACAAATATTGAATCATGTCCTCTTTGTGTCTTTGGCAATCCCATTACAAAATCCATACTTATGTCTTCCCAAGGTCTCTTTGGTACTGTCAAAGGTTTATACAATCTAGTATTCTGACTATTCCCTTTTCCAAATTGACAAACTCTACAACTCGGCACAAATTTCCTAACATCCTTATGTATCTGAGGCTAAAAGTAATTTTCACTTACCAAAGCCACTATCTTATCAATGCCAAAATGTCTTTCCAATCCACCACTATGTTTCTCCTTGATCAAATTGTTTGTCATTGAACTCCTAGGTATGCACAATTGATTCCTCTGAACAACATATGTTTCTGAATGAAATAGTCCAACCACTTACTCCTATCTGTCACAACAGGTTCCTTACATGCTTTCCAAGGTTCTACAAAATCAAGATCTTCCTCATACATGTTTTTCAATTCTTCAAATTACAATACTTCAACTCTCATCTCTGTCAACAAGTTCCTTCTCCTACTCAATGCATCTGCAACTTTGTTTGATTTTCCACTCCTATGCTTCAATACAAAAGTATAACTCTGCATGAATTCTACCTGTCTCATATGCCTCTGATTCAACTTACCTTGACTATTCAAATATTGCAAAGCTTGATGATCTATATACAACACAAACTCCTTAGGCAATAAGTAATGTCTCCACTTCTTCAAGGTTTGAATTATGGCATAGAACTCCTAGTCATAAACATAATATCTTCTCCTTGCATCATTCAACTTCTCACTGAAATATGCTATAGGTCTACCTTCTTGACTTAATACTGCTCCTATTGCATTCCCACTTGCATCACAATCTACTTGAAATACCTTATTGAAATATGGTAATGCCAAAACAAGTTGCTTTGTCACTTTCTGCTTCAACAATTCAAAACTTTTATCTACTCCTGATGTCCACTTCAAATATTTTCTATCGCCTCTCATTGTCTCTGTCATAGGGTTACATACTAAACTAAAATTTTTGTTGAACTTTCGGTAGAAACTAGCTAATCCATGAAATGATCTAACTTCTCCAATGCTCTCTAGTGTAAGTCATTCAGCAATTCATCTCACTTTCTCGGTGTCCATCTTCAATCCTTCTGTAGAAATCACAAATCTAAAATATACCAATTCTTCCTTCATGAAACTACACTTCTTGATGTTTATTAGCAATTTCTCTTCTCTCAGTCTCTACAATACTTGTCTCGGGTACACCAAATGTTCTTCTTTTGTCTTACACTCATACACTCCTTCATTTGTCTTGAAAGCAGTCTTCCACTCATCTCCTTCTAATTTGATGGTATCCACTCTTCAAATCTATCTTTGTGAAATATTTTTCTCCACTCAAAAAATCATGATATCATCCATCCTAGGTAAAGGAAACCTATACTTAACTGTGATCTTGTTTATTGCTCTAGAGTCTGTACACATCCTCCATTCTCTATCCTTCTTCATTGTTAACACTGCAAGTACTACACAAGGACTCAAACTTTCTCTGATCAAACCTTTCCTCAACAAGTCTTGTATCTATCTATTGAATTCTCTGTCAGTGTCATTTTGTGTGTTGCTTTGTTAGGCAAACTAGCTCGAGGCATAAGATCCATGTGATGGCTGATACTCCTGATTGGTGGCAATCCTTCAGGTGCATTGTCTGATATGGTATCTTCATACTCTATCAGCAATTCAGTTATCTCCTCCAGTTGTGATTCTTTAGTCTCCTTCTTCAATGTTTTAGGCTTCTTAGGGATCAAATCATAACACATATTCTCATGTCTCAAACCATCTAGAAAATTTCTTCCATCTACCAAACAAATTCTAGCATTCCCACATACTTCACTCTTAGGATCAGCTTCTAAAGGGATCAAAGTAATTCTCTTTCCATTTGATGTTATAGTGTACGTATTATTTCTCCCATCATGTATAGATTTCCTATCATATTGCCAAGGTCTACCCAAAAAGATATGGCATACAACCATAGGCATAATATCACACAATACTTCATCATGATAAGATCCAATATGAAATTTCACCAAACATTGTTCACTCACCAGTACCCTATGATCATCCTGAATCCATGCTATCTGATAGGGCTTAGGGTGTTTCAATATTTCCAACTTCAGCTTAGTCACCATGTCCACTCAAACTAGGTTATCAGAATTACCACTATCAATTTCAACTTTACAACATTTACCTCTTGATTTGCATCTAGTTTTGAACAGGCTTTTCCTCTATGGTGGTTCTTCACCTATCTCATCTTGAAAAGTGCTCTCCTCATCATAATTGATTCTCCATTCTTAGGTTTACCAATTGAACTCGGTGATCCGATAGGTTCTTCCACATAGGCTACTATTCCACTATTCTCTATTCTCTTACTTGTAGTCCCTTGATTACATTCAAATGCTCTATGTCCTTTACCTCCACACTTAAAAAAAGTTACTATAAATGTTCTCCTATCAGGTCCTCTTCCTTCTCTTCTATATCCTTCACTCTGGTATGGACTAAGGTTTCCTCTACAGTAGAAAGTTTTGTCATCTCTTTGGTATGCATTGTAATCTTTGTCCTCATTCTTGAATGTGTTCTCTTGTCTATTCTTCTCCTCATATGCTCTACCTCTCTATGTCTGATCATGCCTCTTAATCAACTTTTCTTCAACCTTCAGGGAAAACTGATATGCTTCTTCCAATGTTGTCATCCCTACCAAACTCAATTCTTCTTGAATGTTCAATCTCAGTCCATTGATGTATCTAGCCACTTTCTCCTTGTTTTCCTCACTATGTCCTATCCTTATGATCATCTTTTGAAATTCTTCAATATACTCCATAGATTTCTCATTTTGTCTCAGGTTTTGCAATCTCTTCAACAGTTCCAACTCATAGTCAGCAAGTATAAACTGATTCTTCAATTTTGTCACAATCCTATCCCACTTTGTAATCTTTTCCTTTCCTCTTTAGTTTCTATCCAACTAAATTTCTTTCCACCATATAGCAGCATGTCCTTTCAGCTTTGTCTTTGCAAATTTTACCTTCTACTGATCTTCAATTTCCTCATACTCAAAGTATTATTCCATGTCATTTATCCAGTCAAAGAATTCTTCAGGGTTCATATTGTCAGTATAATTTGGTACATCAAGTCTAGGTCTTTTCCCAATCTTTGAAATAACTCACAACATCTTGACTTGGTCTAATTCTTCTTCCTCATCACCTCCTAGGGTTGCTTCATTTTGATCAGTGGATTGAAATTCTTCATCATCACTCTCAATATCAATTCTAGGGCTTAGTCCTTTTCTTCTCTCTTCTTCATCAGCATCTAGTCTAATTCGCATTATCTTCTTCATTTCCATCATCTCATCCATTCTTCTAGCTATTGTTCAAACAACAGGGATTCTCCTTGGCGGCATTCTTCCTAGGATCAATTGTAACAACCTCAAATTCAACGATCGGGCTACAAGGTGACAACTACCTCACAATCAATGATCGGTTGCAAGAAAAGTAACCTACCTCAGATTCAGTGATCTATTTACAACAAGATCTTACAGAATTCCTTCACCAACTTCATTCAATTCATTCCCAAAGATTTGAAACTTTCACTCTGATACCACTTTATGCAGTCATGGTAGGAGGGTTCATAGAATGAGCTATCTAGACCATGCAGCTAGAGTAACACAATAGAAACAACTCAAAGATACAAAGCAAATACAGATTTAGTCATTCAATATATCATAGAATCTAAATACAAATTTTCCTACAACATGCGGGCTTACAATTAGGGCTCACTAGCCTGATTATAGAACAAGCACAAGATATAGCTTTGAAGCTCCTTCGCAAGAAATTGAAAAAAATCAACTAAGAACTATTCATCAACTTCCTAACTACTTTCCTAGGCATCTATTACATCCATTTATATCATCTTCAGAATATACGATTCCTTCGCATCAGCCAAGGATCATTACAAACTCAGTGAAGAGTTGTAACATGTGTACACGGATAGGTTGGACCTAAATGAATAGAACTCGATCCCAAATGCATAGAATGATGTGCATATCTAAGGGAAGGTCAGCCATGAACCATACAAAATTGAATGATGTGTAATTTAGCTCTGTGAGTCATGAAATGCTCCGCAAGTCTTCTCCTTTAGCTGATTGTCTGAGACTATCAGGATGCTCTGTTATGAGAAAACACTTGATCTTCTGATAGCAATATCTCTCCAATAACTGATCCAAATGATCTAATAATTAGATATGATGTACATGAATTTGTCTAGAATCTAATTCCATCTCCATAAGGTTTGAAATACAACTGTGGCAGAATGTGGACCAAAATATAGAAACTGCTACTAACTGTACTGAACTAGAAAATGAAAGAAACCAAGAATGAATGCAAATACTTTTTTGGTTGATGCAAGATTTCTTTGAACCAAGGATGCTCCTAGATCAAGAGAAGACATCAGTATGTCAACTAGCCATAGGGGCACACCAAATCAACCAAAATCATTTCTTAGGTCAGCTTAGTGAAAGGGGCAGCCAACCCAATGTTGACCTCATGAACAAAACCCCTCCACTCATTAGTGCTACCTACAAAGCAAAGAAAAGACAAAAGGTGTGATTATTCTTGACCAAAAAGGAAACAATAGAAAGGACAATGTGAGATTAGAAAAGAAAAAGTAGACTCACGTGGGTCACCAGGATGCCAGGTAGGATCAAATTAATGCATCATCTAATCAAAGTGAGGAGGTCTAAGCATTGTGGAGGAACTCTCAGGTATATCATCCTCATCAGAATCTGTCTCCTATGTACCCCATGTTGGTCCCTTGTCAGATAAGTCATCCCCATTAGGAATGTAGTCCTCGTCAGAAGAATCAAAGTCATCCACCACAATGAGTCATCGGGAAGGATCTCCTCTCCCTCCCCTTTGTTCCCGTCTTGGGGTCCTAGAAGATCTAGTAATCAAAACCCCAGGAGTCAAAGGGGTCCAAAAAATAGTCCTCTGTCCAATCTCACCCATCTCTTGGATAGATCTATAAAAAATAGAAACTGGGGGCAACTCCTCTGGGAAGTCCTCACCAAACTACTTTAAGACATGTTTGACATGATGAGCCTTAACTAGACCATTATGATCTGAAAGCTCTGATATGCTAAGACAATGCTCCCTGTTCTATCTATCATGAGACCATGCACCCTCCATATCTATGTAGGGGTTAGAGATCATATCTGTATCTATAAGAATAGCCACAACACATAAATAAATATCAAAGTGGCCCACATGAGCCCATCTAGCAGCTCTTGGTAGTCATCGGTTAGGAAGAGGAATCACCTTATGGTAAGGCCTAATATGCTCAAAGATCCAAGTCATGATTAGAAAAGAGTGGCTAAAAGCAAGAGCCCCATGCCACGCAATATGATAGAAGTCTCAATAAACCATAGCCAGGATATTCGGTCCCCAGGCATAAACTCTACCCTGCTTAATGCCCTATATAATTAGGGCCCAACACCATCTCAAATGAGCCGAGACCTCGTCTCCAGTCAGCCTTGATGGAATCAAGTCAATTAGGAACTTCCTCAAGATAGGAATGCAAAGTTGAGGTACTAAAGTAAGCTAAACTCTAGTTTAATCCTTAGGGTGGCTCAGCCCCATAATCTGTGCCCAAGATGTCTTGTCCTCTGAGGACTCGGTAGCTAGTAGGACAAGTAGGTGTCCTCTCACAAGAACCCCTAGAATGCTATACATGTCATAGAGAGTGATGGTCCACTCTCCTAAAGCCTATGGAAACTTGAATGTGTTCTTGTCTACATCCCAGTAAGTCAAAATGTCACAATAAATGTGTGCCACAGGATGTACAATTGGCACGTGGCAGATCCTAACCAAGCCTGCTCTCCTCAGGATAACATGATCATCCGTAGATAATAAAGCATACATCTATGAGAGCCACAACTACTCACGATTGGAATTCCAATGGATCCTCATATCCTACCAATTAGAAAAGAACTTTAGATTAGATCTCGTCAACTCAGAAAACCCCTAAAAATCGTAAAACTTGTAGAAAATTTCACAAAAAATTGTAAAAACCTTCAAAATTGCAATAAATGGAAAAATTCAGTGTTCCAATCAGACCAAATAAGAGTGAAGTAAATGTTAGAAAACATCAAATTTTAGTCATAATTGATCTGTCAGGGTCACTCCTTTCATTAGACTGGATCTCCCCCAGGCGACCCTGATGTTCAGCAGGATCTCCCCCTAGGCGACCCTGTTGCATAGACAGATCTCCACCGAGTGACCCTAATGCTCAGCCAGATCTCCCCTTGGGTGACCTAATTGGAAAAAAGGGTGACCCTATGTGGCTATCCCTGGAACTAAAAATGCTCTAAAAACCTCATTTCTTAGCCAATTTCAACAAACAAAAAATTAGAACTACTCTAAACAACAAAACAGAGACAATGCAACAGAAAGAATCACAAAAAATGGACAATTTAAAGAGATTTTTCACAAAATGTAACCTAGGGTTTAGAGAAGGGTTTTTTATTGTTTGTGTACCTAATTCTGAGCAGTATAAGAAGAAGCATCCATCTTCACAATCTCCTTAGTAGTATCTCCCCAATGACTGCTCACAGGATCAATTATGTCGCCAATTCACTCAAATTTCACTAATTTGCTCACTCTTTCTCTCTCTTAGCTTAGTTTACCTTATGCATTTTTAGATTAGTTTTTGTTTTTATACATCTCTCATGCATTTGTTTTGTGTGCATTCATTCCTACAAGTCTCACCGACAAAGGCAAACAACTAGTTGAGCTCACACGATCTATTGTGTGTTTGTCATTTTAATATTTGCTCATTTTGATATATTCAGACACCAAACTAATACTAGTTATTGTAGGTACAATCATGGAAAAATCAAAAATAGGTAAGGCCTAGTTGAAAAATGGTACCTACCTTTCATGTAGACTACTGTCCCTGAGGGGGCAAATATGTAAGCACCAAAATCATGCACAGCCTCCACGAGGACCCCTATGCTGAGTCAATATCCTTGTCACATACATGCAAGCATGAAATAACATCCTCTCAACAATAATTCTCTTGGTTACATGTCTTTTCTTCCTCTTTGTGTTGTTTCCCCTTTGGCGTTTCCCCTTTCTGTTCGCTTTCAACACTTTTTGACATTTTTTTGACACTTTTCAATTTGTGTTTCCTATGCTTGTGACCATGTTTCTAAGCCTTGTATGCATCTTGTAGGTGTGTTTTCACCTTTCCCTAGTATTTTTCATCCATTCCCTATCCTAAAAGCCTTCTAAAGGTCCTCCCAAGCCATCTCCCACTTTCAGTTTTTAGTTTCACTCAACCAATCTAAATCTCCCCTATTATTTCCAGATCTCCACTGGGAGATCCTACTTTTGCAAGTGGAGATTTGGATTTTAACATATGATTGACCTATTTCCAGAGGCATATCCCCTTCTTTTCATCTCCTCTTCCATCTCCCACCATGGACTTTCACCCAGGTGCCCTCCTCTGAGGGTCTCGCCCCCTGGAACCCTAAGTAATGAAAGGGGTGACCCATGGGTGACCTTGTCGTGTTTCCAACTATGAGTTCACTTGAGTTTCTAGCTCAAAATAGCTCCACTTTCACCAGTTTTTCTTCCTATTTGCATGTAATTTCATGCCAAAGATAGAGCTAACTATTTTGTGCACCCACACATACATAATTAGCTCTTTTTCATCTCTAATTATCAATTCGTGCATTCCCATGCATTCTCATGCATTCTTGGGTGCTGCTACAATAATGGGTTACACTTTCTGGGACATCCTGATTTTTGCTGAAATCACATGTTTTTAGAAAATATAATGATTTAAGCCTTGAAAGGTTCCATTTAAAGGATTTTAATTGAAGAGGGTTTGATTAAACCCCCTTGGATAGAACCCCGCTAGTTTTAAACCATACATATAATGGAGTCTCCTCTACACCTATCAAAATGGTGATAAAAAACCACTTTTGATTTACCTTATGGGGGATGAAATGAATTCATTTAAAATTTATGTTTTGTAAGTATGTAGTCCTTATTATAAGCTTCCTAAAAAGTATAATTTTAAATATATTTAATTTGACTATTATATTTATTTTTTATTTCTTGTGAATGTAGGTTTTTCAAAGAACATCAATGTCTTTGTTTCATACATACGAAAAAATAGGGTCCGTGTGTGTGCCAAAGCTGACTCAATCACCCCAAGCCACCGAGTCATGATTTTGAGTGTACATATTTTGGTGAACCTGACGTGAACATACAAATCATTTTAGGATGAGTGATTTTGCACCTCAAACTTCAAAGATTTATTCATCACCATTATCGCATATGCCATCAGCTTCATTGCATATATTGGTGAACTTGATGTGAAAAGCAAAAACTTTTGTTTATTCTTTTTGCATTCCAAACACTCAAATTCCATTCAAACACCAAATATTTTGCACTTCAACTTCAAAAGTTTCAAACATTATCACTTTCTTCCTTGTAACTACCTTCACCACTTCTGCTTTTGTCACCTTCACCTTCACTCGTTAAATTTATTTTGTGGTGTCTATGACACCCCCGAATATGATGGAACCAAACTTAAACTTAGGAATTCTTCCTTCTAGGGAACCAGAAACTCCCTCTTTTGATAGGCATGTGCCACCTCACCCAGATGCACCAATCTCAACTTGCTATGATTACAAAGACTCTGACTATGAGCAAGACCAAAGAGAACCCAGACGTTCTCTATCTTTTAACAATCCTACATGGGAACATAACCCTGTTGTACCAAATTCACCTCACAAGGCTAAAATAATACAACTAAGATCAGAAATCCACTACTTGGATCAACCATCCACAATTACCTCAAGTACTCATTTTGATGAGGAAGTAAGAAGGTTGGAAAGAAACTTACAAGAGGCAAATGATTCCCAAGAAGCATTAAAGGTTTCCCTACGAGAAGAACAAAGATAAAATGTTGGGTGAGAAGAAGCACATAATCATAAAAACAATTGAAGGGAAAACCCTAGAAATGAGGAAGTTCCTAGAGTTCCCACACCTGCAGACCTGATTGCAACACTAGTGCAAAGAATCAAAACTCTAGAAGTAGAACAACCTACTCCAGAAAGAAGATAGAAGTCATATGAAAATATCAGAATTGAACAAGACTAGGGCACATCTCAAAATCCTCCCTACCTCAACTACTACTCAAGAAATGGGAGAAATGACACATTCCTAAATGGGAACCCTCCTATTCAGAACAATCAAGCAATGCTGGGAAGCCAAGAAAATCAGACAATGGCAATGGGTTACCAAAACCCTCCTATTGGATTAATGCTATCAACTCCTCAATCACAAAGTGCCTTTCTAGGCACATACTTGGAATACTTGAAAGAACCACTTGACTTAATCATAAGAAATGTTTAGTTGCCTCAAACATTACCTAATCTCCCAAAGTTCAAAGAAGAGGGTGATCCCAACTCGTACATCAAAGCTTATACTACCGTGTTAAAATAAATCATCCCTTGGGATGGGGTTGTTGCCAAGATCTTCCCAAAGACCTTAGAAGGAATAGCTTTGGATTGGTATTATCGCCTACTAGAAGCCTTGATACACTCATTCAGGTAGTTAATCAGAGAGTTTGTCATGGCTTTCAACATGAACAAACTCGTGAAGATGGGAATTAGAGAATTCTTATCCATAAAACAAGAACCAAACGAATCAGTATCCCACTTTGTTATTCGATGGAGACAAGTTCTATATTCATCAACTAGTGCTCCAAACATGGACCATCGCGAGTTATGTGATCTTTCCTTACATGCCTTAAACAAGGATATGAGAGAAGATGCTCAAAAGTTACCTTACAAATCCTACGAAGTATTGGGAATTAAGGTGTCTCAACCTTGGTAATTCCTTGCATTTATTTATTGTATGTATTTATTTATTGCTTATTATGTAATTAAGATGCAAATCATGTTTTGTCATCTTGTGGGAGTTAGTATGGTGATGTGTCATCCTACGTGGAAGGTGACAACATGTAATTTTTTGTCCTCACATGAGATAGGTGTCCCACTTAATGGTAGAGATATTTTGCCATGTGTCAGCATTTTGGATAGTGTGTAAGGGAATTTTGACCGAAACAGTTATGATAGATTCTTATGATAGAATCTATGACGCGTAAGACTCGTAAATAGAAGATACTATGATAGGTGAAGAAATGTGTCACAAGGCATCTTAGAAGAAGGCATCTTTGGGCTCTCCAAGGAGGGTTATGACATGTTGTAAGAGAATATGCTATTTTTAGTTAGTGTGTGACAGATTCTCTTACAGCTGTAAGATATGACAGTTATGAAAGATTCTATGATAGTCATAAGAGTTGTAAGAGCATCTATCATTGCCCAACTTGGGAATAGGTGACCTCTTTGGGATGGGGTGATATGACAAGTGTCATGACCATGCTGCAGTGTTGGACAAGTGTCCCTAGGTGTGGGGTTTGGGCCATGAGGCCAAGTTGGACACCCATCTCAAGAAAGGCTCATTTTTGCCTTGTAACTTCTATATAAACATGTGCTTTTGAGAGGAGATGTATTATGTGATTGACAAGTACTGTTATGCTACCATATTGTGTCTAGATACGAGTGTTGAAAACTCCTATAAAGACTTGTGTTGCAAGTGTGTTGTAAACCTTATTGTTTAGATAATACATTGTGCAGGTTTTGGAGTGTGGGGTTTTTCACCCATAAGGGTTTCCCCCACATTATATCTTGTCTCTCTCTTCTTCTGTCTTGCATTCTTGTGTTGTGTATTACTATAATATCTCTGTTGTTGGGTTAATAACACTGTAATTGTAAAGGTTAAAAATAATTTGCACTCATCTCTCAATAGATTAGTGTAGGAAGTGATTTCTGTACACCTAGCTTCTTTTCATGAAGGGGTCTTGGAAAGTGCTTTAAGGATCGACCAAGCAATCATTGATAGTGGCAGAATGATTTATAGATCAAATGAAAGGCTAATAAGGGAGGATATAGGGAAAAATACCCCTGTCATTAAGATTCTCAAAAACAATAGAAATGCAACAACAAATTGAGTGACAGATCAACCCCTAGGTAGGAAGGTGAGAGATGATTATAACAGAAGAGACTAATACCCTACCAATGTCAATGCAATTAATCATCCAAGAAACAATGCATATTACCCAAGGGAAAATTATTAGAATTGGAATTGGAATGGAAATGGCAATGATGGAAGGTATGAAAGACCCCCTTATGCGTATGGTCCATTTTGTTCTTTTCATAGAACTAGGGGCCATAGCATGAAATCCTATAGAGAGTACAACAAATTTATAGCAAGCTTGCCAAAAGACCAATAGTGGTTGTTCATAGAGATCTTCTTGAATCCGCAAGAGGTCACACCAAATAACAAGGGGACGAGACAAACCCAAGCCTTGATAGCTCTATAGAATGCTAACATGAGAATCTATCAGGACCTATTTCCTACACATAAAGATACAAAAACAACGAATCAAAACGACGTAGCCCAAGGTAGCAACACCAATATCTCGTGACAGTTAGGATAAAAAGGAGAAGCTAGAATATTGGGGTTGGTCAAAATACTACATAATGAAGAAGAGGAAGGAGATCTTGAGAATGAGCAAAAGGAAATACATGAAGGTACAGTCTTAGTGGTTGAGCCAATACCAACACTGATTGGACCATACGAACCCATCAAAGATCTAAAGAAAACCTATGCACACATATCATTCATTGACCTTCTCGGGAACTCCCCCTCGCACCACTCAACATTGTTGAAGTAAATAGGGTTTAAGTACCTCAATCAAATCACACCTCCACCCAGTGAGAAAAACAACCACGTGGATTTTGATGTAAATCCACCAAATTCTAAGCTCAAAGACCCATATTTCTTCATTGATCTAAAGAAAATGCCTTCTGAGGTAGAGTTGACAAAGAAAGGAGACCCTGTTCTATACTTGCAAGTATGGATCTATGACACCTGCATCAAAAGAACAAAATTTTGATGACGGAGAAATAGTGAACATAGTTCCATTCTCTCTTTGGAAATAATGGGTTATGGGCACACCAACATCACCGCTTCTAGAGACACGCTGAGTGTGTATGATAATTTAAATTCTGCTACGATAGGAAAGACCATGCTCCCTATAACTCTAGGACCAAAGACTATTCCAACTACATTTTATGTCATTGATAAGGACATGGGATACAATCTTCTTCTTGGAAGACCCTGGATACAGATAATGAAAGCTATGCCATCTACATTATGTCAGGAGGCTTGATTCTTACATCTTGGGAAGGTGTATGTTGTGAAAGGGGATCTAGAGCCTTTTAGCATGATAAAATAAAACACAGCAAACAAGAAGATAGGCATCCCCATAGATTATGAACTTCCCACAAACAAGCTTTCTGTTCCTAGTCCTACACCACAATTGATATAAATCAAGAGGATAGAAATCCCAAAAAAGACTATAAACAGTGCAGAGATGAAGACCTTGGAGGATGAGGCACCACCAAAATAGAAATAGGTTTTTCCAAAGGAAAAGATAGTGAAAATTATGGAATGCATAGAGAAGGATGGACCTCTCCAATTCATGTTGGAGGTACTCATGATCAATGTACAACTGGCCTACAAACTATTTCCTTGAATAGGGGAGAAGCCTCAAAGAGCTGAAGGGCCAATATTTGAAACAACTATGTTAGATTTGAGATATGCAAACCCTCATGCTTTCTCAAATTGTGAAGATGTGATAGAAAGTTACACTCATTTTTCATTGTTAAGTGAGTCACATGTCCCTAAGACACTAGAAGAAAGTGAGTCGTATGAACCTCTCACACTAATTGAAGAGTCATATATACCATTAACACCTATGGAGGATGTAAACTCTATTGACAATGAATCAACAAACATAATAGGAGTTCTCCCAAGGATGTTCATAGTACATCTCATCCACAAGTGTAACCTATGATTTCTGCCTCAATGTAGTCAAATGAGTTGTGTGAATGGGAAGCACCCTTAGTGCAAATTGAAATGGTTGAGAGTCTCCCAGACGAAGTCGAAGAAAGTGAGGGAACATTTCATAAAGAATGGAAAATATGTGTGTCAGTTGGAACATATGATCCTATCATCTTTGAGTTGTGAGGAAGCTACATTGGATATTCTATGGATCTGAGACCTGAGCCCAATAGAAGGACAAGTATTAGCTTTGTTCCTCCTGACGAGCAAAGGGAACCTCAAACTCCCTTTGAATTATTCCAATTTTTACAAAACATTCAAGATAGACAAGACTTAAAGATTTACATGCAAGAGCATTTCAACATGCTAATGGAATTGCTAAGGTGTGATGGAGTCTTATATTGGACCCCTTCCCATCAACAAGCTTTCCAAGATTTACTCCATCTTACATTACCAAGAGAGACCACTAAATTAGAAAGGGTAGAACCAAATGATGTCACAAAACCCTATAGGATAGGAGAGCTCATCCTAAGAAGAGGTAGGAAAAAAAGAGAGAAGACAAAAGATAACATTCACAGAGGACTGGAAAGGTGCCTTCATGGTCAAAGAAGATGTCAGAAATGGTGCCTATCTCTTGTGCACAATGAGGGGGAGAGGAATTTGGCGAAATAGTCAATGTCTTTCACCTCAAGAAATACTATGTATGAAAATCATAAAAATCATAAAACATAAAAGAATACAAAAAAAACAAATATTCCAAAAATACAAAAAAAATTACAAAATCAAAAAATATCAAAAAGAGTTTGTTTCTTGCATTTTAGTATTATTCTGTTCATCTTGCATTACAGTGAATTACTCACTCTTATATTCTTTTGTTTTTAGTAAAGAGTGTAAGGTTGCCTAGGTATAAGTGATCCTTCTAGGTCCTGAGATTCCCTATTTTCACAATCACCATTTCCCCCTTCATTCCCAATGATTCTAATCAAAGCCTAGCTCTTAGCTTTACACTGATCCTGGTCTTAATGAGTCGAGATGTTAGGTCTAAGAAAAGTCAGTATTCAAACCTAAAGTGTTCAAAGGAAGCTTGCAAGAAGACCTTCCCAATTCTTCCCTAGTAGAAAAGAAGTCCAACTAGATTATGAAAACTTTTGGTGGCACTCAGCCCCTTATCTTCCCTAGACAAAAACATCAGGAGGATAAAAATTTGAAGTAAGCAGTCTAAAATATGAGTAAATAAAAAAATGAGTGGAAAAAATAAGAGTTTTGATTAAAGTGAGAATTGAGAGATCAAGTTGTTGCATATCAAAGGTTCCAAAAGCATTCATTTTTCATAAAAGTCAAAAATCCAAAAAAATGAGAAAATCAAGTGAGGCATTCTAGAAAATACAAAAAAAGAGAAAAATAAAAAAAAGAGAGTTGCAAAAAAAGAGTGATGGAGAGAATATTGTTGAATTTCTGTACTCTTGGGTGGAGATCAATCTAAGCTAGATGCTTCAAGGGTGACATTCCATCAAAGAAAATAAAAGAGAAAGGTACAAAACACACACACACTAGCTAAGTAAAGCCAACAGTCTAGTAGTCTTGATGATCATTTTCTATCTAGGGACCCTTGTTATTCCCCTTTTATCCTTTACCCCAGGTCTATCTTGCTTTCCATCTATGATCTAAGTCTAGCGAACATCAATAAAATTTGTTACTTGTCTAAGTGGAAACGTTGTCAAATTGTCTTATCTAGTTAAGGATCAATGTTTAGCCTTTAGCAAAGCTTGAATTTAGAAGTGCTCTATTTCACTCCCACCCCCACTTAAGTTCTAAATCCCTATCTCACAAACTTGATAAGGTCTCTTATACCAGGATAACCTACAATCCCTTGGATTGAAAATCATATTAAAAGAGCAGTCATATTGTATGTTCCTCAATGCATTCATACAAAAATTAGAAAAAGGGTTCCAAAGCAATAAAGTCAATGGCATAACTCATGGCATTCCAGAGAAGTAAAAGTTTCATTTTAGCATCGCTTGTGTTCTTGTATCTACATATCGTAACCTGCATTTCATATATGTTCCAAAAAAGTTACAAAATATGTCATCGTTATCATACTTGCATCCTTGGAGTTGAAGGTCTAACCATAATCAAAGAGTTCTTATACTTCCAAAGTGCACAAGAGATGAGTACTCATACAGTAGCAAAACAACCATAAAAAGACAAACTTTCATTGATATATCAGAACTTTACATTCATAAGAGTGCAAGAGCTAGGACAAAATCCTCTCAAAGGAAAGTAAGGCTCCCCATGCAAGGGGGCACAGTTTCAAAAAAAGAAAAAATCAAACAAGCTCAAGGGTGGTTCCCTCCAATAGAACCCTCATGACACCTGCTCCTCTGGCTATGTGTAGTGCTTGTCTCTCCATGAGACCTGTGTGAGTGAGGTATCTTGCTATGAGTGTGAGAATGTGAAGGTTTTGCAGTACTAGACTCTCACTGCCAAATCCCAAGGTGAACCATCTCATGAAGAACCTGATTCTCACCCCTAAGGATGAGATTCTCAGCCTTCAAGGTAGCACTCTCATGACACCCATGATAGGCAGGAGAGATGGTGCAATCACGGTAGGAGGGTTAATAAAATGAAATGTCCAGACCGTGCAACTAGAGTAACACAATGAGAACAACTCAAAGATACAAAGCAAATGCAGATTCAATCATTTAGTATATCATAGAATCCAAATACAAATTGGCCAGCAACATGTGGGCTTACAATTAGGGCTCACTGGCCTGATTATAGAACAAGCACAAGATATAGCTTTGAAGCTCCTTCATGAGAAATTTGAACAAATCAACTAAGAACTATTCATCAACTTCCTAACTACTTTCCTAGGCATCTATTACATCCATTTATATCATCTCTGGAACATAAGATTCCTTCGCATCGGCCAAGGATCATTACAAACTCCAATGAAGAGCTATAACATGTGTACATGGATAGGTCAGACCTAAATGAATAGAACTCGAATGATGTGTGGATCTCAGGGAAGGTCATCTAGGAACCATATAACATTGAATGTTGTGCAATTTAGCTCCGTGAGTCATGAAATGCTCCACCAGTCTTCTCCTTTAGCTGATTGTCTGAGACTGTCAAGATGCTCTATTATGAGAAAATACTTGATATTCTGATAGCGATATCTCTCTGATAACGGATCCAAATGATCTCATATTTGGATATGGTGCACATGAATGTGTCTAGAATCTAAGTTTAGCTTCGCAAGGTTTGAAATGCAATTGCGGCAGAATGTGGACCAAAATATAGAAACTTCTACTGACTGAACTGACTATACTGAACTGGAAAATGAAAGAAACCAAGAATGAATACAAATATTTTTTTGGATGATGCAAGATTTCTTTGAACCAAGGATGCTCCTACATCAGACACCCGGGGTTGTTAGGAAAGTGAGTCCCTCACTTTGCTAGGGCTAAGGGAAAACCAAAATTGTTCACCTTAGCCCGAGAAATCCAAGACGAATCTTCTGTCGATCTACCTTTCCACTTTACCAAGTATTCCTTGTATTTCTTGCCTTTGGTACTGCATCCATCTTTGATGTCCAAGATGCTCTCTATTTGTTCTGGTGCTCGTTATGGTAACTGATTCTTCAAGTCTATAATGTTGTCACTGAACTCTACTTCATGATACTGATATAGATCTACAATATTTAAAATAGGTGATATACTCAATGCCTCTGGTAGCTCCACTTCATAGATGCATTTCCTGAATCAAATTTCCCAAGTATCCTATAGGCTTCAAACTTCTTCATCTTCAACTTATTATATGTCCCGATTGGAAATCTTTCTTTTCTCAGCTACACCATCATTTCATCTCCAACTTCAAATTCTTTGTCTCCTCTTCTCATCTCCCTGATCCTTGTACTTATTGTTCATCTTTGCCAAATGCTTCTTAACCTGATTATGCACTGTCTCCATGTGTCCTGCAAATTATTTTGCTTCTACACTTATCTTTCCCTCCATCTGATATCTCTCAACTCTACAACTCCTCTAGGTTTTAGTCCGGTAACAATCTCAAACGGTGTTCTTCCCGTACTCCTATTTACTAAGTTATTATTTACAAACTCTTCTTGTGAAAGAAACAAATCACAACTTCGTGTCTTCTCTCCAACCAAACATCTCAGCAAGTTTCCTAAACTCCTATTCATTACCTCTATCTATCCATCAGTTTGTGGGTGAAATGCCAAACTGAACTTCATCTTCTTCCAAAGTGTCTTCCAAAAGTATCCAAGAAATCTTATGTCTCTATCTTAAGTTATGCTCTTACGTAAGCCGTGCAATCTCACAATCTCCTTGAAAAATAGGTTAGCTACTAAAAAATGTGTCATCTTTGAAAATTTATCCACCACTACAAATATTGAATCATGTCCTCTTTGTGTCTTTGGCCATCCCATTACAAAATCCATACTTATGTCTTCCCGAGGTCCCTCTAGTACTGTCAAAGGTTTATAGAATGAAATAGTCCAACCACTTACTCCTATTTGTCACAATAGGTTCCTTACATGTTTTCCAAGGTTCTGCAAAATCAAGATCTTCCTCATACATGTTCTTCAATTCTTCAAATCCCAATACATCAACTATCATCTCTGTCAACAAGTTCCTTCTCCTACTCAATGCATCTGCAACTTTATTTGATTTTACACTCCTATGCTTCAACACAAAAGTATAACTCCGCATGAATTCTACCCATATCATATGCCTCTGATTCAACTTACCTTGGCTATTCAAATATTGCAAAGCTTGATGATCTCTATACGACACAAACTTCATAGGCAATAAGTAATGTCTCCACTTCTTCAAGGATTGAATTATGGCATAGAACTCCTGGTCATAAACAAAATATCTTCTCCTTGCATCATTCAACTTCTCACTGAAATATGCTATAAGTATACCTTCTTGACTTAATAAAGCTCCTATTTCATTCCCACTTGCATCACAATCTACTTGAAATACCTTATTGAAATCCTACAATGCCAAAATAGGTTGCTCTATCACTTTCTTCTTCAACAATTCAAAATTTTTATCTTCTCCTGATGTCCACTTGAAATCTTTTCTGTCACCTCTCATTGTCTCTGTCATAGGGTTACATACTGAACTAAAATTTCTAATGAACTTCTAGTAGAAACTAGCTAATCTATGAAATGATCTAACTTCTCCAATGCTCTTTGGTGTAAGCCATTCAACAATTTCTCTCACTTTCTCAAGGTCCATCTTCAATCCTTCCTCAGAAATTAGAAATTCCAAACATACCAATTATTCCTTCATGAAACTACACTTCTTGATGTTTATCAACAATTTCTCTTCTCTCAGTCTCTGCAATACCTGTCTCAGGTGCCACAAATGTTCTTCTTTTTTCTTACACTCATACAATCTTTCATTTGTCTTGAAAGTAGTCTTCCACTCATCTCCTTCTCTGATTCTAATTTTATGGTATCCACTTTTCAAATCTATCTTTGTGAAATATTTTTCTCTACTCAAACAATCTGTGATATCATCCATCCTAGGTAAAGGAAATCTATACTTAACTGTGATCTTGTTTATTGCTCTAGAGTTTGTACACATTCTCCATTCTCAATCCTTCTTCGGTGCTAACACTACAGGTACTGCACAAGGACTCAAACTTTCTCTAATCAAACCTTTCCTCAATAACTCTTGTATTTGTCTATTGAATTCTTCATTTTCTGCCAGTGTCATTTTATGTGTTGCTTTGTTAGGCAAACTAGCTCCAGGCATAAGATCTATGTGATGACTGGTACTCTTGATTGGTGGCAATCCTTCAAGTACATTGTCTGATATGATGTCTTCATACTCTGTTAGCAATTCAGTTATCTCCTCCGGTTGTGATTCTTTAGTCTCCTTCTTTAATGTTTCAGGCTTCTTAGGGATCAAAGCATAACACATACTCTCATGTCTCAAACCATCCAGAAATTTTCTTCCATCTACCAAACAGATTCTAGCATTCCCACATACTTCACTCCTAAGATCATCTTCCAAAGGGATCAAAGTAATTCTCTTTCCATTTGATGTTATAGTGTATGTATTCTTTCTCCCATAATGTATATCTTTTCTATCATACTACCAAGGTCTACCCAACAAGATATGACATACATCCATAGGCATAATATCACACAATACTTCATCATGATAAGATCCAATATGAAATTTCACAAAACATTGTTCACTCACCAGTACCCTATGATCATCCTGAATCCATGCTATCTGATAGGGATTAGGATGTTTCAATCTTTCCAACTTCAGCTTATTCACCATCTCCTCTAAAACTAGGTTATCAGAACTACCACTATAAATTACAACTTTACAACATTTACCTCCTAATTTGCATCTTGTTTTAAACAAGCTTTTCCTCTGTGGTGGTTCTTCATCTGTCTCAACTTAAAATAGTGCTCTCCTAATCATAAGTGATTCTCCATTCTCAGGTTTACCAACTGAACTCGGTGATCCAATAGGTTCTTCCACATAGGTTGCTCTTCCACTATTCTATGTTCTCTTAATTGTACTCCCCTGATTACATTCAAATGCTCTATGCCCTTCACCTCCACACTTAAAACATGTTCCTCTGAATGTTCTCCTATCAGGTGCTCTTCCTTCTCTTCTGTATCCTTCACTCCAGTATGGACTAGGGTCTCCTCTGCGATAGACAGTTTTGTCATCTCTCTGGTATGCATTGTTATCTCTATCCTCATTCTTGAATGTGTTCTCTTGTTTGTTCCGCTTCGCATATGATGTTTCTTCTATAGAAAAATTTCTACCTCTCTAAAATTTACCTCCTCTACCTCTCTATCTCTGATCATGCCTCTTATTCAACTTTTCTTCAACCTTTAGGGCAAACTGATATGCTTCTTCGAATGTTGTCATCCATACCAAACTCAATTCTTCTTGAATGTTCAATCTTAGTCCATTGATGTATCTAGCCTCTTTCTCCTTTCTTGCATCACTATGTCCTATCCTTATGATCATATTAAGAAATTCTTCAGTACACTCCTTCACAGATTTCTCCTTTTGTCTCAGGTTTTGCAATCTCTTTAATGGTTCCAACTCATAGTCAGTGGGTATAAACTGATTCTTTAATTTTATCACCATCCTATCCCACTTTGTAAAATTTTGTTTTCCTCTTCTATTTATATCCAACTAAACTTCTTTCCACCATATAGAAACATGTCCTTTCAACTTTGTCTTTGCAAATTTCACCTTCTCCATATCTTCAATTTCCTCATACTCAAAGTATTCTTTCATATCATTTATCGAGTCAAACAATTCTTCAGGGTTCAAATTGTCAGTATAATTTGGTACATCAACTCTAGGTCTTTCCCAATCTTTGAAATAGCTCACAACATCTTAACTTGGTATCATTCTTCTTCCTTATCATCTCCTAGGGTTACTTCATTTTAATCAGCGGATTGAAATTCTTCATCATAATTCTCAATATCAATTCTAGGGCTTAGTCCTTTTCTTCTGTCTTCTTCAACAGTGTCCAGTCTAATTTGTATTGTCTTCTTCATTTCCATCATCTCATCCATTCTTCCAGCCATTGTTCCAACAACAGGGATTCTCCTCGGTGGCATTCTTCCTAGGATCAAGTGTAACTGCCTCAAATTCAGTGATTGGGCTACAAGTAGACAACTGCTTCACAATCAGCATCGGTTGTAACACAAGTAACCTACCTTAGATTTAGCGATCTATTTACAACAAGATCTTACAGAATTCCCTCAACATCTTCACTCAATTTACTCCCAAATATTTGAAACTTTCGCTCTAATACCACTTGGTGCAGTCATGGTAGGATGGTTCACAGAATGAATTGTCTAGACCGTGTAGCTAGAGTAACACAATGGAAACAGCTCAAAAATACAAAGGAAATGCAAATTTAGTCATTCAATATATCATAGAATCCAAATACAAATTGGCCATCAACATGCAGGCTTACAATTAGGGCTCACTGGCTTGATTACAGAACAAGCACAAGTTATAGCTTTGAAGCTCCTTCGTGAGAAATTTGAACAAATCAACTAAAAACTATTCATCAACTTCCTAACTACTTTCCTAGGTATCTATTACATCCATTTATATCATCTCTGGAACATAAGATTCCTCTGCGTCAGCCAAGGATCATTACAATCTCCAGTGAAGTGTTATAACGTGTGTACACAGATAGGTCAGACCTAAATGAATAGAACTCGATCCCAAATGCATAGAATGATGTGTGGATCTCAGGGAAGGTTGGAAACAAACCATACAACATTGAATGATGTGCAATTTAGCTCTACGAGTCATGAAATGCTTTGCAAGTCTTCTCCTTTAGCTGATTGTCTCAGACTGTCAGTATGCTCTATTCTAAGAAAACACTTGATCTTCTGATAGCGATATCTCTTTGATAACTGATCCAAATGATCTGATATTTGGGTATGATGTACATGAATGTCTCTAGAATCTAAGTTGTCCAGCTCTACAAGGTTTGAAATGCAACTATGGCAGAATGCAGACCAAAATACAAAAATTGCTACTGACTAAACTAACTGTACTGAGCTTGAAAATGAAAGAAACCAAGAATGAATGCAAATATTTTTTTGGTTGATGCAAGATTGCTTTGAACTAGGGATGCTCTTGGATCAAGAGAAGACATTAGTATGTCTCCCAACCATAAGGGCACACCAAATCAACCAAAATCATCTCTCAGGTTAGCCTAGTGAAGGGGACAGCCAACCCAATGTTGACCTCGTGAACAAAACCCATCCACTCCTCAAATCTACCTACAAAGAAAAGAAAAGATAAAAGGTGTGATGATTCTTGACCAAAAAGGAAAGAAAATAAAGGACAATGAGAGATTAGAAAAGAAAAAGTAGACTCACGTGGGTCATCGGGATGCCAGGTAGGATCAAATTGATGCATCACCTCATCAGAGTGAGAAGGTCTAGCCACTGTGGAGGAACCCTCAGGTATATCATCCTCATCAAAATCTATCTCTTGTGCACCCCCTACTGGTTCCTCATCAAATAAGTCATCCCCATTAGGAATGTAGTCCTTTTCAGAAGAATCAGAGTCATCCACCACAATGAGTCCTTGGGAAGGAGCTCCTCTCCCTCCCCTTTGTCCCCCTCTCAGTGTCCTAGAAGATCTAGTAATCAAAACCCCAGGAGTCAAAGGGGTTCAAACAAAAGTCCTCTGTCCAATCTCACCCATCTCTTGGATAAATCTATAAAAAGTAGAAACTTGGGGCAACTCCTCTGGGAAGTCCTCACCAAACTACTTTAAGACATGCTCAACATGATGAGCCTCGACTAGACCATTACGATCTAAAAGCTCTAATATGCTAAGACAATGCTCCCTAATCTATCTATCATGAGACCATGCACCCTCCATATCTATGTAGGGGTTAGAGATCATATCTGTATCTGTAAGAATAGCCACAACATGTAAAGAAGTATCAAAGTGGCCCACATGAGCCCACCTAGTAGCTCTCGGTAATCACTGGTCGGGAAGAGGAATCACCTTATGGTAAGGCTTGATATGCTCAAAGATCCAAGTCATGATCAGAGAAGAGTGGATAAAAGAAAGATCCCCATGATGCGCAATATGGTAGAAGTCTCGATAAACCATAGCTAGGATATCTAGTCCCCAAGCATAAACTCTACCCTGCTTAATGCCTTGTATACTTGGTGCCCAACACCATCTCAAATGAGCTAAGGCCTTGTCTCCAAACAACCTCGATGCAATCAATCCAATCAAGAGAGGAATGAGAAGTCAAGGTACTAAAGTAAGCTAAACTCTAGTCTAATCCTCATGGTAGCTCAGCCCCATAATATGTGCCCAAGATGTCTTATCCTCCGAGGACTTGGTGGCTGGTTGGACAAGTGGGTGTCTCTCATAGGAACCCATAGAATGATATACATGTCATAGAGAATGATGGTCCACTCTCATGAAGCATGTGGAAACCTAAATGTGTTCCTGTCTGCATCCCATTAAGTCAAAATATCATAATAAATGTGTGCTACAGGATGTACAATTAGCACGTGGCAAATCCTAGCCAAGCCTTCTCTCCTCAGGATAGCATGATCATTGGTAGATAACAAAGCATACATCTGTGAGAGCCACAACTACTCATGGTTGGCATTCCAATGGATCCTCATATCCTACCAATTAAAAAAGAACTTTAGATTAAATCTTGTCAACTCAGAAAACCCCTAAAAATTGTGAAACTTGCCAAAAATTTCACAAAAAAAGTCTAAAAACCTTCAAAATTGCATTAAATAGACAAATTTAGTGCTCCAATTAGACCAAAGCAGAGTGAAGTAAATGTCAAAAACATCAAATTCTAGTTAGAATTGATCTATCAGGGTTTCTCCTTTCATTAGACTAGACTCCCCTGGCAACCCTGATGTTCAGTAGGATCTCCCCCTAGGCGACCCTGTTGCATAGATAGATCTCCACCGAGTGACCCTAATGCTTAGTTAGATCTCCCCTTGGGTGACCTAACTGGAAAAAGGGGTGCCCCTATGTGGCTATCCCCCGAACTAAAAAATTCTCTAGAAACCTCATTTCTTAGCCAATTTCAACAAACAAAAAACTAGAACTACTCTAAATAGCAAAATAGAGACAATGAAACAGAAAGAATCACCAAAAATGGACAATTTAAAAAGATTTTTCACAAAATGTAACCTAGGGTTTAGATAAGGGTTTTTTACTATTTATGTACCTGATTCTCAGTGGTAGAAGAAGAAGCGGCCATTTTGACGATCTCCTCAACGATATCTACCCAACAACTACTCACACAATCGATTATGTTGCCAATTCACTCAAATTTCACTAATTTGCTCACTCTTTGTCTCTCTTAGCTTAGTTTACCTTATGCATTTTTAGATTAGTTTTTGTTTTTATGAATCTCTTGTGCATTTGTTTTGCATGCATTCATTTCTACAAGTCTCACTGACAAAGGCAAACAACTAGTTGAGCTCACACGATCTATGGTATGTTCGTCATTTCAATTTTCATTACTCATTTTGATATATTTAGACACCAGACTAATACTAGTTATTGCAAGTACAATTGTGGGAAAATCAACAACAGGTAAGACCTAGTTCAAAAATGGTACCTACCTTTCATGTAGACTACTGTCCTTGAGGGGGGCAATATGTAAGCACCAAAATCACACACAGCCTCCACGAGGACCCCTAAGATGAGTCATAATCCTTGTCACATACATGTAAGCATGAAATAACATCCTCTCAAAAACAATTCTCTTGGTGACATGTCTTTTCTTCCTCTTTGTGTTGTTTCCCCTTTGTTGTTTTCCCTTTCTATTCGCTTTCAACACTTGTTGACACTTTTTTGATATTTTTCGATTTGCATTTCCTATGCTTGCAACCCTGTTTCTAAGCCTTGTATGCATCTTGTAGGTGTGTTTTCACCTTTCCGTAGTGTTTTTCATCCATTCCCACCCCTAAAGGCCTTCTAAAGGTCCTCCCAAGCCATCTCCCACTTTTAGTTTTTAGTTTCACTCAACCAATCCAAATCTCCCCTATTATTTCTAGATCTCCACTAGGAGATCTTACTTTTGCAAGTGGAGATTTGGATTTTCACATATGATTGACCTATTTCTGGAAGTAGATCCCCTTCTTTCCATCTCCCACCATGGAATTTCACCCAAGTTCCTTCCTCTGAGGGTCGCCCCCCAGGTGAACCTGACTGGTGAAAGGGGTGACCCATAGGTGACCCTGTCATGTTTCCAACTATGAGTTCACTTGAGTTTCTAGCTCAAAATAGCTCCACTTTCACCAGTTTTTCTTCCTATTTGCATGGAATTTCATGCCAAAGATAGAGATAACTATTTCATGCACCCACACATACATAATTAGCTCTTTTTCATCTCTAGTTATCAGTCTGTGCATTCCCATGCATTCTCATGCATTCCTGGGTGCTACCACAATAATGAGTTACACTTTCTGGGACATCCTGATTTTTGCTGAAATCACATATTTTTAGAAAATATAATAATTAAAGCTTTGAAAGGTTCCATTTAAAGGATTTTAATTAAAGAGGGTTTGATCAAACCTCCTTAGATTCAAACCCCCTTGGATAGAACCCCACTAGTTTTAAACCATACATATAATGAAGTCTCCTCTACACCTATCAAAATACTGATAAAAAACCACTTTTGATTTACCTTTTGGGGGATCAAATGAATTAATTTAAAATTTATGTTTTGTAAGTATGTAGTCCTTATTATAAGCTTCCCAAAAAGTATAATTTTAAATATATTTAATTTGATTATTATATTTATTGTTTATTTCTTGTGAATGTAGGTTTTTCAATGAACATCAAGGTCTTTGTTTCACACATACAAAAAAATAGGGAAATAGAGAATTTTTTTTCTAAAAAATATATGTCCTCTAGGTATTGATGTTCTTATTCCAACATTTTTTTTTTAATTATGATACATACAAAAAAAGTTATGTTGGACAAAATACGCCTATGTCTAGATTATAATTGATTTGACTTCAAAAATTTATTAAAAAAAATATATTCAACAAAACATTATGAAACCAAATGCATCCTCTAGATATTGGTGTTACCAATCTAAATTCAAAAGAATCAGAATTTTATCCTTTGTAGAAAAAATGTTATGTGTGACAAAATACACATCACTTTAAAAAAATATTGTTTACTATTAAAAACTAGTTATCAAAGGAGACGCAAAAAATTTTACAATTTAACTCCAATTTAAAAAAAAAACATATTTAGAATATACAGACAAAATTTCACAAATCACTATTTCACATCATCTTCAAATTCCTAATGGTTCAGTAGCTATAGGTGTTAGAAAGTGAAGATTTAGTTCAAAATGTTGATTTCAATGTCAAGTTTGGCCAAAAAGTGTAACCCATTATTGTGGGATGACCCTCCTCTTTCTTCACTTCTTGAGTGAAGCTTTTATTGGGTAGATCACTCCAATTTTATCCTAGATCACTCTTGTGTCTTCCAAGTTAACTCTCCAATCAAATGGAGTTAACTCTTCTTCTTCTTCACATCTCATCCCTTCCTCTAACCTATAAATATCCCCCTGCCTCAAGCACAAAGGGAGGCAATTTCATTTGTGCACACAGTTCTTGCAGGTTATTGCTCTCCAAATCAAGCATTCTCATGCTCATATATGACATTGGAGCCTTTTGCTTTTATTTTTTTAATCTCATTTATATTTTCATAAAACTCATTTGCATCCATATGCTACTCACATCACAAGCCTTAGTGCTCCTCAAGTTCTCATTGAGCTCATTTCAAATCTTCAAAGATTCTTTTGCTTCTATTTTCTTATTGTCACCAAGAGGATCATCCCATTGTTACAAGAGGATTAGAGGTTGCCAATACAAGGATATTTGAGGGTAGTGGAGGCTCACATGTCTCCAAGTTCCTTCATGCTTTTTTTCAATTCATAGTAATTAGAGAATCAAAACTTTGCTCTTGGGAATAGTAAAACACATGTTTGCTCTTTCCTTGATAGGCTAAGTAGGTTTGCATTGTTAAAGTAGTTTCCCTTTTCAAAGTTCATAGATTAAAAACAATTTCCTTTCTTAGATTAGATTGACCCACATATTCAAAAAACAAACAAAAACATAGATTACATTGCATTACATTTTCTAACTCCTAGATTAAGAAGAAGCACTTTGATTTCTGTAAACATAAAAAAGCACAAAAAGACATTTTGCATTCATATAGGCTTGCATGCATATAAAATATAAAAAGAACAAAAACATTAGCAGTATAGAAGAATTACAAACCCTTGGTCCCTGTTGGTTCCCAAAATAACTAACCCAAAACTCTAAAACATTCCTAAATCACCTAGGCTAGGGATTATCATCAAGGTGATAGGAAGAGGTTTATCAACAAGTTAAGGGGGGTTTTGGCCAACTACAAGGTATAGTCCTCTGCACTTCAGGATCAGCTAGACCTAGGAGAGATATTACTAGAGGCATAAAATAAAATACCAAGAACAAATACAGCCATACCCAATGTACACTTGACCCCAAGAGTTGTCACTAGATCAAGACAAACTGGTTGTACAAGCCTCTATATTAAGATGATTCAACTGTGCAAATGTACATGCATAGAAAGATGGTTTTTTTCCTAAACCACAAGTGAATGATTTGTTTGATTTTAAAGAGTGATTGGTCCCTCTCCAATATGGACTGATGCCTATTCCATTGGGCAATAGAGTCATAGAATGTAATGAGAAAAGGAAATACACAGTAAAGGATCAATAGAACTAGACATATATTCACATATATGACTTCAGATAGATCTTCATACAATGGACATAATTAATAATCCAAAATAGAACTGCAATGATTCTTATGCAACAAAAAGATGACAAATACAAAGCCTTGTATTAACTTAGATGATGTGAAACATCTCCAAACATCTGTTACAATCATACTAGCAAATGTAGCAAAGGGAAATACATAACTGTGATTATATATTTAGCAAAATCATTATAAACTCCCATAGAGACATACCATTACATTCAAATCTTCTTTACATAACCTTCCTAATCTATACTGGACATATCCCTTCACTGATAAACTAAACAAATCATGTGTTGATGCCAAAGAAACTCCTTAGGCTTTCCTAGACCAGACAAAATTGGCTCAACGACCAACCTTGAGAATGTCAAAAATTGATGTATATATAGCAATTTATCACATACAGTGCAACACAGGGTGCTAAAAGATTGGTCAACAAGTAACTGCTGCATTGAATGTGGTACATGGCCTGATGTCAGAAGAATGAGAAGAAATTTTAGGTGCTCATGCCTTGCATATACTAATTTTGGTCCTTGAGGGACCTACAAAAAATATACCCACTAAAACACTGCATCCTTACATTAAATTTTGGGTACTTGCGCATTGATGGAAAACACTATTCTAGCAACCACCCACTTTGCATTAATGGCATTCCAAGAAGTTGTCAACTCATTTGAAAGAACTAGGAAGGCTAGGAAGTCGAGCTCTAACAAATCAGACTTCAGAGCTTTGGCCTTCCACCTTACAGCTTGTATATTAGAAGAGAAGGAGAAGAGCATATGACTTGATTACATAGAATATGAAGGGCATCGGGGGTCAGACGTTCACCCTTTGACTTTATTCCATGATGTCATGGTCATGTGGCAGCTTCCTATTGTTCTACAAGCCTATTGCGGGCCCACCTAGGAGGCTCCATAGAATGGCATAATGCCTTAGAAAAATTATTACACCTTGGGGGTCATCCATTGGGCCTTCTACCTTGAAGTCTGACCTCTGACATAATTAGTGCTACATTGGCCCTGTTGGACTTTAGCCTTCGGGCCTTCAATGTTTCACTTTCCTAGAAGAATAGAGAATATCATCACGTCAACCCCTAAAACTACCATGTGTCCTCATTCTATGGTTCTACAAGCTGGCTATGGGTCCCCCAAAAGGCTTGGTGGAATGGCGGAATGCCTTAGAAAAATACTTGTCGAGGGTTGGCCGTTGGGCCTTCCTCCTTCCTCCTTCCAAAAGGAAGAAGGAGGAAGGAAGAAAGCCTAAAAATCTAAAGTCCACCACACTTAGACAAATTTTAGAGCCTAATTTCAGAGTTGATAAAAGGGCAAGATAGAAGACATAAACTTCGAACTCTAAAACTCTGACAAAGGTGAAAATACAAGGAAACACTTAGAATTTTTTGACTTAGTCATTATTTAGGATTCCTATCTTGCATTTTTAAAAGGAACACACATGAAAACCTATGGAAGATATCTTTGATCGGTTATAAACTATAGGTTCAACAATGGAGGTATAAAGTGGGATAAAGATGGAATTTGAGGGAAACATGGGGCATTTTGGGGACTAATTTTTTTAGGTGTCAACACTCCCAACACAAGGTCAAGATCAGTCAATGTGAGTCAAAACCCTTGGTTTCATCACAAGGTCAAACAAGGTCAAATAAAGTTAAACCTTAGGTCACACAAATCCTAAGTTGAAACCCTAGGTCAAGTCAAGGTTAGCTTAAACCATCTCTCTCTTCTTTAGGCTCACGAATGTGCCCTGGACTTAGAGGTGAGTGAGTGAAGGCAATCCTCAATGAGATAGAAGAGATCCACCCTAGACAAAATCAAGATCAACTAGTCTTTCAACAACAATAAGAAAGACTCAGAGAACTTCTAGTACAACAAGCATTCATCCAATTGTTTGAATGACAACATCAACTCAAACAAAGCATCAACGAGAATAACAATCAACCCACACAATGCTAGAACATTAGAAACCCCAACAGGAGAATGACACTGACTAGTGACCCTTCGGGTCATATAGTTATCTTTACAACTACGATTGCAGAACACCGCATTTGAACAAATGTACAACATAGGCCCCAAGACTGGTCGACCCCTCTCTGCAAAGTCTAGCTCTCCAACGAGCTAGACCTCGTGTCTTTCCTCCTCTCAATTGGCTACTTCCATGAGAGAAAGAGTGATGTGGAGGTTCACCCCGTGGCATGGAGAGAGGGTCTATGTGTGTACCAAAGATGACTCAACCACCCCAGGCTACCGAGTCATGATTTTGAGTGTAGAGAAATGCCATTTGTCTTTTGGCTCCATTCAACAGGATTAAAGTATCCATTTCAGTTGCAAAACTACCTTAGACTTTGATCTCTATTTTGATGAATCCTTCATAAATGTGACACGATCTCTATTTTAAAGTGTCTGTCATCTCCGGCAACCTCCTCATCATGGAAAGAAAAGTGTAACCTCTTACCACACTTGGCCTTCACTGCTTGCATCCTAATGATGTGTTTAGATCTGAAAAATCTTCACTTGGGCATAAATTTGAAACACATATTAGAACCATGAACTAAACTTTTGTAGGTTAAACAACACAATGTGTAGTTCAAATTGCAACTTCATATATAGAATGAAATCCCAACACTACCCTACAACAACATAAAATCAAGAATACACTTTTGCTGGGGTGCACATACCTCTGTTACCTAAAGAGAAAGGTTGTGAAATCCAACCATTCCTTTGAGATAACCTCAAATGAGCATAAAAACACATCTTAGGAACCATGAACTAAACTTGTGCAGGTTAAACAACACAATGTGTAGTTCAACTTACAACTTCATATTTACAATGAAAACCTAACATACTAAATGAAATGTAATTATTTATGCACAATCTTGATACAAGATGAAATTGGGAAGACACATTCGTTGGGCTACACATATCTTTGTTACTTGAAGAGAAAGGGTGTGAAATCCACTTATACCTTTGGGATAACCTCAAATGATCAATTATGTCCTTCCATTACTGCCACTAACCTCAAATAAATAACACATTGTCTAAATATTTTCAAAGCATTATGAATCAATATGTGAGTCGACTAGGAGAGGCAAGTTTGAATCACATCTTACAATGCATGAACTGAACTTTTGCACGCTGAAAAATACAATGTGGCATTCAACCTGCAACTTTAATTTAAAACCCATAATGCTTTGTTAATTGGGAAGTGGCCTCTTAATTCAACCAAATTTATTTAAAAACCTAAAACGCTCTGTTAATTGGTAAGTGGCCTCTTAATTCAATCATAGTAATTTTAAAACTCAAAATGCTCTGTTAATTACGAAGCAATATATTAATCAAAGAAAATTTATTTTAAAGAAGCAACCTATTAATTAAACCAATTTTATTTTAAAACCCCAAAAAGTAGTGAGAAACAAAAAAATGGAATTCACTCACATTATTACTCAACTATTAGCCAAATGTTATTTGTTTATTGTATCTGTTATCACCCAGATTTGCACCTTATGCTGCAGTTGTGAAACTTCAGCAATCTGGAGTAACATGGGAATGATCTCGGAGTGTGGGACCTTGCGAAATGAGATCAAACCTCTGGAGAAGGCTGGCTTCCTCTCTCTAAGCCTCATGCTCAGAGAAATTCATCTAAACCTAGTGCTAATGCTTGCTGGGAAAAGGGTTAGAAGGAATGCTGAAAAGAAATGTTGAAATAAAGTAAGTGATACACCAGATTTAAATGTGTTTGGCTGCAACTGAATAGACACAGTAATAATCTCATAGCTGGAAAGACATTACACAGACCCATATTAATTTTAGAGAGGTCCAGAAGAGAAGACACAGGCCAAAAAATAATAAGAGAGAGGCAAAAATACTAGTTTATATTGATCATAGAGGCCAAATAGCCATTACAAAGAATACCCCAGAAGAACAACCAACCCTTAATACATCTATTTTTACATGTATATATATCATTCCATTTTGCCTCAGTCGGTTACAAAATTCGCTCTAAGAGCTAGAACAAAAAAATATCTACATGAATGACTGTCCAGCCGCATCAGTTATGGCATCAAATATCTGGCGCTGGGTAGGTAGGAGATATTTGTTAGTCTTTATTGTAGCTACTTACTCCTCAATTTGAAAATAGATGGTAAAGAAATATCCTTTACCATCAATGCGAGCTACCTCATCACGGTGCAACAATGAATGCCAAAAATATCTTCATCTGCTCAATGTAGTCGCTGAAACATCCAGTCGCCCAAGACATGCAAAGCTAGATCTAAAAATGGAAAGGTGACAAAAACTCTTGAAAACCCTGCCAAATGAAAGAGGGGACCAAAATATGCAACTTTGCCTTTTACAGCAGGTCAAAATTTGCCAGGACAGAGGAGATACAGGCGGTCAAAGTTTTGGTCAACCACCTATATATATCGCTTTGCATCTATGTATATATCGCTTGCATTTGCTGCCTGAATCACTGTCCAAAACCTTCTCTGCAACTCCTTTGTATATGCATGGTGCCTTGTATATCAGACTTGAATATCCCCTTTGAATTTTGAAATTGTATATGCATACAATTTCCTTTTGTATATGCGGGCCCCAACATTTGTATGTTAACTTGCATGTATGTCTACCGCCACGTGGCACCACCTAAGTCGTTGCTGAGCTAGTTCAAGGAGCATCGCTAAAAACTATATCTACCCTTTGCATATTGCAATATACAAGCACAATTGTACATGCAAGCCGCGGACTTCAAATTTTATGAAATAGCCTGACAAGACGTTGAAATCCGGCTTGTATACCTCCTTTGTATGTTTGCTTGTATATCACATGATATACAAGCACCAAATATACAAGCCACGGACCCCAAAAATTTATCAACTACTTTGACTGCTAGGTTGGATCTGGCTTGTATCACTTTCTTTGTATATTTCCCTGCATGTTCAAATATACAAAACACTTATACATATATAAGGTAGACCTGAGACTTGAAATGCTGAATCTGATCTTCGATTCAAGTCCGCCTTGCATGCAACCCTTGTATCTTTTCTTTGTATATTGTCTTGCATGTGCAAACATACAAGTGAAATATACATTCTACTATTTATGCCCACTTGTATCTTCTAACATACAATCGGCCTTGTATGTGCGCGGGTGCCACCTCTTGTACATTCAGCCTTATATGTTTCTCTATATGTTTCACTTGTATGTGCAAAACATACAAGCGAAATATACAAAGAAACATACAAGGCCAAATGTACATTCCACTATAGCAGATGCATTTGTATGTCAAACCTTGTATCTTTTCATTACATGTGCAAACATACAACATAATATGCATCTGAAAGCCGATATGCATTGAGGGAATATTCTTATAATGTATCTCCTGCTTTGTATAATTTTCCTTGTATGTTTCTCCTTACAACTAGAAATACAAATAGGGAATATCTTGAGAATCTATGAAAGATTCCTCCTTGTACATATACCTTCCTAAGCCCTATATACATTCAGAAATGTATAAAACCCACTTTTTTCATCATTTTCTAAGGCCAATAGAGATTTTGCAAGCCCGCCAATGTACATTTTGCCTTGTATATATCCTTTGCATATTCCTTTGTATGTACAAAGGTGAATGTATATGCAAATGTACATTCAAAAATACATACAAATACAAGCTATAGAAATGAGAAAATCCCAGCGATAGAAAGCACTTGAAAACAAAAGATTTCTAAGTTTTTTTGGGTTTTTTGCAAGGATTCCTTTAGGCAAGATCTTGGGATTTTTTGACAAGGCATGCATGAGTATTTAAAGAATTTACACCTTGTACATGCATTTCTAAAAGATTCTCAAGGAAAATACAAGGTGAAATATTTGGTCTCGGACAGAGGCAAAATAGGTCAACAATTTGGTGACTTCTTTGGGATGTTTGCCTACTAAACATGAGATCAATGGCCTTATGCATCCATTGCGCATGGGGTCAAGTCTAAAACTAGTTGGAAAACTAGAAATTGCCTCCAAAATACAAAAAGGGGAAAGGGCCTGCATTCTCCTAATGACAATGCAGCCTGTGCAGAAGCACTTATGGAAAAGGAAAACTAAAATAGAAATGAAACCTACTCTAATCCTAAACTAACTAGTCAGACGTGACCTTAAACAAAGCCATTAACTGGTTCTTGGAAGTAACTACCCTTTCTTAACATTTTACAATGTTTCCCATTCATGTGGGCAGTTAAAAAGAGGTAAGGGGGAAATGTCCATATGACAAATTGATAAAACACCCCCTTCAAAGTGGAGATAAACTCACTTATCCACCTAGACTGATTGCTGATGTTGCTAACTTGTGGCGAATAAATGGGCTGATTCCACTCATTTTGATGCTCAACTTTATGCTTAGAGGTAAGCATGACAAGTGGTGACTCCTCTTGATATGTCTCTAGCTGAGCTAGATGCCTAATTGGTAAACTCACTTATCCACCTAGACTGATTGCTGATGTTGCTAACTTGTGGCGAATAAATGGGCTGATTCCGCTCAACTTCATGCTTAGAGGTAAGCATGACAAGTGGTGACTCCTCTTGATATGTCTCTAGCTAACCTAGATGCCTAATTGGGCATCCCCTTGAAATGACATGCAAATCATGATGACTAATTTCATGTCTCTGCTCTGATTCTTTCTCTTCTTGCTCTTCATTTGTTATGATGGTGACCTCCACCTTTCTCTCATGTTTCTTTTGTGTGTGAAACAACTGACTTGGGACCCCATGGCTTTCTCTTTCTTCCCTCAAAGAAACCAAGAAGGGCGATATAATGTCATCATGGCTGCATTCTTCCTCTTCTTGCTAGTCTGAATACCTTAGCTCTTGAGATTTTACTACAAATATGGCTGCCTCCACCTTATGAACAAAATGTTCATGATATTCTAACTTAGGCTCAGAAAATGAGCCATGCACATGCTCAAAAGAGAAGACCTCCCCATCAAGAAGCTGATATCCCTATCCTTTTTCACATGCCAACAACTCACAATCATGCTTACTGCCTCCCTCATCCCTGTCAAAGTGGTTGGGGAATTCATCCAACAAGGAAACATCATCTTCTTTCTAAGAAAATTTAGCAATAGCCTCCACCATAGTGCACTTATCCCAGAAAAGAGCTTCCTCCAAGTCTTCAAGAGCTAGAAACTCACTGCCGTGTTGGGCCTCTATGCATAATGAGTGGTCACCACTTTCGTTGTTCTATTATTGTTGCCTATTCACAACTAGCTGTACATATTCTTCATCTTCAACATAATTAGGTAGCTCACAAAGTAGGGAAGCATTATCCATCTCCAAAGTGACCTTAACAACTTGTTTCCCTATGCCTCCTTCCTTTAACTGCAACTCTTCTGAATTTTGGTTAATTTGTCTCTGCAGCTGAAGGCTTTCCCCATGCACTCTTTGCATTTCAACCTTGTTTGTTTGATCAGACGCATGACAAAAGGCTTCAAAAGAATTAAAGTTTAAAGGACTCAATCCCTTATTTGGGTTAACATTACTCATAGGTGTAATAGATTCAAGCAATTCTATCTCTGTGAGTGTAGGAACAAATTGTTCCTCATTAGTTTGATTTTCTTCCACCTCCTCTTTTGGCTCATCTTTCCAAATATCTTGGTAGACAACTTGCCCACCCATTTTGATTGAAATAACGTCAAGTAAAGAAGCTTGAATAACTTCTTGAATTTCTTGGAGGGGAGAGGGTTTTGGACAAATTTGTTCCTGGGGAATGATAAATTGAGTTTGCATAGGAACAGGGACTTGTGAAGGGATATAGGCATTGAAGCCTGGAAACTTGTGGAGTCTAGGTTACTCTGTAGGATGAACATGTGCAGAAGAAAGTGACTAGTTGAAATTTGGAATTGTAAACACATGCTCCTTTAACTTAGCAGTCTCATCATAACCATCCATGCTGGGTCCATCTGATAAGGGAATTTGAAAGGGCTATTGGCAAGAGACACTATATGGATTCATGTATGTTGTCATTGATGGCAACAAAGGTTATCCCACACATCCGCAAGACATGATGAGTCTCTACCGAAAGTCAAATTGAAGAAGTGTTATGATATGGTAAGCAAGAACAGAGCAGTCAGCAAGGTCCGATAGTCAGGTCTGGATCTCTCAAAGGAAGTATCTCAGTAAAGTGCAGATTTGGGGAAGTCAAGACGAGTACCTTGATTAATAGATTCCAAGGATTTAGTCTCTGGTGATGGAAGGGTGAAAAGATATGAGCACTTGAGTGTTGGGTTCCTACTTGGCAGAGTAGATAGAGGAAGAACTGTACCGACAGAGTGTCAGACCCAAATCCGAAAGAAATATTGATGATGACTAAGTTTCTTGAGGTATCATTCATGATTAGCCGACATGATTGATGACTTTTTCAAGCATCTCCTAGATCCGCATCACTTGGTAAGCAAGGATCCAGCTAACAAATCAAAGATTGGGAAAATATTGACTATTCCAGATGCCGACTAGAAAGGTGGTAAGATTACTTGTACGGATATATATACCAGATGAATTCAGATATAAAGGTGTGTTGTGTGAATGTGTAATTGTGTGAATAAAAAAAGAAGAGTAGTGGGAAGGCAAGAAGACAAGTCTGGAATGTGACAGGATAGCTGAACCAAAAGAAAGTTAGAATAAAGTGCAACAGATCAGTTTATTGAGCTCAACCAGAACTGAATCTTAGCATGTGTGGATACTTCTCATTAGTTCAAACATTGTGTTATCTTTCTCTCTTGTAGGCAGTGAGCCTCTTGTGAGCAGTATGCTTGGGCAGTGAGCCCTAAATTGGTAGGTGCCATTTTGTACTTCTATTCTTCTAACAAAGAATACATTCTTGGGTTAATCACCCCATGGTTTTTCCCTTAACCAGGTTTTCCACGTCAAAATCATTGTGTTATGTGTATTGACTTTGTTTCTACTTTCATGTTTGTTTGCTTTGATGCCGCACTAATTATTAAAGAAGAATAGAAAGTTGAATAAATTAAGATAATTGATTCACCCCCCCTCTCAGTTATCAACAATTGGTATTAGAGCCAAGCTCCTCCCAATAGAGCCTAACAGCTTGAGGAAGATCTAGGAATTCAAATGGATGTGTATGGTATGAGGGAGCAACTTAAGTCTACCCTTGATGATCTTGAGCAGTCAAATTCTGAAGTCAATGAATTGAAGGAAAGACTTAAACAGGCTGATGATTTCATAAAAGAACTAAAAGAGAAACTAAATCTCTCTATGAAAAAGAGAAAGGAGCTACTTCAGCAATTGGCAAGTCAAGGTGAAGCCAAAGATACAAATGGAGATCTGAAAGAGAAAACCAAGTTATGTGAAAAGTTATCAAAAGAAATCATCATGGTAAGAGATGAAATGGAATCGGGAGTTATGAAGTTTACCCAAGAAATTGAAGAGAAAAAAATCTAAAGATGATCTAAGACAATCTCTCAAGGAAAAATCAGAAGACTGCCACAAGATGGATAGAATAATCAAACATCTTGAATCTAATCTTGAAGATGCTAAAGATAATGAAGAAAAACTTGAGGATCAAATTGTCTTTCTTAAAGGGGATCTTCAAATAGCAAATGAATACAAAGAGAAATTCAAGATAAGCTCTGCTCAACTTGAAGTTCTTCTTGAAAGCCAAAAGAGGGTAGATGACAAGTGTGGCCTGGGATATGAAAAAGGTGAAAGCTCCGGATCTAGTCAGAAGAATTTCAGATCAAAAAATCCAAGGAACAAGCCTAAAAGACCTCCGGTAAGGTAGCCTAATGCTCAAAGATATCCATCCTTCAATGGATACTGCCACAACTGCAATAAATTTGGTCATAAAGCTAATCAGTGCAGAAAGAGAATGAATCAGACTAATATATCCTTCTCCGGACAGTGTTTCAACTGCAAAAGGTATGGTCACAAATCTCATGAATGCAGAAATATGTAAATGAACAATTCATTCAATGGTAGATGCTTTGCATGCAATAGAATGGGTCATATGGCTAATCAATGCAGATCAAGAGGATATCAATCAAATATGCAAAGAAATGTTGTTTGCCAAATTTGCAATAGATCTGGTCATATTGGAAAATTTTGTAGAAGAAAGAATCAGGACAAAAAAGGTCTAGTACATCATAATCAGAATCAACATAAGGGAAAACAAAAAGTGAATGCAGATGAAGTTCAAAATGAAATGAACAAGATTTGGGTGAATAAAAGTACAGAGAATGTAGGGGATAGATCCGCACCAGACTTTGGTGCTGATATTCCTTCTAGAAATTAAAAAGTAAGCCCTGGCTCAGGGGGAGACACAAGAAAACCATTTTCCCCCAGCCAGTCAATTGGTACCAGAACTGACACAAGGAGAGTTGCGGATTAAAGGGTTCATAAGAGAAACATCTAAATAAACTATGGTTAAGATATGGAAGATCTGCAAGATGTTTAGATCAAGATTGATCTGGTTCTTCAAATCATCTGAATAAGGCAAACCGGAATGACTTAGGTCGAGCATTTATTGTAACTTGGTATTAGGGTTTGCAGAGTAATATAAGGGTTCTTCATATTAAACATTTGTTCATTCTGCATTTAAGAAGAAGCAAAAAGGAGCTCTGCAACAAATTTCCTCAAGCCCATCAAAGGTCATTTGCAGAAGTTGATTCATCCATAAATCGATCCGGCTCACTCCATGAAACCTAAAGGTGCAAAAGGTATTTTTTGTTCCTAAACACCTCTCTGCAACTCTTTTTAAAGATGACTACTCTGAATATTGTGAAGATCACTGATAGGCCTCGCCCCAAATTCAAAAAACATCCCTACAAATCCTTGGAAGTAGATCCCCTAGGAGCATTTTCCAGTGTTCCGCATGGTGTCTTGCATACAGAAGATATTAGGGTTTACATTCATGCAAACATTGAAGAATTCAGAGAATTCAAATTGAGGGATATCTACCACAAACAACTAATAGATGATTCATTTGAGCTCCAACCCCAATACAAGGCCCTCCGGGTCAAGCACTTTGCACAGTGTATACATTTCCCTTGCTTTGCTGAGGATGAATGGGTCCGGTATGTCTTGAGCATAATACATGACAACTTCATATGGTTGAATGGACCATTCAAGATCACAAAAGATGCCATTAGGGCAGTTACCAGTTTGCACTCATCCGGTGGGATACCTATTCTCAAATTGGTCGAGAATCAGACTATAAGTGAGGCTACCGGATCTAGATTTGACAAAAGAGCAATGACAATAGAAGATATCACTAATCCAGATATCAAGTTTACCTCCATGATCATCGGATACAAGATATATCATTCTAACAGGGAGAATTCAGTACCTGGAACTGCTATCTACACTGCTTATGAAATGTTAAGAAAGAATTTAGATTATGACCTTTGTCAGCTCCTTCTAAACCAACTCTTGGAGAATCTGCAGAAAATAAAGAAAGATAAAAAGAATTCATTTAAGTACAGTGGGTTAATATTGTGTTTATTCTTCTACTTTATGAATGAGCTACCTAGATCTAGTGGATGGGTATGGCAGAATGACAGACCGGTTGCCATACAAATCAGGGACGATTTGCATGGACTTGGTGATGACAAAGCACAAAACACAACTCTCTGGGGTTTCTTCAAAAACTTTCAGAACATGATGCAAGCTAGAGAGAGAATTCCCCAATCTCTAGTTGAGAAATACAAAGACACAATATGCTTTATGGTAGAGACTGATCAGTGCCTAATGGAGGCAGTGGAACCAAGTTCAGTGTGGATCATGCCAATGGGGTATGAGGTGGATGAGAAAATCGTAGAGCTGCATGTTCAGCACATGCTGATTCAACCAAAGGATCCCAAGGTAGAAAGGTTTGGAACCTTTGAAGAATTGAGTGTGAAGATCCATGTTGAGCTAAGGCAACTAGAGATGAAAAGAAAGGTAAGAAAAGAAGTAGAAAACATTGCCAAAAGCCTTGGCATCTCAAAAGAGGCACTTGATGCCAATAGGGAAAAGAAGTAAAGAAAATGAGGAAAAAGAAGAAAGTATCTAGTGAACCCTCTACCGGTGAAGACAAGGAAGAGATGGTAGAAGAGTTTGTTGAAAAACCCACTCTATCATTAGATGATGTTGTCAAATCAGTTATTGTGGATGGAAACCTTCAACCAATGGCTGAATTCTATGATCATTATAATGAGGCTAACCAAAAGATCTTGCAGGAAGTAGCAATCAAGTATCTGAATATCGACAATAAGGCTTTTATTGAAATTATATCTCTTATTCCCAAAATACTAGAGAAAGAGTTAGAAATAAGAAAGAATAATGCTATGGCAAAAGATCTTGAGATCCGAGAACAGATAGCCATTCAGCTTTATCCTTCAATTGATTCAAAGCAAATGAATATGATCTTCAAAGATTGCAAGAATGAGTTTTAGAGCAAAGCAAGAATGAATCAACTTATGCTTAGAGAAACTGACAAAATAGCAAAAGAAATAGAAGAGATCCTCCGAAATGCATACTCAAGATTCAACATTCCTATTATAGAGGACTTGGGTGTTGATCCCTCGGTTACAAGTGTTGAAAAAGAATCTACTGAGGCAATGACAGAAGAAGTAATGGACACCGGTGAAGAAAAAGATAAGGACTTGGAATCCTCTGCTCTGGAAGAGGTGGCCCGTGAACAAACAAACATCACTCCTCTGGTTTCCCCTGTTGACTCTGGATCCAAAGGAGAAGAAAGAATAGAGGATAAAGAAAAAGGAGTGAAGGAAAAAGAAGATGACAGTACTAAGGTTATAGAAGGAAAGAAGAATTCAGCAGAGAAGACCACAACTGTTAGTGGTAAGAGTGTAGAAGGAGAGAAAGCTCCAAGAGATAGCTCTAAGACTACAGAAGAGAAGAAGAATCTATCTCTGGCAAGATACACTGCAGAAACTGTCAAAGAATTCTTAAACAAAGAGACAATGGAGATTGATGAACTAGAACTTCTACAAGGGCCATTTAATTTTGATTCTCTTTCTCCGGTACAAACAATGAAGATAGCTTCATTTGCTAATGCAAAGGCTAAAGAAAAACTCTTGAAGTCTCACATGGAAGACTGTGATCTAATAGAAGTTGCATCCAGAGTATTAGAAAAGATCATGCCATCTTTTCAAAAGGATCCCTCAGCCTCCTCATCCAGTAATCTCAAATCTCTAGTCAATAGTGTTAGCACACATTTTGATTCCCTAGAGAAGTCAGTAGAGGATAAGGTCCAGAAGGAATTTTTGGCAAAAAGATTATCAGAGGTACAAGGGTTAATAACTAATGATAGGAGGAATATGAATATTGGGATAAAGAGCTTAGAAAATGCTCTTAAAGATGGTGGGGAAATGTACAAATTTTGTTTATCATGGTCCAAAGTAACATTGAATATTGAGAAGAAAGTGAAAGAATAGGAGGACAAACTGACAACACTCTCTAAGAATTTTGATCCTCTCTTCTCTTCCATAATAAATCAAGAATGTCAGACTATTGCAGTCTTGAATGAAATCAAGAAGCTTGAGAAGGAAAAAGAAAAACAGAATAAGCAGATTGGGTGAACTAAGAGGGATAATTATCCCTAAGTTAGAGGCCATGCATGAGGCCATAAAAGAAGCTCAGATCACAGCTCGGACCAGTGATCCGATAGATCTAAAAAGGGCAGACGCGTTTGCATTCTTGTTGAGTGGTCACATCTCAATTTTGGATAGGATGAAGTAAAGTTGGGCAACAAAATTTGTCTAATTAAAGACAACTTTCGCAGACATACTTTAGTATATGTAAGTATGCTAGATATATATATTTATGCAGCTAAGTATAGTTGACTTTTTGAGAATTTTGGTGTGCGGACCCTACCCTTTGCCATTGATATCAAAGGGGAAGTGAGAAGCAGTGAAAAGTGAGGAATCCAGCTAAGGAGGAGCTCCAGAAAATGTATATAAAAATAGAGCATCAACCAAGGGGGAGTATAGTGTGACACTTAGTCATTTTTCACTAAGTGTTGCCATCAATGCCAAAGGGGGAGATTGTTGGCAAGAGACACTAAATGGATTCATATATGTTGTCATTGATGGCAACAAAGGTTATCCCACACATCCACAAGACATGATGAGTCTCTACTAGAAGTCAGGTTGAAGAAGTGTTATGATCTGGTAAGCAAGAACAGAGCAGTCAGTAAGGTCTGACAGTCAGGTCTGAATCTCTCAGAGGAAGTATCTCAGTAAAGTGCAGATTTGGGGAAGTCAAGATGAGTACCTTGACTAATAGATTCCAAGGATTTAGTCTCCGGTGATGGAAGGGTGAAAAGATATGAGCACTTGAGTGTTGGGTTCCTATTTGGCAGAGTAGATAGAGGAAGAACTGTACCGACAGAGTGTCAGACCCAAATCGGGAAGAAATATTGATGATGACTAAGTTTCTTGAGGTATCATTCATGATTGGCTAACATGATTGATGACTTTTTCAAGCATCTCCTAGATCCGCATCACTTGGTAAGCAAGGATCTAGCTGACAGATCAAAGCTTGGGAAAATATTGACTATTCTGGATGCTGACTAGAAAGGTGGTAAGATTACTTATACGGATATATATACCAGATGAATTCAGATATGAAGGTGTGTTGTGTGAATGTGTAATTATGCGAATAAAAGTAGAAGAGTAGTGGGAAGGCAGGAAGACAGGTCTGGAATGTGACAGGACAACTGAACCAAAAGAAAGTTAGAATGAAGTGCAGCAGATCAGTTTATTGAGCTCAACCATAACTGAATCTTAGCATGTGTGGATGCTTCTCATCAGTTCAAACATTGTGTTATCTTTCTCTCTTGTAGGCAGTGAGCCTCTTGTGAGCAGTATGCTTGGGCAGTGAGCCCTAAATTGGCAGGTGCCATTTTGTACTTCTATTCTTCTAACAGAGAATACATTCTTGGGTTAATCACCCCATGGTTTTTCCCTTAACCAGGTTTTCCATGTCAAAAATCATTGTGTTATGTGTATTGACTTTGTTTCTACTTTAATGCTTGTTTTCTTTGATGCTGCACTAATTATTAAATAAGAATAGTAAGTTGAATAAATTAAGATAACTGATTCACCCCCCCTCTCAGTTATCAACAAGGGTTGCCTGAAGCTTGGAATTTTAAAATTTGGGACTTCTTCAGCAGTAGGCTGAGCAGGTGTCATCCTTATAGTAAGGTTTTCTTGAAAAACCTCCTCTTGTGCTTCTCGTTGCTGGTCACATCTTAACATTTCTATAAATTCATTAGCCTCCCTATTCAAATCTAGAGACAGCTTCTTAAGACCATACATGCTTATGATGCTGAGGTCATAAAACTGCTGAGCCCGACTGTACCCTACTGCTCCTTTGGCCTTATCTAAATTTCTGTCAAGCTTTAGAAAACCCTCCATGAGCTCATTGAAAGCATCAATATTCTCAGGGGCAACATTAGGGGTAGGAGGAAGGTAAGCATCATGAGGATGCTAATATTCTACAGCGGTAGGGCTATATGGCATAAAATTAAAGGTATTTGGGGCCTGGTATTGCTAATATGGGGGCCAATAGCCTGTATTTGGAATAGGGGTAGGGAAATAGCCATAATTCCCATAAAATTCTGACATCTTATAGCATCTAAATGCTAGATATTCATAAATATGTTAGAAGTAGAGCAAAATAGGTCTGCAACCCAGAAAAGACTGGATACATACCAAAAAGGGAGTCACCAGGTGATTGCAATGCTTCTTGAAGCTGAATAGGCTAGGAAAACTACCAAAATCTTGATCTTTAAAAATTGTTTAGGTACTTGGGCTATTGAATCCAGCTGATTCCTTCAGTAGAGTCACCATAGTGTTGTTTGTATCACATCCAAAGGCTGGTAATACTAGGAGAAACACCAAATCTCTTAGTATCTTGATGAGAAGTTCATCAAACTGGTCCCACCGGGCGTGCCAAAGTTGTTATCACCCAGATTTGTACCCTATGCTGCAGTTCTGAAACTTCAGCAATTTGGAGTAACATGGGAATGATCTTGAAGTGTGGGACCTTGCAAAAGGAGATCAAACCTTTGGAGAAGGCCATCTTCCTCTCTAAGCCTAATGCTCAGAGAAATTCATCTAAACCTAGTGCTAATGCTTGCTGGGAAAAGGGTTAGAAGGAATGCTAAAAAGAAATGCTGAAATAAACTAAGTGATACACTAGATTTAAATGTGTTTGGCTGCAACTGAATAGACATAGTAATAATCTCATAACTAGAAAGACATTACACAGACCCATATTAATTTTAGAGAGGTCCAGAAGAGCAGACACAGGCCAAAAAATAATAAGAGAGAGGAAAAAATACCAGTTTATATTGATCATAGAGGCCAAATAGCCATTACAAAGAATAGCCCAGAAGAACAACCAACCCTCAATACATATGTTTTTACATGTATATATAACATTTCATTTTTCCTCAGTCGGTTACAAAATTCGCTCTAAGAGCTGGGACAGAAAAATATCTACATGAATGACTGTCCAGCCGCATTAGTTATGGCATTAAATATCTGGCATTGGACAGGTAGGAGATATTTGTTAGTCTTTATTGCAGCTGCTTACTCCTCAATCTGAAAATAGATGGTAAATAAATATCCTTTACCATCAATGCGAGCTGCCTCATCACGGTGCAATAATGAATGCCAAAAATATCTTCATCTGCTCAATGTAGTAACTGAAATGTCCAGTCGCCCAAGACATGCAAAGCCAGATCTAAAAATGGAAAGGTGGCAAAATTCCTAAAAACCCTGCCAAATGAAAGAGGGGACCAAAATATGCAACTTTACCTTTTACAGTAGGTCAAAATTTGCCAGGACGGAGGAGATATAGGCGGTCAAAGTTTTGGTCAACCACCTGTATATATCGCTTTGCATCTGTGTATATATCGCTTGCATTTGCCACCTGAATCACCATCCAAAACCTTCTTTGCAACTCCTTTGTATATGCATGGCACCTTGTATATCAGACTTGAATATCCCCTTTGAATTTCAAAATTGTATATGCATACAATTTCCTTTTGTATATGCGGTCCCCAACATTTGTATGTTAACTTGCATGCATGTTTGCCGCCACATGATACTGCTTGATTCGTTGCTGAGTTGGTTCAAGGAGCATCGTTGAAAACTGTATCTACCCTTTGCATATTGCAATATACAAGCACAATTGTACACGCAAGCTGCGGACTTCAAATTTTATGAAATAGCCTGACAAGACGTTGAAATCTGGCTTGTATACCTCCTTTGTATGTTTGCTTGTATATCGCATGATATACAAGTGCCAAATATACAAGCCACGGACCCCAAAAATTTATCAACTACTTTGACTACTGGGTCAGATTCGGCTTGTATCACTTTCTTTGTATATTTCCCTGCATGTTCAAATATACAAAACACTTATACATATATAAGGCGGACCCGAGACCTGAAACGCTGAATTTGATCTTTGATTCAAGTCCACCTTACATGCAACCCTTGTATCTTTTCTTTGTATATTGGCTTGCATGTACAAACATACAAGCAAAATATATATTCTACTGTTTATGCTCACTTGTATCTTCTAACATAAAATCGGCCTTGTATGTGCGTGGGCCACCTCTTGTACATTCTGCCTTGTATGTTTCTCTGTATGTTTCACTTGTATGTGCAAAACATACAAGCGAAATATACAAAGAAACATACAAGGCCGAATGTACATTCCACTATAGCGGATGCACTTGTATGTCAAACCTTGTATCTTTTCGTTGCATGTGCAAACATACAACATAATATGCATCTAAAAGTCGATATGCATTGAGGGAATACTCCTGTAATGTATCTCCTGCTTTGTATAATTTTCCTTGTATGTTTCTCCTTGCAACTAGATATACAAACTGGGAATATCCCAGGAATCTACGAAAGATTCCTCCTTGTACATGCACCTTCTTAAGCCCGATATACATTCAGAAATGCATAAAACCCACTTTTTTCATCATTTTCTATGGCCGATAGAAATTTTGCAAGCCCACCAATGTACATTTTACCTTGTATATATCCTTTGCATATTCCTTTGTATGTACAAAGGTGAATGTATATGCAAATGTAGATTCAAAAATACATACAAATACAAGCTATAGAAATGAGAGAATCCTAGCAATAGAAAGTACTTGAAAACAAAAGATTTCTGGGATTTTTTTGGGTTTTCTACAAGGATTCCTTTAGGCAAGATCTTGGGATTTTTTGACAAGGCATGCATGAGTATTTAAAGAATTTACACCTTGTACATGCATTTCTAAAAGATTCTCAAGGAAAATACAAGGTGAAATATTTGGTTCTAGGCAGAGGCAAAATAGGTCAATAGTATCCTTACCTACAACTCTTGCAACTCCTCCTTGCTCAATTCTGTCGAATCCACCCTTCCGCTTCAACAACTATACAAAAAAATGGAGAAAATGACATAATAGAAAATACGCTAAATAAAACTAAGTGTTTGAAAGTCCCGACAAAGTTGAGTAATTGGCATGAACTATGCCATTTCCTAGGTGCAACCTTCATAGAAAAGAGCAAGTGGCTGCCATTAAACCCAACACTGGCAAGTCCCATCACTCCTTTTTCTATGGTTATTTAGCTAATATGATGTTGTTTTGTATGGTGATATGTAGGTTATGATGTCTTAGGCATGTAGTTTTGTTGCGAGAATAGTCACTTCCTACATTTCAAACACATCTTGTGAACCATGAACTAAACTTGTACAAGATGAAAAACACAACCTGTCATTCAACTTGCAACTTTATATACAATGAAATCCTAACACATCCCTAAAACTATAGGATTCTCTAAAGAACAAGAAGATGAAAAACAAGCATTATAATATTGCAAATAACACAACATAGAAAATGTATGCAAATCCAACAAATCCACCACTTATAATAACCAACAAGCAAGTACATATAAGTGAGGATGAGTGAGAAGGTCGAGTCTACTTAGGAGTCAACTTCAACACTCCACTCACCAAGTGGCAAAAGGATGTCAACACATAACTTAGACTCTAACTCTCCAAGTCGACACCTAGCTACCTTAGGTGGCTTTAAGCCATGTGCTAATTATATTACTTAGAATAAGTAATATACAATAAAGTTTAGCACTAACACCCCCCTTAAGCATAGCTTAGGTGGGTACAAGAAGAGATGGGTCCTAGCTACTAGGCCTGGTGGGGTACCCATATACAAAGTAATCTCTCATGAAGTGGAGAAAGGTAGAAAACCCTACGTGAAAAAAAAAACTACCCTCCAAAGGAGAGAAAAGATGCATGAAAATTATACAAATGAAGTACTACTTCTTCACTAAGTATAATATATGTTTCCCTCAATAAGAGAGAAAATGATAGAAGGTCTATGAGACCCTCCCATAATATATGTCTTGCTACAGTGAGGTTGGGTAGTCAACAAAAGATGTAAATGTAGATCCAAGAATTTCGAACAATGTTCCTTCCCCTGGGAAGAAATGAGATCAACTAAATATGCATGAAATCTCCCCATTCTAAATAGGAATATGCAAGAGGATGTACATGTATGTTCTTCAATCATACTGAAGTTGTTCCAAGGATGATGATTCCCATTGTGATGTCTTCAAAGAATACTTAGGTGTCCCTATATCGATGTTGAAGGATTCCATAATCAAATCAGGTGCATGCCTAATAGGTGAAGATGATGACAATCTAGAACCATGTGTACATGGATGTAGATCATGAATATCTGAAGATGATAATGGTGATGTAGCTTCATTAAAACTATCATCGAAGAGAAGACTAGTGTACTCAATTTGTGCTTCCAAGTCAATAATGTGAGACTCTACAAATAGACAAGCAATTTTAGGGAAATCTTTCCCAATCAGCAATGCTAGGAAGGCTAATATGATCCTACTGCAAAGAAGTGATTAAGCAAGTTTGAGGAAGTGACTCTGAAATATGATGAAGCAACATGAGTTTTTGGAGGAATGATGATTTCCCCTATTTAAACTAGACATTTTGTATCTATATCGTGATGTGGGATGTGTGGTGTGATTATAGTAGGATCATGCAGGAAGAGAGAAATGCTTGAGTCTCCATGTATTTCCCAAATTTTGATCCATAATGCATGCGGACATTCAATATCCATGATGGAATACAAAGTGACATCTAGTATATGTAAGCTGATTAATCCATAAATATGATCACAAATATCAAACCACTTATTCTTTTGAGATTGATTACCTAGTTCATGGATAAGTCCATATAGATATGGTATGAGATTATGGTACCTAAGGTGTTTCAAGTTTCCATCACACTAGGACTTATAATTACCCTTGTTTAGGTTTTTTATAGAAGAGTGAGTTTCATATCCCATGATTACAAACAGGTTAATTCCTTTAGACAATAGAAAATCAACACATTAAGGAACCCCCCTGATTAAATGATCCCCACAATTTTTTCATTTTATAACTTAGTGTATTTTATAATGCAAGTAGGTCCAATAGATGGGAAATGTGAAAACATTAACTTTTGCAAAAAAACGGTGCTCAATTTCAAGCTACTGGTCAAAAGTTATGACAGAAACAATTTTCTCATAAATGGCCTAATTTAATACATTTGCACTAAAAATAGAAAAAAAATACCCTATGGCAAGATGAGCCTAGTCATGTAACCAATTGTTGGAGTCAGAAAGGAAATATTATTACAATGGTTTTGATTCATGAGCAGGAATTGGCCTCCTTCCAACCCAGGCCTCACCCTTCATCTTTGATCAAGCAAATACTAGGGTTAAAAAACTATTAACTTCTACAAAGCAATTTTCCCCAAATACTGAATTACCCACCCCCTATTTTGTATGTTTATTTCATAGTGGTTTTTAGCATTTTAAAAATGCCTTTGGAAAAAATAAAATAAAAAACAAAAAACATTACAAAGCCCAACTAGGGCAGGACGGATTTGGCCAAAATGCCCAAAAATATAATTGGAGGGGAACCAGGAAAGAGCAATGGTGGCTTCCTTCTGTAATAGATCACCCTTCTTTTCTGTATAAAGTATGCCCCTACCTATGGCATCTAGTTTTGACTAGCTATGGGCATGGATTGCAAGTCAACTAGATGCGAGGTTGAACATGGAGGTGAAAAGCTCTTTCTTAGATGTCACTGGCCCTCTGTTAAGCAAAAATATAGGGCAAATCATCACCTCTCCTCTTTTTGTACATTTAACCAAGGGTGGGCAGGGCAGGTTGCCATCCTCTATCATGTCACCATGGTAGGGGAAGGACCCCTCTTTCTAGCCACAACAAGGGAAAAACCCCTCACTTTAAACTTGTGGGGATCATTTAGAGGGCTTCGAACCTTCTTTTTGCAAATCTCCCTTTTGAGGGCTTCAACCCTTCAAGGCCGTGATGGGAAAAGTGCACCACCCACACAAGCATGTAGAAATGAGACCTCCACACATAGAGATTTGACCTCCCACAGGAATTCAACCTCTCACTTTTGCTTTTGTCAATGTTAGAGAACACACAAAGAACAACTTGAGAAATAAAGATAACACAATTTAAATTCAATTACAACAATTAACTTACGACCTATACGCATCCAACTCCTACTCTGATACCATATTAGAAACCAAGATTAGGAAGACAAAAACAAGTACAAAGATTGAAAATCATTGTAGTAAAGAAATTGTATGTATATCCACCAAATCCACCACTTATAACAACCAAAAGGAAAGTACATATAGGTGAGGATGAGTGAGGAGGTTGAGTCGACTTAGGAGTCGATTTCAAGACTCCACTCACTAAGTGGCAAAAGGATGTCAACACATATCTTGGAGAGTTGTGTCTAACTCTCCAAGTCAACACCTAGCCACCTAAGGTGGATTAAACCATGTGCTAATTATATTACTTAGAATAAGTAATATACAATAAAGTTTAGCACTAACAAAAAGAAGATATATGATTAAGATCAGTACTGGCTATTCTCCAAACACAATGACATGCCTACACATTTTACTGTATACAAGAATCCAGGTTGAAAAATACATTGTTTTTTCCCAACTACAATTTTGGTATAGAAATTTGTATACAACAAAAAACTAAGTGTTTGAAAGACCCAACAAAATGTTGACATTTTTTGAAACTTCTAGTGTATGTGGGGCTCTTCACAACTGAAAGTGGCCATCAAAAAAGGCACGAGCCAAAATGTCTCATTAACATTTTTTCTCCATCCCATCACGACACCACTGTCTCATCCTCCATCATCATGCTATGGTATGAGGCATACGGGGCATGGTAACATTATATCTTAAACATGTTATTTTGTTGGGAGAATATTCATTGCCATTTCATAATGGTTCACATTTTCAACACAGCAGAACCCCTATCTTGCCCTCTTCACAGTTCCAGACAAGAATAGAAAATCACATGACAAATTGGTAGACATACATGCCTTCTTTCATACAAATATGATTGAGGTTGGGATTCTTAAGATATCATGTTACTGTGATACATATGCCTATACCTAGCATAATGTTCCACAAATTTGTATACAAAAATCCAGGTTGCAAAACACAATGTATTTTTCCAACTACATTTATGTATACAAGTTTCGCGCTAATTACTCAACTTCTCTAAGACTTTCAAACACCTAGTTTTCTCCATTGTATTTTCTATTTTGTCATTGAAGCACATGGGTGGAGTCAAAGGAATCGAACAAGGAGGAGTTGCAGGTGATGATACAGTAAACAAATGACATCTGACTGATGGGTGAATAACACAAATCTAGGTTGCAAAACACATTGTGTTTTTCCAACTACATTTCTGTATATAAGTTTGTGAACCTATTTTAGACATATATGATTAAGGTTGGCATGCTTAAGATATCATGTTACCGTGCTATGTATGCCTATAACTAGCATAATGTTTCAAAAATTTATATACAAAAATCTAGGCTGCAAAACACATTGTGTTTTTCCAACTACATTTGTGTACACAAATTTTTGAACCTATTCTGTAGCTATTATATGTTCATTAATTTCAACAAAATAAAAAGAATGCACAATAGTTGGTTTTCCCGAGAGGTAAAGTAATTCACTATAAAGTGCACTATTTTTTGTCATATCACTATCAAATGTTCTAATCAAGGCTTGAATTTGATGGTCAACCTGTGAAGCTAACTTTTTTATGGTTATTCAATTACAATTGCCTTTCAAATGTGAAAATATATTTTATTTAAAAATTATATTATAAATTAGATATATATTTTTATTATGAACTTATATGAGTTTTGACAATCTAACCAAAATTTTCCCTTTCAAATAAAGTAGGCTCCCAAACATTTTGACCTATTTTGTTGGCTGCGCAAAAAAATGAAAAATCTTGATTGAAAATGCCTTTTTATCTTGGCAAGTTTTGAAACTTCATCACAATGAGAAGTGGTCATCAGAAATGACACAAGCTAAAATGTCCCATTAACATTTTCCGTTGTCCTGTCATGATGCCACCATCTCATCCTCTATCATCATGATATTGTATGAAGCATGGTGATTTGTATGTTATGATGTCTTACGCATGTCATTTTTTAGGGAGAAGGGTTGTTGCCTAATGTTTCACAAATTTGTATACAAAATCTAGGTTGCAAAACACGTGTTTTTCCAACTGCATTTCTATATATAAATTTATGAACCTATTTCAGAAAGATATAATTAAGGTTGGCATGCTTAAGGTTCATGTTACCGTGCTACATATGCCTATATATGGCATAACGCTTCACAAATTTGTATACAAAAAATTCAGGTTGCAAAACACATTATTTTTTTCCAACTACATTTCTCTATACAAGTTTGTGAACCTATTCTATAGTTGATATATGTTCATTAATTTCAACAAAACAAAAAGTATGCACAATAGCTTGTTTGTATGGGAGGTATAGTAATCCACTATAAGGCCCACTATGTTTTGTCACATCACTATCAAATGTTCTAATCAAGGCCTAAATTTGGTGGTCAACCTGTGAAGCTAATTTTTTGTGATAGTTATTCAATTACAATTGCCTTTTAAATGTGAAAATATATTTTATTTAAGAAAATTATATTATAAATTATATATATATTTTAATTACGATCTTATATAATTTTTGACAATCTAACCAAAATTTTCCCTTTCAATTAAAGCAGGTTTTCCAAAAATTTAATTGTATTTAATGGAAAAAATTACTAAATATGATCATATGATCATTAAATTTAAGCCCTACCTCTAATGGTAATCCCTATGTTATTTCTCATTTAGTTTCATGTCTACTTTTTTATAAAAATTGATGATTTATTACTAATAAAAAATAAATCAGGTTACAATATAGGTGTGCAGAAACCACATCAACCCCACTAGGGTAAATCCATTATAGATCATAACAAAACAATAGTGTGAACCACCATCAAAGTTTAAGGAGTACCACCATAATTACAACAGTTTCATAATGTAATACAAAATATGAAGAGACAACAACCTACATATTATAAATAGTCAAAAAATTTACCAATTCTAAATTAAAGTTACCCCTATTCAACCAGATTAGGCTCTAGATCAGGGATATCTAGAGTATCAATAGCAAAAACCCTAATTTAAACTATTACATAACCTACAAAATGGCATGCCTAAGACATCATAACATACAAATGCATATTACCTTTATCATTCATATAAAAATATTTTAAATATTAATATATATTTTATCCTAATCAATACTTTGAATCCTAACAACTTTAATAGTTATCTTTTTACTATAATTAAACATTATTTAATAAAAAAGCTATAGTTAAACATAAAACTCTCCATTAAAAAAATCCTAGACCTTTAAAACCACCGAAGCTATTATCTTATACTACTTAATATTTAACAATTGCTACTCTGGTTTATGGCCAGGTATGTTGACAAAAGTGTTAGAAATGAAAGCAACACTACTTCAATGGAAATATGATTCAAATAAATTTTAGCAATCTTTAAGTGTGCATTAACAATGGAGATTATAACAAAACATAAAACCCACTACAGAGAAAATGCCAAACATGAAGAACTCAACATAAGACACAATGACACAGTGTTTAACATGGAGAAAACCATTTCGAGTAAAAAAATCCACACAGGAAAGAGGCCCAATGTTTGTATTAATGCGTAAAAGATTGTACAATACAACACCACCAATCTCTCCTTCAGTCTTCAATCTGACAACATTCCTGCAACACCTGAGTACCTAAAATATGTATTTCAGCAACAAAATACATGGCAAATACTTATAGAAATGTTTACCACTCCACTCTAGGTGTTCACCTACTCTCTCCTAAGATTCTCCAACCTGTAAACATTAATTACCATCTTACAAGCATCTTACACTTGTCCAAAAATAGCCATGCAAAGGTTGGGCCCCCAAGACTAAATATGGCCTCTTACAACATCTTATGATGTGTCATAACCATCATAGATTCCACAAAAGAGTATCTTTCCAAGATAGAAACCTTGGGCTAAACATAGCAACTTACAACTCATTAATATCCATCATATGTGTCATAGTGTCATAGAATCTTATGACAACTTACAATTGTCATATATTCTTTACATATACCCACCAAACATTATGACATGCATCATACATGCTAAAAATAGTAGATTCTCCCAAGGTGACACCTACACTCATTTACTTTGAGTTTTTACATTTTCCAATAGTAATTGTCACTCAGTAACTACTGCAGGTAACTCCAAAATTACCACTGCCAGTGAAAACTAGTACATCTCATGGATAATTACAAATTACATATAATAAATGGAATAAATACAATATTGGGATTTACAAGGTTAATGGCACCTTATCCCAACATTCTCCCACTTGACATTATACATTGTAAATCAACCCATAGGAAATCAAATGAAAATAAGTAGGCACTAGAAACAAGGCCCATGGCCTCTCTGCACCATACGAACTTCTCTGTGCTTAGAGGCTTGGTCAATGAATATGTAACATTCTCTTAAGTGTCTATCTTCTTTAGCTCAATCTCACCATTTGCAACCAACTCTCGAACAAAGTGATACTGAACATCAACATGCTTAGTCTGAGCATGATACATGGGATTCTTGGCCAAACAAATAGCACTTTGGCTATCACAACCAATCTGAATGATCCTGCAATCAAATCCGATGTGTACAAAGTCTTCTCAACCAAACTGCCTTCTTAGAGACATGAGTTGCAACCATATACTCTGCTTCTGTGGTGGACAAAGCAACTATGGGCTGCCTCTTACTCATCCAATTCACTGCACCTCCAAATAGAGTAAACACGTAGCCACTAGTGGACCTTCGACTATCCAAGTCACCTACCCAATCTGTATCAACAAAACCTTGTATGTCCAAAGATTTATCAGCACTGTTAGTACTAGAATAAACCAAACAATGATCAGGAGTACCTGCAAGATATTTAAACACCCTCTTTGCATAATTCCAATATTGTCTACCAGGGTTAGACATAAATCTGCTCAAAACACCCACTACTTGGGCAATATCTGGTCCAGTACAAACCATTGCATACATCAAACTCCCTACAATACTAGCATAAGGCACATTAGAAATATCCTCAAAATTATCCTCAGTCTTTGGACACATATCTAATGAAATCTTAGTACCAGTGGGTAAAGGAACTCTAACTGGGTTATAGTCCTATAAACTAAATCTCTGCAAAATAGTGTTCACATACTTACTTTGTGACAACCAAAGCTTTCTGTTATCTCTGTCCCTCCTGATCTCCATTCCCAAAATATACCTAGCAGCACCAAGATCCTTCATATCAAATGCACCTAAAAGTTGGGCTTTAAGCTCACTGGTCATACCCTTAGTATTGCTGAAAAATAACATGTCATCAACATACAATGCAATAACTAGTATAGAATCATCAATACAATGAATGTAAACACAATGATCCTCCTCACTTCTAACAAAACCCAATTTCAACAGAAATGAATCAAACTTTTGATACCACATTCTAGGGGACTGTTTCAAATCATAAAGAGACCTATTTAACCTGCAAACCCATTTTTATTTTCCTTTTACCTCAAAACCTGTAGGTTGCTGCATATAAATTTCTTCCTCAAGATCTCCATACAAGAATTCGGTCTTAACATCCATTTGCTCAATCTCCCATTCATAAGATGCAACAATGGATAAGAGAAATGTAATAGAAGTCAACTTAGCAATAGGAGAGAATATCTCACCAAAATCAACTCCCTCTCTCTGGGAGTAGCACTTGGTTACCAGTCTAGCCTTGTACTTCTCTAATGACCCGTCTATTCCAAACTTCTTCTTGAAGACCCACTTAGCAAATGAACAAGATCCCAAGTGTTACAAAAGTCTAAAGCCATCATCTCCTCATGCATGGCTAATTGCCAAGACTCACTATCATCTGCAGAATTAGCTTCCCTGTAGGATCTAGGTTCATCGTTAGTACTCAATAAAGCATATGCACAACAAAAATCTGGTGGGCTATACTTGTCAACTAGATTCCATTGTCTTATGGATCTCCTCAAGGGTGGAGTAAGAGACTCTACTCGTTCTTCTATATGATCATTTGCACCAACTTCTTCTATAACAATAGACTCATCTTCATCATAACTAATCGAATCCTCTTCTTCTTCTTCACCCCTCAATCCATCATTCTGTTCTTCTTAAGGTGCATCTTGCTGCTCTAAATCAAAGTGCACCTTATTTACCTTTTCTTCTTTTTCTTTTGGTTGCTCAAGTTCAGAAATGGCTCTAAGTTCCCTGAAAATAACATCTCTAGAAAAGATAATCTTGCAGGTTAGTGGATTCCAAAGCTTATAACCTTTAAGATTATCACCATATCTAATGAATGTACACTTTTTAGCTTTTGGATTCAACTTAGACCTCTTTTCCTTAGGCACATGAACAAAAGCCTCACAACCCAAAACCCTTAAATGTGAAACAAAAGGTTTCTTACCTGTCCACACTTCATAAGGTGTTGAATCAAGAGCCTTACAAGGAGATCTTTTTATCAAGTAGCAAGAATTACACATAGGCTCTGCCCAAAAGCATTTATCCAACTGTACATCACTAAGCATACTTCTGGCCCTTTCTATAATTGTTCAATTCATCCTTTCTGCAACACCATTCTATTGTGGTGTATACGGAGTTGTCTTTTGTCTAATTATACTTGCATGCTTGTAAAACTCATCAAATTCCTTAGAGCAATATTCCCCTCCATTGTCAGATCTTAATCTTTTAATCTTTAAACCTGATTGGTTCTCTACTAAGACTTTGAATTCCTTAAACTTAGTGAAAACTTCAGATTTATGTTTCATAAAATAAATCCATGTATATTTGGATACATCATCAATGAAGGTGACAAAATAATGAGATTTTCCAATAGATTCATTATCCATAGGTCCAAACACATCCGTATGAATAATTTCTAATTTCTATTTTGCTCTATTGCTTTCTGAAGGAAATGATTTTTTGTTTTGTTTACCAAACACACAATGCTCACATAAATCAAAGTGCTCATCAGAATAAGAGAAATCATCCAACAATTCTTTATTCTTAATAGTTTTCAATACATTATTACTTGTGTGGCCTAATCTACAGTGACACAACATACAAGTGTTTTTAGAAGCCTTAGAAACATAAGAGGCATTACAAACTATAGTGGCTTCAAACTTAAACAATTTCCCGAATCTCTTCCCTTTCGCTACCACCAAGTTCCCTCTCACCAATCTGTAGCCATACTTGTCAAATGTCACATGCATTGTGAAATCATTCAACTTCAAAACTGAAATTAGATTTCTAGCTAATCCAGGAACATGCAAAGTTCACCAGGGAGAGTTTTAATCCTCCCATCACTAAAACACAACAACACCTTTCCTTTCTTGACAATCAGATATGAAGAGTTGTCAGGAAGGTAGATATTACCTCCATCATATTCTTCATATGTGGAGAACCATTCCTTATGTGGGGTCATATGAAATGAGCATCTTGAATTAACCAACCAGTGATCTTTAGAAATATCACATGCAAAAAGTAAAACATCTTCACCTGCATTTGAGGATTTATCAAAAGCACTCTCCCACTATTTATTTGGGTTTCTGCACTCGTTCATATGTCCCCTTTTACCGCAGGTCCAACACTTAACTTTGTTCTTTTTACTAGGAGTCTTAGACCAGCCCTTGGACTTGTCCTTAGCCCCTTTCTGATCTTATTTAGGTCCCCTTTCCTAAGACCTTCTCCTGATACTAAGAGCATCACCTGAACTATTCGAACTCTTCTTCCTCAATTCCTATGCTAGTAAAACTGCAACAAGATCATCCAACTTTAGATCTGTGAGTTTAGTAGTAATAGCCAAAATGACATTTTCCCATGATTCAAGTAAAGAACAAAGAAGCAATATACATTTATCTTCCTCATCAACTTCAACATCTACTGAAGCAAGCTGACTCGTCAACAAATTAAAATAATTTAAATGATCTACAATCGACTCACCCTCTTTCATTTTCAAATAAAATAACTTCCTTTTAAATAGAGTTTATTTAGCATACTCTTGGCTTGGTAGGTCTCACCCAACTGATTCCACAATTTATGTGTGGTCTCTTCCTTTGCAACATTCAGCAACACAGAAACTGAAAGACACAAATGGATGGCTCCCCCTGCCTTCTTATCCAGTTTGCCCACTCATCTAGATATACATCATCAAGTTTTTCCTCTTTTTGGATAGCCAACCACTGGTTTCTTTTTTCCAACAAATTTTCTATTTTCAGCTTCCACAACTCATACCCCATTCTATTGAACTTCTCAATATCCAAACGAGAGGTTGATACAACAGTGGATCCATCCATAATATTAACACAAGATCTACAAAGAAAACACAACCAAATCTCCCACTGCAGCTACAGCTTCCACACTACCACCCAAGAGTCAAAGTTGGCTAGGCTCTGATACCAAATGTTAGAAATGAAAGCAACACTACTTCAATGGAAATCTTATTCAAATAAATTTCAGCAATCTTTAAGTGTGCATTAACAATGGAGATTGTAACAAAACATAAAACCCACTACAGAGAAAATGTCAAACATGAAGAACTCAACACAAGACACAATGACAGTGTTTAACATGGAGAAAACCCTTTCAGGAAAAAACTCTACACATGAAAGAGGCCCAATGTTTGTATTAATGTGCAAAAGATTGTACAATACAACACCACCAATCTCTCCTTCAGTCTTCAATCCGACAACATTTCTACAGCACTTGAGTACCTAAAATCTGTATTTCAGCAACAAAATACATTGAAGACATGATATTTCCATAGTCCATGATATGAATTTAAAAACTTCTAGTTTAAACTGTGTAGCTTTTTTTAGCATCGACATTTCATTATCACACTCCGTGATCCATTCTCTCTTTCTCATCCTAATGATGGATCATGGAGTGTGATCTGAAATGTCGATGCTAAAAAAAGCTACACACAATTTAAACCAGAAGTTTTTAAATTAACAAAATACATGGTAAATACTTATAGAAATGTTTACCACTCCATTCTATGCATTCACCTTCTCTCCTAAGATTCTCCAACATGTAAACATTAATTACCATTTGACAAGCATCTTACACTTGTCCAAAAATAGCCATGCGAAGGTTGGGCCCCCAAGACTAAATCCAGCCTCTTACAGCATCTTATGACATGTCATAACCATCATAGATTCCACAAAAGAGTATCTTTTCAAGATAGGAACCTTGGGCTAAACATAGCAACTTACAGCTCATTAATATTCATCATATGTGTCATAGTATCATAGAATCTTATGACAGCTTGAAGTTGTCATAGATTCTTTACATGCACCCACCAAACTTATGATGTGCATCATACATGCTGAAAATAGTAGATTCTCTCAAGGTGACACCTACACTCATTTACTTTGAGTTTTTACATTTGCCAATAGTAATTGTCACTTTGTACTACCACTGGTAACTCTGAAATTACCACTGCCAGTAAAAACTAGTACATCTCCTCATGGATAATTACAAATTACATATAATAAATGGAATAAATACAATCTTGGGATTTACAAGGTTAATGGCACCTTATCCCAACAAAAATCACTACACCTTTTTGTTGGATGTCATCCAAAACCCATTTGTAAACCCACCCATTTTTCTAATTTCCTATTCTCCCAACAAAAAGGCATTAGAGGCCACTTACCATACAAAACGGGTGAATAAGTAGAATGTTACAGGAGAAGATTCATTTGGTGGCCAATACCGCTGAACCTAGACTATTTGCCAAGCCTAGATAGAGTAGTTTAAACAACTCATTGATTGTTATTGAATTAAGATCAAAATCAAATTAGCTATTGATTTTTAGGGCTAACCAACCATCTATATACTTAAACCCACCCATTTGTCTAATTTCCTATTCTCTTAACAAAATGACATAAGAGGATAGTTACCATACAAAATGGGATAATAACATACAAATCACCATACAAAATGACACCCATTTGGTGCTTTGGAATAGCCATTCAAAACTATTTTTCAAAACCCCACAATTAACAAAAAATTATGCCTAAGACAAAACCCATGTATTGTCCCTCTTCACAATTCCAAACCATAGTGGCAATTAGCATGACAAATTGGAGGATATACATACCTTTTCTTTCTCCTTTCTAACTGTTGTGAAGTCATCTCCACAAACTCCCTCTACTACTCTACAAAATCACATGAAAAACACCATGAAATTGAGTTTTGTTTACTCCTACCATGAAAAAAATTGATTTTGAAATAACCCATGATCTTACCTGTTAACGAGGCTTTGCTTGCAGCTGTAGAATGGCTACTTCCCCTCCTTGTAGGACCTAGCCTCTCTCATTGAGGTGTTTTCCTAGTTACGGCTCCCAAAAAATTAAACCTATTTTGTTGGATACGCGAAAATGAAAATATGAAATAGAAATGCTTTTTTAGCTCGACAAGTTTTGAAACTTCTGACATATGAGGGACCGATTAGAACATGAAGTGGCTATCAAAAACAACATGAGCCCAAACATCTCATTAACATTTTTTTAGTGCTACCATATAATACTCTGACATCATTCTATTGTATGGGGCATGGTGATTTATATGTTATGATGTCTTAGGCATGTCCTTTTGTAGGGAAAATAGTCACTCCTGTAGTAATCAAGGATCCATCAAAGCCCATGAAAATAGTTATCTTGGAGCTGGTTCAGGATGAGAAAGATGCATTATTTTACAGGTGGAAAGAGTTTTTAATGATGCATCTAGGTTGTATCCCTCAAAATTTTGAGATTAGTCATGCAAGTCGTCGATGGCACTGGCAGTGTGTTCGTGTGGGGGATTACCTGTGCTTTAGCTGTGTAGAAGGTATAGAGTGTTCAAAGGTGGTTGCATATAACTTAAGGGAAGGATTTTGGCAATGCCTTCCTCAATGTCAAGGTACAAACTTTTCCAAGATGATGTCATTTGAACGTAAGCTTATGGTGAAGGGGCCTAAATTTGATGAGTGACCTTGCTTGTTGAGTAAATTGACAGTTATTCATCTGAAGTTGTCTTTCAAATATCAAAACATATCTTATTACTAGTATATCTATCTTTAAATAATCTATGTAAAAGATGCAGAAATATATTTTAGTTATGTTTGAGGGTTTAAATTGAAATATTATTTTTTTACAATAATTTTACAAGTGTGTTACAAAATAGGTCAGAAATTAGTTAATTTAAATTTCTTAAGTAAAATAACTAAACATATGAAGTAAACAATTTTTTTTTCATTTAACTATTATTTTGTTTTATTTTTTATTTATCTCTAATCCATTTTCCTTAAACACAATAAAAAAATTATAATACATTTGAACCTTCAAAATATAATTAAGTAAATCATAGCTATTATTATTTACTTAAAACTTATTTTATTTACTAATAGTTATTTACATACTTTTATTAAACGAATGCACCTAAAAATTATAAAGTAACCATTTTATATTTAAAAAATATATAACCCACATATTTTTTAAATGAAAGCACACCAGAATTAAATTTAAAATATATACCCGTAGTTTTATTAAATTAATGAACATAACAATAAAGTTGGCATAAAGTAACAAATCTATAAATACAAGTAATAGGCAAACATAAATCACAAAAATATGAAATGAAATTTTGTTGTAGAATGAAAGTGTATTTCACAAGTGTATAACTATATTTTATTAGGGTTTTATCATATGAAATATAAAAGAATCAAAGTGTATTTCTCAAGTGCAGAAGTTATTAGAGTTATTTGAAGGTAACTGCATTATATTGAAATTAAGGTTATCTTTTCTTTTGTGTGTTATTTTATTTACTGTAGAATAATTTATTTTATAACTATATTTTATTAGGGTTGTATCATATGAAACATAAAAGAATCAAAGTGTATTTCTCAAGCATAGAAGTTATTCCAATCATAAGTGCATTATATTTTGTTACGGTTAAGTTTTGTTTTCTGTGTTATTTTATTTACTGTACAATAATTTAATTTATAACTATATTTTATTAGGGTTTTATCAAATGAAATGATAAAATGATCAAAATATATTCATGAAGGGGAGAAGTTATTCTAAGTATGTGCGTTATATTTTATACATTTTACTATAAAGGCTTCAATTTAATTTTCTTTTCCTTTCTACAGAATTAAACTAGCATACCTATATTTAGAAAAATATATCTAAATATGCTAAGAAATATCTTTCTAGATGTGCCTCATTTTGAATTACTTTTGTTAACACATAAAATTATCCCATTCCCAAATCTCTATATTTCACATCAATTAAATAATTCTTAATTATTTGATTAATTTCATCTATTGTTATAAAAATCAATCACTACATTATGCCTCCATATTAATTAAATAATTCTAATTATTTAATTAACCTAATTTCCCTCCACATTAATTGAATAAATTTAAATTATTTAGCTAATTGAAGCTAATATTCCATTTCCTTCAAATAAATTAAATTCAATATTTTATTTATTTATCCATGTGCACATGAAATTAAATAATTAATTAATTTAATTTCCCTATTATTCCCTTTGACCATAATTCACTCTCAATTAGATTAGTTGACTAATCAATCAATTTAGTTAACTAATCAATCAATTCAATTAATAAGTCAATCAATTTAGTTGAGTAATCAATCAATTTAGTTAACTAATCAATCAATTCAGTTGACTACTCAATGAATTCAATTAACAGTTCAATCAATTCAGTCAACTTACCAATCAAACTTGTTAATTCCCCTAATTCATGAGAGGACAAGGACACTTGTCACTCTCATTTATTCAAATCATCTCATCCAATTCTAGCCATTGATCTCTCTGATCATTCTCCACCATTGATATTCATTTTTGAAGGTCTATAAATAAAACGTCTTCCACACCTCTCAAGGATCTCTATCATTTTTCATAATCTTATGCTATTGCAATTCAATAGATCACTTTGGGAAATTTAAAGTTATGCTAGAGCTAATCAATCCAAATAACAAAGGAGCACATTCATTGGAGTTCAGGTGCACTTTAATATGCTTGATCGGTGAGGTTGAATTTGTGTGTGAAAGAAGGTATACTTGTTTGATTGGTTTATTTTCATTAGTTCATATTTGTATTGCAAATTTGTACCATCACATCTCTCTTGTTGTGGGTTTATGCACTTAAATTTGTGAGATCTAACATGTTTTGTGTCAAGATTTGGAATTAAATTTCTATAGGTGATCTCCTACGCTAGATCTGACCTCACCATCATGTCTGAGAGGCCTTGCAAGAGAAGATTGTGTTGCATATGTGTTGTCATTGATGTTAATAGTGTTGAAGGATAGCATGATGGGAAGTGAGTGAGTATATGTTGAGGTAATCAGAGAAGAAGATAGAGGAAGAGATGAATCAGAGAAGTTGTCAAGTAAAGGGTAAGACATGATTGAATCAATATCATCTGTACACAGTTGTACCATATATTATGAAGTTCATGCAGAAGTTAAAGTTGTGAGTAGAACAATGTGCTAACATGAAGATTCATGTTTTATTGGAAGGAGTTGTGTTTGATGCTTAGAATGAAGTCATTGGTGTGGTGAATATTGTATTTCTTATTTCCTGAGGAAACACATTGCTTTAGTCTTGAAAGAAAGATTCAGGAGGTCCAAGGTACCGGTGTTTACACTGAAGTAGTTCGAGAGAATGCTCCACATTTGTCTGCATTTAAAGGTATGGCCTTGTGGTTTGAGAGTTAGATAGAGACAAGTGTGAAGATTATATGTTTTTGATTCAGAGCTTGAAAGTTACCGCAAAAGATTCTAGAGCTAGCAGAGTGAAGATAGAGGTTCAAGATGGTTGCAGTCAGGATATGTTTGAGAACTACTCTGATTTTGAAGATGGGGTCCTATGGATTGAAGGATGGTCATATGTAATTGAGAAGATTTTTATATTAAAGTTTTAGTTGATAAGTTGTATCGTAGAGGTCCTTCAGAGTTAGCAGAGAAAAGATATATCATGTTGTTGATTAGGGTTGTCTGGAGGAGAAAGAAAAGCCACCACATTTCACCGTAGTTCATATTTTGGGTTTGATGTTTGGAGAATGTGTTCAGATATTTAGTATGATTTTTCATTTTAGGTTTCAGGTGCTAAAGTGCACCACAAGTTGGTTTCTCAATGTTCTATCTCAAGACTGGGTGTTTAGTGGTTGTATGTGACACCAGGTTCAATATTTGTTTGTTTGCGCTAGAAAGAAGATGTACAATTCAAAAGAAGGAATGTTTGAGAAGGTTTGTGCAAGTCTTATGTTGCTTGTGAAGTGATCTACATGATTTTAATTGGTCCCTCTGGTACTGCTTTAGGTCTAGAACTATTTTGAGTAAGGATAAGGATTTGTTGGGTCAAATTGATGTGATTTGATGATCTCACCAGATGCTTGGAAGTGTGTGCCAACTTGGAAGAATGTGTTAATGAAGAATAGGTCCTGGTTGTCGCTTGGCTTGAACTGCATTGGATTTCTACATTGTTTGGATGAAGACTTGGTGTGGCTGTTGCATGTTTTATTCTACACATTTCATCTTGGCCAATGAAGGAGAAATTTTTTTTGTTTGTGGAAGGTACAAATAAAAGAACTTGCTTTTTGTGGATTAAGTGAGTGAGTGAGAATGTGTGAGGTTATGTGAATGAGTGGGAAAGTGAGTGAGTCTATATGTGAAAATGTGTTGAAGGGAGTAGTGTTTGTGGTGCAGAGGAAGTGAATATTTGAGTTAGAGTGAAGTATATGGATGGTGTAGAGGTGTCTTATCAGTGAGGTCAATTGAAGGTGATGTTTAAAGGTTGTAGCCTCATTTTGTAAGTACTATAGTGTTTAGGGATTTGCAGCTTCCTTTGGGTTGTAGCCCATAAATAATATTGTAAATCTTGTTTTACTTATGAGGCTAGATTTGGACAGTAGTTCCAAGCAGCTTGCTCACTATGGTTTTCCCTTCTATGGTTTTCCACATAAATTTGGTGTTGTGGTTGTGTGCTTGTGTTGTGCTTTGATTTGTTTAGTCTTCTTTATCATTTATTTAAGGGAGTAAGAAGATTTGGTTGATAAAGTTAATTTGGAATAAAGTTTTTGTATATAGTAATTTATCCCCCTCTTAGTATATCATTATGTTCTAACAAATCGAAATAAAATATCCTATATTGTGCTCACAGGAAAATTTTGAATTTTTTTTAAATTACAGATCCATATAGTATGGATCCGTACTATACAGATCTATAGTAACCCCTGTGCAAATCTGTTGAGTATTAGTTCATAGTTTGGTTTTGGGCTTCTATTTGGTGTAGATCTTCTATTGACCTGTCTTCTCCCACCTTGTCGACCTGCACATAAAACACTCTGTCGACCTCTTTCCCATACCCTAGTTGTAGTCCCACCTCCCTATCACCTCTGTTAAAACCCAATCACCACTACCTTAGCCCCTATCATCACCTCCTATACACTGCTCTACCACCCTGGAATTTCCCCTGCCACCTCTATTTTTCCCGTTGCAATCCCTTAAAACCCTGTCGATACCTCATCCCCATCGTTTCATCCACTTCACCACCAATGACCAACACCTCATCGCTAACTGTGTTTAAACCCCTCTACCAACTGCCTATTTTTCTCCTCGATCGCCCTATCCTCCCTGACCTTCACCTCATCACACCCACCATCACCACCCAATCCACCACTCTCTGATCCCTCTCCACTCCCATACCTTGTCGTCTCCTAATCCCCACTTCATCGACTCTTATCAATGGCCTTCTGCCACCACCCACTTCATCGTTGATTTAGCCGCTTATGACTTTAATCCCTGACCCACACCTCTATGGCCCATGGTCACATCTTTGACCAGGCCGGTGCCCCAATTTCTTTTTTCTTTTTTCTTTTTTTCTTTACCCTATCCCTTGGTCACATGGGTGAATAGGGGCCCTGTTAAAAACTTAACTGTCGACTTAACTGCAGGTGCACTAAAAGCCACATGTGACCACATTTCTACTAACCACTAGCATCTAGTTTAACCCCCAGGACTGCCTCCTTTCCCTCCTACATGCCAAAATAGGGCCTTTTTTCTTTTTTACATAAATTTTGTGTACAAGGTCAAGTTTTCATGAAACCTGCAGTGTCAAAAAGATGATTCACTAGGTAATTTTATCAAATTAATTAGGTAATTTTGTCAAACTCCTATTTTGTTGTGTTACCAATTTTTTTTAATTTTTACCATTTATGTGTCAATAACATGTTTCCTCCCTTATTCTTTATTGTTTCATCCCTTTTAACGAAGTTGCGGCCTTTGCTCAAATGTTCTTCCTTCACAGTCAGTGGTTTTATGTTTTTCCAAACCTTAGTCATTAAGTACTAAAGTTTCAGAACTTACCGATTTCCTGACTCTTATTCAAAGTTATGAGTCAAGTCTTAGTCGTTGGTCTTGTGCTAAGTTCAATTGAGAAGTCATTGCTAATAGGTGAGTCAGGAGTTCTTCAAACTTTCTAACTCTCGACCAGTGGTTAAAATCATTGATTCCTCGATTCAAAGCTCAGCCCACATTTTTAAAGTGCCAACTTTTCATTTATTTATATGCACAATGGAAGTGACACTTGTCCTTTCATAATAAATAAGGAATGTCTTGGAAAGTGCACTAGTACACTTTTCACTGGGAAAATCAAAGAAACTCATTTATGGGTTGTAATATTGTATGCATTGGCACATTCAATGTAATTTATTGAAATATTTTATAAGGGTTGCCACCCTCACAGATATCTCATCTTGCATTGTTGTTGGTATACTTCGAAGAGCTCTGGCGCAGTGTTTTCTACAACTATCATACACGGGCACTCATAAAGGTCATCTAATTGGCATTCTTCCTCACTTGTTCTTTTTTGAGGCAAATTTAAATTTCTTTACTTTGTTTAGCGAGAAGATTTTTTATTTTTCATGAGTCTAGATTGGTTGTTTTCCCCAAATGTTCTGGGAAATTCTTTGGCACCCTTAGTTGTAACAGAGGAATTCATTTACTAGTTTCTTAAGCTAGTAAGGATGAAGTATAAGTATCACAGTTTTCAATTTCTTCTATTATTAAGAATGGTTTAGTCAAGGTGAAGGACACCAAGCTAGGAAATATAGATTTGGAGGATTTATGGGCTCGAATGGAGAAAAACCCTAGATTGTGTTGTTAGTTGAAAGAATTTTAACAAGCAAGTTAGCTTGTGCTAGAGGTTTTCCACCAGCTGTGACATGTCCAGATTTGGTTCTCACATGTGTGAAGAATTATCACTATGAATCATAGGAAATAAGAGTCTATCATGGCTCTGTGATAAAAAAAATGTTGCAAGTATGTGCCTAACTGGTGTTGTCATTGATGTCAACATATCTGTGTTGTCATCGGTGTCAACTGTGCTCTTGTTTTGATGCTTGCTTGTAATGATTTAGATGATTTGTATTGGATTATATAAGTGTTGAAGATAATGAGTAAGTGATCTTACTATTGAGTTTCCAAGTGCTTTTGAGAAAATTTGCTCCTCTGGTAAAAATAGTGTATAGAAGAGTATCTTTGTTTACGACAAAACAGTCCAGTATGTTGTTCGACATTTCTTGTAGATTGTATATCTTTGTCTATAGATTGGAAGTTATTTAGAGGAATGTCTAAAGATGCTATTTTCTAAGTTTGAGCCTCCGATATGGAAAGTTGAGTGAGTTCTGTTCACCAGAGTGAAAACTGCTTTTTCTGTATATTTGGTGATGACAGGGAGAATGTATTATGCTCCGCATTCCTCCGCATTTAAGTATTTCAGTCTATAGTTCTGGAATAAAGTTTGTAATGACAATAAGTGCCTTCCACTCCAATGGTTCATGATTTGATGGTCTACAAGAAATCTTTTCTTTATGACAGTGGATAATAGTTATGTTCAAGTGCTCTAGATTGAAGAATCTTTTTGACAAAGTGATTAGAGGTTGTGTGGATGTTCTTGGTTATTACAATGTGCTTGTGGATGTCTCCTGATCATGTTCCTACCTTTGGACTGGTCCACAAAGATAAATTTAGATCATGGATGAAGATTGTTCTTAGAAGACCTAGTGTTAACACCAGTCTTGGCTAACTTGGTTGTTTTCACTAATTATGGAGATACATCGAAGATTGTGAAAGCATATTGTGGCATGGAAAATTGCATTTGAGTCCCAGCTAAGGCATAACATGATCAACATACATCCTTACTATAGATTAGATAAACATTTGAGGTTGAAATATTAAACAAAATGCATAAAACACAAAGTTATACCCCACATGCAAACCCAATCCCATCAAGGGAGGAAGAAGCCTTTGCACCCAAAACAAGCTCCTAAGACAAAGATAATCCCTAGACAATAGATTTGAATGTGAAATACTACTCTAATTTGCAACTCACTATTCTAGCTCAATGAAGATTTTGACATAATAAGTTTGCATAAACTTGGATGATGAAAATGGATGGAGAGAGGTTCTATTTATAGATTTTTGGAAGGGATTTTGATCCAAGGGTGGAGATTGATTTGGAAGATCAATGGTGGAGGATAAAAGTGATGTGGAGGGCCTAGATTCAATCTTGAATGAATGGAGGGCTAGGAATAAAAGTGAATCTTTTATTCATTTTCGGAAAAGGAGTTATTAAATGAGCATGGGGGTGAAGGATTATTTTGGAATTAAAGATTCATATGGGGGAATGTAAATGAATTAAAAATTCATTTCGGGAAGAGAAGCAATAAATGAGTATAGGTTTGTAAGGAAAATTAAATGTGATGTGGGATGCTTTTAAATAAAAAATTGACTTATGTGGATTTAATTCAATTTTTTATTTGGAGGATGTGGGGAAGGGTGTTAAACAAGGTTTGACCACCCAAATGAAGGGGTTAGGATTAATTAATCATAGGTTCCATTTAATTAATCCTAGGGCTAGGATGAGGTAGGCTAGGGTAGGCAATTAAATAATAGCTATTTAATTGTCTAGGGTAGGGATAGGTTAATTAATAGACTGAATTAATTAGTTAACATGGTTTTAACTAATTAATTGGATTTAGTGAAAAAGGGGAAATTGATTTAATAAATATTGCATATTTATTAAATCAGTTGGATAAGGTTTGGACTATTGAATTAATGAAATTAATTCAATTTTGGAGATAAAATGGTGTGAATTTAGAAAATGAAAGGTGTAATTAATTAAATAAAAATTTAATTAATTGGTTTGGAGGGAAATTGATATGATTAGGGATGTCGGGAGTCAGTTTGATGGTAGAAGACATTTCTAGGTGTCTACATTTGCCCCTCTTTGATGTGGTGACTGCACCTAGGAGGGAAGTGGCATCAGGTCGAAGAAAAATATGCCCCAGCTACCAGGAAGGAATAAGATGGATAAGGGATGCCCCCTCGAGAAATAAAAAAATTTCGACCGAGTTCTCAAAAAGGATGCGATGGGAGTGAAAATCAGATAGGGGATGGGAAAAGAGGATGACGGGAAGAAAAACAGAGGAAAAAGGCTGAGATCTGCACCCTGGAAGGAAAAGGAGGGGGTGGAAGAATGACATGGCCCACTATATTAGGCAAAGTGGGCCTTTAGAGTGCCACATTTGCACACTTTGACTTTAGAGAAGAAGGAATGAAGGAGAGATGGCTAACCACAACCCCTAGTTCCTGCGACTTAGACATATCTTAGAGCGGTTCTGAGAGTTTGGCCGGGCACCGGACGCTGGACCCCCAGTAGGGCCTAACCCTGACTTTGTAATTTTTTCATTTTACGTGCATTTTTTGGGGGTTTGGGGTTTGGGATTGGAGCGCGTAGCACCAACGGTAAGGTGGATTAGCGCTATCCTCTGGATTGGCGCTATCCTCCAGGGTAGGGTTAGGGCGGTTTGTCGCCATTTGGTAGGTAGTTTGGTGCTATCGTCTGGATTAGAGCCATTCCTAGAAGAATGGGATATAGCATTTTTAGCACTAAATGGGGGTCAAAGTGGCACTATACTCTAGAACAATTCCATATTGGGAAACAACGCTATTTTTTATTTCAACATGATTTAGGGGATCAGCGCTATTTACTAAATTAGCACTTTTGGGGTAACTGGTGCTATTGTTGGAATTAGCACCAAAATGTTGAGTGACACCATTTGGTAAAATAGCGCCATGCATAGCGAGCAGTAGCGCCATATTTTGGATTAGCGCAAAGAGGTCTACGTAGTGGCTCTATTATCTATAATAGCGTAGTTTAGAGGAAATTGTAGCACCATTTTAAAAATGGCACAAGGGGTTATCTATTTTAGTGCCACATGATGCTAGCTTTTTAGACATTTGAAGAAGAGGTTGGTTTAGAAAAAAGATAGGTTGGTATCTGATCCAAAAGATGTGGATGCAGAATACACAGCGATTTATATTGCAGTCATGAGAGCGACAAGTTCCATCCGTGATGGCACTATTCGATGGTTTTGATGATGCTACGTGGGCTCGACTGGTGAGATTGGGGCTTCTGATGGTGGCATCGATGCCAGTTCTGCGAGCTCATAAAGCTCTGATGACAGTGGTTGTGGAGCGGTATCACTCTGAGACCTGCAGCTTTCTGTTGCTGACTAGTGAGATCACCATTACACTTGAGGATGTTTATCGCATCCTCAAGCTACCTATTCAAGGCCGACGTGTTAGATATGACACGAGGGTGGGGCGGATTGCCCTGATCAGAGTATTTGGAGTGAACTGCATTGTTCTCTCAATGGACGGGAGAGAGATGGACTAAGAGGGGACACTGGCTGCAGGTGCAGATCCCTTTGCTTTATTCCTATGTGCTTTGATTGGAGGTATCGTGATGCCTGACAAGCGAGGCAGGGGTTTTCCAGTTGGATGGGGGGATGATAGAGGGGATGGTGAGGCATGAGACTATCTATGCCTAGGGACCGGTGATGCTGGGGTAGTTATACCATGAGATACATATGGTCACCTATCTACATGATAGAGCGTTGTCAGCTGGAGTTACTCTGCTTCATGTATGGATTTGGGAGCACATCACTGTTACCCGGCCAACATGCGGGTATTATCGGTGGCCTTTTGAGGCCTTTGTATTTTTATATCGGGATGTAGAGTACATGTATACTGGACAGGTACGATACTGGAGGAGGATGTTGGATGATGTGATTAGCATGACCTGGCGACCGTATATTGGCGTAGAGCCATGGCTAGATGATGATATTCATCTCCCTTTTGTGTTTCAGCAGTGGTACCTTATGGGTCGAGGAGACCATATCATAGAGATGTATCTACCCTTGTGGGTCATGCGGTAGTTTGGTTTGACACAGGATACTCCGCAGCAGATGGTGATATATGCTCAGACCCCTTGAGATGCGGCCTTCTGGCCTACCGCCATACAACCACAGGTCACACTAGCTGATTTTGCAGCTTTATGGCCAGTGCAGTAGGAGTGGAGAAGCACAGTGAGGGATGCAGGGACTACGACTGCATATGCATTGGCCTACTTAGTTGACAAATCCAGCAGAGGAGGTAGCAAGTTCAGGGGGGATGATTCAGATGGTGATGGAGATGACTCGGATGGGGATGACCGCGTGGCAGAGGGGGAGGAGATTATTGAGGACTACCTCATGGAGGTTGGAGATGATGGAGAGGAGAGAGTGGTTGGTAGGGATGGCCAGCTAATAGATGTGCTGGTGATGATGGCAGCAGGACAGGGGTAGGTGGGGCAGCAGGTACATGTGCAGCAGGTTCCTATTGAGCAGGTGTAGGTTGGTGCAGGATGATAGCCTAGAGGACCTCGGTGGCATGGGGGACAGTCGAGGGTGGATATCAGTGATCTGTCCCCACCACAGGTAGGGCAGCAGTAGGTTATTGGTGGAGATCAGCAGGCAGGTCCCTCAGGGATAGCTAGAGAGGCCGAGGTTGAGAGGCTCACACCTCGTCAGTGATGACAGGATAAGGAGGAGGAGATGGAGACCCTGAGAGCACAGGTGGTGAGCCTACAGGAGGCATTGGAGAGCCGTGAGGTAGAGTTGGAGTAGCTGCGAGCCACAATAGGTTTGTTGGATGGATCAGATGGGCAGGTTCCTGCGTTACAGGCACAGCTAGCACAAGCTTAGGCACAACTAGCATAGGCTCAGGGTGACATAGTCACATTGACAGGAGAGCGAGATGCAACACTCGTTAGGGCTCAACATGCAAAGACTACAGTGGGTAGTCTATAAGCATCAGGGGCTGGACTAGCCCCGGTTTTGACATTGATGCAGACACAACTGTCCCAGTCTCAGGTTCAGATGTCTCAGGTACAGGGAGAGTTGACAGCAACTAGGGGGGATAGAGTATTATTGGGGCCTGTATTATGCAGCTGTGCCAGCAGAGCAGCAAGCATCGAGCTATAGCCAGGTCAATGGATTGAGGGCATCGAGATCACATAGATCGAGATCTATTTAGTCCATTCAGCAGATGATGCCTCCTCCCTCACACGTGCCCCAGCAGGTTCCATAGGTGCAGGCATAGCCATAACCACAGCCGCCGATAGGATCACATCCTCGACCAGGGTCAAAGTCTCTCACTCCCTCAGAGAGAGGATCCTCTATGTGATGGTTATATCATGTTAGCCCTTAGAGGCATTGTATCAGGACACTATATTTTTTGATGATGTGAGCGATGCACATTTTTTGCGGTGATTTATTTATGATGCGATGCTTTTTTATGGTTTATGATGCCCTATTATGATGATGCCTATATGATGGATGCAAATATTCTTTATGGATTTATATGCTATTGATGTGTTACGTTTATGCCATTATGTTTTTGATTTTATGGATGCATTTATGATGGATTTATTGTGATATATGCATGGTGTTTTGTGATTTTATGGACTATATGATGTATAATGCAAATGAATGTTCAGACTAATAAACATTTATTATGGATGCAAGAATGTGATGTAATGGAAATGTATGGAAATATGTATGTCACTAGATGATTTAAATGCAGTTTCAATGATTATGATTGTGATGTTGTAATAGAACTAAATGTTTATGAGATGATATGCAATGTGATGTATAATGTGCAACTAAATGATTCTAAAATGAACCTAATTATTATGCAAACTATCAGCTGTTAATGGTGAACCTAATGAAATGATATGCAATTTAAACTGATTCTAAAAATGAACCTAAGTGATATGCATTTTAAATGGATTAAAATGAGCCTAGATGACAAGCAATTTAAATGGATTAAAATGAACCTAAATGACATGTAATTTAAATGGATTAAAATGAACCTAAATGATATGCAAGGTGGAAGCGAGGTGATAGGTGGGATGCAAGCTAGGTGGGATGCAAGTGAGATGATCAAGTCTTGATACACATGATGTTCTTTGTTTGACCCTGAGTGGTGAGGCTGTGGGAAAGGGGATTGGGTGGGGAGAGGATAGGGGTGTTTGGATGGGGTATGGATAGGATTGGGAGCGTCTAGAGAATGGGGGTGGTGGGGACGAGAGGATTGTGTAGGTCATAAAACACCACGTCATTGAGGGGGGATTTGGTTTGATTCAAGATGTGTTGAGTGGAGATATGGTGGGGGAATGGGGTTAGTGAGGGAATTTTAGATGGGGGGATAGGGTAGGTGATTATGAAATCTAGGCCCAGATGATAATGTTGAATAAGTGATTAGGATGATGATTTTGAGCTAGTAACAGTAGTTGCAAAAGATTAATTGAGAGCATTTCTTAGTTTATTATAGCAGTGTAGGATATAGTTCACAAAGGTATGAAATGACCTAGGTGATGATGTATATCCTACGATTGCATGGACTAGACCCACAAAAAATAGGTTGATTTCATGCATGCCCAAGGTAGTATAATCTTGCCTAGCCTGGGAAGGGGACTCATAGCGATGAGTGCAAATAATACATATAAGGTTTTGATGCCTATATATGTAAATGGGACACATTATGCTAGAACCGACCCAGACTTCAAGATATGAATACTATTGCTGGAGTAATGAAACCAACCCACAAGCACAGCATATAGAAACAATGACTATGTCTACTCCAGGTGCTATCCGCTACTTGCCATGATATAATGAGATCAAGGTAGCTTTGGAAATGACTTAGAGTGAGACAAAAAGATAAAAAATCAATAATAAAAAAGACCAACGAAAAGATACAAATAACCATTGTGTGCTCTTGCCAAGAGATGTGATGATAGAATGATAGATTTTTGTCCATTGTAGGAAAGATATATCCTAGGACATAGATCAGTTGGTGTTGATTGGAAAATTTTTGGAAGATGGGCAAAAGAACAGTCTAGCCAGATGTAAGATTATAGTTGGTATGTTGATTGATAATTTTTGCATTAGGGATCATGTTTCAAGCGTATACGTAGCGTGTGTATTATTTATTAGATCCAGAAAGCTCAGTGAATGGGTAGCATCCAAATGGGTTGGATGGGTGCATCTTATGTACCTAAGTACTGGAAACATCCTTCGTATTCTAGACTGCCTACATACCTTGTATCCACAGGATCAAGGTACTTTCAAGATGCGGGCGAAATGAATATGTAGTTCTGGTATGACTTGATGATGTGGGAAAAGGTTGGGATGGTTGTGATGGTGGGGATTTGATGAATGTTTTGATGATTGTGATTTGTAGCAAGATCGATGTATGGGGTGATTGTTTTGGATTTTCTATGTTTTTCTACTATTTTTGGATTTTTTGATTTTGTATTGTTTGTGGATTTTTCTGATTTTGTATGTACAAAGGGGAGCTTACAAGGATCCTCATTCCATGAGTCAGCCGTGGGATGGGATAGTATGGGTTGGGTGATAGGACTTGATGTTTTAGAATTCCAAGCCATGGGATGCGTGAGATATGGAGTGGTGTGACGAAAAGAGGACTTATTAGATGGTAGAACCGGTCACTATGCATGGTGCCTGAAACAGGTTTTTACCATGGAACTTATCCAAGGCATCACCGAAGTGATTTTCACCAGTGGAAGTTTTTATTGCACTTGGGTTTTTTCTTGATTTTCTGATTTTTTAGTGTTTTTGATTTTTTAAATTTTTTTGATTTTTTGACTTGGGGTACCAGATGGGTTATGCATAAAATTTCTTGAGATGCAGGATGTTCATCGGCTCATCTAGAGGCTGCCCCTCAGGTGTTGCAAGCTGATATGCTCCTGACCCATAATCGACTGTGACGACATAAGGTCCTAGCCAATTGGGTTCAAACTTTCCTTGCTTACGACGTTCTCGCAGGTTCTTCTGATTTTCCATAAGGACAAGGTCGCCTACTTCAAATTTTTGGGTTCTGATCCTCTTGTTGTAGCTTTTTCAGAGACGGTTCTGATATGCCTGTAGGTGGTTCAACGCATTCAGGCATTTCTCATCCAGTAGTTCTAGTTGATGCAACCTTGTGACTCTGTATTCCTCATCAAAGATTATGTTTTGCAGGGATACTCATAGAGATGGGAGCTTGACCTCAATAGGTAAAATGGCTTCAGATCCGAATACTAGTGAGAATGGAGTGGCTCCTGTGGGAGTGCGGATGCTTGTGCGGTATGCCCATAGGACAGGGTTTAGTTGGAGGTGCTAGTCATGGCCATTTTCATTGACTGTCTTCTTGAGAATGTGGAGAATGGTTTTATTAGAAGCCTCTGCTTGACTGTTTCCTTGAGGCTAATACAGTGTGGAGAAGTGGTGTTTGATGTCAAATTTTTTGCACAAGGTGCAAACTTCTTGGCTCTTGAAGGGCTTTCCATTATTGGTGACAATGGAATGAGGGATACCATAGTGGCAAATGATGTAGTGAAGGATGAATTTGGAGATTTGGGTGCCAGTTGTAAAGGTGAGTGGTATTGCTTCCACCCACTTTGTGAAGTATTCGGTAGCAGTGATTATGAACTTATGGCCATTGGAGGATGGAGGATGTATTTTTCCTACGAGGTTGAGTCCCCAATGTGAGAAAGGTCATGGTGTTGTGATCGGTTGCAGCTCCTATGCTGGTGCGTGGATGAGATCGCCATGTTGTTGACATGGGAGGCATTTCTTGATAAACTTGTAGGAATCTTGTTTAATTGTTGGCCAATAATATCCAGTCCTAAGGATCTTTTTAGAAAGAGTGGGTCCACTTGAATGTGCCCCACAGATGCCTGTGTGTACCTCTTCCAAGGCTACTTCAGCTTCCTTAGAGTCTAAACATCGTAGAAGCATGCATCAAGACTCCTTTTGTACAGGGTGTCACCTACAAGGATGAAGCGGGAGGCTCGGCGGATGAACAATTTTCTTTGTGATGTGGATAGGTTAGGGGGGAGGATATTATCATGAAGGTATAGGTAGGTTTCCTGATACCACGGGGATAAGGGACCAATGACTTCACACACTAGTTTAGATTGAGGAACATCGTATGCTGGGATGGGGAGTTCTTTGATCAGGAACTCACATTTCTTGCTATCCTTCTTCATGTCTACCAGAGATCCAATGGTTGCCATGGCATCTGCTACTTTGTTGTTGAGTCTTGGGATTTGTTTAAAGTGGATGTCGTCGAAGTAGTCTTTGAAATCATCGACCATCTTCTTATAGGGAAGGAGCATCTCATCCTTGGTTTTGTATTCGTTATTTACCTACTTGATGACCAGTTGAGAGTCGCCATACACATTTAGCTTTTCAATTTTCCATTGGATAGCCATTTGGAGACCTATGATAAGGGCCTCATACTCTGCTATGTTGTTGGTACATGGAAATGTGATCTTGAAGGATTTAGGGATTGTGTCGCCTTAAGGGGTAACAAAAAAGACGCCTGCCCCTGAGCCTCTGTGAGTGTATAATCCATCAAAATACATCTTCCATGTGTCTGTGGCTGGTGTGATTATCAAGATAGCTTCATCAGGAAACTCTACTATTGTAGGATGTTCTGCCAGAATAGGTGCTTCAGCCAGCTGATCTGCTATAACTTGCCCTTTGATGGCCTTTCTCTCAATGTATTCTATGTCAAACTCAGTGAGAATCATGACCCATTTAGCCATTCTCCTAGTAAGAGTAGCTCTATTTAGAAGGTACTTTAGTGGGTTGATCTTGGTGATGAGCTTGGTCTTGTGATTGAGCATATAGTGTCTTAACTTTTGTGAAGTAAAGATGAGGGCTACACATGCTCATTCAATTGGTGTGTAGTTGAGCTCATATGAGATCAAGGTGCGACTGATGTAGTAGATGGCTTTTTCTTTCCCCTGCTCATCAAGTTGTGCTAACAAGGCTCCAATAGCTGTCTCTGTTGTGGAGATGTAAAGCAGGAGGGGTTCGCCTTGCCTTGGTGGAGTTAGCACAGGAGGATTAGCCAAGTATTCTTTTAGTTGGTCAAAGGCATCCTAACATTGAGTGTTCTAGACAAAAGCTATGTCTTTTATGAGGAGATGCTGGAATGGTTGGCACTTATCACCAAGTTGGGCAATGAATCATTGGATAGACTGGAGTTTTCCTTGCAGACTTTTAGTTGTTTCTATGTTTTTGGAGGTGGCATTTCAGTGATGGCCTTGACCTTTGTGGGATCAACTTCGATTCCTCTTCTCGAGACTATGTATCCCAGAAGTTTGCCTGAGGTGACGCCGAAGATGCACTTCTTTGGATTCAAACGGACATTGTATTGCTCAAACCTATCGAAGATCTTGGTCAATACATCCAGATGTTCTTCTCTTGTCTTTGATTTTCCCAATAAGTCGTCGATGTAGTCTTCCATGATGTGGTGAAAAAGGTCATGAAAGATGACGGTCATAGCTCTTTGATAGGTAGCTCCTACATTCTTTAGGCTGAATGGCATTACCACCCAGCAGTATGTTCCCCATGGGCATATGAAGGTTGTTTTGTGCTGATCCTCTTCGGTGATTTTTATTTGGTTATATCCTAAGAAACCATCCATAAGGGATAACATTTCATGTCCTGCCATGAGATCCACTATCATGTCAATGTTTGGTAGTGGGAAGTTGTCTTTTGGGCAGGCCTTGTTGAGATCCCTAAAATCGGTACAACAGTAGATTCAGCCATCTGGTTTAGCAACTGGTACTAGGTTTGAAACCCATTCAGGATAATCAATTGGGTGAATGAACCCAACATCCAGTAATTTCTTTAGCTCTGCTTTGACAAGGAGAGCCACCTGAGGATTCATTTTTTTGAGCTTCTACTTGACTGGTTTCGCATCAGGGCGTACTACAAGGTGATGAACAACCAAGGCAAGATCTAGCCCTAGCATGTCTGCATAGGTCCATGCAAAATTATGATTTCTACGTGTGAAGAAGGACAAGAAGTTCTCCTATTCCTATATGCTGAGAGATTCTACTCTGTATGTGATCTATCCCAAGATTCATTTCTTGAGCCGGTTCTACCAAGATGGGTGATCTATCTAGATATATTTTGTCTATCTTAGGAAGGCCCATGCTTCCATCTCCTAGCACCTCGTGGAGGTTTTCACCAGGAGATACGTCTTTTGTTTTTACTTTTTTAGGATCTGACACTGTCGCGGAACAGTTTTCACCATTAGATCCATTGTTGATTTTTATATTTTTATGACTAGAAGCAGGGGTTGTCTCCCTGAAATAGGCATCTAGATTGAGTTCCATGATGTATCCTACTCTGTGATCTCCCAAAGGGAAGTGATCTCTTACCCCCATCATTTTAGCAATGGCCTCATCGTTAGGTGCGATGTTGAAGATAGGAGGTCCCTATTCGTCCCAATCAATGAGGTCAGGGTAAACTAGTGGTAAGTCATTGGAGGGTGAAGTGAGAGTGGTGACTGAGTAGATGGTACAAATGGATGAGTTGAAGAAGTCAACAAAGTCACTAAAGGAGTCTTGAAGGCCCATTTCATTAACATTGTCAATGTCTAAAGAGACCATAGCGACCTCGGCTAAGATACATTCATCAGTAGTGAGAATGCGTTGTGGTTGATTGTACCCTAACCCTTGAGTATAGGGATTCTTTGTTGCTTGCAGTGGTTCTACGATTCCTTGTTCATGAAGGCCAATATCGCCTTGTCCTTTATAGCCCATGCTTTTGACAATTTCAGAGCCTTTGCCATAGATTTTTGTTGGGATTGTGGGGGCTTCTTGCTCAGGTTCTTCATCCTTGTATAGCTAGGATGAGATATCTTTGAGTACATCCTGATCCAGAAGGTGTTTCTTCTCAAAGATGGGCAAGGGTTTGCATTTGATGATGACTGTGTTGGCTGCCTCTATTTTTGGGATGTCGAATGTCTTAGGATTGGGTAATGTTCCCACACAAAAGGTACTGTGCAGGTCATATTCCCCACATCCCATGTTGGTTAGCTTGATCTAGACCTCGGGTGGTGGAGGTACTTGGGATAAATTGGAGGCAATGTTTGTGGGGTTGACATATAAGTTTGATGATGTTGGATTGGCTTCATTGGTGACTTTATTGTATGGGCAGAAGGTTTGGTTGTGGCCTTCCATAAAACTGCAGTATTGGAAGGGGCGAGGATCGGCATAGACTGTGACTTCTATGCCATTGTGAGGGAATTTGAGGCATTGATGGAAGGTGGATGGGACGGATTGCATGGGATGAATCCATGGTCTACCAAGAAGGATGTTGTAAGGGAGGTCAAGATCAAGAACCTGACATTTTGTTTCCAATATTTTCTATCCCACTTGAATGGGAAGCTTGATAGTGCCTTCAAAGAGCCGTTCGGTGTCATCATAGCCTTTGATCATGATGCACTTGCTGGTGTCGACAACCACATCAGAGTACCCCAAGTGTTTTAGCAATTTTAGAGTGCATATGTTGAGGCCAGAGCCACCATCTATTAAGACTCTTTTAATGGTGTGCTTGTGGATACGGACTTTGATGTGTAGGGCGTTGTTATGCATGTGTTCAGAGGTGGGCAGGTCCTTTTCTGAAAAGGTGAGATGGTGGGGTGTAGTGATGTGTCCTACCATGGCTTGGAAATGAGTTACATTGAAGTTGGCAAGGACTTGGGTTTGCAAGAGTGCTTTGTCAAGGATGTCCTTGTGAAGGGGTGATTTACGGAGCAACTCGAGGATGGAGATTTGTGCGGGTGTCTTTCCTAGATGTTCTAGGAGGTTATACTGATGGTAGGTGTGTTGGCAAGAGACACTATATGGATTCATGATTGTTGTCATTGATGGCAACAAAGTTCATCCCACACATCCGCAGGTCATGGTGTGTCTCTACCGGAAGTCAGAGTGAAGAATCTTGTGGTCCGGTAAACAAGAACAGAGCATGTGGCAAGGTCTGACAGATAGGTCTGGATCTCTCAGAGGAAGTATCTTGGTATAGTGTAGATTTGGGGAAGTCAAGAGGACTACTTTGAGTGGTATATTCCAAGGATTTAGCCTCCGGTGATAGATGAGGAAAAAGATATGAATAGTTGAGTACCGGATTCCTGAGTGACAGTGTGAACAGAGGAAGAACTGACTGACAGAACATCAGACTACTTTTTAGATGTGTTTCTGATGGTGGTAAAGGTTATGAAGACATGAATTATATTTGGCCAACATGATTAATGATTTCTACAAGTATATGCTTGATCCGCATTACTTGATGTGTAAGGATTTAGCCGACAGAACAGAGTTTGTGAGAAGATTGACTGTTCCGGGTGCCGACTAGAAAGATAATGAAATCACTTGTGCCGATATATATAGGATGGATTTAGTTGTGAGAAGTGTTGTGGTGATATGTGATATGCGAATAAAGGCAGAGCAGAGTAGAAGCAGTAAGGAAGGTCCGGTATGTGAAAGGAAAGCAGCATAAGAGAAGAGGAAAGATGAAGTGCAGCAGATCAGTGTACTGAGCCTAACCAGAACTGAACTCTAGCATATGTGGATGCTACCAATCAGTTCAAGTATTGTATAACATTCTTTTGTAGATAGTGTGTCTCCTTGTAGGTAGTGTGCCTCCTTTGTGAGCAGTGTGCTCAGGCAGTGAGCCCTAATTGGCAAGTGCCATTTTGTATTTCCTTATTCTTCTAACAGAGAATAATCTTTGGGTTAATCACCCCATGGTTTTCTCCCTTAACAGGGTTTCCACATCAAAAATATTGTGTCATGTGTTTTTCCATTTCATGGTAATGTTTGCTTATTTGAATTAATGTTGCATTGATTAATAAGAAAGTTCAGAAAGAAGAAATAATTAGGATAACTGATTCACCCCTCCTCTCAGTTATCAACAATTGGTATCAGAGCTAAGTTCCTCCTAATAGAGTTTAACATCTCGAGGAAGATCTGGGAGTCCAAATGGATGCATATGGTTTAAGGGAGCAACTCAAGACTACCCTTGAGGATCTTGAAAAGTCAAACTCTGAAGTCAATGAATTAAAGGAAAGACTCAAACAGGCTGATGATTTCATGAGAGAACTAAAAGACAAATTAAGTCTCTCTATGAAAAAGAGAAAGGAGCTGCTTCAGCAATTGGCAAGACAAGGTGAAGAAAATAATGCAAATGAAGAACTGACTGAGAAAACCAAGTTATGTGAAAAGTTATCAAAACAAATCATTATGGTAAGACATGAAATGGAATCAAGAGTTATAAAGTTTACCCAAGAAGTTGAAAAGAAAAGAAAAACTGAAGATAATCTAAGACAATCTCTCAAGGACAAATCAGAAGATTGCCACTAGATGGATAGAATTATCAGACATCTTGAATCTGATCTTGAAGATGCTAAAGATAATGAAGAAAAAACTTGAGGATCAAATTGTCTCTCTAAAAAGGGATCTTTAAACAGCAAATGAGTATAAAGAGAAATTCAAGATAAGTTCTGCTCAACTTGAAGTTCTTCTTGGAAGTCAAAAGAAGGTAGATGATAAATGTGGTTTGGGATATGAGAAAGGAGAAAGCTCCAGATCCGGTTAGAAGAATTGTGGATCAGAAAATCCAAGGAACAGGCCTAGAAGACCTCTGGTAAGATAGCCCAATGCTCAAAGATATCCATCCTTCAATGGATACTGCCACAGCTACAATCACTTTGGTCATAAATCTAATCAGTGCAAAAAGAGAATGAATCAGACTAATTCATCCTTCTCTGGACAGTGTTTTAACTGCAAAAGGTATGGTCATAAGTCTCATGAATGCAAAAATATGCAAATGAACAAATCATTCAATGGTATATGCTTTGCATGCAATAGAGTAGGTCATATGGCTAATCAATGCAGATCAAGAGGATATTAGTCAAATATGCAAAGAAATATTGTTTGCCAAATCTATAATAGGTCTGGTCATAATGCAAAATTCTATAGAAGCAAGAATCAGGAGAAAAGAGGTCTGGTATATCATAATCAGAATCAAGATAAGGGTAAACAAAAGATGAATGCAGATGAAGTTAGGAATGAGATGAACAAGATTTGGGTGAAGAAAAGTTTAGAGAATGTAGAGGTTGGATCCACACCAGACTCTAGTGTTGATATTCCTTCTAGAAACTAAAAGGTGAGCTCTGGCTCAGGGGGAGACATAAAGAAAACCTTGTTCCCCCAACCAGTTAAGTGGTGCCTAAAATTGGCACATGAGAAGCTGCGGATCAAAGGGTTTCTAGGGAAACATGTAAAGAAGGTCAAGTAAAGATCTAAGAGATCTGGAAGAAAATTTAAAAGGTTCAATTCCTTCATAATTGGTCTAGTTAAGCAAGTCTTCCGGTAAAATAGGTTTCTCACAAGATTGGCCAGGTATGAATCCAAATTGATACAGCTTGATCTGTAGATACATAAGATGATCAGAAGGACAAGTGGATACGATGATTCATCACTAACATCAATCACAATGGAATCATAATGATCTGGATGAGTTTCTTCCTCGAACAAGGAAAACCAGGCAAACTGGAATGAATTAGGTTGCGCATTTATTGCAAGGTGAAAATTAGGGCTTCTTGGAATAAAAGAGTTCATTTGTCTGTCATTTACACACTTGTACACTCACATGTGAAGAAGAAAGAAAAGGAGCTCTGCAAACAACTTCTCCCAAAAGATCAAGGCAACTCTTCATACAGCTCTATTCGGATTTCTTCGTGTGCCCTAACCTGCGTAAAAGGTATTTATTGTTCTTGATATCCTTCAGTAAGATTGTTTGATGATGGCTACTCTGAATATAGTAAAGATCTCTGATAGACCTCAGCCCTCATTTAAGAAACATCCATATAAATCCTTGGAGGTAGATCTCCTAGGTGTATTTTCCAGTGTTCTGCATGGTGTATTACACACCAAAGATATTAGGGTTTATATACATGCAAATGTTGAAGAGTTTGGGGAATTTAAACTAAGAGATATCTATCACAAACAATTGTTAGATGATTCATTTGAGCTCAAACCCCAATACATAGGCCTCTGGAACAAGCACTTTGCACAATACATACATTTCCCCTATTTTACGGAGGATGAATGGGTTAAGTACATTCTGAGAAGAATACATGACAACTTCATGTGGTTGAATGGACCATTCAAGATCACTAGGGATGCCATTAGGGCAGTGACTAGATTACACTCATCCAGTGGGATTCCTGTTCTTAAATCTGTAAAGAACCAAATTGTGAGTGATGCTACCGGATCTCAGTTTTACAAAAGAGCGATGATAGTAGATGACATCACTGATCCAGATGTCAAGTTTGCTTCTATGATCATTGGATATAAGATATATCATTCTAGTAGAGAAAATTCTGTACCTGGAACTGCCATCTATACCGCTTATGAAATGTTAAGAAATGATGTAGACTATGATCTTTGTCTGCTTCTCTTGAACCAACTCTTGGAGAATCTACAGAAAATCAAGAAAGACAAAAAGAATTCATTCAAGTATGGAGGATTGATATTGTGCTTATTCTTCTACTTTATGAATGAGCTTCCCAGATCTAATGGCTGGGTATGGGAGAATGATAAACCAGTAGCTATCCAAATCAGAGATTATTTACATGGACTTGGTGACAACAAAGCATAAAATACAGCTCTATGGGGGTATTTCAAGAACTTTTAGAACATGATGCAAGTAAGAGAAAGGATTCCCCAGTCTCTTGTTGAGAAATACAAAGACACAATCTGCTTTATGGTAGAGACTGATCAGTGCCTAATGGAGGCAGTAGAACCAAGGACAGTCTGGATCATGCCCATGGGATATGAAGTTGATGAATAGATTATGGAGCTACATGTTCAACACATGCTAAGCCAGCCTAAAGATCCAAAAGCAGAAAGGTTTGGAACCTTTGAGGAGCTGAGTATAAAAATCTATGTTGAACTCAAAGAACCGGAGATCAAGAGGAAGGTGAGAAAAGAAGTAGAAAATATTGCCCAAGGCCTTGGCATCTCAAAGGAGGCACTTGATGCCCATAAGAAAAGGATGGAAAGGGCTGAGGAAGAGAAGAAAGAGGCAGAAAGGAAAAGCAAGGAAAGTGCTCCGGTAGAAACCTCAACCCGGACCAGATCATCAAAAAGATCTGCACCTATCACAACCAAAAGCTCAAAACCGGAAGTCTAGGCATCCGGTAAAAGAGAGAAAAGATCAAAGACAAAAGCCACAAGGGCTTATGCAAGTCAAAAGGATGAAGAGGAAACTGAATCAGATGAGGAGATCAAGAAACTAAAGAAGAAGAAGAAATCATCCAGTCAAAGAGAAGACAAGAAGGAAGAGGAATTTGTTGAAAAACCTACTCTCTCCTTAGATGATGTAGTAAAAGCAGTCACTGTGGATGGCAACCTACAACCCTTAACAGAATTCTATGATTATTATAATGAAGCAGATAAAAAGATTTTGGAGGAAGCCACAGTTAAGTTTTTGAACATTTACAATAAAGCTTTTATTGAAATTATCTCTCTAATTCCTAAGAGTCTAGAGAAGGAGTTGGAAATGAGAAAGACCAATGCCATGGCAAAAGACCTTGAGATCCGAGAATAGATAGCTATTCAGCTATATCCTTCAATTGATCCCAAGACAATGAACATGGTATTCAAAGACTGCAAGGATGAATTCAGGAGCAAAGCAAGGATGAATCAGCTTATGCTTGGTGAGACCAACAAGGTAGCCAAGGACACTGAAGAGATTCTCTGGAAAACCTTCAAAAGATTTAATCTTCCTATCATAGAGGACTTGGGTACTGATCCCGTCACTACAAATGTTGCAGAAGAAACCCCTGAGAAAATGTTAGAAGAGGTGGGCCTCAAACAGACTAACATTTCCCCTCCGGTTTCCCCTACAGTCTCCGGATCTAAAGGAGAAGAAAAATCACAGGAGAAAGAAGCAGAGGTGAAGGAAAAAGAAGATGACAGTGCTAAGGTTGCAGAAGGAGAGAAGACTTCAGCAGAGAAAACCACAACTGCTAGTGGTGAAGGAGAGAAAACTCCTAAGGACAGCTCCAAGACTACAGAAGAGAAGAAACATCTGTCTCCAGCAAGAGACACTACATAAACTGTCCAAGAATTCCTGAACAAAGAAATAATGGAGATTGATGAACCGGAGTTTCTACAAGGTCCATTCAATTTTGATTCTCTTTCTCTAGTACAGACAATGAAGATAGCTTCATTTGCAAATGCTAAGGCTAATGAAAAACTCCTAAAGTCTCATATGGAAGACTGTGAGTTGATATAAGCTACTTTCGGAGTGCTTGAAAAGATTATGCCATCGGTTCAGAAAGATCCCACAGCCTCCACTTCCGGTAATCTCAAAACTCTAGTCAACAGTGTTAATACACATTTTGATTGACTAGAGAAGTCAGCAGAAGATAAGGTCTGGAAGGAATTTCTTGCAAAAAGATTATCAGAGGTACAAGGTTTGATAAGTAATGATAGGAGAAATATGAGTATAGGGATAAAGAGCTTAGAAAATGCTCTTATAGATGGCAGAAAAATATACAAATTTTGTATTTCATGGTCCAAAGTAACAGTAGAGATTAAGAAGAAAATAAAAGAGCAAAAGGATAAACTACTAAGTTTGTCTCAAAGTTTTGATCCTCTCTCTTCCTCCATAGTCAATCAAGAGTGTCAGACTATTGCAATCACAACTGCAATAAAGAATTTTGAGAAGGAAAGGAAGAACATGATCAGCCGGATGGGTGAACTTAGGAGGATCATTGTCCCTAAGTTAGAGGCCATGCATGAGGCCATAAGTGAAGCTCAAATCACAGCCCAGACAAATGATCCAACAGATCTAAAAAGGGCAGATGCGTTTGCATTCCTGTTGAGCGGTCATATCTCAATTTTGGATAGAATGAAGCAAAGTTGGGCTACTGAATTTATTCAATTGAAGACAACTTTTGCAGGCATACTTAAGTATATGTAAGTATGCCATTTGTATATACTTATACGGCTAAGTATAGTAAAATTTTTTAAAAATTTTGGTGTGTGGACCCTACCCTTTGCCATTGATGTCAAAGGGGGAGTGAAGAGTAGTGAAAATGAGGAATCCAACTAAGGGGGAGATCCGGAAAATATATAAAGATAGAGCATCAGCCAAGGGGGAGCCTAGTGTAAACACTTAGTCATTTTTCACTAAGTGTTGCCATCAATGCCAAAGGGGGAGATTGTTGGCAAGAGACACTATATGGATTCATGATTGTTGTCATTGATGGCAACAAAGTTCATCCCACACATCCGCAGGTCATGGTGTGTCTCTACCGGAAGTCAGAGTGAAGAATGTTGTGGTTTGGTAAACAAGAATAGAGCATGTGGCAAGGTCCGATAGATAGGTCCAAATCTCTCAGAGGAAGTATCTTGGTGTAGTGTGGATTTGGGGAAGTTAAGAGGACTACTTTGAGTGGTATATTCCAAGGATTTAGCCTCCAGTGATAGATGAGGAAAAAGATATGAATAGTTGAGTACCGGATTCCTGAGTGACAGTGTGAACAGAGGAAGAACTGACTGACAGAACATCAGACTACTTTCCGGATGTGTTTCTGATGGTGGTAAAGGTTTTGAAGACATGAATTATATTTGGCCAACATGATTAATGATTTCTACAAGTATATGCTTGATCCACATTACTTGATGTGTAAGGATTCAGCCGACAGAACAGAGTTTGTGAGAAGATTGACTGTTCCGGGTGTCGACTAGAAAGATAATGAAATCACTTGTGCGGATATATATGATGGATTTAGTTGTGAGAAGTGTTGTGGTGATATGTGATATGTGAATAAAGGCAGAGCAAAGCAGAAGCAGTATGGAAGGTTCGGTATGTGAAAGGAAAGCAGCATAAGAGAAGAGGAAAGATGAAGTGCATCAGATCAGTGTACTGAGCCTAACCGGAACTGAACTCCAGCATATGTGGATGCTACCAATCAGTTCAAGTATTGTATAACATTCTTTTGTAAATAGTGTGTCTCCTTGTAGGCAGTGTGCCTCCTTTGTGAGCAGTGTGCTTGGGTAGTGAGCCCTAATTGGCAAGTGCCATTTTGTATTTCCTTATTCTTCTAATAGAGAATAATCTTTGGGTTAATCATCCCGTGGTTTTCTCCCTTAACAGGGTTTCCACATCAAAAATACTGTGTCATGTGTTTTTCCATTTCATGGTAATGTTTGCTTATTTGAATTAATGTTGCATTGATTAATAAGAAAGTTCAGAAAGAAGAAATAATTAGGATAACTGATTCGCCCCCCCTCTCAGTTATCAACAAGGTGATGGGTGTGTAGTTGGATGAGGAGGTAGGGGATCAGATGTGGATGCAGACATTTGTTCAGTGGGAGGGGCTGTGCGGATGGATACACGGCCACGATGGGTTGTCACAGCACAATCAGGTGCTTATGCTTGAATGGTGACTATGTTGACATGGTGGGATGATGGTTCTATCCGATCGACGATGGAGTCATAGGATGCGGGTGGTGGGGTGACGTTGTATGCTTGGTTAGATGAGGAGGCTTTATTATGGTTAGGTAGGGGATCCTTGTAATCTCTGAGGTTGGCATTTGGTGATGTTGGGCACTGTGATCGAGGCTGACTAGATTTTGATCTATAAGGTCTTGGATGCAATGTTTTAGTTACATGCAATCAGCTGTTTTATGACCCGCAACATGGTGGTATTCACAGTAGTCATTCTCATTGTACCACATGGCTTTTAGTTCATTCTCTTGATGGGGTCTAATGGGTGGGAGCACGATCAAACTTTGCTTGAGACATCTGTCAAGGATGTCTTTGATGGGTTCCCCTAAGGGTGTAAATTATCTGTGAGGTTTGCGTGGTTTAGTGTGACCCCTCTGATTATTTACATTTGTTGCATATGTATGCACAGGTGTTTGGTTTTGTATACGTTGGACGGCCTTCACATCCGTGACACTGTTGTTTAGATTATTCTTGTTCTTCCCCCAATAGCGTGATTTTTTGTTTGATTGCGTATTGGCATTGTTGTTTGTATTGGGGGAGTTGTTATTGGATTTGTAGTTGTTATTGTTGTTATTGTTGGATTTGTGGTCATACAGTTTGATGGAACCCTTGGCAATGAGGGCTCGTTCGATGGTGGTGCCTTTGTTGATGACCTCTTCAAAGGTAGATGCACAAAGGATTTGTAAATGAAACCCTAATTCCTGATTAAGGTTGGCCACGAACATGGTGACAAGTTATTTTTTAGGAATTGGCCATGGGAGTTTGCTTGCTAAACCTCTCCACCTTTGCAAGAAGGAAGTAAAGGCTTCTCCATTCTTTTGTTTGGTGTTGCAAAGGTCTGTCATAGATATTTCATGCTTGAAATTTTAGAAGTGGTTTACAAATTTCTCCACAAGCTCAGGGAAAGTCCTAATGCCTGGGGGAAGATGTGCAAACCATTCAGCGGTTTAACTGCCAAGGCTTCTTAGAAATAGTCTCATTAGATAGGTGTCGTTATTGGAGACTTCTAAGCAAGCAATGTAGAACTCCCTAAGGTTGTCCCTAAGGTCTCCCTTTCCCTTGTATTTGTTGAATTTTGGCGTTTCGAAGTTCTTGGGGAAAGGGGGCATATACAATGTGTGATCGAATGGATAGGGGCAAATGTCCTCAAAGGAATAGTGCTTTCTCTTGCCCCCAGTTTGTAGGTCATCTACCTTTTGGATCAAGGACTGTACAATGGTTGTGAGATCCTGTGGTTGTTGTGGTTGTTGTATGTATGCTTGTTGGTTGGTGAGATGTTGGAGATGGGGTGGGATTTGGTGTTGGAGGTTTGGTTGGCAGAAATTTTGATATTGTGGGTTGGTGTTTTGGTTGATTGGTGCCTGATGTTGTTGATGCACATAGAGTTGTTGGAGAACATGTGGTGGTACTTGGGGATTGGGATTATGTGGGTATGTGACATTGGATGGATTAACGTTAGATAGGTGGACGTTAGATGGGTTGGGCGTATTGTGAGGTGGTTGTGAGAATAATTGTCGTAGGTATGCTATGGTTTGGGGGTTGGGTGGAGACACACTCGTGGAGGTACTTGCTTGTGTGATGTTGCCTTGTATGCCCATGGTGATTTGTGAAGTGGAAGGGTTTATGGTAGTTGTGGTAGTAGAGGTGATGACGGGTTGGGAGATGGTAGGGATGGCGGTACATGTGGGAATTGTAGATGTGGTAGAGGTTGAGCTTGTGGAGGTGGTAGATACAGTAGGTGTTGACATTTGAGAGATGGTGGGTTGGGTATGTGATGTGGATGCTTGGGTATTTGATGGGGTAGGGAAGATTGTAGAGGTGGATGGTTGTGATGGTGTTGTGATGGGGGGGAGTTGAGCACCAATTTTGAGAAGATGATCAAGATATCTACTTGGGTCCGACCTTAGGATTTTATCAAGTAGGTCCATGTTATCAGCATCTTGTGTAAAGCTCAAGACATCTAGATCATCTTGGGAAATGGTGGGGACATTTTGTGTTGGTGGTGGTGGTGGTGTTTGTTGTATTTATTGTAAGTAATGAAAAGGATTTTCGTTGGGGCCATATGGGGGGATGTAAGAGTATGTAGGTGGGTTGTATGTTTGATAGATGGGTATGTTGCTGCTATTGGTGTTAGGCATGCCAAATTGCCAATGTTCTGCCATTTCTTAATTCTTTTTGTGTTGTGATCTCGTGGTGGGCATGGACGCGTATGGGGTTGATTCCTAGAAGTAGAGTGAGATGGGGATGGAGACCTTAGAGAATTTGATTGATAATGTTGGACCCAAAGATGGATGTGGTAGTGAGATGGAGTAGAAGAGAGGATGTGGTGAAGATCGATGTCTTTCTAAAGGTTTTAACCTAAGGGTGATACAGATGGGTGATATTGATTTTTTGCACAAATTTTGGACCAAAGGTAGATGATGGATGATGTTTTGAGGATGATTTTGATGGAAGGGGTTTTGATTTTTGGTGTTGATTTTGACTGATTAGGATGATGTTTTTGGAATGACTTGATGGTCAACAAGTTGAGCTTTAGGCAAGATCTAGATTTTTGTGTTTGGCACAAATAGATGTTTTTCTTTGTTTGGGGTAGACTAATGACCTTACACAAAGAGGAGTGATTTTTTTTTCTTGAAAGGTAGACTAATGACTTTTCAAGGAAAATGTGATGTTAATGATGAGATCTATATCTAACTTTGGCTTAAAAGGATGGCAAGCTTTGGTTGATGATTTATTGATGGGTGTTTTGATTTGGATTTGGATTTTTTGAAATGATTTGTTTTGGTCCAAGGAGATATGTAAAAGATTTAAGGGGGATGGATAGATATGGATTTGGGATGATTATGATGTAGCAAAGGGGTCCAACAATGGTGGTGATTGATCCTCTAAGGTCGAAGAGAAGGTGTGATTTTGGAAAATTTTGAAGAAAATGGATAGACTGTTGTCAAATTTTTGGAAGGTGAATATGGATTATGGCAGAGCAGATGGTGAAGATCACAACTAGATATGTCTTAGATAGAGATGGTGCTAAAACAAGACAGTGTTTGTCGAGGTCCTAAAAAGATAGATTTTTGATGGCAATTTTTTGGATTTTCTTTGTTTGGAATGTGATCAAATGATTTGGTTTGTCTCTTGGCAATGTTGTTGCAAATAATTCAAGCATAATAATCAAGATTTTGCTTTGTTTTGAAAAAAAGATGTGTGATTTTATTTAACAAGCACTTTGAATAACCTAAGGTGAGGATGTGACAATATTTGTTGAATCCCCTAGCTATGCCTATTCAAAGTGGGTAGCTCCAGGATCTTGGTAGCACTGGCTCCTTACAATTGCACACACTTCTCACACATACCAAGATCCAGGTTTCTTATAAGGCTTGTCCCTCACCAAACCTTTAGATTATCCCTGCTACCTTGACTAAGAACTGCATGAATCGGGGCCACTTCAAAGGTTTCCCTTCTGCGTCAACAAATAGAAGGATTTTGGCTTGCTAAACAATGGTTCATTGTAAGGGCATCCGTTCAGGTGGTTATACATGCGGTAGCGCTACTCTTCGTGATGGAGTCTCCCAGCCTCCAAGGGTTACGCCTTGGAGGGTTTTGGGGGAGGTTGGCTGTCGGTATAACAAAACAACACTTGTTGTCTATGGCTTTCATCACAAACACCTTATTTTATATAGCAGCTTGGAAGAGCTTGGCTTTAGCTTGATGCCGCTTGGGTCGTTCCCACCTTTCGAAGTGGGGTGGCAGGCCCTCTAAGGATTAACAAAAGCAATACAAGCACAAAAATACTTTTGATCCCCAAGTTCATACAAAGATGCGAGGGGAGAGAATACATATTGTTTGTGTTTGCATCACACTAGACATGGTTCATTTTAGTTCTTTGGATTATGTTGGGGGTGATTAATGCAAGTTTAGTGAGAAGCTTTTGATTCCCAAGGTCACCAAATGGTGCGAGGGAAGAGCATACACTTTTCACACTACTTAACACAACAACGAAAACACTTCACACAAGTTAAAATGATTTTCTTGATTACATGCATGAAAAATGCAAATTATTGTTCTTTTTAACCCAATGACTTGATTGATGCAATTTGTGGTTCTTTTTGAAAGCCCAAATTGAAGTGTTTAGATTGTTGTTGCTGGCACACCATTTATAAATTTTAGAAAATCAAATTTTAAATGTTGGGCACACACACACACAAAGATTTGTTTGTTGTTGTTCAATTTTATAACACCAAATCAAGATGTTGTGTAACTAACATGCAAAGGGTTCATTTTTAAGCTCTAATTGAAATGTTTTTTGCTAAACTAGAAAAAACCACCCTGCAAAAGTTTGTTAGTATCTGCAAAATGAAAGCAAAAACCTACAAAAACACTTGTCAGTACCTGCACATACATCAAAGTCAGTTTTCAAAATAGCGCTAAAACAGAGGTCTGATAGCGCCACTGCGGACAGGAAACAGACAGAACCCAACCCCAATACAGATGGTGCTAATTAAAGCAATAGCGCTAATACAATCCCAGTAAGGCACCAAGATAGAATTTGGCATTACAATATTACAATTAAGTTGCTAATAAAATACATAACGCTAATATCAGACTGAAATAGTGCTAAACAAGGAAATAGTGCTAAAATAACTCTATGAATGTGCCACTACGTAACTTGTCAAATAGTCTGTTTACAGCTGCGGATAGCACCAATCTGGGGGATAGCATTGATACGGGGCTGAATGCGTCTGACCTGCAAAAAGTGGTTTTTTCCTGAACAACACAAAGGTTCAGACAACAAAATTGAGGTCTTTGTTACCCTTGTTAGTCATTAGCAAACAAAAAACAAGCCAAAGCAAAAACTAACATGCATGTTTAGATTTTATGCAAATTTTGACATAACTTCCCCTTATATTTCCTATTATTCCTACAAAACAGAGAGTAGTTTAGGTGCAAAAGTAGCAGGAAGACTGTTAGAAATGAGACATGTGAGTGGGGGGTTAGACTAATAATGAGAAAAATGCTCCGCAGGGATGGCGCTAAAACATAGTATAGCACTAATACTCACCAGAGATAGCGCCACTGCAAGGGGTGGATGGCACTGCACCTGCAAAAACACGTAACTCACACCAAAACTCACAAAAACTGATTAGGATTGGGCCTTGTGGGTCCCACCAGGCATGCCAATGTAGATTAGATAAACATTTGAGGTTGAAATACTAAACAAAATGCATAAAACACAAAGTTATACCCCACATGCAAACCCAATCCCATCAAGGGAGGAAGAAGCCTTTGCACCCAAAACAAGCTCCTAAGACAAAGATAATCCCTAGACAATAGATTTGAATGTGAAATGCTACTCTAATTTGCAACTCACTATTCTAGCTCAATGGAGATTTTGACATAATAACTTTGCATAAACTTGGATGATGAAAATGGATGGAGAGAGGTTCTATTTATAGATTTTTGGAAGGGATTTTGATCCAAGGGTGGAGATTGATTTGGAAGATTAATGGTGGAGGATAAAAGTGATGTGGAGGGCCTAGATTCAATCTTGAATGAATAGAGGGCTATGAATAAAAGTGAATCTTTTATTCATTTTGGGAAAATGAGTTATTAAATGAGCATGGGGGTGAAGGATTATTTTGGAATTAAAGATTCATATGGGGGAATGTAAATGAATTAAAAATTCATTTGGGGAAGAGAGGCAATAAATGAGTATGGGTTTGTAAGGAAAATTAAATGTGATGTGGGATGCTTTTAAATAAAAAATTGACTTATGTGGATTTAATTCAATTTTTTATTTGGAGGATGTGGGGAAGGGTGTTAAACAAGGTTTGACCACCCAAATAAATAGGTTAGGATTAATTAATCACAGGTTTCATTTAATTAATCATAGGGCTAGGATGAGGTAGGCTAGGGTAGGTAATTAAATAATAGCTATTTAATTGTCTAGGGTAGGGATAGGTTAATTAATAGGCTGAATTACTTAGTTAACATGATTTTAACTAATTAATTGGATTTAGTGAAAAAGGAGAAATTGATTTAATAAATATTGCATACTTATTAAATCAATTGGCTAAGATTTGGACTATTGAATTAATGAAATTAATTCAGTTTTCGGGATAAAATGGCGTGAATTTAGAAAATGAAAGGGGTAATTAATTAAATAAAAATTTAATTAATTGGTTTGGAGGGAAATTGATATGATTAGGGATGTCGGGAGTCAGTTTGATGGTAGAAGACATTTTTAGGTGTCTACACGTACCTTAGTAAATTTCATTTAGGTCTAGACCTATTTCTATGTATGTTTCTAATGTTGACTTTGGAGATTGTTCCAATGGTTGATGAATGTAATGCTGACCTTGATGTACATTCCAAGGTTGATGAGTTGTATAAAAACATGTAATGTAGTTCCAAAAAAGATGTCCTTGAGTGAAAATGCAAAGATAAGTAAAAAGGTGTAAGAAGAGAAGAGCAGAGGAGTTATACTGTGCTTCAATGGAACTAAACCAAGCATGGAGTAGATTCTATCAAATCAGTTCACCAACCCTTGGCAGTGAGCCACCTCTTGGTAGTGAGTAGATCTTGGCAGTGAGCCCTAACTTTTGCAGTGAGCATTTTGGGCAGTGATCCCTAAGGCAGTGAGCCTCTATTTTTTGGTATTGTTATAATATATATATATATATGGTGACTAATACCCACCATGGTTTTACCCTTATAGGGTTTTCGATGTAAAAAATCTGGTGTCTCATCTGTTGAATGTATTATTGTGTTGAGCTTCATGTTTCACGCTTTCATGGTTAAATCTTAACAACAGTGATTGAGCATTTGATGTGTTGATAAGTGGTTAAAGTTTTGAGACAACTAATTCACCCCATCTCTTAGTTGTCTTATGCATTTCAACAATTGATATCAGAGCAAGGTTCCTCAGAAGTAAGCCTAATAGCTTGAGGTCGATCCAAGATGTCTTATAAGAAGGAAGCTCCATAGTTTGATAGGATGAATTATGCTTTATGGAATGTATGAATGAAAAGCCATCTCCTTTATCTTGGTTATGGAGTGTGGAAAGTGATAGAGATAAAGTATACCATGCCTCATAATGGTTTAACAACTGAAGATGAAATCAAATAATATGAGTTAAATATAAAAGCTAGAGATGCTCAGTTAAGTGCCTTGTCTAACACTGAGTTGGTAAAGGTCATGGATCTATATTCTGCTAATGAAGTCTAGGAAAAGATGAAAAATCTGTATGAAGGTGATGAATCTATAAAAAGAACCAAACTACAGGGCCTGAAAGTGAAATATGATGGTTTAAAGATGACCGAAGATGAAAACATAAAAGCCTACATGCAAAAGGTTGATGAAATTGTCAATGGAATAAAAGGTATGGGAAGAACTATTAATGAGAAGGAAGTTGTGATGAAAATTCTTAGGTCGTTACCTAAGTCCTACAATCACAAGGTAGCTGTAATTGAAGAAGTAATGACTGTAGAAGATGTCGATAAGGATTAGTTGCTTGGAAAGCTTACAGCCTTTGAGATGAGAGAGTTTGGTGATGCTCTGTCAAAGATTGAGATTGCTTTCAAAGCTAGTACTTCAGAGAAGATCTCCAGAGATGAGAAGTACAAGGTGGAACCTAATGATGATCTTGATGAAATTGAAGCCAACTTTGTTGACAGACTACAAAGAGGTTCCGGTAAGTTCAAAGGCAAATTACCTTTCAAATGTTTACATGTGGTAAGGTTGGTCACTATACTTCTAGGTGTCCTGAGAGAATTGAAAGGAATAGAAAAAAAATTTGAGAATAGACCTAGGGTTCCAAAGAAATGCTACTATGTTAGAGATCTTGATGATGAAGGTGTGACAGATGATGAATCTGATGATGTTAGTACTAGTGCAAATAAATGCTTGTTTATTGCAATTAAAGAACCTATGTCTACTAATCTTGCTAGCTATGTGAAGGAAGAAAAACTAGTGGAAGAAAGTGCTTTGGCTATTCAAGTTGAGAAAGATAAGGATGAATGTGTTATTGACAGTGGATGCTCACATCACATGACTGGTGATAAAAGAAAGTTTGTAAGTTTGGAAAAGTATGATGGAGGACTGGTTAGGTTTGGAGATAATACAACTGGTAATATTTGTGGAAGAGGATCTATTTATTTTGATGGAAAACACAATATTGATGATGTACTATATGTGAAGGGTTTAAAGCACAATCTTTTGAGTGTTGGTCAGATGTGTGACAAAGGTTATGATCTGAGATTCAAGGACAATGGATGGAAGATCATGGAGAGCTCCAGAACAGTGATTTCTATTGGTAAGAATACCAAAGGTAATATCTATCATTTGAAAGGAACTAATGATTATTGGTTTTTGGTTCAGACTAGTGAGAGCTGGATGTGGCATAGAAGAATGTGTCATATCAATTTTGACAATTTGGTGAAGATAAGTTCTACACATGTTGTAAGAGATCTTCCTAAACTTGTGAAGCATGTCAACACCATTTGCAAGGAGTGTCAATTTGGGAAACAAACAAGAACAAGTTTTAAAAGAAAAGAATAATTCTCTACTGGATTACTAGAGCTAGTATATACAGATTTGTGTGGACCCACAAGAATAAGAAGTCCGCAAGGTGACATGTATTTTATGTTGCTTATTGATGATTATTCAAGAATGACTTGGGTCACTTTTCTAAAAGAAAAATCTGAAGCCCTAGACAAGTTCCAAGCTTTCAAGGCAATGGTTGAGAATTAATTAGAGTTGATGATCAAATGCTTAAGGTCTAATAGAGGAGGAGAGTTCACATCAAATGAATTCAATATTTTATGTGAAGAACAAGGGATAAAAAGATAGTTGTCTGCACCTAGGACTCCTTGGTAGAATGGAGTTGTTGAAAGAAAGAACAAGACAATTCAAGAGGCTTCTAGGACTATGTTAAAGGACGCTGACCTACCAGAAGTGTATGAGAGAGAAGCCATACATACTGCGGTGTACATCCTAAATAGAGTTCAAGTCAAAGATAACAACTCTAAAACTCCTTATGAACTATGGTATGGAAAAGTCCCTACAGTGAAGTATTTCAAGGTTTTTGGAAGCAAATGATATATCAGAAGAGAAGAAGATCTAGGCAAGTTTGATTCTATATGTGATGAAGGAATTTTTCTTGGTTACTCTACCAAGAGCAAGGCTTACTAGTGCTACAACAAGAGATTGAAAAAGATTATTGAAAGTGCTAATGTGAAGGTGGATGAAGACAAGGAAATAATATTAGAGTTGAGTGGCTATGAATCAAATTAACCTGTGGTTATAGTGAATGAAGAAAAAATTGAAGAAGAAGATAGTCAAAATGAAGAAGAGGCTCTAGAAAGTGTTGTTAAGACTCTCAGGTATGTAAGGATTAATCATTTTGAAGATCAGGTTATAGGTGACAAAAACAAAGGGGTACTGACAAGGAAAATAGTTGTAGAAGAACAAGTGAATTATTGTTCGCTTTCAAAAAGTTGAACCTAAAAATGTTAGTGAATCTTGGAATGATGAAAATTGGGTAAAGGCTAGGGAAGAAGAACTGATGTAGATAAAGAAAAATCAAACTTGGGAACTAGTTCCTAGACTTGTTGATAAAAATGTGATTGGCACCAAATGGGTTTTTAGAAACAAGTTGAATGAGAATGGATAAGTAATAAGGAACAAGGCAAGATTGGTATGCAAAGGATATTCTCAGGTTGAAGGGATAGATTTTGAGGAGACCTATGCTTCTATGGCAAGAATTGAAGCAACCAGAATGTTTTTGGCATTTGCAGCATTCAAAGATTTCAAAGTATCAGATGGATGTTAAGTCAACATTCTTGAATGGTGAGTTGGAAGAAGAAGTCTACATTGAACAACTAGAAGGATTTAAATTATCAGACCAAAATGACATGGTGTGCATATTGAAGAAGGCCTTGAATGGACTGAAGCAAGCCCCCAGAGCCTGGTATGCAAGGTTAGACAAGTATTTGTTGCAATTAGGGTTCAATAAAGGCACTGCAGATAGTAATCTCTATTTAAAAACTAATAGTAATCAAATCTTGATTGTTGTAGTCTTTCTTGATCACATTATCTTTGGAGGCAATGAAGGTATGTGCATGAAATTCGTAGGGGAAATGCAAAATGAGTTTGAGATGTCTATGTTTGGTGAAATGAATTTCTTTCTAGGTCTGCAAATTACTCAATCAGATAAAGGAATCTTCATTTCTCAGTCTAAGTATGTGAAAGAGTTATTGAAGAAGTTTGGGATGGAGGACTCCCAACCAGTATGTACTCCCATGGTGATTGGCTACAAGTTGAGAAAAACTAATGAATTACCTAAGGCTGATCATAAAAGGTACAGATCTATGATTGGAGGATTACTTTATCTAACTTAAACCAGACCTGATATAATGCATGCAGTATGTCTTGTGGCAATATTTCAAGAAGATCCTAGAGAGTCACATATGATGGTAGTCAAGAGAATCTTGAGATATTTGAAAGACACATCAGATCATGGCTTATGGTATCCAAAGGATAATGATTTCACTCTTAATGCTTATACAAATGCAGATTGAGCTGGAGATGTTGATGATAGAAAAAGTACAAGTGGAGGTGCTTTCTTCTTGGGAAATAGATTGGTTTCATGGCTAAGCAAGAAGCAAGATTCAATCTCCTTGTCTACTGCAGAAGAAGAGTTTATTGCAGCAACATGCTGCTGCACTCAAGTGTTATGGATGAAGTAGACTTTGAAGGGAATAAGAGTTATGTATGAAGATCCAATTGCAATCTTTTGTAACAATACAAGTGCTATAAACATTTCAAAGAATCCAATGATGCACTCAAGAACAAAGCATATATCAATAAGATATCACTTTTTGAGAGGAAAAGTGACAGAGAATGAAGTAAAGATGGAATATGTGTCCACAAAAGATCAAATTGTAGATATTTTCACCAAGCCTCTGCCTAAGGATACTTTTGAGTATCTCAGAGAAAAGTTAGGGGTTATTACCCCTCCTGCTCTAAACTAAGATGCATTGGAATGCATCAATCCAATGGAACCTGGAGCCTCATTCATTGATCTGGATTGATGTTATGAGAGATACCTCTTAGGGGGAGTAGCTAGATGTTATTGACATGAGTTTCTGATAATAAGCAGTAAGTATTTTCAGTTTGATCAAAGCAGCAGAGTGCAAGTATGTGCCCTTTGCCATTGATGTCAAATGGGAAGAGAAATCATGTGAAAAACTCAGGGGGAGAAAGAGTAAAGATGTATAAAGAGAAAGGGGGAGAATCTTATCTTGATGGTCTTTACAGTTTTACATTTTTTCACATCATATGTTTCCATCAATGACAAAGGGGGATATTGTTGCAAGTATGTGCCTAACCGGTGTTGTCATTGCTGTCAATATATCTATGTTGTCATTGGTGTCAACTGTTCTCTTGTTTTGATTCTTTCTTGTAATGAGTTATATACTTTGCATTGGCTTATATAAGTTTTGAAGATAATGAGTAAGTGATCTTGATATTGAGCTTCCAAATGCTTTTGAGAAAATTTGCTCCTCCAGTAAAAATAGTGTATACAAGAGTATCTTTGTTTACAACAGAATAGTCCAGTATGTTGCTCCGCATTTCTTGTAGATTGCATATCTTTGTTTGCAGATTGGAAGTTATTTAGAGGCATGTCTGAAGATTCTATGTTCCAAGTTTGAGCCTCCAATATGGAAATTTGAGTGAGTTATGTTCACCAGAGTGAAAATGACTTTTTCTATATATTTAGTGGAGACAGGGAGAATGTATTATGCTCCGTATTCCTTCGCATTTAAGTATTTTAGTCTGTGGTTTTGGAATCAAGTTTGTAATGATGATAAGTGCCTTTCATTCCAATGGCTCATGATTTGATGGTCCACAAGTGATATTTTCTTTATGACAGTAGATAACATTTATGTTTAAGTGTTCTGGATTGAAGAATCTTTTTGACAAAGTGATTAGAGGTTGTGCGGATGTTCTTGGTGATTACAATGTGCTTGTGGATGTCTCCTAATCATGTTCCTACCTTTGGACTGGTCTACAAAGAAAAATTTGGATCGTGGATGAAGATTGTTCTTAGAAGACTTAGTGTTAACACCACTCTTGACCGACTTGGTTGTTTTCACTACTTGCAGAGATACATCAAAGATTGTGAAAGCGTGCCATGGCGTGGAAGATTGCATTTGAGTCCTAGCTAAGGCATAACATGATCCGCATACATCCTTACCTTAAAAAATTTTGTTTAGGTCCAGACCTATTTCTATGTATGTTTCTAATGCTGACCTTGGAGATTGTTCCAATGATTGATGAATGTAATGCCAACCTTGATGTACATTCAAAGGTTGATGAGTTGTATAAAAACATGTAATATAGCTGCGAAAAAGATGTCCTTGAGTGAAAATGCAAAGATAAGTAAAAAGGTGTAAGAAGAGAAGAGCAGAGGAGTTATATTGTGCTTCAATGGAACTGAACCCAGGCATGGAGTAGATGCTATCAAATCAGTTCACCAACCCTTCGTAGTGAGCCACCTCTTAGCAGTGAACCGATCTTAGCAGTGAACCCTAACTTTTGTAGTGAGCATTTTGGGTAGTGAGCCTCTATTTTTCAGTATTGTTATAATATATATATTTCTGTGGGCTAACACCCACTGTGGTTTTTTCCTTATAGGGGTTTCCACGTAAAAAATTTGGTGTCTCATGTGGTGAATGTATTATTGTGTTAATCTTCATGTTTCATGCTTTCATGGTTAAATCTTAACAATAGTGATTGAACATTTGATGTGTTGATAAGTGGTTAAAGTTTTGAGACAACTGATTCACCCCCCCTCTCAGTTGTCTTGTGCATTTCAACATAAAATAGATGCAGAAGTTGTTTCTCGTGCCCTAGGACTTCCCGATAGAGAAGAATTTGTGGAGATGTCTATTACCATGGGGTGGAATTATTTTCTAGAGAAGAAATATTGGTTGTTAAACTCCATTGTGAAGAATTGGCTAAAGGTGGAGAAAAAGGGAAAATCTCAAGTTCCCATCAATATGAAAAGAGCACACTTTGAGGAAGAGATTTCGGATATGATTACTCTATTGCACCATGTTGTTGGGAATGAAGAGTCAAATTCTTTTGAAAAATGGATGTGTCAGTTTATTCTGGTGATATGTAGTGAGACCCAACATGTTGACTAGGCTAAAATGATCAACAACCAACTAAATGAACAACTAACTAACTTCCATCAAAATGTCTCTTTATATATGTGCTCATATTTGTTCTATGTTCTGGCTAGCAAAGAGGTTGTCTAGGCAGGGTTAAGGAATCAAGGGTCTTTGATGCCAGACACACCTGTGTATGAATATTTCCCTCAATTGCAGAAAGGAATTGGTATAAAGGATTACCGTTGTGTTAATGATGCTTTCCTTATGTTTTGTGTAAGAAATATTGAAGGTAACTTGGAAGTGATGATCTATCACGAAGCTGCAATGTTGATTATGAGGTATGGGAGTTTCTACATGCATTTTGATAGATTCACTTACCTAAGAATTGGGGGTTTTGAAAATGTCCCGTTAAAATTGCCAAGGTACACCTGTGATTATTTTATTCTTTTGGAAGTTTGTCACCAAATGGTGACTATGAATAATAAATATCATGGCATGAAGAAGAAGGGGTACACTTTCTTGGTTTCATTATCATTTTTCACTTACAAAATGAATGACAATGCCAAAAATGTAGAGAGAATTTTGGCAAAGTAATTTTCTCCCCTTATTTGTGAGGTCATTCTTAGATAGCAAAAACTTTGTCAAGAGGAATTTGCATGGAGGAATCCTTTATGAACATTAGCCACATTTGGAAGACTACTGGGAGGACTGTGCAGATGAGAGAGAAGTTCAAAGAAGAGAATGGATGAGGTTAACTTTAGACCAAATATGTGCTTTTAATTTACCTCTATAGATTCTTAGTGGTGTCAATGACAATTCGGATATAATTGATGAGGAATTTCAGGATTGAGGTTAACTTTAGACCAAATACATGCTTTTAATTTACCTCTATAGATTCTTAGTGGTGTTAATGACAATTCAGATATAATTGATGAGGAATTTCAAGATGTTGCCTCCAAACCCTTGCCTTGTATATAATGCCCTGAAAAAGAAATTACTAATATCAAAACTCAGTCCTCCTTTGTTTTGGACAAGACTGAGAGGTGGCTTGAGGGAAAATTTCGTGAGTGTACTAGATCTTCTTCAACATGAAAGGAAACTAGAACAAGAGAATAGGGAACTTCTCATGCCACTGGAACTCAAAGACCTTCAACTAGTGTGGAGACAACTCAACCTAGAGTTGGTTCACAGTCAGGAGGGGATGGAGAAGAGCCTAAAGATAAAAAAAGATTAAAAGGTGCATGTGAACAAGATGGTGAACCTGCAGCTAGAATATTGGGAGTAGAGATGAAATTATATGCTTTACAGCAGTTGCAAGCTGATCACATGACTCTCCTTGTTGCCCACATGCCTGGTAATGATTCTTCTCTTTTTTAGCAGATTGGTGAAGATAACTTACTTTTCATTATTTGTTTGAAATGCCACCCTCTCTTGTGTTAAATGAAATTCATGTACATAATACTCCCAATCAGCTAGACAATGTTGTTCTAGGTGCTAGTGATAGTGGTGCGGTGTTATCATCCCCTTCCTGGTTGAAGAAAGTAGTTGAGAAGAAGAGTAGATATACTCCTATGATAGACATGAACATTGATATTGTAGCCAAATTTCTGCAAACTACACCTAAGCCTAAAAAGGCTAACAAGATATCTAGTATGGTAACTAATTCTTCCTCAGGGCATCAAATTCTAGAGATTGTAGACCCAATCGAAGATAAGAATAATTATGAAGTCACAGAAGCATACTTCAATATGAGTAAGATTGACATGTGGGCCCTCCCACCATAGAGGGTGACATATATCATGCCAAATTTTTTGTAGGGATGCTAGCTAAAAGTGTCAAAGCTGAACAATAGGAAAATGTCAAGCTTCAAACTCAGGTGAATGCTTTGACATATTTTATTCAATCTATTCTAAATATTACTTCTTAGTCCTCTGATATAGCTCCAAGTGTTACTATTGATGGAATGGACCCTAGTATGTTACAACAAATTAAGATATATCAAACATTAGCTAAATCCACCGAGCAATGGATAGATAAAGTTACTATTGATTGTCTAATGTACATTGAAGAGGCTATGAGATTATATGCTCTTATCTCAGATAAAAGGAAACGGTTAGTTGCAGAGCTGCAAAATGTGAAAAAGAATGAGAGTGGTCTACTCATGGTATCCAAAGAAGTGCAAGAAATTATAAAGATTGATACAAACATTTTGGTAGCTGAGAAGGTTCCTAATGAACCTAAGGAGAATGATTTTGTTTCTTGGTTGGATGCACTTAAATAGAACTTGTCTATGTTGGTGTAGTATAATAGTGAAATAAGGGCGATTTTAAATAAGTAGCTCACTGAACTTGTAGACATCAGGAAAAACTATAGCATTCTAGATGTGGATAGTTTTGATGAGAGTGGAGAAAATTTGCTGGATTTGAAAGAGGTAAAGCAATGCTTTACAAAGACACTCAATGAAGAAATTGTGGGTGCTGATACTGTTAATGGTGAGTCATTGGGGAAACTCAAAAATATGGCAATTTACCTCAGAACTTTCAGAGAAGAAATTGATGATGTCAACAAGAGGCTAACAAATGTGGAGAAAACAATAAGCAAATGGAAACTTCAAGTACACATTACCCTTAGTCCAAGTGGCAAAGTTTTAACTCCCATCATTTCTAGGTACATGAGCCACAAGGCAAGAATTAGAGCACAGGTGGACTTGACGAGTGCTAGCGGACAAGACAAGGGAAGTGAAGCCGTTTGAGAGGAAGACCAAAATGTTGCCATGTGATGGCATTTCTTGTGTTTATGTTATTTCTTTCAATATGCTCTGAAAACTATTATTTGCAAACACTTATTATGATTTATGATTTAAATCAGTTGTCTTCAAGAAGCTGTTAGGGTTAGCCGGCAGAAGATATCAATTAAATGCAAATAAATATTAAACAGAGAAATGGAAATACACAGAAATAATAATAGCGAGAGACAAGTTTTAACGTGGTTCACCCAAACTTGGGCTACATCCACCAAACAGAGAGTCCAATATTATTATCCAGTAAATCAAACTGATTACAATCAGCAATCCCTGCAACTCAATACCGCTGCAAAATGCTACAATACAATATCAAAACCCTAACCCTTAGCCGCTTTTTATCAAGCTTTTTGTCAGTTACAAAATAGGGTTTTCTTATGTCAGTCAATGAAAAAAAATTAACTCCCGGTGTATTATAAAATAATAAAAAAACCGTGTGAGGTTTTAGGGGCGTTGCCCACGAGCCCCCACGGGGGCGCTGCCCCTCGACCCCGCCCTGTATCGCGACAGGGAACGCGCCAGGGGCACTACCCCTGGACCCCGCAAGGGGCGTTGCCCCTTGACCCTGTCTTGGGAGCGCTGCCCCCAAACCCCCGCAAGGGGCGCTGCCCCTTGACCCTGTAGGAATTTGGGGGGAAACCGTGCTGATAAAAGTGGGGTAAATATAACCTCCGAGTCTGATTAGGCTCCATATAACAACAATCTCCCACTTGGAGACTGATCAGACTCCACGCCATATCATCTCCCACTTGGAGACTGATCATAACACCACTGACCCTGTAGCTCCCACTAGAAATAAGCACCCTGGACTCTGCTGTTCTATTTTTGTTGTGTTCAGTCTAGAAGACCAACCGAAGCTGAAGAGGAGCTCAGCTTCTCCCTTGTCACTGCCTTTGTAAACATATCTGCTGGATTGTCATCTATATGTATCTTTGCCAGCTATAACTGTCCATCATCCAACACCGACCGAATGAAGTGATACCTTAATTGTATATGTTTGGTCTTTGAATGCAAGGCAGAATTCTTTGCAAGATGTATGGCACTCTAGCTATCTGTAAACAAATAACTGTTAACCTGTTGTGTGCCCAATTCATTCATGAAAGATTGTAGCCATATCATCTCCTTACTTGCCTCTGTTGCAGCTACATATTCTGCCTCTGTGGTGGATAAAGCAACCACCTTTTGCAACCTGGAAATCCAACTCACTGCTGTTCCACCTACAGTAAAGACATAACCTATAGTACTCCGCCTGGTATCAATATCTCCTGCCAAATCTGAGTCTACATAACCTGCGAAATCAGTATTAGAGCCCCCAAAACATAAGTGTTTATTGGATGTACCTCTCAAATACCTGAGAATCCATTTTACCGCATTCCAATGCTCTAATCCGGGATGACTCATATACCGGCTAATGACTCCTACAGCATGTGCAATATCTGGTCTCGTGCATACCATGGCATACATTAAACTACCTATAGCTGAAGCATATGGTACCTTGGACATTTTCTCTTCCTCCTCTTGTGTCTTAGGACACATGTCCTTAGTCAATTTCAAATGACTAGGCAAAGGTGTGCTGACAGCTTTTGCATTCTCCATGTGGAATCTCTGCAACACCTTTTCAACATAAGCAGCCTGCGATAGAGTCAATTTTTTGTTCAGCCTATCTCTGTAAATTTTCATACCAAGGATTTGTTTTGCTACCCCCAAATCCTTCATATCAAATGATTTTGCCAACTGTTGTTTTAACTCTCTGATGTGATCCATGTTAGACCCAGCGACAAGCATGTCGTCAACATATAAACATAAAATAATGTAGCTGTCATTATCTAACCTCTTAAAATAAACACAATGGTCAGAATTACACCTACTGTAGCCTTGCTCAGCCATAAAACTGCCAAATTTCAAATACCATTGGCGAGGTGCTTGTTTCAGGCCATACAAACTCTTCTACAATCTACACACTAGTTTCTCCTTACCTTTGACCTCAAATCCTTGGGGCTGTTCCATATAGATCTCCTCCTCCAAATCACCATGGAGAAAGGCAGTTTTAACATCTAGCTGTTCCAAATGTAAATCTTCAGCAGCCACAATACTTAAAACAGTACGAATAGAAGTCATCTTGACAACCGGAGAAAATATCTCATCAAAATCAATGCCCTTTTTCTGTGCAAATCCTTTTACAACTAACCTGGCCTTAAATCTTTTCTTACCTCCATCTTCCTCTTTCAGCCTGTAAACCCATTTATTTGGTAAAGCCTTTTTACCTATAGGTAACGTACATAATTCCCAAGTCTAATTTTTTAGCAAGGAGTCCATTTCTTCTTTCATTGCAAGCTCCCACTGAACCTGTGTATCCACCTGCATAGCTTCATCATACCCTTCTAGTTCACCAGCATCTGTTAACAAAATAGAATACAAAGAGGGAGAAAACCTTTCAGGAGGTCTACTTATCCTTGTGGACCATCTAACATTCACTAGAGTTTGTGGTATTTCTGGTTGCTGTTGCGGAGCATGAGGAACCACTGGAACATCACTATTTGGAGTATCATCCAGCACCACATAATCCTTTTCTTTCTTCTCATGCTGCTGCAACTGATCTTTGTACAACACCTTCTCATTGAATATAACATCCCTGCTTCTCACAATTTTCTAATTTTCAAAATCCCAAAGCCTATAACCAAATTCATCAATCCCATATCCAACAAAGGTACACCTTTTTGATTTTGCATCCAGCTTGGTTCTATGTTCAGAATCTATATGTGCAAATGCTTCACAGCCAAAGGTTTTCAGAAAAGAATAACTCACCTTCTTGCCTGTCCATGCTTCCTCTGGAATACCACAGCCCAAAGGAACTGAAGGACCTCTGTTAATTAAATATACAGCAGTGTTGACAGCCTTTGCCCACATGTTTAAAGGCAGCCCAGCATGCAATCACATGGTCCTTGCACGCTCCATTATTGTCCTATTCATGCGTTCAACCACTCCATTTTCCTGTGGAGTCCCTGGAACCATTTTCTGCCTACGAATTCCATTAAGGGAATAATAATCTTCAAATTCTTTGCTGCAATACTCACCGCCATTATCAGATCTGAGACATTTTAATCTTTTACCCGTCTCATTCTCAACCAAGCTTCTCCATTTCTTAAATGTTTCAAATACATCAGATTTCTGTCTAAGGAAATAAATCCAGACCTTCCTAGTTGCATCATCTATGAATGTAACATAATACCGAGAGCCATCGAGAGAAGATACCTGAGCTGGTCCCCATACATCTGTATGCACAAGCTCCAATTTTTCATTTTTCTTTTGCTTCCCATCCTTGAGAAAACTGACTCTCTTTTGTTTTCCATACACACAACTTTCACAGAAATCCATATTAATACATTTCAGACCTGGTAAAACTTTCTTAGAATGAAGTACCTTCATACCTTTTTCACTCATATGCCCAAGTCTGTTATGCCACAGTGTTGTCTCAGAACCTGCAGCAACTTTTCTAGTCTCTTCCTGCAAAACTGCAGCAACTGTTCCTGAACCTGTTTATTTTTTCTCTATAACAGCTAAAGTAGAAGGAACAGTATGACCTGTACAAAGATATAAGGTGCCTACTTTCACACCTTTTGCTACTACTAAGGCACCTTTTGAAACCTTCCAATTTTTATCAGTAAATGTAACAGTGCAACCTTGTTCAGTTAGTTGCCCTGCTGAAATTAAATTCCTACTGAGCCTTGGAACATGCCTTACCTCTTGTAGTAGCCAATGATTCCCATTCTGCAACTTAATTTTGATTCTTCCCTTTCCAACAATCTGACAGGGTTTGTTATCTCCCAAATAAACTAGCCCAAAATCCCCTTGGACATAATCAAGGAAATAACTTCTATGGGGCGTAGCATGAAATGAGGCCCCTGAATCTAAAACCCACGAATCATCAGCATTATCTAGGGAAGAATCAAAGCATCATCTTCAGACTTATTGCTTACCACATTTGCTTCCTTATTGTCTTCTTGTTTGTCTCCTTCTTTATTCTTCTGAGACCAGCAATCTTTCTTCAGATGACCTGGTTTTCCACAGTACCAGCAATCCTTCTGTCCTCTGGTTTGGGATCTTTTGTCCTTTCATTTTCCTCGTGACTTCCCATGACCTCCAGAACCTTTTCCTCTCTCCTTTGATCTGCCCCTGCTTTCTGTATTCAAAACACTGCCTGATTTGGATCCACCTAAGCTTTTCTTACGAATTTCCTCACTCAGAATAACACCAACAACATCATCAAATTTTAGGGTATTTGAACCAGAAACAGAGTTACTAACCGCCATTACCAAACTATCCTAGCTTTCAGGCAATGAACATAATATCAAGAGAGCTCTAACTTCTTCATCAAATTTTACATTTACAGAAGTCAATTGACTGACAATCATATTAAATTCATTTAAATGACCTGTCACAGATCCACCTTCAACCATTTTCAAATTAAACAACTGCTTTATGAGAAATACCTTATTTGAGGCTGAGGGTTTTTCATACAATTTTGCCAAAGCTTTCATCAGACCATCTATCGTCTTCGCTTCTGTTATATTGAATGCCACCGACAGTGCCAGGCACAACCGAATGGTTCCTAGTGCCTTTCTGTCAAGAAGATTCCAATCCTCATCAGATATTGTTGCCGGTTTCTTGGCTACTCCTTCCAACGGCCTCCATAAATCCTTTTGATAGAGGTAATCCTCCATCTGCATCTTCCATAACTGATAGTTCTGCCCATTGAATTTATCAACCTTCATTTTACCCCCGTCCGCCATTGCTCCCACTCAACCGTGAGACTTTCCTGCAGACGATAATCGAACACAACCCACTCTGATACCACTTGTTAGGGTTAGCTGGCAGAAGATATCAATTAAATGTAAATAAATATTAAACAGAGAAATAGAAATACACAGAAATAATAATAGCGAGAGACATGTTTTAACGTGGTTCACCCAAACTCGGGCTACATCCACCAAACAGAGAGTCCAATATTATTATCCAGTAAATCAAACTGATTACAATCAGCAATCCCTGCAACTCAATACCACTGCAAAATGCTACAATACAATATCAAAACCCTAACCCTTAGCCGCTTTTTATCAAGCTTTTTGTCGGTTACAAAATAGGGTTTTCTTATGTCAGTCAATGAAAAAAAATTAACTCCCGGTGCATTGTAAAATAATAAAAAAATCGTGTGAGGTTTCGGGGGCGTTGCCCACGAGCCCCCACGGGGGCGCTGCCCCTCGACCCCGCCCTGTATCTCGATAGGGAACGTGCCAGGGGCGCTGCCCCTGGACCTCGCAAGGGGCGCTGCCCCTTGACCCCGTCTTGGGGGCGCTGCCCCCAAACCCCCGCAAGGGGCGCTGCCCCTTGACCCCGTAGGAATTTGGAGGGAAACCGCACTGATAAAAGTGGGGTAAATATAACCTCCGAGTCTGATTAGGCTCCATATAACAACAGAAGCCTATATTGTTTCAAAGACAATCATTTTATGACAAGGCTATATATACAAGGCTTGTTGATACTATGAGGATCTTTTGACAAACTTTGGGTTTTTTATGGGTCATTTTTGTGTGTTGTTCTATCTTTCAGTTATTCAATATATGAAAGAAGTTTGGGAAGTTGAATTTTGATACCGTAAACTTTGTGTTAGGGTGGATGAATGTATATTCTTCTTCTATTGAGTATCTATCAGCTCTATAAATTGCTATTTTATATTGGAAGAATTGGAAGTTTCTATTAAAGCTCATTGTTGTGAATTGTTTTTCTTTCAATAAATGATTGTAGTGGTGATTATGTGGTGAAGAATATAAGTTTATGATTGTGGTTGTATGAAGGTTTTGTGCTTCTTAATTCTTTAGTTGTTCACTGCTATTCATTGTCTTTATTTCTTTCTAGTTAAAAGCACACATAGTTTTTATTCATTTAAGATCTTTTGAAGGTAGATGTGCCTTGTAAAACAAGCAAAGAGTCATTTGTTAGGAACCCATGTTTAACCCTTCTCTTTACTTTATTAGTATATTGTTGTTGGAAGCATATGCTTTGTAAGTCATCCCGTGAGTATATTGTATTATCCCACATTCATGGGGAGTAATAGTTGTTTAGATTAGACTTAGTATATAAGTACGTGTTGAGGCCAATGAAGGCATCCACGAGTTTATTGTATTGAGCTTTCTCAAAGGAGGTTAGCCCCTCGAAGTGGCTTGTGATCAATAAATTCCTTCTTTGTTCTGCTATTTCTGTTATTTCATACATTTTTCATTATATTGTTGCAGGAGGTTCTTCTCATCTGGTTTCAGAGCACTTTCTTGGGCTCGCTAGGTGGAATTTTTGGCAAAAAAAATTTCATAGTGGCCTCCAAGCACTGTGATTATTGCAGTAGTTATTTTTTCTTTGCATCTATATTGTTCATTTCAATTGCAGGTTCAGATCAGGGAATAATCCCTATCTGCTTAATTGTGGGAAGTGCCTAGGCATAACCCTAAAACTCATTGTGAGGAGTACCATAAGAACCCCAAAGTAGTTGGCCCACTGAGAGGACCTACCAGTGAAAAGGGCAATGACCCCTATCTGATTGACTAGTTCCCATTTGTGAGGTAAACCAAGAGCTATTGTTTGTGGCAAAGCGGTTATTTGTTTTACTTGAGTCGTGGAGTGAGGGGTACTACCCCAATACACAAGCCGTTAGACAACATTGGTAGCCAAGTGAATCCCCTGAACCTTTAGGAAGCCAAACATACCTGGGGTCCATATCTATTGTCAACTGGTAAAAAAAAGAGTAAAAAAATTTCTATTTTTTCACCATATCTTCCTTGCTTTAGCTCCGTTTCCTTTGAAAATTCACTAGAACCCCTAAAATTCCATTCTGCATATTTCCTTTCTTGAGGACCCTATCCCAAATTCCACTTATCAAAGCTAGAAATCCCACATTTGTCTATTTTTAGGGTTTGCCATAACTTCATCGATTCTCACCCAATCACCTTCAAATTTTTCCATAATGTTCATTTCCTATGTCTACTCCTTTGTCCCTCTTGGACAAATTTTCCCATTCTTTCACCCCGCTTCTAAAATCCCCATTTTCTGCTTCCCTGTCCCTCAGAAAGTGTCCAAAACCTAGTCAAACCCCAATTACCCATCAGAGTTTTTCCCAAATCCAAATTTTTCTTTACTAAAAAAGTTTCTATTTTTATTTTTCTACTCATTCCCAAAAAAACAAAAAAACAAAAAATAAAAAAAACTCCTGGTTATGGTTGTCACCTGTGCAAGAGCAAAAAAAATGGAGGATGAACTTGTAGGCCTCAAGACCAAACTCCAAGATCTAGATGAAAAAAAATCTTGGCCTCAATCTTCAGCATTCAGCCATGAACAATAGACGACAGCCAAAATCTTCTGCAGACACTAGGTTCTCTTCTTCCAGCAATTTTCATGGGCCGAAGCTTGATTTTCCTCACTTCAATGGTGATGATCCGACTGGATGGATATATTGGACAGAACAATATTTTAGTCTGTATAATACTTTTGATGTCAACAAGGTCCCACTTACATCGTTTCATTTGGAACATGAAGCCCTTCAATGGTTCTATTGGTACATCAAGGCTCATGAAGAGCCAAAATGGATAGATTTTTGCAAACTCATTTTGCAACGATTTGGCCCTAGTGCTTTTGATGACTTCACAGGAGCACTCACTAAACTTTGCGAAACTGACACTGTGAGAGAATATCAGACCGAATTTGAGAAACTGGCCAATCACACAAAGGGATTGTCTAATGAATTTTTCAGGAGTTGTTTTGTCAGTGGTCTGAAGAATGCAATCTGATCTGAGGTTAAAATGTTCTATCCCAACACAATGATGGAAGCCCTAGGGTTGGCTAAGTTGGTGGAGGACAAGATCACAACTCAATAGCGCTCCAAATCCACTTTTGTTTCATTCAGAAATATGGTTTCCCAAAGACCTCCAATCACGCCATCTCCTAGAACAACTCTTATCAAGCATTTGTTTGAAGCAAAGATGAGTCACGTAGAGAAAAAGGGCTTTGTTATAATTGTGATGAGAAATTCACTTGAGTACATAGATGTGTTGAGCAAAAGCTCTATCTCTTGGATGTGGATTCTCCACCTACAACTGAAGTTTATGAAGATGCTCAGGATACAGTAGATGATCATGTCAACATTTAGCAGCCGCCTGTTGACCCTCCTTCTCAGGAAGACCACCCAGAGATCTCTCCATGCTTTAGCAGGAGTCACCACCCCACAAACCATGCAGGTCAAGGGTTACTTCAAGAAGCTCCCTCTTACAATATGCATTGATTCTGGTAGCACTCATAACATCATTGACCCTCGAATTGCCAAACAGGCTGATTGTTTTGTCCATCCTTGCTCCAGCTTTGAAGTCATGATTGCCAATGGGGGCACATTACCTTGCAAAGGGAAGTGTCACAATATGCGTATCTCTATTGGAGATTATAACCTGTGCTCCAACATGTTTTCCTTGCCCTTAGGTGGATGTGATGTGGTTTTGGGTGCTCAATGGTTATGCACACTTGGACCCATCTTATGGGATTTTGCTAAACTTTGGATGCAGTTTTCAGACAATGAGCAAAAACACACATTGAAGGGCTTACAACCAATGTCTCTTAGCATCATCAATTCACATTGCATGGAAAATCTCCTTAAGAAGAATTCACATGGTGTTATCGCTCAGCTCCATTCCATTCAGATGCAACCATCAACGGTCTCCACTAGCCCTTCGGATCTACAATGAATTTTGGATAGATATGCATGTGTCTTTGCTAAACTAGCAGGATTGCCACCTTCATGACTAGAGGACCATCATATTCAGCTACTTCTTGGAAGCGTTCCTCCCAACATCAGGCCCTACCACTACCCATTTCACCAAAAGATAGAGATTGAGATGCTCGTTCGGGACTTACCGAAGCAAGGTATTATTTGCCGTAGTACCAGTTCCTTTTCTTCACTAGTTCTTCTTGTCTAGAAAAGAGATGGGTCATGGCGCCTCTGAATTGACTTTCGAGCACTTAATCACATCACAATCAAGGATAAGTTTCTGATTCCTATTGTTGATGAGCTTCTTGATGAGCTTCATGGCGCTCATTTTTTCTCCAAGTTGGATCTTCATTCTGGGTATCACCAAATTCAGGTTCATGAGGATGATACCCCTAAAATGGCTTTCCACATGCATGATGGCCACTATGAGTTTTTGATCATGCCCTTTGACCTCACTAATGCTCCTTCCACATTCCAGGCATTGATGAATAAAATATTCTGGCCCTACTTGCGGAAATTCATTCTAGTCTTCTTTGATGATATCCTCATCTATAGTAAAACATGGGCTGAGCATCTCCAACATCTAGATCTTGTACTGCAACTTCTCTTTGATCATCATCTCTGTGCAAAATAGTCTAAATGTGTTTTTGGGCAGGAGGAAGTGGAGTATCTCAGGCATATTATTTCAGCCCAAGGGGTTCGAGTGGATCCTGCCAAAATAGATGCCATGAAAAATTGGCCACATCCTCAGACACTCAAGAGCCTCTGTGGGTTTTTGGGACTGACTGGCTACTACCGTAAGTTTGTCAAGGATTATGGGAAGATTGCAGCTCCATTAACAACTCTGTTGAAAAAGGATCTTTTACATGGACACATGCTACTGAGTGTGCATTTGAAAAATTGAAACAAGCTATGTGTACTACACCTATTCTGGCTATGCTAGATTTTTCCAAGACCTTCACTATTGAGAGTGATGCTTGTGGCAAGGGACTTGGTGTTGTTATCCTTCAAGATGAACATCCCATTGCATTCACCAGCAAAGCCCTTTCAGGTAATAATTTAGTACTCTCTACATATGAGAAGGAAATGATGGTTATTTTGCATGCAATACAGAAGTGGTGCCATACCTATTAGGAAATCATTTCTGCATCAAGACTGATCATCAGAGTCTAAAATATTTCCTAGAACAATGGATCTCCTCCCCAGCACAACAGATATGGGTTAGCAAACTCATGGGTTATGACTATGAGATCACTTATAAGAAGGATAAGGACAATATTGTGGCGGATGCTCTTTCTCGCATATTTGATGACCAACCTTCTCTTTCAGCTATTTCTATGCCTGTTCCAAATTGGCTGGAATCTATCTAGCAGGGCTATGTCAATGACTCTTCATTATCTCAAAACATCCAACAGTTGACCAATAACCCTTCTGTTGTACCGCATTACTCTTGGTATGGTGCTTCTCTAAGATACAAGGGTCATCTGGTGCTTCTCCAGAACACAGATCTTCAACAAATTGTCTTCTATGAACTCCATGCTTCTCCATTGGCAGGGCACTCTGGGTTCCTCAAAACTTATGCACAGGCACGGTGTAACTTCTTTTGGAAGGGAATGAAATGGGAAATTCAACAGATGGTGGCTGAATGTGATACCTGCCAGCGCAACAAGGGTGAAATGACACTCCTTCCTAGATTTCTTGGACCCTTGCCCATCCTTACACGAATTTGGATAGATATTTCTATGGATTTCATTGAGGGGCTCCCTAAATCTAGAGGGAAGATAGTGATCTTGGTTGTGCTTGATTGCCTCTCCAAATATAGTCCATTTTGTGCCCTCAGCCATCCCTATACCACCTCCTCCATCGCACAGATTTTCATAGACTAGATCTTCCGTCTTCATGGAATCCCTTCTTCCATTATCTCAGATCGTGATGCCACTTTCACCAGTTATTTTTGAATAGAACTATTTCGCCACACTGGTACCAAACTAAAGATGAGTTCAAGATATCACCCACAAACAAATGGTCAGACTGAAGTTATCAACAAATGTTTGGAAACTTATCTTCATTGTTTCACCTCAGAACAATAGCATTAGTGGGCAAAGTGGCTCCCTCTCGCTGAATGGTGGTACAATACCTCCTACCACATTGCATCTAAAATGACTCCATATGAAGCAATATATGGTCAGGCACCGCTAGTGCTCCTTCCATACACCCCCAACAGTTCCCCAGTTCAGGTGGATGACACGGTTCTTTAAACCTAAGATCAAATTCTTCGCATTTTGTAGGACAATCTTCACATGGCAAGAAATCGAATGAAACAAGCTGATTAGCACCGTTCTGAGTGCACTTTTCAAGTAGGTGAGATAGTTTTTCTTTGTCTACAGCCATACAAGCAATCCTCCTTGAAACTCAAAGGGCGTCATAAGTTGGCTCCAAAGTTCTATGGGCCATATAAGGTTCTTCAGAAGATTTGGTCAGTTGCTTATAAATTGGAGCTTCCATCCAATATTTCATGTCTCTTGTCTATAGAAAGTTCTTAGCACCAACATCAGAGCACAAACTATTTTACTAGAACTAGATAATAAAGGATCCATCATTTTGGAGCCAGAGGCAATCCTCGATAGGCACACTCATCAGCTTTGTTCTTGATCCATCAAAGATGTATTAATTCAGTGGCACGGAATGCAACCAGAGGATGCTACATGGGAACCACTCCTTCAGATTCAGCAACAATTTCCACATCTTAAGCTTTGAGGACAAAGCTTTTCTAAGAGGGAGGGGATGTTAGGAACCCGTGTTTAACCCTTCTCTTTACTTTATTGGTATATTTTTGTTGGACGCATATGCTTTGTAAGTCATCCCGTGAGTATATTGTATTATCCCACATTCATGGAGAGTAATAGTTGTTTAGATTAGACTTAGTATATAAGTATGTGTTAAGGCCAATGAAGGCATCCACAAGCTTATTGTATTGAGCTTGCTCAAAGGAGGTTGCCCCCTTGAAGTGGCCTGCAATCAATAAATTCCTTTTGTGTTCTGCTATTTCTGTTATTTCGTGTATTTTTCATTATATTGTTGTAGGAGGTTCCTCTCATCGTTGTGTTGGAGCCCAGAAAAACCAATTCCCATTGTGCCCATTTTACCTCAAAAAATCCAAAATTCATGTGCAAATATCTTATATATGGCCACCATTGGATAGAAAATTCAATTCTAAGAAAATTTGCCTTTTGAACAAGCTCTAAATTCCTTCATATGAAAAAGTTATCCTTGGTCAAAGTTTGGCCTTTTGTGTTTTTGCCTTGGTAAAAATTGGTTTCTCCTCTTAGAAAATTTTCCATATTTTGTCTTTGTCAGCAAATTGGCCTTTTTCTAAACTCATGAATTTTTTTAGAGTTCAGCGGTTTGTCGATGGCGAAGTTCACCGACAAAGCAGAATGTGGTTGCCAATAAGGCAAAATTGACTAAAGCATGAGGGGGAAGAAAGATTTTAGTTGGCAAATTGGTGAATGGTTGAACTAAGGAACTAGTTTAGAATTGTGGTGGTTCACCGATATGGCATTTTCTGAAATGGAGAAATGGCTAAGGTAAAGTTAGTTTGGCAAGTGGTATTTTTGTCTATAAGGCGGCAAAATGCTTGGTTTGGGAAAGTAGGTTTTTACTGACTAAGGAGATCAAGTGGCAAGTTCGACAAAAGGCTCTTTTGCCAATAATGAAGGAGGTGGTGCCTAAGACTCTTGGTTCTAAAGGGGGCTAGTTTTCTTACAAAGCGATAAAGGAGATGAGTTTGGAAAAATGATTTTTTGCTGATAAAGGCATAGATATTGACAAACTGGCCAAAAAACCAAACTTTTCATAAGTTCATGTTTTTCTTATTTCACCGATAAGGTGATAGGAGGGAGAAAGAAGATGAAAAAGGAAAGTTTGGAAAAAGGCATTTTTGCCAACAACGGGCAAAATGGCTCAAGTTCAAAGATGGTCATTTTTGTCGACTAAAGGGGAAAAGTCAAATTTCACCGACAAGGCAACTTTGCCAATATGAGGCAAAAATGGTATAAATGAATAGTTTGGCAAAATGAGTTTTTGCTGATAGATAAAGGAAGGTTGGCCAGGTTCCAAAAAATATGAAATCATTGATAGGGGTGATAAATGAATGGTTTGGCAAAATGGTCTTTTGCTGACAAAAGGCAAATGAGAAGGCAACATAAAAAGTTCAAAGAAAATGATTTTTGCTGACTAAGACATAAAATTTCTAGAGATGGAAGATTCACCAATAAGGTGATAAAGGGCCACAGAGAAAGTTTGCCATGAGGCATTTGTGCCAACTAATAGATAAAGTTTAGAAAATTAAAGATTTGTCAATTAGGTAAATATAGAGACGGAAGAATGCGGCGGAAGTTGCCAAATGGAAAATGCAGATAATGAAGCGGATTGGGCGATGGGGAAGAAAATGTAAATGGATACAATCAGTGGTAAGATGGCACAAAATAGAAAAATTGGACAACACATCTGAAGTGTTGTAAAAGCTTTAAAGGCTTATTTGTACTCAGATTTTATGAGCTTGTAGATTTGTGCCATGCTAGTAGCTCAAACAATGAAATTCTTCAATGCATGGGTACATGTGGAGGAAAAATCAAATATTGCAGTTGCTTTGGGCCTTCCCTCTTTAATGTTCCTGGTACATGAAACGTGCAAGCAATCTCCTAATTTTTGTAGAGTTGTAGGATGTGGGCCTTCTTCTCCAGCATGCATTTTCTTTGACAGATTTTTGGGCCTTAATTAAATGCAGCATGCTGTGTACTCATTGACTGAGTGTAGTGCTAGAAATTGGTGACATCAGTTTGAACTGAAAATATGCATATTTTTTAGATATTTTTAGGGTTGGTCACTAAGCCAATTGTTCGGTCTGTAGTGCCTCAGGATAGTTTTAAGGCTTCAAATCAAGCCAGTCTGGGTAGTGAATGGAGAATGTGTTTTGATGTAGTGTAGGAATGTATTGTAATTCATATTTTATGCATTGGTATGTCTCCATGGCCATTTGTAAAGATTCAGAGGAATGTATAATCACAGTTGTATGTTTTCTCTCACCACATTTGCTGATGTGATTGTAATAGAGATTTGATAATGTGTGATAGCATTTAAAATCACTACAAGATTTGTTTTGAGTCATCTCTTTATTGCAAATAGGTCTTTGTAGTTTGGTTATGGATCATTAAGAATGTCCAATATGTGAAATATAATCTAAGAAATGTATGTGAATACATTTTGGTATTCTGTTGATGCTGGTTCAAATTTTTTTGTCCCTTTTTATTGCCTATGACTTAGTTTCCCAATAGAATAGGCACTGGTCCATATTGGAGAGGGATGAAACACCATTTTAAAACAAACAAATCATTCATCTGTGGTTTAGGGTAAAAACCATCTTTCCTATGCATGCACATTTGCACAGTTGAATCAACTATATAGGGGTCATATGACAACCAATTATTCTTGACTTAGTGATAGTCTTTAGAGTCAAGATAATGAATTGGGTTTGGTTGTCCAATATTTTTAGTTGTTCATCTAGTTTGAACTCAATACCTATCTAAGTATACCCCTTGGAATATCCCTCCAAATTCTAAGTTGAGCTCGAAGTGCAGAGGAGTCTACCCACTCATGTTAGTTGGCCAAAATTCCCCTTTGCTTGTTGATAAACCTCTTCCTTTCACCTTGACGACAATCCCTAGCCTAGGTGTTTTAGGAATGTTTTAAAGTCTTGAGTTGCAGTTATTTTAGGTCCCAACAGATTGGCACCATTGCCAGAGACAAAAGTTACTTTAGTCATTGCCAGGTTCTAGGCAGTTGGAAATATTTTCAACACCCTTGTAACCGTGATTTGTAGTTGTACATTTTGTGTGGGTAAGTTGGCAACCCGTCAACTTACGCCAACATTTTGGCACCATTTCCAAGGATGAGTAAAATGCTAGGTTATAAAAGTTTGAAGACTCTACTAGTGAGATGAACCCAGAATTAGTTTTGGTCCTGAAGATTGTCACGCTCTAGGGATTTCCTCTTTCAAAGAGGTGGTGACTCTGCTGTCACAGAATTGAAGATTGTTTGCTACTATTATAGCTATGTTATTGGTGATTCAGACGCCCCAAGTTTATAAATAATAGCTGGTAGTTTAAGGTGCACGTGGTTTCCTTCTATAACTAGTTCAGATTTCCTCCAAAGCACAAAGGTAATTATTCTATTATGTTTTGTTGCCCTGCATGATAGAAGATTTTAGTCATGGATGGTTGGTATGAACATGACTAGATGCTAGGGTTGCTTCTCCATCTGAGTCTTCATGTGTATCAAACCTTAGAAATTACATAGGAGTGGATCCCCTTGACCATCTTAGAAATTCATATTACATTCATGGCCCCAGGGCGAGTCCTTATTGTGATTTGTCATGTACCTCATGCTCTAGTTACCAATATTGTGAGGATGGGGATGCCTATGGTTCTTATGATGATGATTCATCCTATTTATCATATTGCCCTACATCTTGTATTCCCGTATGTCAGTGTCAATCACCCCTACATAATCAAAATGATTTTGATAGATTGCAATATGAAGTTAATAAAACCAAGTAGCTATTAGAGTCATTGATGCAACAAGAAAGGGAATTAGAAAATCAAATTGTGCTATGTCATTCGAGGGCACAATCCAACACGCCCTTCATTTTGTTGTCAATAGCTCACTTTTTCAGCCTCCTTCCATTGCTAATGATACCACATACAAACAACTCGACATTTCATGGGTCAATTATGAGAAGAAGTCCATGCCCAATAAGATCTATTGTTAGATGCCTTTATTTGAAGGGTGCAAATCTTATGATGGGAAGGCACATGTTCTTGCATTTTCAGATTTCATGGATAGGTTCCAATTTGAGGATGAGGATATGTGATGAGGTTCTTTGTCAGATCTCTATGTGGATTGGCAAGGAAATGACTTGTTGGTTTACCTAACCATCACTTTGCTTCTTGGGATCATTTCATGGATGCATTTGAAGACTTTGCAAGTGGTTTGGACCCTTCTCTTCTTGTTCAAGAACTTGATAGTATCAAAATCCATGAGGGTGAATCCAGTGTGGATTTTAGTCACCGGTTTGCTGTTACATTGTCTAGAATTCTAGACGTCTTCAAACCTATTCTAGCTTGCATTAATTTCTTTTTGAATCTTATGAAGTTGGATTGAGCTTAGTGTAGGAAGATTTGAAGTTGGTTAGTTTGGAGCAGGCTTACCTTGCTCTTGATGCCTTGGTTAAAATGAAAGACAAATATGTTATCGGGTGGTTATCCCCTATGGTGAGAATTGTGAATGATGAGCATGTGGATGGAAACAATAATGCAGATCAGGTTGAATCTATTGTTAGGAAAATGAACCCATGCGAGGCAGCATCATATGATAGTTGTTCTGAGAGTGAAGATAGTGTAGCTACCTATCTTCAATTGGATGCATCATCCATTGTTGATGATGATGTTGTTGCTTTATCTTATGATCCCCAACCTAAAATTAGGGATGGCGGTAGCATGTGTGCACCCAATGATAACTGATCTAAGACAAGTGAAGGTGCAGGCATTGGGTTTCACATTGAAGACCTTACTGTGGGTTGTGATGCTGGTGAATGCAATATTGGGTAGGTGCTATCTTACAATGAGGACGTGAGGCAGAGATGTTTGATGTAACCTCTCTTGATGATGCAAAGGATGAGCGCAACATGTGAATTTATTTGCATTTGGATGGGCCAGTTCATGTGAGTGATGGAAATGATGAATTTGTGTTTAATGAGCTCCTAGGTTTTGTCCCTTTTGACAATGATGAGATTGATGGAACTAAGGATGTTTGTGTGGATGATAAGGTGTCATGTGCTTCAAGTGACACTTCTTATTCTTTTACTAATGATTTGTATACTGATTGTTTCCAGATGGATGATCCTATAAATGCCAACGTCAATAAAGGTGACCTTTATGATGACCATTTCGTTGTTATGTAGGCAAATGATAGATTTTTTTCTAATGGCATGGAGGAGGATAGTCTGGTACCTGTATGTAGTAGCAATTGTAATACAATGAGTTTCCCAGTTGAGATTGAAATATGGAGGTTGTGGTATGGATGTAGTCCATCATTTGAAAGACCTCATTATGATTATTATGTTGATGATGATGAAGACATGGATCAGGTTTGTGATCCAAGTGTGGAACAAGACATCAGCATGTATGAAAACGTTGTATGCTGGCAGCCTATTATCCAAGTATGAAAGTTTCCTTTGCAATTAAGGTCAGGTGTCTGATGTTGTGGGTAATGATGTGCCCAAATTTGAATCTTTTATTTGGGCCGAGTATACATATAATAATGACATTGGGAAGCAACATGAATGCCAAGTTGAAAATCTACATGTTTTTACCAAACTTGAGGATATGACAGAGCTGGAGGATTTCTAGTTTTCTCTACAAGATGAAGTCTCTTCTCTTGTGGATCAATAGTGCAGTGAGGCACATTTTTCTTTTCCATGTGAGCTGGAGGTGTTCTCTTTTTCCTTAGTTTGCATGAAGAGGTCAGTTGTGATAGTGAAGTTGTAGTTGACAATAGATGTTTATTCACATCCAATTCTTTTAGCACTAACCTGGATTCTATTTTCTCAACCCTTGATGATATGAAGTTGCATGTTATGGAGTGGAATAGGTCAAGGTACATTCCTTAGTTGTTGCAACTGGGTAAAAGTTACAAATTTGGCTTGAGGGAGATAAGCTCCTTCATTTAACTTGTTTTTGACAGAGGCAAGTAGTTACAGCAATTTTGTGTAGGTTCGGCCTGCAATGATTTGAAATTTTGCTTACAGTCATTTTTCTTTATGGTTGTTTGTTCTCTTGTATATATGTTTGTAAATATGTTCCTGTTGTTTCCCCTATTTATTTTGTACTTTTTTGGTCTTCCCAGAGATCTGGATCCTCGTTGTGACACTACTTGTCACACGTCCCCAACCAGAGCCATTGTTGGAGCCTAGGAAAACCAATTCACATTGTGTCCATTTTACCTCAAAAATCCAAAATTCATGTGCAAATATCTTAGCTATGACCACCATTGGATAGAAAATTCAATTCTAAGCAACTTTGCCTTTTGAACCACCTCAAAATTTCTTCATATGAAAAAGTTATCCTTGGTCAAAGTTTGGCCTTTTGTGTTTTCGCCTTAGTCAAAATTAGTTTCTCCTCTTAGAAATTTTTCCATATTTTTCCTTTGTTAGCAAATCAGCCTTTTTCTAAACTCATGAACTTTTCTGGAGTTCGGCAGTTTTCCAATTCGCCGATAAGGTGACAACAAGCAAAGGGGACAGTTGGTGGCAAAGAGACAAAGAAAGCAGGTTTGCGACAAAGTTAAAGGATGAAGCCCTTTGTTGGTGAAATGCATAAGTTTGAGGTTCGTGAGGTTTGCCTATGGAGAAGTTCACCAATGGTAGACTTTGTCGATAAAACAAAAGGCGGTTGCTGATAAGGAAAAATTTACTAAGGCATGAAGGGGGAATAAAGCTTTCAGTCAGCAAATCGGTAGATGGATGAACTAAGGAACTGGTTCAAAATTGTGGTGGTTCACCGATATGACATTTTTCCAACATGGAGAAATGGCTAAGGTAAAGTTAGTTCAGCAAGTGGTATTTTTACTGATAAGGCGACAATATGCTAAGTTCAGGAAAGAAGATTTTTGATGACTAAGGAGATCAAGTGGCAAGTTTAGAAAAAGGCTCTTTTGCCAATAATGAAGGAGGTGGTACCCAAGACTCTTGGTTATAAAAGGGGTGAGTTTTCCAACAAAGTGATAAAGGAGATGAGTTCACCAAAATGATTTTTTGCCGATAAAGGCATAGGTATTCGCAAACTAGCCAAAAAACTAAAATTTTCATAAGTTTGCATTTTTCTTATTTCACTGATAAGGTGATAGGAGGGAGCAAGAAGATGAAAAGGGAAAGTTCAGAAAAAGGCATTTTTTCTGACAAGGAGAAAAATGGCTCAAGTTCGAAGATGGTCATTTTTTTCGACTAAAGGGGAAAAGTCAAATTTCACTGACAGGGCAACTTTGTCGATATGAGGCAAAAAGGGTATAAATGAATAGTTCAGCAAAATGAGGTTTTGCTGATAGATAAAGGAAGGTTGGCTAGGTTTTGAAAAATATGAAATCACCGATAGGGTCGATAAATGAATAGTTCGGCAAAATGGTCTTTTTTCAACAAAAGGTGAATGAGAAGGCAACATAAAAAGTTTGAAGAAAACATTTGATTTTTGCTAACTAAGACAGAAAATTTCTAGAGATGGAAGATTCACCAACAAGGTGATAAAGGGCCACAGAGAAAGTTTGCCATGAGGCATTTGCTCCAACTAATAGATAAAATTTGGCAAATTAAAGATTTACCAATTAGGCAAATATAGAGACGGAAAAATGTGGTGGAAGTTGCCAAATGGAAAATGCAGAGAATGAAGTGGATTGGACAATGGGGAAGAAAATGTAGATGGATACAATCAGTGGTCAGATGGCACAAAATAGAAAAATTGGACAACACGTTTGAAGTGTTGTAAAAGTTTTAAAGGCTTATTTGTACTTAGATTTTATGAGCCTATAGATATGTGCCATGCTAGTAGCTCAAACAATGAAATTATTCAATGCATGGGTGCATGTGGAGGAAAAATTAGATATTGCAGTTACTTTGGGCCTTCCCTCTTTAATGTTCCTGGTGTACATGAAATGTGCTAGCAATCTCCTTTTGATTTTTGCAGAGTTGCAGAACATGGGCCTTCTTCTCCAATGTGTATTTTATCTAATTGATTTCTGGGCCTTAATTAAATGTAGAATGGTGCGTATTCATTGACTGAGTGCAGCACTGGAAATTGGTACCATCAGTTTGAACTGAATTACTATATATGCATGTTTTTTAGATGTTTTCAGGGTTGGTCATTGAGCCAATTGTTTGGTCTCTAGTGCCTCAGGATAGTTCCAGGGCTTCAAATCAAGCCAGTCTAGGTAGTGAATGAAGAATATCTTTTGATGCAGCGTAGGAATGTACTATAATGCATATTTTATGCATTGGTATGTCTCCATGGCCATTTGTAAAGATTTAGGGGAATGTATAATCACAGTTATATGTATTCTCTCACCAAATTTGTTGGTGCAGATTTGATAATGTGTGACAACATTTAAATCCAATACAAGCTTTATTTTGAGTCATCTCTTTGTTACAAATGGGTCTTTGTAGTTTGGTTTTGGATCATTAAGAATGTCTAATATTTGAAATATAATATGAGAAATGTATGTGAGTACATTTTGGTATTCTGTTGATGCTGGTTCAAATCTTTTCTTCCCTCTTTATTGCCTATGACTCAGTTGCCCAATAGAGTAGGCACCCATCCATATTGGAGATGGATCAAACACCATTTTAAAACAAAAAAATTATTCATCTATGGTTCAAGGTAAAAAACCATCTTTCATGTGCACGTACATTCACATAGTTGAATCAACTATATAGGGATCATGTGACAACTAGTTATTCTTGACTTAGTGATAGTCTTTGGAGTCAAGATGATGAGTTGGGTTTGGTTGTCTAATATTTTTAGTTGTTCATCTGGTTTGAACTCAATACCTATCCAGGTATACCCCTTGGAATATCCCTCTAGAGTCTAAGTTGAGCTCGAAGTGTAGAGGAGGCTACCCACTCCTTTTAGTTGGCCAAAATTTCCCTTTGCTTGTTGATAAATCTCTTCCTTTCACCTTGACGACATTCCCTAGCCTGGGTGTTTTAGGAATGTTCTAGAGTTTTGGGTTACAGTTATTTTGGGTCCCAACACGTTGCAAATATCATTACAATCAGACTCAACTATTAGTATAGTTGTCATTTGTGTGAGCGTGAGAATATAGAGTTGAGTGACAAATTTGTAAATTAACAGGTTGCAAACTTAAAATCACTATAACTTTTGCAAAATTCAACCAATTTTGACGGAATGTTTTTTGATACAACATACAATTTCATGTACAAATTGATCATAGTATCCAAATTTCTATTGTTGTTAATCTTTATCAACATTTTCTAGATTTACTCTTTTTCATGCTAATTAATGGGTTTGCAAGAGTTTTTGTTCTTTTTTGTTTTGGTGGAATATAGGACAACATAAGGTGCTACATCAGCATTAGATTTGAAGACAACATATTCTAGGTGCACACAATCCAACTTTTCACTTTCAATTGATCAAAAACTTTTTTACAATATGACACTTCAATTTGCACTTAAAATGAACACTTGTCTGCATCAACATACTTGAATTGGGCTTAAAATTAACATGTGTCTTCATCATCTCATTTAGATTTGGGCATAAAACGAACTTGTGCTTTCTTTAATTGGTGGATTTGAGTTTTATTTGTGGTGTGTATGCTCTTCCCTTGCACTTCGTGTGATCCTGGGAATAAAAAAACATCCTTTAATCCATTCATTTTCACACACACATTTCAGTTTCTAAGGGTCCATTATCATTGTGAGTGTGAGCCAAGTGTGTGTGTAAGATCTCTCTTTGCACCACAAGGTGATCTTGGAGATCAAAAGCACCAATTGATTTTCTTTTGTCAATCTTCTTAGGAGGCATTCTTGGAGACACCACTCCAAGGGACAACCTCAACTCTAGTGTTTTGACAGAGTATAAAAAGTGAGAAGTGAATCGAAAGACGCACCTCATGGAAGTTGGAATCTTGTCATTTAGGATAAGTCCCTAAGAACTTTATACCTTGGGGAAGTGAAGGTGAAGGGTGGGTTACGCTCTTCTCCCGGCTGTGTGGCATTATTTCACTTTGATTTCATGGAATTGGGCCCCTCATACCTTGTGTATAGTGGGGACATCCTTAGATAACTTGTTCATCCTAGATTAAGACCTATTAGCCACACCCATTTGACTAATATGAGGTTTGTTGATGTTTTTTCAAGTGTCTTCATAAATTCAACAATCAATTTTCAAAGTCAAACTTGCTATTATGTCTTTGTGTGTGATTTATGCATGTACATGTGAAATCTTTGGTTTAAAAAATTGTCTAGGTCAAGCTATCAACATACACATTCCACATCATCCTAATTATCCTTGTCATCACTTCCATCCTATGCCAAGTCACCTTCATCATAATTCAAGCCTTAATTAGCCTAATCATCCATCCTAGTGATCTTAATCATACTTGTTATCCATCTCATTATCCCTAATCATCCTACTGGTCATACCCACATCATCATAATCATCATCCAACCTAATCCAATTCCTTCTAATCTTCATCCAATCACCCCATCCTTCATTATCCTAGTCATCCACCTAATCATCCACTCCCAATCATTACAAATCATCCATCCTTATTATCTTAGTCATCCACCTAATCATCTAGTTCCATAATTCCTAACCATTCAAGTCATCCTCCTTATCCATCCTCATCATCTCAAGCATCCAATCACTCCATCTCAGTCATCCTAGTGACCTCTCTTATCCACCTCATCCTTAATTATTTTAAGCCTTCATCATAATCCAATCAATTTCATCCATCTCATGTCCTAATCATATCCTAATCACTCCACATCATCATTCTAATTCTAGCCTAATCAATTTCATTCATCTCATCATCCTAACCATCATCTCACATCATCCTAAATCATTTTCTTAATCTAACTTCATCCACATAATATTCATTACACTCTATTCTTCATTATTTTAATCATAATCCCATTCTTGAGCCCCATCTAATACATCCTTTGTCAAAATGGTTGTGATTATATACAAGCCTAGGTCAAATCCAAAACCCAAAATCTCAATCCTAGGAGGCTATCCTTCTAGCTCCAATGATGATGAGCACCTTGTAGATCATGATGCATATTTGCAGAACAAGCTGAAATACAAAGACTTAAACATATGTATAAATCCATTCCACCAGTAGAAAATAAGAACCTAGAGGACGATCCTTATGGCACCCAAAGAATGTTTGATACATTTAGGTGGTTATATAGAAAGAAACAAGTCGCTACCCAACCACAACATCAACAATTCCAACAACAACACCAACAATTCCAACAACTACAAGCCACTGTCCAATAGAAACAACAAACCATACAACAACTCCTAGCCACCTACCAATCCCAAACTCAACAAACACAACCCCTCTCCATTCAATAACCACAATCACAACCTTCATTTAACACATCATCCACTATACCATCACCCATACAACATCAACAAATTCCCACTCAATCCTATGTGTCATCCCCCTCAAATTCATACCAACCTAATCCAACCATATATCATGGTACTCCTACATGAACCTATCACACTTCTTCCAATATTAACCAATATCCATATCAATCCATACCCAAGAGCATCCGACTACTTATCCCACCATTCCACCTCACCACCAAATCTATTCACAAGACTATCAAGTTCCTTCACAACAAGAACATGCAAGTCTAAGTTACCCTTTGTCATGTTTTCTTAAGTCCTCATGGTACCTTTGACAAGGGGAACACCACTCTATCTTGTGCATCCTATGTGTACCTACATCATCATCCAATCAAATGCCAATCCAAGGGCCTCCTAGTCCTATCCCAACACCTCCAGGTAATCCCAATCCTATTCCATTGATCCACCAATCTTCCAATCCATCAAGCCCTACATTACCTTCATCACCATGTTCCTCAAATCCCACTGAACGATGAGGCTGAGATGTTTTTACAATAGATGCTTAAAATAAAACTCATCAAATTTCCTGAAATCAAATCTTCTGAGGAAAGTGCATTTAGTTCTCCTGGGTACAATGAACATGACTATTGTGCATACCATAGGATCAAAGGTCATAAGACAATCAATTTTCCCCCATTTTTGGACCATGTCTTTGAGCTTCATAGTTCTGGTTTAAAGCATAAGCATGCCAACTCATCCCAATCCCATGTGTCACCCCCATCACCATGCCAATCCAATCCAGTTAATCCCATTATCCCTCCATCCAATCCTAATCCCAATCCATCAATCCCATTATCCCTTCCTCCAATTCAAATCCTAATATGTACAATGCCATTATCCTCCACCTAATCCTAATCATGCACCTACAACATCCACCCCTATTATCCTACCACCTAATCCTAATCATGAGCCTACAACATCCATCCCTATTATTCATCCACCGAATCCTAATCCTAAGCCTACAACAACATCCACCATTGTTATCCATCCATTATATTTTCCATCCACAAATACACTTATGAACGATGTGATCCAAGGGCTATTAGCAAGGAATAATGCATTTACATGTCATCAAACACCTATCCTTGAGCCTATCCAAGAGCCTTCAAACAACATGTCTAGTCTTTCAAATACATCATGTAGTTCACAACCCATCAAGCCTATTGAAGAGTCTCTAACCATCAGTCCAAGTATATATCCATTATACCCTCATGTTTTTGAGCATCTACAACCTATCGACCCTATCCAAGAGTCTCTCATTTCCATTTCCATCCAAAACCAAGAGCTATGTCAAGGGTCTAATCTAAAGAATGTGGAAACAACAACCCTTTATCCAAATCAAGATCAAATCACCTCCTTTCAGTTCCCATCCATAACCTATATATTTTCTATGATCAAGATATTATCCACGATCAAGTTCCTAACTATGAGCAAGCAATCAAAGTTCAACCCATCCATAACCTATATATTTTCTATGATCAAGATACTATCTATCCATAAGTAAATTTATCCTATCCATAATCCCATAACCATCCATGGGAAAGATATCCAAACTTCTTCTATTCACCCTCCACCTAATCCTATCCATGATCCAACAACATCCACTTCCATTAATGAGACACTTGGCTCCCAAGTAAACATAGATGATCAAACAAATAAATTGGATCTTAATGAACATAATAATAATCAAGATACTATTGATTCTTCATCATCCACTATCAACCATATTACAAATCTATCATGTCCTATTGGTCTTACCACCTTCATCCATGAATGTTCTTCTTTAGGAGAGAAACAACCTTAATCCACCACTTCATCCTATTCATCAAATAATGAGCTCGCATCTAGTGTCCAAACCACCCATAGTCCTGTTGTCCACCACATACTCCAAAAAAGAACTATCATGGTAAAGGCTTAGGCCTTCATGAACAAGGTATTTTAGATCCCATCCATGTCAAAGTCCCTCCACGATCATATGGCCTTGGTTATATACCCCAAGAAAAATAATCTAAACATGTTGGTATTACCTCCATGCCTCTTAAATCCACCCCTTTCCATCACAAATCACATCATACTCCAAAAACATATGTTTCCATTCCTCCTCCATAATCCTACAAATCCCAAAACCATGTGACCATACACCTTCCTCCATCCACTTTACCTCCACTACTACCAACTCCTAATATCCATCCATCCACTCTACCTCCACTTATCACAATGCCTAATATCCCTATCATCCAATCCCCTTATCCATTTATCCACATATCCACTTTTAATCCCTCCATCCATAAATATCCTCACATTCCTAATCATGATCAATAAATGTACACATCAACCAAACAGGAAGCTTCCACCAAGTCCATGGGATTCACAAATAAATATTTGGATGCCTCTACCCATAAATCAAAAAATCTTAAAGATACTTATGCCTTAGGGAATCAATGGAAAGACTCAAATAAAAATCTATCCAAAAGGCTACCCAAGCTCATACTTTCACAAGAAATGTCCAAAAAAGAATGGTTTGGGTCCCTAAGAAAAAAGAAATCAAGTCAAATGAAGCATCCACATCCAAAAAATCCCAAAATCTCACTTCATCCAAAAATCTCAAATTCCTTCATCCCATAAATCCCAATGCAAAAATCATAACAATGTGGGTACCTAAATTCCTACATTGATCATTCCCTAAGAAAATAAGTACCTTACTTCCTACACCTCCTTCTAATCAAAAGCTTCAAAATCTAATTCGGTGTGTGCAACCATTGGTCTTGGTTCCTTTCCATTCCACAACATTTCCACATACATCCATCTCCCCATCTTTAATCCATTATCCCACATATTTCACCCATCATATCCCTATGGTGTATGCTTTTTCATAATCCACATCATAATGCACTATCCTTCCATCCATAATCCACATCATAATTCATTATCCCCCATCCATCCCTCCATGCTTTTGCATAATCCAAATCATAATACACTATCCTTCCATCCATAATCTACATCATAATCCATTATCCCCTATCTATCCTTCCATAAGATTTTGCATAATCCACATCATAATCCACTATCTTTCCATCCATAATCCACATCATATTCTAATATCTCCCATCCATCCTTGCATTAATATTTCATAATCCACATCATAATCCATTATCCACCTACTCCACCTCCCTCTCATGCCATTCCCCACTATCTATGATCATAATGGCATTTGACATGGTCCATGTGCAACATCCATCTTTCATGGGACTATCACCTTTCATGGAACTAGATGCTTGAGTCCCTCTTATCCATACCCACCTATTCCATCTAAGTATTCCAAAAAAAAAAAAAAAAAATTGAAAAAATCAAAACAGTAAAGAGAAATCCCTTCATCCAATGGTGAAAACCACCTTGGTGGTGCCTTGGATAAGTAGCATGATCAAAACATGGAAAATAGGTGTCATGTGTAGGTTGATTATCTATGTGTCTTACACTTGGGGGCATGTTGTCTCATCCAACCTAGTATTTTCAACCTATCATTCCCCTATCTAATCACATAATATCCTATCCTACCATCCTTATAAATTATACCCACATATCTATCCTATTGAGGCCATCCTCCTTTTTTAACTTGATAAAGACAAGGGGCAAAATGTTGAAGAATGCTTTGGATATTATTGTCACATAGAATTGCACCCTGCTTGGAGAGAGTCCAAGCATTCTAATGACACAATGGGAATTATCTCGAAGTGTGGGACCTTGCGAATTGAGATTAGACCTCCAGAGAAGGCCGACTTCCTACCTCTGAGCCTAATGCTTAGAGGAATATATCTAAACCTAGTGCTAACGCTTGCAGGGGAAAAGGGTTAGAAGGAAACTGAAATGAAAGGAGTGATACACCAGATTTATTGAGCAATAGTGATTCTGGAAGAGAGACACAATAATGATCTCAATCATGAAGGGAGTTTGCATAGACTTATAGGGCTGATTGAGGCTTCGATATGAAGATCTAACCTATAGAGGGGCCATTTTACTCAGAGAATAGATTACAACTTCAAGTGAAACACAGAAATTAGGACACAAAAGAGGCAAGAAATAATGCATATATTGATCACGAAGGTCAAAAACCATTACATTATAGAATATTCAGTAGCAGAGGTATACCTAGCATAGCTAATCACAATCATTGGTGGATAAAAGGAAGACAATAGAGGCAAGATTTAGGCACAGTGAGTCACATTCCCATACCCTGCAATTACACTAAGAGGTCTGACTACAGAAAAAATGGCAGCATAAAAGCTCCAAAATAAAATCATCCTCTCTTTTACATCTCATATTTTAGCATATATAGTATTTTTTGCATTTATGTCCCGAGTTAGTTACGATGAATTCGCACTGTGGGCTCCCTCAGAAAATATCTGCATCTGAAGGGAGTGCTGACCTGCCAGAAGTTATGGCGTGAAAACGGGAACAAAGCAGATGAGAGATATTTTCTGGTCATCAATGTGAAATAGCTGAGTTGTTTGATTTGTAGCAATGAATGCTACAAATATCTGGATTGAAGAGTTTGACCATCTATCATGAATGTGTCCACAAAACTCATCCTCCTAATAGTTACTATGAAAATATTAGCCTTTGCACATGCCAAAATGGTCGCTTAGAGGTCCAATCGACCGAGCATGCAAATCCAGATCAAATTTGAAAGTGAGAAAAATCCCCAAAAGAACCTGCTAGATGAAAGAGGAGGCAAAAATAAGCACTTTTTCCTTTTGAAGCACGTTAAAATTCACCAGAATGAAGGAGATATGGGCGGTCAAAGTTACGGTCAACTGTGTTTTGCATCTGCATATCACTTTGCATATCTGCACTTGTATACTGTTGTATCTCGCAATTGTATATACAACTACACATGCATTTTACACTGCTAGGTTCACTTTATGCATTCATGCAGCTTCCCTCCTTTGACATATTCAAATCGCTTTGCATCCCTTCGAATCTTCCTTTGAATCAGCCTTAACACGTGGCACTGCCCGATTGGCTGCTGAGCTGAAACTGAGACCCATCACTGAGCATTTGCATCCTCCTTATCAGCCATCGGAAAGACCACAAACTGAGCCGCCGATGCACTAAGCCTTGCCAAAATCCTTTGTATGCGACCCTTTGTATATCTGATTGTATATGAGATACAATTGCATATACAAACAATGCAGAACTCAAAGGATTATCAGCCAGAAAGAAACTTTAAAATAGGTCTGGCCTTTGTATATTTTCTTCTTTGCATATCGACATATTCAATGCACTTTGACATACAACTGCAGACCCCAATGCTGAGTTTGCCAAATTTAATTTCCTAGTCGGGTCCGCCTTGTATATCCCTGTTGTATCTGACCCTTGTATATTGCATATACAATGCGAAATATAAAAACAAAACTACATACAATCACCTATTCATACAAACATTGCATCTGACCTTTGCATGTGACTTTGTATATGTCCTTTGTATTTGCAAACATACAATGCGAACATACATACAAAGATGCATGCAACCATATCTGCCTTTATAAATCAAATTGCATATTCCTTTCAGGTCCAGAATTCTATCTCAAAAATGTATATGCCATTGTATATGCGATTGTATGTGTAAAGCTACAATCACATATACATACAATTGGTGGGCCCCACCCTTTGTATCTCCCCTTTGTTTGCTGCTTTGTATATGCGATTGTATATGAGATACAACTACCCGATATACATTCACCTTTGTATCGCATCCTTTGCATATTGACTTTGCATCTTCTCTTTCCATCATTGCCTTGTATATTCCCTTTGTATCTTTGCTTTGTATCATTGCCTTTGTATGTGCGATTGTATATGTGAACATACAAAGTGAACATACATACAAAGAAATATACAATTGTCTATGCATATAAAAATGACTAAGTATAAAACTGAGAATTGTCTGCGATGGAAAGCACTTGAAGACAAAAAATTTCTGGGTTTTCTGGGTTTTTGGCAAGGATTCTCCAAGCAAGATTTTGGGAAATTTGGCAAGGAAGAGCATGGGTTTTTGAAAAATTTAAGCTTTTCCTCTCTCTATTTAGGCTTTCTCTGATCGGATTTATTTGATAGAAAGAGGGTGATAGGAATATTTTGGGGCTACGCAAAATATAACATCTTTGGTGACCTCTCAGGGGTGTTTGCCTACTAAACAAATTGATCAGTGGCCTTGCACATCCATTGGGCATGGGGTCAAAAGAGACTGCACCAAGAATAGAGGAGCTAGAACATTGAGCAAGCTACCAAGCCAAAACAAAAAAAACAACAAGCAAGCATGTATCTCCTAATGAGAATACATCAAAGTGCAAGGGCACTTATTGAAAGGAAACCTAAAACTGAAATAAAATCTACTCTAATCCTAAACTAACCAGTCAGAGGTGACCTTAAACAAATCCATTAACTGGTTCTTGAAAGTAACTACCCTTCCTTAACAATTTACAATGTTTCTCATGCATGTGGGTAGTTAAAAAGAGGTGAGGGGGAAATGGACATATGACAAATTGATAAAGCACCCCCCACAAAATGGAGATAAACTCACCTATCCACCTGGACTGATTGCTGATGCTGCTAACTTGTGGTGAATAAATGGGCTGATCCCACTCATTTTGATGCTCAACTTCATGCTTAGAGGCAAGCATGACAAGTGGTGACTTCTCTTGATATGTCTCCAGTTGGGTTAGATGCCTGATTGGGCATCCCCTTGAATGTTTTGGATTGGTTGCCTCTTGTTCTTCATTTGGTATGATGGTGCCTTCCATTTGACTCTTATGTTGCTGTTGTGTGTGAAACAGCTGACTTGGGACCTCATGGTTTTCTCCTTCTTCCTTCAAAGAACCCAGGAAGGTTGATATAATGTCATCATGGCTACAAATAGTTATCCCTTCATCATATTCAAGTAGCTCATGAAGCAAGGCAACATCATCCACCTCTAGAGTGACCTTAACAACCTTTTCGCCTATGCCTCCATCCTTTAACTACAGCTCTTCTAGGTTTTGGTTAAGTTGTCTTTGTAGCTGAAGGTTTTCCCCATGCACTCTTTGCATTTCAACTTTGTTTTCTTGATCGGATGCATGAGAAAAGGATTCAAAAGAACCAAAGTCTAGAGGACTTAATCCCTTATTTGGGTTAACAATACTCACAGGTGCAATAGGTTCAAACAATTCTATCTCTGCGAGTGTAGGAACAAACTGCTCCTCATTAGTTTTATCTTCTTCCACCTCCTCTTTTGTCTCATCTTTCCAATTATCTTGGTAGACAACAGGTCCACCCTTGAGGATTGAAATAGCATCAGGGAAAGAGGCTTGAATATCTTCTTGAATTTCTTGGCGGGGAGAGGGTTCTGGATAAATTTGTTCCTGGGGAGTGATAATCTGAGTTTGCATAGGAACAGGGACTTGTGGAGGGATAAAGGCATTGAAGCCTAGAAACTTGTGGAGTCTAGGTTGCTCTTCTGTTGGCTGAACATGTGCAGAAGAAAGGGACTGCTTAAAATTTGGGATTGTAAACACATGCTCCTTCAACTTAGCAATTTCATCATAACTGTCCATGCTAGGTCCATCTAATAAGGGGATTTGTAAAGGTTGTAAAAAGGAGATAGGGGGTTGAATTTGTGCTAGAACAGGCTCCTATGAAGGTTGAGGGCCTCTAAAAGTTGGGATTTTAAAACTGGGAAGCAGTTTTGGAGGCGTAGATGGATTATCCTGCCTGAAACTTGGAATCTTAAGTTTTGGGGCTTCTTCTGTAGCAGGCTGAATATGTGTGAAAGGGAGAGGATGTTTGAAACTAGGAATGGAGGGGATTGCTTGGATTTTACACCCTTTTTGGCATTGATAATCTAAGTAAGCTTGACTACTTTGCACCTGAGGTGTCCCTATAACAAGGTTTTCCTAAAAAACCCCCTCTTGTGCCTCTCCTTGCTGATCACGTTTTAGCATTTCTATAAATTCATCAACCTCCTTATTTATATCTAGGTACAACTTCTTGAGACCACATAAGCTTATGATGTTGAGGTCATAAAACCGCTGAGGCCGATTGTACCCTGCTTCTCTTTTTTCATTGTCTAAAAGTCTGTCAAGCTTCAGGAAATTGCTCGTGAGCTCATTGAATGCATTAACATTATCAGGGGCAACAAAAACTGTCAGATTAGGGGGGTAAGCATCATGAGGATGCTGATATTCTGCAATGGCACGGCTGTATGGCATAAAATCAGAGGTATTTGGGGCCTAGTATTGTTGATATGGGGGCTAATAGCCTGTATTTGGATTAGGGGTAGGGGAATAGCCACGATTCCCATAAAATTTTGACATTTTATAGCATGTAAATGCTGGATAGCCATAAAAATGTCAGAATTAGAGGAAAATAGGTCTACAACCAAAGAGAAACTAGATACATACCAGAGAGGGAGTCGCCAGGTGAATGAGATGCTTCTGGAAGTTGAATAGACCAGGAAAACCACCAAAATCCTGATCTTTGATGAAATTTTAGGTGCTTGGGTTGCTTTAACCAATAGGTTTGTTCAGTAGAGTCGTCATGGTGTTGAAGAGATTGCCCTGAATGGCCCTGAATGGCAAGAGACACTAAAGTGCACACCAGAACTCTTTAATGAATGATAAGGATCATCAAATGGTCCCACCGGGTGTGCCAGAAACTATTATCACATAGAATTGCACCCTGCTTGGAGAGAGTCCAAACATTCTAATGACACAATGGGAATGATCTTGAAGTGTGGGACCTTGCGAATTGAGTTCAGACCTCCAGAGAAGACTGGCTTCCTACCTCTGAGCCTAATGCTTAGAGGAATATATCTAAACCTAGTGCTAATGCTTGCAGGGGAAAAGGGTTAGAAGGAAACTAAAATGAAAGGGGTGATACACCAGATTTAGTGAGCAATAGTGATTTTGGAAGAGAGACACAACAATGATCTCAATCATGAAGGGAGTTCACATAGACTTATAGGGCTGATTGAGGCTTCGATATGAAGATCTAACCTATAGAGGGTCCATTTTACTCACATAATAGATTATAACTTCAAGTGAAACACAAAAATCAAGACACAAGAGAGGTAAGAAATCATGCATATATTGATCATGAAGGTCAAAAACTATTACATTATAGAATATTAAATAGCAGAGGTATACCCAGCATAGCTAATCACATTCATTGGTGGATAAAAGGAAGATAGCAGAGCCCAGATTCAGGCATAGTGAGTCACATTCCCATACCCTGCAATTACACTAAGAGGTCTGACTACAGAAAAAATGGCAGCATAACAGCTCCAAAATAAAACTATCCTCTCTTTTACATCTCATATTTTATCATATATAGCATTTTTTGCATTTTTGTCCTGAGTCGGTTACAATGAATTCGCCCTGTGGGCTCTGTTAGAAAATATTTGTGTCTGAAGGGAGTGTTGACCTACCAGAAGTTATGGTGTGGAAAACGGGAACAGAGCAGATGAGAGATATTTTCTGGTCATCAATGCGAAATAGCTGAGTTGTTTGATTTGTAGAAATGAATGCTACAAATATCTAGATTGAAGAGTTTGACCATCTGCCATGAATGTGTCCACAAAACTCATCCTCTTGCCAGTTACTGTGAAAATATTTGCCTTTGTACATGCCAAAATGTTCATTGAGACGTCCAATCGGTCGAGCATGCAAATCCAGATCAAATTTGAAAGTGAGAAAAATCCCCAAAATAGCCTACCAGATGAAAGAGGAGGAAAAAATAAGCACTTTTATCTTTTGAAGCACGTTGAAATTTGCCAGAATGAAGGAGATATGGGCGGTCAAAGTTACGGTCAACTATGTCTTGCATCTGCATATCACTTTGCATATCTGCACTTGTATACTATTGTATCTCGCAATTGTATATACAACTATACATGCGTTTTACACTGCTAGGTTCACTTTATGCATTCATGCAGCTTCCCTCCTTTGACATATTCAAATCACTTTCGAATCTTCCTTTGAATCGGCCCTTTGAATTAGCCTTGACACGTGGCACTGTCTGATTGGCCACTGAGCTGAAACTAAGACCCATCGCTGAGCATTTGCATCCTCCTTATCGGTCCTCGAAAAGACCACAAACTGAGCCACTGATGCACTAAGTCTCACCGAAATCCTTTGTATGCGACCCTTTGTATATCTGATTTTATATGAGATACAATCATATATACAAACAATGCGGAACTCAAAGGATTATCAGCTAGAAAGAAACTTTAAAACAGGTTTGGCCTTTGTATCTTTTCTTCTTTGCATATCAACATATTCAATGCACTTCGACATACAACTGCAGACCCCAACGTTGAGTTTGCCAAATTTAATTTCCTAGTCGGGTCTGCCTTGTATATCCCTGTTGTATCTGATCCTTGTATATAGCATATACAATGCGAAATATACAAACAAAACTACATACAATCACCTGTTCACACAAACATTGCATCTTACCTTTCCATGTGACTTTGTATATGACCTTTGTATCTGCAAACATACAATGCGAACATACATACAAAGATGCATGCAACCATATCTGCCTTTATAAATCAAATTACATATTCCTTTCGGGTCTGGGATTGTATCTCAGAAATGTATATGCCATTGTATATGCGATTGTATGTGCAAAGATACAATCGCATATACATGCAATTGGTGGGCCCCACCCTTTGTATCTCCCCTTTGTTTGTTGCTTTGTATATGCGATTGTATATGAGATACAACCGCCCGATATACATTCACCTTTGTATCTCGTCCTTTGCATATTGACTTTGCATCTTCCCTTTCCATCATTGCCTTGTATATTCCCTTTGTATATTTGCTTTGTATCATTACCTTTGTATGTGCGATTATATACGTGAACATACAAAGTGAACATACATACAAAGAAATATACAATTGTAAATGCACATAAAATACTAAGTATAAAACTGAGAATTATCTGTGATGGAAAGCACTTGAAGACAACAGATTTCTGGGTTTTTGTCAAGGATTCTCTAAGCGAGATTTTGAGAAATTTGGCAAGGAAGAGCATGGGTTTTTGAAGAATTTAAGCTTTTCCTCTCTCTATTTAGGCTTTCTCTGATCGGATTTCTTTGATAGAAAGAGGGGGATATGAATATTTTGGGGCTAGGCAAAATATGACATCTTTGGTGACCTCTCAGGGGTGTTTGCCTGCTAAACAAATTGATCAGTGGCCTTACACATCCATTGGGCATGGGGTCAAAAGAGACTGCACCAAGAATAGAGGAGCTAGAACATTGAGCAAGCTACCAAGTCAAAACAAAAAAAACAACAAGCAAGCATGTATCTCCTAATGAGAATACAACAACGTGCAAGGGCACTTATTGAAAAGAAACCTAAAACTAAAATAAAATCTACTCTAATCCTAAACTAACCAGTCAGAGGTGACCTTAAACAAAGCCATTAACTAGTTCTTGAAAGTAATTGCCCTTCCTTAACAATTTACAATGTTTCTCATGCATGTGGGCAGTTAAAAAGAGGTGAAGGGAAAATGGGCATATGACAAATTGATAAAACACCCCCCACAAAATGGAGATAAACACACCTATCCACCTGGACTAATTGCTAATGTTGCTAACTTGTGGTGAATAAATGGGCTGATCCCACTCATTTTGATGCTTAACTTCATGCTTAGAGGCAAGCATGACAAGTGGTGACTTATCTTGATATGTCTCCAGTTGGGTTAGATGCCTGATTGGGCATCCCCTTGAAGGTTTTGGATTGGTTGCCTCTTGTTCTTCATTTGGTATGATGGTGCCTTCCATTTGACTCTTATGTTGCTCTTATGTGTGAAACAACTGACTTGGGACCTCACAGTTTTCTCCTTCTTCCTTCAAAGAACCCAAGAAGGTTGATATAATGTCATCATGGCTGCAAATAGTTATTCCTTCATCATATTCAGGTAGCTCATGAAGCAAGGCAGCATCATCCACCTCTAGAGTGACCTTAACAACCTTTTCCCCTATGCCTCCATCCTTTGATTGCAGCTCTTCTGGGTTTTGGTTAAGTTGCCTTTGTAGCTGAAGGTTTCCCCATGCATTCTTTGCATTTCAACTTTGTTTTCTTGATCGGATGCATGAGAAAAGGATTCAAAAGAACCAAAGTCTAGAGGACTTAATCCCTTATTTGGGTTAACAATACTCACATGTGCAATAGGTTCAAACAATTCTATCTCTGTAAATGTAGGAACAAACTGCTCCTCATTAGTTTTATCTTCTTCGACCTCCTCTTTTGTCTCATCTTTCCAATTATCTTGGTAGACAATAGGTCCACCCTTGAGGATTGAAATAGCATCAGGGAAAGAGACCTGAATATCTTCTTGAATTTCTTGGAGGGGAGAGGGTTCTAGATAAATTTGTTCTTGGGAAGTGATAATCTGAGTTTGCACAAGAATAGGGACTTGTGGAGGGATAAAGGCATTGAAGCCTGGAAACTTGTGGAGTCTAGGTTGCTCTTCTATTGGCCGAACATGTGCAGAAGAAAGGGACTGCTTAAAATTTAAGATTGTAAACACATGCTCCTTCAACTTAGCAATTTCATCATAACTATCCATGCTAGGTCCATCTGTAGGAGATAGGGGGTTGAACTTGTGACAGAACAGGCTCCTGTGAAGGCTGAGGGCCTCTAAAAATTGGGATTTTAAAACTGGGAAGCGGTTTTGGAGGCGCAGATGGATTTTCCTGCCTGAAGCTTGGAATCTTAAATTTTGGGGCTTCTTCCGCAGCAGGTTGAACATGTGTGAAAGGGAGAGGATGTTTGAAACTGGGAATGGAGGGGATTGCTTGGATTTTACACCCTTTTTGGCATTGATAATCTAAGTAAGCTCGACTACTTTGCACCTGAGGTGTCGTCCCTATAACAAGGTTTTCCTGAAAAACCCGGTCTTGTGCCTGTCGCTTCCAGTCACGTTTTAGCATTGCTATAAATTTATCAGCCTCCCTATTTAGATATAGGTACAACTTCTTGAGACCATATAAGCTTATGATGCTAAGGTCATAAAACTACTAAGGCTAACTGTACCCTGCTTCTCTTTTTTCATTGTCCAAAAGTCTATCAAGATTCAGGAAACTGCTCATGAGCTCATTGAATGCATTAACATTCTTAGGGGCAATAGAAACTGTCAGATTAGGGGGGTAAGCATCATGAGGATGCTGATATTTTGTAGCGGCAGGGTTGTATGGCATAAAATTAGAGGCATTTAGGGCCTAGTATTGCTGATATGGGGGCCAATAGCCTGTATTTGGATTAGGGGTAGGGGAATAGCCATGATTCCCATAAAGTTTTGACATTTTATAACATCTAAATGCTGGACAGTCATAAAAATGTCATAATTAGAGCAAAATAGGTTTGCAACCAAAGAGAAACTAGATACATACGAAAGAGGGAGTCGCCAGGTCATTGAGATGCTTCTGGAAGCTGAATAGACTAGTAAAACCACGAAAATCTTGATCTTTGATGAAATTTTAGGTGCTTGGGCTGCTTTCACCAGTAGGTTTGTTTAGTAGAGTTTTCATGGTGTTGAAGAGATTGCCCTAAAGGGCAAGATACACTAAAGAGCACACCAAAGCTCTTCAATGAATGTTAAGGATCATCAAATGGTCCCACCAGGCGTGCCAGAAACTATTGTCACATAGAATTGCACCCTGCTTGGAGAGAGTCCAAGCATTCTAATGACACAATGGGAATTATCTCGAAGTGTGGAACATTTGCTAATTGAGATCAAAGCTCCGGAGAAGGCCAGTTTCCTACCTCTGAGCCTAATGCTTAAAGGAATATATCTAAACCTAAAGCTAATGCTTGCAAGGGAAAAGGGTTAGAAGGAAATTGAAATGAAAGGGGTGATACACCAGATTTAGTGAGCAATAGTGATTCTGGAAGAGAGACACAACAATAATCTCAATCATGAAGGGAGTTCACACAGACTTATAGGGCTGATTGAGGCTTCGATATGAAGATCTAACCTATAGTTGGGCCATTTTACTCATAGAATAGATTATAACTTCAAGTGAAACACAGAAATCAGGACATAAGAGAGGCAAGAAATCATGTATATATTGATCATGAAGGTCAAAAACTATTACATTATAGAATATTCAATAGTAGAGGTATACCCAGCATAGCTAATCACATTCATTGGTGGATAAAAGGAAGACAACAGAGGCCAGATTCAAGCACAGTGAGTCACATTCCCATACCCTGCAATTACACTAAGATGTCTAACTATAGAAAAAATGGCAGCATAATAGCTCTAAAATAAAACCATCCTCTCTTTTATATCTCATATTTTAGCATATATAGAATTTTTTGCATTTCTGTCCTGAGTCGGTTACAATGAATTCACCCTGTGGGCTCCGTCAGAAAATATCTGCGTCTGAAGGGAGTGCCGACCTGCTAGAAGTTATGGCATGGAAAATTGGAACAAAGCAGATGAGATATTTTTTGGTCATCAATGCGAAATAACTGAGTTGTTTGATTTGTAGCAATGAATGCTACAAATATCTAGATTGAAGAGTTTGACCATCCGCCATGAATGCATCCACAAAACTCATCCTCCTGCCAGTTACTATGAAAATATTAGCCTCTGCACATGCCAAAATGGTCACTGAGACATCCAATCAGCTGAGCATGTAAATCTAGATCAAATTTGAAAGTGAGAAAAATCCCTAAAAGAGTCTGCCAGATGAAAGAGAGACAAAAATAAGCACTTTTGCCTTTTGAAGTATGTTGAAATTCACCAGAATGAAGGAGATGTGGGCGGTCAAAGTTACGGTCAACTATGTCTTGCATCTGCATATCGCTTTGCATATATGCACTTGTATACTGTTGTATCTCACAATTGTATATACAACTGCACATGCATTTTACACTACTAGGTTCACTTTATGCATTCATGCAGCTTCCCTCCTTTGACATATTCAAATCGCTTTCCATCCCTTTGAATCTTCCGTTGAATTGGCCCTTTGAATCATCCTTGACACGTGGCACTGTCTGATTGGCCACTAAGCTGAAACTGAGACCCATCACTGAGCATTTGCATCCTCTTTATCAGCCATCAGAAAGACCACAAACTGAGCCGCCAAAATCCTTTGTATGCGACCCTTTGTATATCTGATTGTATATGAGATACAATCACATATACAAACAATGTAAAACTCAAAGGATTATCAGCCAGAAAGAAACTTTAAAAGAGGTCCGGCCTTTGTATATTTTCTTCTTTTCATATCGGCATATTCAATGCACTTCGACATACAACTACGGACCCCAATGCTGAGTTTACCAAATTTAATTTCCTAGTCGGGTCCACCTTGTATATCCCTGTTGTATCTGACCCTTTTATATTGCATATACAATGCGAAATATACAAACAAAACTACATACAATCATCTATTCATACAAACATTGCATCTAACCTCTGCATGTGACTTTGTATATGACCTTTGTGTCTACAAACCTACAATGCAAACATACATACAAAGATGCATGCAACCATATCTGCCTTTATAAATCAAATTGCATATTCCTTTCAGGTCCAGGATTGTATCTCAAAAATGTATATGCAATTGTATATGTGATTGTATGTGCAAAAATACAACAACATATACATACAATTGGTGGGCCCCACCCTTTGTATCTCCCCTTTGTTTGCTGCTTTGTATATGCGATTGTATATGAGATACAACCGCTCGATATACATTCACCTTTGTATCTCGTCCTTTGCATATTGACTTTGCATCTTCCCTTTCCATCATTGCCTTGTATATTCCCTTTGTTTCTTTGCTTTGTATCATTGCCTTTGTATGTGCGATTGTATATGTGAACATACATACAAAGAAATATACAATTGTATATGCATATAAAAATGACTAAGTATAAAATTGAGAATTATCTATGATGGAAAGTACTTGAAGACAAAAGATTTCTGAGTTTTTCTGGGTTTTTGGCAAGGATTAACCAAGTGAGATTTTGGGAAATTTGGCAAGGCAGAGCATGGGGTTTTGAAGAATTTAAGCTTTTCCTCTCTCTATTTAGGCTTTCTCTGATCGGATTTCTTTGATAGAAAGAGAGGGACAGGAATATTTTGGGGCTAGGCAAAATATGACAATAGATACCTCATGATATACCTCATCCTTTTCAACCAATCCAATCATCCTCTCATCCTAAGTTTTGTCATGTTAAATCCTAAACACACTACCTAGAATGGGGCATGTTCTTCCTATGCAACATAGTCTTTGGAGATCACATCCTAGCTCCCTTATGATACATACATGCATTCCATCCACTATTGTCTCTCCTTTTCTCCATTCCTCTATCATGATCTTTCCATTCCATCCACTATTGTCTATCCTTTTATCCATCCCTTTATCATGTGTCTTCCATCCCATTTATTATCACCCATCCTTTTATCCATTTATCTAATCCCACCTTCATCCTTGCATCTAGACTTGGATTTCCCTTTTCATTGGTATCTAGCATCTAGGCTATCCAAATTGTAATCCAATGTCATCCCAAAACATTCAAAAATACAAATAATAATAATAATAATAAACATTTCAAAATTTCCAAAAATAATTAAAATATCCCAAAATCCAAAAAAAATGAATATACAAAAAATCCAAGCAATATATCCAAATGAAGACATCCTTAATCCATGCCAATCTAACCAAGTAATCTTGCTAATCATCAAAAGATATCCAAAGGTTTTGTTCCCAACCTTGTTGCAAACCTAGTCATCATCATCATCATTAATCCAATCCCCTCAACTTTTTCTTAAGGACTGTCTAACTTAAGTATCGAGATCCATCCTTATTAATCAATCCTGGTGTTGATACACATAGCTAGCAACACTAGTCAATTCAATCAATCAATCGATTGCTCATTGGTTTACAACTTGACAAGGGCAATACCTTGTTTGTTTTTGAATCATTTGTACATGATTTCTTGCTTGCTTGTGTGTGTTATCATTTATCTGTATTAAATCTATATCTTTCTAGCTAATATTCATATCTTGTGTATGTTGGAATAGCTTTTTGCATTCTCCTTTGCATCTAAGGTCATATCATACCTTTTGTGTATTATGACTTTAATGCTCTAAGTATCCTTCCTCATATGTCTAGACAAGGTTGTATTACATTGGGTGCACAACACACATCATCACCCTGGTCCTTATACCTTGGTGCATAATGTCTAGTGCTATATCAAACTATAGGATTGCTCTACTCAAGTCAGCATAACTACTCATAATAAATTGATTATTTTTGCATTCATCTTTAATTATATTCTCCATTTTTCTCTATTTTTCTTCTTTCGCCAATTTTCCATCTTTTATCTCCCCCTTCTCCTTACATCCATTCATTTTGAGAGCACACCCATATTCTTCCAATTCAGTTGTCCTATTGAGGGGGCATCATTCAACCCACCAATTAATCCACTAAGTACTTCTTCTACCTGGGGCATCATTATTTCTAATCCATTCATATTCTTCCAATTCATTTGTCCTATTGAGGGGGCATCATTCAACCCACCAATTAATCCACTAAGTACTTCTTCTAACTGATTGGGGCATCATTATTTCTAATCCATTCATATTCTTCTAAACTAAAATTTTCCTTTATCCAACACACCACTATGTTTTAAACTTCTTTGAAATGATGTTACTTCACAACACCATCTCAAATAGGGGCAAAATGTAGACACCTATAATTATTACATTCCCAAATCGGACATTTCATTTGCCATATTTCACATCAATTAAATAATTCTTAATTATTTGATTAGTTTCATCTATTCTTATGAAAATCAATCAGTACATTATGCCTCCATATTAATTAAATAATTCTTATTATTTAATTAAGATAATTTTCCTCCACACATTAATTAAATACATTTAAATTATTTATTTAATTAAAATTAATATTCCATTTCCTTTAAAATAAATAAAATTTAATATTTTATTTATTTATCCATGTGCACATGAAATTAAATAATTAATTTATTTAATTTCCCTATTATTCTCTCTCACCATAATTCACGCTCAATCAGATCAGTTGACTAATCAATCAATTTAGTTAACTAATCAATCAATTTAGTTAACTAATTCATGTAGAGCACACAGTGGAAGTGAACACTTATCAACTTTTAAACCTTAGCCGATGTGCCGATACACCAACTTAGCACATGCTTGGTGTGACTTGCTAATATCGGTGGCAATAGTCTGATTCACCATTACGACCGGTCATCATTTGTATCTGATGAAAGATACATTCTCCCCGCATGTTTTTTTAACATACATTTGCGATATGCATTCGTAATATACATTCGGTGAGACTCTTATCTTCAGCGAACGCTCACACACTTAGGCCGATGCGCTTTGTCACCCAATTTGAATCTTGGGCCACAACTTCCATTCAACACCCTAAACACGTCTTCGGCCATATTGCCCTTAACGCTCTGAAAGGGAAACGGTTCACCGATGGTCTTTGTCTCACCAACAGCATCTCAACTCCTCTGATCCAAACCCTAGCACATGGAGATGCTAGGCGATCTACTGTGCACAACCAAATTTGGTCCTTTGCGCCATCAAATCATGAAACAAAACATAAAACAAACAAATATGATACAACAAAGCCATTCCACTAATTTCAACAGAAATCTTATCAGTGGAATGCTTCATATTGACATATTGCAACAATGGGAAAACATAGGGGAATAGAAATCCACAGCTATGCAATTCGTATTTACAAAGAACGGGAATCGAAATGACGGAACATAATATCTTTATTTCTCTTTGAAATAATGTTCAATCACACTCAACCTCCTCTCTGCAATTTGATTACATTTTATCACAATATCATATGACTGATCACAACCTCAAACCCTAATACCTGATCTTGTTCATTTCCCTGGTTTTTATAGATTTGCCCAGAGTAGTACCAAACTGACTCCAAGTGGTTGGGAAACACTACTGCCTATTTTTGGCATTATTGCTATTTTTAGCATTATGCAATTACTATTGACAAATGTCATTTGGGACTTACAAAATGAACCTAGATTTATTCCACTTGGACTCACACATGGCACTAGGCCTTATAATTGGTCACTTGGACCTTATACAACACCAAAACATCAAAATGAACATAAAATTAATTAAAGTATCTAGGTGCCCCTGCACCATATTCCTGGGGTTAACAAAACTTAAGTCCCTTGAGGAACCAAGTCTGAAATATTAACCCCATGCTTGATGATGTCTTCCTCGCTCATCCAGGTTGCATCCTCATCAGGTATACCACGCCATTTGACCAGATACTGCTTGTAGGTTTTACGTCTAGTCTTCTTCTAAACTTTGGTGTCTAAAATACATTCCAGCTGTACTAGCTGACTCGGTAGAAAATTAGAAATCCATTCTGTATCCCCTGCTCTTGTCACATCTGAATCTGTAGCATTGTCTCCCTTGAATGGAAACAGTTCTGACACATTGAAAATGGGTGATATTGCTAAACCTAGAGGAAGTTCAATTTCGTATGCATTAGGCCCAAATTTGTGTACAATCTTGCATGGACCTATCTTCTTCATAAGAAGCTTCATGGGCTGCCCCTTTGAAAGTCTTTCCTTCTTTAGATATGTCATTCCTAGATCCCCAACTTTGTATTGGACATCCTTTTTCTTCTGATCAGCTCTCTCTTTGTATTTCCATGTGTTCTTCTAGATAGTTTCCCTTGCAGCATCATGGATATCCTTCATATTGACTGCAAAATCTTCTCCTTGTGCACTCCTTTTCTCCATGTTTTGGAGATCCTTGAGCTCCAAAATTCCCCTGGGATGAATCCCATATACAACTTCAAAAGGGCTCTTTCCTGTGCTCCTATTAACAGAATCATTATATGCAAACTCTGCTTATGGGATGATCATATCCCATGCTTCTCCATGTTGTTTAGTCAAACACCTCAAAAGATTACCCAATGATCTATTCACCACCTCAGTTTGTCCATCCGTCTAAGGGTGATAGGCTGACGTGAAAGATAATTGAGTGCCCAATTTCTTCCACAATGTGCGCCAAAAATGTCCCACAAACTTGGGATCTCTATCAGTGACAATATTCAATGGAAAACAATGAATTTGAACTATTTCTTTAAAGAACAGGCCATCAATGTGTGAAGCATCATTGGTACATTTGCATGGCACAAAATGAGCCATTTTATTTAATTTGTCAACTACAACAAACACACTATCAAAACCTATTTGAGTCTAGGGAAGACCCAAAACAAAATCCATGCTTATACACTCCCATGGCCTTTGAGGAATTGGAAGTGGTTGATAGAGACCTACATTGGATGAAGTCCCTTTGGCTCTCTGGCAAATGTGACAACTGTCTACAAATTTTCTGACATCTATTTGCATCTTAGGCCAGAAGTAAAACCTTCTCACTTGTTCCAACGTCTTGTCCAGTCCAAAATGACCTCCAAGACTACTGCAATGTTTCTCTTTTATGATGTTCTCCCTCATGGAACACCTAGGCACACACAACTAGTTGCCTTTAAACAGTAACCCCTACTGTAGCAAAAATTTAGAAAATTCAGAATGATAGGAATCTAAAAATTGTGAACAAATTGCATATATCTCCTTGAAGTCCTCATCATCCTGGTACATATACTTGAGAGAATCCACTCCCACACTTTGCAATTGGATTTCATGTATAGTGCACACTCTTCTGCTCAGAGCATCTGCCACCTTGTTGGCTTGTCCCTTCTTATGTTTGATGGAGAAAGTATACACCTGGAGTTGTTCGACCCACTTCATATGCCTGTGATTTAGCTTCTCCTACGAATTCAGAAAAATCAAAGTATGGTTTTCACTATAAACAATGAATTCCTTGGGCAAGAAATAATGTCTCCATTTTTTCAATGCTTGAACCATTGCATACAATTCTAGATCATACATGGAATACTTTTGTTTAGCATCATTCAACTTTTCACTAAAGAAAGCAATAGGTCTGCCTTCCTGACTCAAGACAGCACCAATGGCAAGGTTACTAGCATCACATTCCACAGTAAACAACTTATTAAAATTAGGCAAAACCAAAATGGGTTTCTCTGCTATTTTCTATTTAAGAATCTCAATAGATTCATCTGCTATTTTATTCCAAACAAACTTACATTTCTGTCCTCCTTTTATGGTATCCAGAATGGGTGCACAAATATGACTAAATCCTCTTATGAATTTCCTATAAAAAGTTGCCAACCCATGAAAACTCCTTACATCACTGACAGTTTTGGGTACTGGCCAAGATAGAATAGCATTTACCTTCTCTGGATCCATTTTCAAATTGCCCTAAGATATCACAAATCCAAGGTATGTGAGTTCTTCCTTCATGAAGACACTCTTCTCCATATTGATCATCAGTTTCTCCTCATGCATCTTCTTCAACACCTGTTCCAAATGCTGCAAATGTTCTTCTTTTGTCCTACTAAAAACTAGAATATCGTCCAGATAGACAACAACAAATTTGCCAATAAAATCTTTCAATACCTCATTCATTAGATGCATGAAAGTACTGGGAGCATTGGACAGACCAAATGGCATCACCAGCCACTCATAAAGACCTTCATTAGTCTTAAAGGCTATCTTCCATTCATCTCCTTGTCTAATCCTGATCTGATGGTATCCACTTTTGAGATCAATTTTAGAAAAATACCGAGCTCCACCCAAACAATCCATGAGGTCCTTTATTCTGGGCATAGGAAACCTATATCTAATGGTGATCTTCTTTATGGCTCTTGAATTAGTACATAACCTCCATTTGTCATCCTTCTTGGGAGCTAAAACTGTGGGTACAGTACATGGACTAAGACTTTTTCTCACCAGGCCTTTATCCAATAGTTCTTGTACTTGTTTAGCAATCTCCTCATTCTGATTAGGTGTCATTTTATAAGCTGGTTTATTTGGCAATGTGGATCTTAGGATGAAGTCAATCTAATGACTTATGTCTCTCACAAGGGGTAGTACATTGGGCATATCCTCCACCATGATACCCTTATATTTGTCTAACAATTCCCGCACTTCCTTAGGGACTTTTGCCTTGTTGTTTTTAGACAAATCAGAATTGTCTTTAGGTTTCAAAATTAGAGCATACCCCTGGGTTCCCTCTTCTTTTAGAGTATGGATAAACTCTTTCCCACTCATTAACATGATACTTGAGCCTACATTCTTGTCTACACCCTCTTCTGGTAAAGGATCCATCTTATACTATCTACCATTCTTAGTGATCACAAAGGAATTTGACTTACCATCATGCTGGGCTTGTACATCATACTGCCAAAGTCTACCTAATAGTAAATGGCATGCATCCATGGGAATTATATCACACAAAAGTTTATCCCCATATTCCCCTATCTGAAATTCTACCCAAGCTTGTTCATCAACCAAGACTTGCTGCCCCTTGTTCAGCCAGGACACTTTGTATGGACTAACATGTGGCAATCTTTTCAAATTCAATTTCTCTATCATTTCTACTAAAACTAAATTTTTAGTTGAACCAGAATCAACAATTACCTTACACCTTTTGCCGGAAACTTCACACAAAGTTCTGAATAATGTCTTCCTCTGGGGTGGTTCCTTGTTCTGTGGCACTTTTAGCATTGTTCTTCTCATCATGAGACTCTCTCCATCTTGTGTTGGAGCTGCACTTCCCATAGGTGAGTTCACACTCTGATAATCTTCTTCTTGAATCAGCTCGCTCCTTCTCTCTCCTCCATGAGAACTTGAGGCTTTCTCCGGACACTTGCTTGTTGTGTGCCTGATTTGGTTACAATTATAACATCTTCCTATGAAGACATTAGGACCTCTGCCTGGTCCACCAAATCTGCCTCTCCCATTGGGTCTCCTTCCTCTAAAACCCTCTTTGGAACCAGATTCTCCACTGTGTTCTTGCTAACTAGACTCCCCTTGAGTCTTCTGGAATTAATTTTTTCCACCAAAGCTATTTCTGCCCTTGAAATTTCTTCCACCTCTACCTTTGTTCTGCTATTCTCCCTTTCTTTTCTGCTTCTCTTCTACTCTTAGTGCCACTTGGAAACACTTGTCCATGGTTTCTGGTGTCAAGATGGTAATCTCATCTTGTATACTATACTTCAGGCCATTAATATACCTAGCAACTCTTCCTTTCTCATCCTCAGCATGTCCACACCTTAGAGACAATTTATGAAATTCCTTTGTATAGGTGGATACATCCATATCCTTCTGCCTGAGGTTCTACATTTCCCTGTATATCTGCACCTCATAATCTGCTGGTAGGAACTGAGCCTTGATCCTCTCTACCATCCGACTCCAGGATGAGATAATGCTTTTTCCACTCTTCACCCTTTCTCCCTTGGTGTAGTTCCACCACGTGAGTGCAGCACCCTTCAATTTTGTCTTTGCAAACTTGACTCTTCTATTCTCTGGTACCTCCTTGTACTCGAAGTAATTGTTCAAAGCCTTGACCCATTCGATGATTTCATCTGTGTCCATCTTTCCACTAAACATCAGAATCTCCATTCTTGCCTCGGACAACACATTACCAAGTGATTTTATGGCCTCCAAAAATTGTTTCTGGTCTGCAGATATACCTATCTGTTCTGGGGTTGTTTCCTCTTCCCCATCTTCTTCTTCACAGACTCCTCATCTGATTTCCTGCCTTTTCCCAAGGTCTTCAACTCATCTTGGAGTGCTTCCTTGACTCCAGTCTTGATCATCTCCTCCATTTCCTTGTATTTCTTGACCACTTTGGTGGTCATCCCCTTTGGAGGCATATCGCTAGCCCCTTCTTCGCTTTCTCTATCCAACATAAACATTCACAGACAATGCCAACACTTCTGTAGACCTTTCGCTAGCTCTGATACCAAAATGATGCAGAGCACACAGTGGAAGCAAACACTTATCAACTTTTAAACCTTAGCTGATGTGCCAATACACCAACTTAGCACATGCTTGGTGTGACTTGCTAATACCAGTGGGAATAGTCTGATTCACCATTACGACTGGTCATCATTTGTATCTAACGAAAGATACATTCTCCCCACATGTTTTTTTTTAACATACATTTGCGATATGCATTCGCAATATACATTCGGTGAGACTCTTGTCTCCGGCGAACGCTCACACACTTAGGCCAATGCACTTTGTCACCCGATCTGAATCTTGGGCCACAACTTCCATTCAATGCCCTAAACTCCTCTTTGACCAAATTACCCTTAACACTCCGAAAGGGAAACAGTTCACCGATGGTCTCTATCTCACCGACAGCATCTCAACTCCTTTGATCCAAACCCTAGCACATGGAGATGCTAGGCAATCTACTGTGCACAACCAAATTTGGTCCTCTGTGCCACCGAATCATGAAACAAAACAAAAAACAAACAAATATGATACAACGAAGCCATTCCACTGATTTTGACGGAAATCTTATCAGTGGAATGCTTCATATTGACATATTGCAACAATGGGAAAACACAGAGGAATATAAATCTACAGCTATGCAATTTGTATTTACAGAGAATAGGAATTGAAATGACAGAACACAATATCTTTATTTCTCTTTGAAACAATGTTCAATCACACTCAATCCCCTCTCTGTGATCTGATTACATTCGATCACAATATCATATGACTGATAACAACCTCAAACCCTAATACCTGATCTTGTTCATTTCCCTGGTTTTTATAGATTTGCCCAGAGTAGTACCAAACTAACCCCAAGCGGCTAGGAGATTGATTCCAAGTAGCTGGGAAGCACTATTGCCTATTTTTGGCATTATTGCTATTTTTAGCATTATGCGATTACAATTGACAAATGTCATTTGGGACTTACAAAATGAACCTAGATTTATTCCACTCGGACTCACACATGGCACTAGGCCTTACAATTGGTCACTTGGACCTTATACAACACCAAAACATCAAAATGAACATGAAATTAATTAAAGTATCTAGGTGCACCTGCACCACTAATCAATCAATTTAGTTAACAAGTCAATCAATTCAGTTGACTAATCAGTTAATTCAGTTGACTACTCAATCAATTCAGTTAACAAATCAATCAATTTAGTGAACTTACCAATCAAACCTATTAACTCCCCTGATTCATGAGAGGAAAAGGACGCTTGTCACTCTCTCATTTTTTCAAATCCTCTCATCCAATTCTAGCCATTGATTTCTCTGACCATTTCAACCATTGATCTTCACTTCTAAAGGTCTATAAATAAAATGTTTTGCACACCTCTCAGAGATCTCTCTCATTTTTCATAAATTTATGCTAGTGCAATTCAATCATTCACTTTGGGAGATTTAAAGTTATGCTATTGAGCTAAGCAATCCACATATCAAAGGAGCACATCCATTGGAGTTCGGGTGCACTTCAATACACTCGATCGATGAGGTTAAATTTGTGTGCAAAGGAAGGTGTACTTGTTTGATTGGTTTATTTGCATTAGTTCATCGCTGTATTGTAAATTTATACCATTACAACTTTATCGCGTATAAGTTAAATATGCACCTATCTCTCGATGTATTTTAGATATATTTTTCTAAATATAGGTATGCTAGTTTTACTTTATTTTATTTACTTTAGAACTATTTAAGAATTATTTTCTTGAATATCTCCCATTTCCTCTTCCTATCATACAATTCATTAAAAGTAACCAGGTTCCTTATCACATCCTCATCATAAAGAATTTGATGGGAGATGCCCATCTTAGTCAAGATCACTTGTCTCACAAAGTTCATATGACCTTCAGGGTCACAAACTCTTTCAACACTAGATTCCAAAGAGTACTTGGCCTTCAAATAGGCCTGCAGTGCCTCAAGAGTGTCCGAACCAATTGACCAATCTCCAAAGATAGTGGTATTAGGCAAAAAGGTGCATGTCTTCTACTTTTTCATCACTTCCTTTTCCCTCCACATCATTTGCCACATGAATTCAAAGAATGCAATTCTGTTAGAAACAAACTTTGGCAATTTGTGAGGTGGTTGGGGGAAATCCTATACCCTAATTATTGTGTGCTCTGGTAGGAAGAACCAATCAACATAATTGAAAGTATGACCTTGCTTTGGTTTATGTGCAAGAGGTCTCAGAATTACCCTAATTTTTGGTGACAATCTGGGGACCCAATTACCAAAAGAATTCATTATTTTCACATAAAATTCATTATGAAATACATTATAGTTACCAGTCTGGCAATGAGAATCCCACATGTAACACCAACATTGAGTAGGCATTCTTTGCCTTGTCTTGTCAATCATGTTGATGTGCATTTTACTTGACCATTTACTCCTATTTTGATATAGGATCAGGTGGCAAACCAAAGAATAAAACTTGAAGTTCATGGGTTTCTTATCTTCCTTCATATTGATGAATCCATCATGTATTTTCTTTCCGATATATGAGGCAAAATCATACTCAATGTTCACCTCTGAATTTTGTATCTTCATAGCCATCATCATCAAATTAATTGGCATCCTCTGATCAACATCAATTCCCAGTACTTGGCACAATGCATAATAGGTCCATTTGAAATAGACTACAAAATCTTCCATAGGGAATGGTTTGACTGCATTGGAAGGAATATCAACTATCTTGTTGTTTGCACCTCTTCTCATAAATATCAACAGCTCATCACTTCTGAGTGTTCTTCTCAAACTTTTGTATTCTTGTTCAATCTTTTGTAGGTCAATTTTGGTGAGATCTTGTTTGTTCAACATAAAACAGTCAATTATAGCATTTCTATCAATTCTCAATAGAGAAGATCCATTTGGCAACCTTACTGTTTTAGTAGCTGGGTGGTAGTGCAGTACCAAAGTACGAAGCGGTTCCACATCCACGAATACATTTGAAACAATTAGCTTGGCCAAATCTAGCTTCCATGGATTGCCCACCAGTCCTTGACCATCCTTCTTCTGACAGAAATACCAAAATAGTTTCCATCCAAAAATGGGAATTATGGCATCCCTACAACCCTCAGTGTGAGGCCTACCTTTTTCATCCTCGTACATTTGACTATTTACTTTATTGTTGCTGATACATTTAGACTTGTGGGACTGTTGATCCTAAATTCCTGAACTATTAGACTTTATGATGCATGCGGATTGTTATGCTTAGTATGTTTACGATGTGTTAGACCTGGATATTTCTTAACTGATGATGTTAGATAGATGCTTTATATTATGATGTAAAAAGGAAAACTAATTGGGTGATGTTAGATAGATGCTTTATATTATGATGTTAAAGGAAAACTAATTGGGTGATGTTAGATAGAAATTCGTTTATATTATGATGTTAAAGGAAAACTACTTAGGTGATGTTAGATAGAAATTGGTTTTGCGATTTAATCTTGGGAATGGATGTTTGAAATGACGAAATTAGGGTCTAAATTGTAATGTGATTTCCTTAATGCTTAAGTGAACTTGTGATATTTTATGCGAGTGTATGTTTTTAATTTGCCTCGGCTATTATATGTGTGTGTGTGTGTGTGTGTGTGTGTGTGTGTGGAAATTAACTTTGCAATTGAGTGCGCAGGTATTTCTAACAAGCCACAAAAATTGAAGATCAGTCCACACACGATGTTGTAATCCCTTGTGAAGCCGATATAGTTCCACGAGGAACCAAGATCAACTCTGTGTATGATGAAATTCTGTAATGTTGGTTTGCATGTTGTATATCGGGCTAAGTTACCCCTCTTTTAATTTGAATTATAATTTGTGTTGTAAGAATTTTGTCTTTGAATTTCATTTTTAAAATTTTAAATTTGGAGACCCTTTTCATGTGTTTTAACTTGACCCTAGTGCTCTAACTAGACTAAACTTGACCCTAGGTTCTACCCCATGGGTCTAGGGACCTTTTTAACTTGGGTAACCCTTTGTAAACCTCCATATGGTCACCTTAACTTCACACTAAATTTAAGTGACGAAATTGGAGGCATGGGAGGGAGAGGATGAGTGGTACCAACACTCAACCCCATCCCTTTTCACTTCCCAAGGTTGGAGTTGTCTCCAAGACCCACCAATTGAGGAGGACTTGACTCCAATTCTCTCTCACAATTGGTGAGAGTACCCTTGGAGTTGTGTGGTCCCTCTTGAGAGGAAAGGAAGGGGACACATGTGTCACCCATTCCCTCTTAAGCTCCTCTTTTCTCTCCCACATGTTTGAGAGAGGACAAGTGGTAAGGGGTGAGGGAGACTTAGGGATGGGTGAGTGACATGTGTGAACACCCATCCCATGGGACTTGCTTGTAGTGGGGAGGAAGAATGAGGAGGTGACAAGTGTCACCTCCCCATTCCTCTAAGATCATGGGTTGGGCTTATTTTAATCCCACATGGAGAAGGTTATGGGTTGTTGAATTTTTGAGAAATTTTAATTGTTTTGATTTTCACTTTGGGGAAAAAGATAGAGAGAGAGTTTTGTGGCTTATGTTGGAGGAAAATTTGGAGAAGCTCTACATCAACCTTCTTCCATAATTGGGATTTTAAAGGTTGGCTTCAAGGCTAAGGCCTTCCCTTTGTATTTTTATTTGCTTGCAAGATGCATATGTGTGAGATTTATTTTCTTGAGTTGTATTGTTATTGTGGGGAAAATTTGTAGGGTGTTGTAAGAGCCTCTCCCACTTGGGAGAAGATGCTCAGCAAGTGTGGGGTAGGGGAGGAGTGATCCTCCTCGGGGTCATTACCTTGTTTTTGTGGTGTTGTAAGCCTTGAGGGCAATATATGTGATTTTGAGCAATATGAGACATGGCTTGAGAGCCAAAATATGGAAACTTTTGGAAATTGTGTTAAATGTGTTGGCTTGAGGCCATAAGAGGAATTTGTATTGGGATATTTTGTAGGAGTGGCACTCTTGAGTTGAGTGTGTCCACTCCCCTACCCCTTTAAACTCACCTTGGTTGAGTTCATGTGTTGTGATTATCCATGGGTGTATAAAATTATGTTTTAGTTGTTTTGAATGCCTGGTTGTGAAGTGGAATGAGTTCCCAAGTGTTTGGGTGACCTCCCTAGCTCGGGGTGACCCTCTTGCGGGTCTATGGTAGGAAGGAGAGCAAGATGTGTGGTTTTCTTTCCCCTTGTTGTGATATGCAGGTTCATTGGAGCTAAGTTTGAAGTTGGAGAAACTCCTTGTTCTTGGAGTTAATATTTTATTTTCCTTTACTCTTTAAGCTCTTGAGAGAGAGCTTGGCCTTCTTAGAAGATTTTACCATTTTGTTAGTTGTCAAAGATGAGAACTTGGTTCTCTCTTTTGTTGTAAAATTATATTTTTTCAAGTAGTGTGAAAGTCATTTTTTCCATTGTATTGAAAGTTATAAATTGTTGTTTTATTCCTTATCCTTCAAAAAAATTGAATGAAGAAAATTTGTTTTATAAGTCAATTCATTTGTATGGAATTTTTAAGAATTGTCAAATAGAAGAGTTGTGGTTTTAATTTTTAGATAAACAAGAAAATTTGCAATTTAGTTCTATAAAAAAAAAATAGTGTTGTTGTGTAATAGAAGTGTTTATTTATTTGCATTTGTTCTTTCCTTTAAAAAGAAAATATCATTATTACAATGATTATAATTTGATGAAAGAAATGAGCTCCTTGCCTTATAAAGACAAATTGAATAAAACAAAATACATATATTTCCTTATTGTTTATAAAGAAAATTTGTATGTGAATTGAAGGAAGATTATAGTTGGAAATATAAAATTATATATATTATGTGTTTTAAATGAATGTATTTACATGATTTTAAAATATGAACTATTTTCATTAATTTTGTAAATCAAATTTGTATATGGCTATATTTTATTATTAATTAAACTGTGATTTGTATCAATTTGTGTTTCTGCAGTGTGTATATATATATACATATATGTTTATATATTAATAGATAAAATCCATTGAAGAAAACAAATAAACGTTGAGTAAATAAAATACAGTGAATAAACTGTGTTTAGGAATGGTAGATCACAGCTTCCTTTTAAAAAAAAATAATGTATGGAGTGGTGGGGGGTTCGAACCTCCCCCATCATCGACCTTGAATTCAGTGGGAATGTGGGGAGGGGGCAAAGCCCCCACCCACATCCCCACACCCCCCGCTGCTGTGTAAAACCCCCACAGATGTCTGCCAAAGACTCCGTTGTGACATCCCTCTACACCCCCTGCACACTACACATCCCCCGCGGACCTTCCCTCCTCCGTGGCCACCGTCTACCCCCCTCTGTGGCCCTTCCACCACCGCTGACTCCTCCACCCTCCTCTGCGGCCACCATTCCCTGCGGCCTCCTCAATGCCACCGCCGCCCTCCACAAAACCTGCCAATAACACAAAACAAACTAAAAATTAGGGTTTTAACATCTTTATAAATGAAAACAAAAATAAATATATACATCTTTTTATTAAAAGAAATTCTAGTGTATAAACAAAATAAGAACATATATATATATAAATATAATATTATTAATATATATTATAAGTATCGTAGAATATAGAAAAAAGCAAATATGGAAGGAGCGAAAAAGTAGGTAGAAGGATTTTGCACAGTGAAAGGTGGCGAAAAAAGTGAAGGAGGAGAAGCGATATGCAAACTAAAAGAGGAGGCACCATTCACCGCAACAGGAGCGAACGCAGTCCCGATTAACAAAATAAGGGGAAGCTATTCAGATTTTACCAAAGGGCAGATAGATACGCAGCACGAGGAAGAGGTGACAATCGATGTTAAAGACAAAGTGGATAAAGACATAAATGCGCTAGAACAAATAGCTCTGATAGGAAGGGTGATAGGAAGAAACAAATCCAAACAACAGATCAAGGAATGGATTGAAGAAAACTAGACAAAAGCAGAAATGATTCATTTCATACCCAAACAATTCTTTGTGGTCGATTTCCAAGAAGAAGCTGAAAGGGATAAAATTCTAGATAATGCGCCATGGAAAATAGGGCTGGATTATATTTACACATAGAAATGGAGGCCGAATTTTAATCCAAATACTTCGATCCTTACAAGGAACCAATATGGATAAGATTATACAATTTACCATTTGAATATTGGTCAGGAGGTTGTCTATACCAAATTGGAGATACCTTAGGAAATATAGTAGAGTTGGATATTGGAGATAACGACTCAATTTATTTTGCCAGAATTAGTTTAATAGAAATCAACAAGATTCCAAGAAAGATAATGCTGATCACTTCAGCAGGGACCTGGGAACAGGTTATAAAAATCGAGGAGAGAAAATATTTCTGTCTTGAATGCAGAAGCAGAAGACATATGGAAAAAGGATGCCCTAAAATCCTTGCCGGGAAAAGAGTAGATGACAATAGGGACAAGAAGGAGAAACTGAAGCAAACAGAAAAGGAAAAGCAAGGGATTCAGGGCATAGGAGGAGACAAAAATACTAGTAGAGTCTTCAAACAGAAATCATAATTCTCCAATTCTCCAAGAAAATGAGTCACCAACGTCAGACACAGAAACAAAATTAGAGGCTCGACATATGGAAATCATGAAGAAACTTGAGGAGGGACATAATGCTTCATTGGAAGAATTCAAGGACTCGGCAAGAGTTGATAGGTAGGAAGAAAAAGATGAATACAGTCCAGAGATAGTTAGAGAGACTCTAGAAGCAGAAAAAGGGCCTAACGATGATTGGTTAGATGAAGAAGAGGCTATTGAGGATAGAGAGGAACTTGGAATTATCGACCCCGACACATCAGCCAAACTGGAGCAAGAGGAACTATGGGCAATGGAAAGAAGTTGGGAAGGAAAACGGATAAGGAGAAAAGAGAGGAGTATGCGGCAGACAAAGGACTTCCGAGCATCAAGAAATACATGCTAAGATTCAAGGGAGGAAACACCTCCCTTGGGAAGCCATGAAGATACTTTCATGGAATGTTAGGGGCTTAAACGCCCCTAACAAAAGGCGCGCAATCAAGTGCCACCTCTCTAAGTTAATGTTGGATATAATTTTATTACAAGAAACCAGATTGATGAAGGAAGAAGCGGAGAAGTTTACACAGCATTGTAGGCCTTTAACAGGTATTTTCAGTGAACCCAGGTGTACTGCAGGAGGTGTGGGCCTAATGTGGAACCCTTCCAAGGTAGATGTCAAGGAAGTAGAGGTAAGTCAAAGTTGGATAATAGGAAAAGTCATTTTATATCATGCCAATACTTCTTTCTGGATTTGTTATGTATATGGGCCAACCAAGACAGAGGAAAAAAAGGAAGTTTGGAATAGCATTTTAGGTAAAATGCAAGGGCTTGGTGAAGAAAGGGTGATTCTGGGAGGAGATTTTAATGCAATTCTAAATTTGGAAGAAAAAAGAAGAGGTTTGAGAACAGTAAACAACACAACAAAAGATTTTAGGGAGTTTGTTGAAGAAGGAAGGTTAATTGATTTCCCTCCTAAAGAAGGAAGTTTTACATGGACTAATAGGAGGGAAGGCTTTACAAACATAGCTGAAAGATTAGATAGATTTCTTTCCAGTTTGAACTGGTTGGAAACAGATTTAGGAATTGAATCAAGCATTTTGCCATGTTCTTTGTCAGACCATTACCCCATAAAGCTCGAAATAGGCTAGTTACTTAAGCCGAAAAACTCATATTTCAAATTCAAAAAAATGTGGTGGCGAAATGAGGAACTGATAGAGTGTATAGGGAAATGGTGGTTAGAGATTCCAGGAAAGGGAGGATCGGTAAGCTATGTTTTTTGTCAAAAGTTAGCACATGTTAAAAAGAGATTGAAGGAATGGAACAAAAACACTTTCAAAGACATATTTGCAAAAAAAAACAAAGTAGAAGAAGAATTGGACAGGTTAAATCAGAAAGTTATAAGGGAGGGGATGTTTCAAAATGATTACAAAAAAGAGAAAGATCTTATGGCCGAATGGGACGAATTGTTAGCTAGAGAAGAAGAATATTGGAGAAGTAAAGCCAGAGAAGTGTGGCTGGAAGTAGGTGACAAAAATACAAAATTTTTTCACAACTCAGTCAAATCTAGAAGAATGGCGAACAAAATTTCAGAGTTGACCATTGGGAATGGTATTATAATAAACAAAAAAGAAGAAATTGAAAAAGAAATAGTCAGCTATTTTCAAGCTTTTTTGGCACCAGAGGAGGGTTTTGATTGGTTAAACATAGAACAAGCCACAAATTACATAGATAAGATATTAAACGATGAAGAAAAGGAAGCATTGGAGAAGCCTTTCATAGAGGAAGAAGTCAGGAAGGCAGCATTCCAATTACACCTGGATAAAGCGCCAGGCCCGGATGGTTTTCCCGCTCTTTTTTATCAAAAGTGTTGGCCTATTGTGGGTAAGGAGGTCTGGAACATTCTAGAAGACTTCAGAAATAAGAAAAGATTTGTAAAAGATATAAACAATACAGTAATTGCACTTATTCCAAAAAAATTAGAATGCAGGAGGGTTAGTGATTTCAGGCCAATCTCATTATGTAACACGGTTTACAAGATTCTCGCCAAGACAATCGCTAACAGACTAAAACTAATTTTGGGGAGAATTATTTCAGAAAATCAAAATGGATTCACGCCAGGAAGAGAAATTGCGGACAGTATTATCCTAGTTAACGAAGTTATCCACTCAATCAATCAAAACAGACAAGAGTATGCTAATCAAGTTAGATGTGAGCAAGGCGTACGACAGGGTTAGATGGAACTTCCTTCTAAAGATTTTAGAGAAAATGGGCTTCATCAAGTCATGGCTTGAAGGCATTTACCAGTGTATTTCCACTCCACGAATGTCAGTAGCAGTGAATGGATCGCTGTGTGGTTTTTTTGAGATATTACAAGGGTTGAGACAAGGTGATCCGTTATCCCCGTGCCTTTTCATTTTAATGGCTGAGGCAATGGGGAAAATGATTCAACATTGTCAAAGATCAGGGGGATGGAAAGGAGTCAAGGTAGCTTGAGGATTAGCACTAGTTACACACACTCAGTTTGCAGACGACACTTTACTATTCGGGGAAGCTAACCCAGCAGAAGCAGAGGCGATCTGAAGAGTGTTAGACACTTACACGAATCTATCAGGGCAGGTGGTAAACAAAGAGAAGACAAGAATGTTTTTCTTCAATACCTCTCGAAGATGGCAACACCAGATATCACAAATCCTGGGATGCCAAGTAGATACCTTACCAACCAAACACTTAGGGGCTCCTATGTTCAGTGGACAGAACAAGTCTCAGCTTTGGGAGGAAGTAATTGCTCAGTCTAAGAATAAAATGGACACTTGGAAAGGAAGATGGTTAACATTAGCAGGTAGGATTACCATGCTAAAATCAGTGCTAGGGGCAGTCCCGATCCATATGATGTCCTGCCTTCAGGTTCCAAACAAGGCCAGAGCCAACTTGGAGAGTAGTTGGAAAAAGTTTCTATGGGAAGGATTAAGAGATATTAAAAGAATACCATTAATTGGATGGGACAAAGCCACGTGCCCCTTAGAAAAGGGAGGGATGGGAATGAGAGAACTGAAGCTCCAGAATGAAGCACTGGGAGCTAAATTGGTATGGAAATTGGCAAAATAACCACAGAAACTTTAGTGCAGAATAACGCAAAGCAAATATTTAGATGATTCAGATCCCAATAGAATTTCGACCATAGCAAATCCAGGGGGCGGCTCGCCAATATGGAATTTCATCAAAAAATGCAGACCGATAATTTTAGATCATTTGACGTGGAGTATTAATAATGGGAGAAACGCTAACTTTTGGATGGATTCATGGGAAGGATGGCCGTTGCTAGATAGCTTGCAAGAATTATCAGGGTTAAGAGAACAAATGATTCAGGATAGAGGAGAAAAGGTGGCGGACTACTTCGAAGGAGAAGACGAGGAAGGCTTAGTCAGATGGGTGGATCCTAGTAAGTACAATGTAGATACAGACACCAAAAAGAAGTATGCAGAAATACTTAATGAAAGAAAAATTTAGAAAAACAATGACAGCGATGAGATCATTTGGTGTGGTGCAAAGTCTGGACAATACACAGTTAAGATAGGATATCAATTATTGAAGTCAGACAGAGAAAGTAATTTATCAGATCACTGGCCAAAAAAGATTTGTTGGGACAACCAAGTTCTGCCCAAGGCAGGAGCCTTTCTTTGGATGGTGCTTCATAGAAGTATTCTAACAGGGGATAGGTTGCAGAAGCTAGGGATCTCTGGCCCAAGCAGATGTACACTGTGCAAGCAACATGAAGAGACTCTTGACCATTTCTTTTTGAGATGCCAGGTAGCTGAGAAGGTATGGACGTATTTCCTCAGCCTATTAGAATGGAAAGGAGCCATGAATCCAACAATAGTGGACTTCTTGAAAAGTTGGCCAATACTACAACGGAAAGGTTTCTGGGGGAGAATCTGGATAACTATGCCATCCATGATAATTTGGCAGATTTGGAAGGAAAGAAATCAGCGAATATTTGAAGAAAAAGAAATTTCTACAGATAAACTAATAAAGAAAATAGAAATTGGCTTAGTTGAAATACTAAACTCCAAAGCAAGTAGTAGGGGAGGCTGTAAGTTTACATGTTGGGATGAAGCAATTATGAAGTTATGGCCTGACCTTAAAGTACTGAAAGGATTGGGAGGAGGGAAGAAAACAAGAGCTCAAACAAGATGGCTGGCTCCTCCAAGGGGTAGACTCAAATTAAATTTTGACGGGGCCTCCAAAGGCAACCCGGGAAAAGCAGGATATGGTTATATTATTAGGAATGAGAGGGGAGATTTTGTCTTGGCAGCTTCGGGCGACTTGGGAGTGGCTTCAAATAATATGGCAGAATTAGAAGCACTATCTAGAGGTGTGGTGGATTGCGCCAAGAAAGGATGGACAAACATAGCAAATTGGATTTTAAAAAAAGGAGTGAAGAGAGTCAAGGACGTCCTGCAAAACATGAACTTTTCTATCAGACACATTTATAGAGAAGCAAATAAAGTCGTGGACTTCCTGGCTAACCAAGGGATCACGGGGGGAGGAAAGGACATCAGCGATTCAGACATAGCAAGCTGGAATGGGCTTGCTGCGGTACTCTGCTTAGATAAGGAAAATTCGTAGAAGGTGGATGATTTGAGGCATCACACATCTGATGGCGGAGTTTAAACAGACAAAAACTAATATTTGTTAGGACGATTCAGATATCCATGAGATGTTGATTTCTTCAGCGCGGCAATGATGAATGGAACAACAGTTTTGCATATTTTAAGCCAGTCATAGCTTTACCTAGGATTAGAATGGTGGAAGAGGTAGAGATGGCTAGAATAATGGGAGTGCAGTGCCGCTGTCTAGAGGAAGGAAAGGAGCAGCAGGTGGGGTGCCTGTTTAAACTGAAAGAAGAAGCAGCTAGAACAACAATTTTGCAAATCATTGGAGGAGGGTCGTGGAGTGGTAGTCATGTACACGATGGCCTAGTATATCAACTTTTCTTCACCAATATCTCACTGGTCATGGGCGGCTCTTTCTATGGAGTGTGTTGGGGAGCGCGGTTGGTAGCTCAAGCCAACCACACAGTGGTGATGGGGGAGATCGATTCTATTGGAGGAGACCGCACAGAGGAAACGCTGAAATCTGCCTATGCAAGGGGAATCAGATCCAAGAAGGCAAGAGATATCCTCGCTGCGTACAAAGAAGGCATCGAAAACAGGAACATGGAAACCTTCCATAAGATGCTTCAGGAAAACAAAGGGGAATTTACAGACGGACAGATAGGAAGGCTTCTGGAGACAGCGGAAGGCATTATGATGATAATGCACGAGATAATGTAATACATTGGACTGATGGGGATGTGGTTAAAGCTAAAGACATAGTAGTTTTTAGTTCTAGACTTGTAAGCTGTTTCGTATGGCATTCCGAGAAGGAATTAGCCAATAAATAAAAACAACATTTTTATTTTATTTTATATATCAAAGGGAGCCATTCCCATGATGGCACTTACCAAACAAATATATATATATATATGCCATCATATGCATTTCATATGTGGCCACTATTACAACCTGCAACTCAACAAAATCAAGAAAACAAAAAAATGAGAGAATGAGAAAATGAGAAAAAGAGAAAGAAAGATAAAAGTGAAAACAAAGAGGAGAAAAAAATGCATGAGTTTCAAAATAGGGCTAGAGTTTTTGACATAAAGAAAATAATATTTTATTGTTGGCAGAATTCAGGGCTAAGAGTATTAATTAAAATTTAATATTCCTTTAATCATGATTGGGGTAAATTTAATTAACAAAATTAAATTAGACATTGATTTAAACCCAGAACGGGAACCTAGTAAACCTATTTAAACGAAGTTAGTAAATCTATTTTATGAGATCTGATCTACCAAGAAATTAGGAATAATGTAAACAATGCAGATATAACTCTGATTGATAGAGAACATGAAGGAGAACAAATTGTTCGAACTTAATTGAAAACATATAAAATTATCAAGAACGTCAAGGAGAACAAATTGATCAAACCTAGTTGAAAAACATATAAAATTGTAGAGAACGTGAAAGAGAATCAAATTGATCAAATCTTGTTGAAAAACATATAAAATTGTAGAAAATGTGAAGGAGAACAAATGATCGGACTTTGTTGAAAAATGTTCAATTAACTTAATCAACTATATTACCAATGCAACTAGTGAGATGTAAGTAATTTATTAATCCAAATCAGTAAACCTTTTGATTAAAATTAGTTTTAGTACAATAAACCCTACTCACACCCGTGAGGTGTTATGATGCCAGATTTTCCCAGAATTTAGGGTTTAGTTAGGTTAGTGAAGTTTAACCATGTTTGGGATTATAATATTGTTTTCACCAAGTATTGTCATTTAATTTTGGTATTTTATCATTCCCGCATGCATTTGATTTTTGGCTATTGATTTTGACTTACGTCAAAATCCCTTCATTCACATAGGTTGACTTAGGGTACGATCATTGATCCTAACCCTATTGGTGATGTTAGCTGTGTCACGTTGACCCCCTAGTTGGCCTTCATTGCGATTGGTATGTGCATGTACACGTATTACCCCGTGTTTAACTATTTTGTTTATGCCTTAAGCGTAACACCACCGAGTACGCTTACATGTGCGAAGGGGTTTCTAGGGAAGCGTGGAATTTTTTTTGATATTTCGTGTCATGACCACATGATAAAAGTGGACATGACACATGTGATGCATGTTGTGACTACATGGGAAACATGGGCATGACACTCAGCAACATCCCTAAATACTTTATTTCGACCTTTGTCAATTGAATTGGTAAAACATCTAGCAAAGATTGCTGCAGTGATCTTTTCTTAGGGGTAGGATCAGGCTTACTGGTCTTACTTGTGGATTCATACTTCTTGCATGCCATTATACAAACTAGGGTTTTGCAACTCAAGTAAATGCATGGAGAATTGAAACAAAGCAAAGATTCTTCAAACTTTCTTGCAGAGAATGTAGAGATGGACTTACTTGAACAATTCAAAGCTTGCTAAGAATAGACTGAACTGGGCGCCTTCTCTAAACCAATCTACAATCTCTGAACTAAGCAAATCCTGAGATATTTCCAAATTTTATCAAGCCAGAATGTTCATCATTCCACTATTATTTTTGGTTCGTGCCATGAGATTATAAAATCTCAACATTCAATTCATTTCAAATATAAGCCCTTGATCAAATTTGATCCAATGATCAGATAAAATGACAAGATCTTTCAAATCTCTTGGTAGTCCCACACCCACACTAAGTATGTTTACTCATTTATTATCATTACCGCACTACCACAGAGCTTGTTTAAACCGGTCATGGGATGGCGATAAGCTTCAATGCCTTTTGTTTGCTTTTCTTGATTATCGCCAACCCTCAGGCCTTATGCTCAAACAAAGTGGGATTGCGGGGCTTATAGCCCCCTTTATTCCATTTTCTTCCATTACTATCAATATGTAAGTGCATGGTCTCATTACTGTGGTGAGATTATGTTTCCAACTTTTATTGCTTACTACCTTGCTAGAAACATTCTTTGAAAGCCATCGTGGGAGCCCGATAACGTTTTAGGGTTTTAAAATTTTGTTCCAACATAAGTAATGGTTGTTTTAATATGTAAATAAGGGTAATCCTTACCTATATAATAATTATTATGTTTTTCAATATAATGTGTATTTTTTTTTTTTTTTTCAGATATGTATTGATAAACTCCAAGAAGGGGATAAAGTTAGGGTGTTGGATCTGTGTGATGGTATTGTTGTGGGCATTAGATCTATGGGAGATGCAAATGTAAATATTTTAAAGGTCACAAGTAACATACAACTTGCTTATGAAGACAAAATAGATGGAGCTATCCATCTGAAAGAGAAAGAAGGAACCTTCACATGGTGGCCACTAAAATATTTGCAATAAAGTGTCCAAGTTAGCGGGCTCCCACGATGGCTTTCAAAGAACATTTGTGGCAAGATGGTAAGCAATAAAAGTTGGCAACATAATCTCACTGCAGCAATGAGAACATGCACTTTTGAGTTGACGGTAATGGAAGAAAATGGAATAAAGGGGCCTATAAGCCATGTGATCTCACTTTGTTTGAGCATAAGGGCTAAGGGTTGGTGGTAATCAAGAAAAGTGAACAAAAGGCATTGAAGCTTATCGCCATCCCATGACTGGTTTAAACAAGATCCACGGTAGTGCAGTAATGATAATAAATGAGTAAACATACTCAGTGTGGGTGTGCGACTACCGAGAAATTTGAAAGACCTCATCATTTCATCTTATCGTTGGATCAAATTTGATTAAGGGCTTATATTTGAAATGAATTGAATGCTAAGATTTTATAATCTCATGGCATGAACCAAAAATAATGGTGGAATGATGAATATTTTGGCTTGATAAAATCTAGAAATCTCTCGGCATTTGTTCAGTTCAGAGATTGTAGATTGGCTTGGAGAAGGCGCCCAGTTCAGTCTATTCTTAGCAAGCTTCGAATTGTTCAATCAAGTCCATCTCTACATTCTCTACAAGAAAGTTTGAAGAAACTTTGCTCTGTTTCAATTCTCCATACATTTACTTGAGTTGCAAAACCCTAGTTTGTATAATGGCACTCAAGAAGTCTGAATCCACAAGTAAGACTAGTAAGCCTGATCTTGCCCCTAAGAAAATATCACTACAACAATCTTTGTTAGATGTTTTACCCAATTCAATTGACAAAGGTTGAAAGAAAGTATTTAGGGATGTTGCTGAGGGTTGTCGAGATGCCATAATTACCATTTCTGGCTGAAAACTGTTATGGTACTTCTGTCAGAAGAAGGATGGTCAGGGATTGGTGGGCAATCCATGGAAGCTAGATTTGGCCAAGCTAATTGTTTCAAATGTATTCGTGGATGTGGAACTACTTCGTACTCTAGCACTGCACTACCACCCAGCTACTAAAGTAGTAAGGTTTCCAAATGGATCTTCTCTATTGAGAATTGAGAGAAATGCTATAATTAACTGTTTTATGTTGAACAAACAAGCTCTCACCAAAATTGACCTGCAAAAGATTGAACAAGAATGCAAAAGTTTGAGAAGAACACTCAGAAGTGATGAGCTGCCGATATTTATGAGAAGAGGTGCAAATAATAGGATAGTTGATATTCCTTCCAATGCAGTCAAACCATTCCCTATGGAAGATTTTGCAGTCTATTTCAAATGGACCTATTATGCATTGTGCCAAGTACTGGGAATTGATGTTGATCAGAGGATGCCAATTAATTTGATGATGATGACTATGAAGATACAAAATTCAGAGGTGAACATTGAGTATGATTTTGCCTCATATCTTGGAAAGAAAATACATGGTGGACTCATCAGTGTGAAGGAAGATAAGAAACCCATGAACTTCAAGTTTTATTCTTTGGTTTGCCACCTGATCCTATATCAAAATAGGAGTAAATGGTCAAGTAAAATGCACATCAGCATGATTGACAGGACAAGGCAAAGAATGCCTACTCAATGTTGGTGTTACATGAGGGATTCTCATTGCCAGACTGGTAACTATAATGTATTTCATAATGAATTTTATGTGAAAATAATGAATTCTTTTGGTAATTGGGTCCCCAGATTGTCACCAAAAATCAGGGTAATTCTGAGACCTCTTGCACATAAACCAGATCAAGGTCATACTTTCAATTATGTTGATTGGTTCTTCCTACTAGAGCACACAATAATCATGATATATGATTTCCCCCAACCACCTCACAAATTGCCAAAGTTTGTTTTTGACAAAATTGCATTCTTGGAATTCATGTGGCAAATGATGTGGAGGGAAAAGGAAGTGATGAAAAAGTAGAATAAAGGCACCTTTTTGCCTGATACCACTATCTTTGGAGATTGGTCAATTGGTTTGGAAACTCTTGAGGAGCTACATGCCTATTTGAAGGCCAAGTACTCTTTGGAATCTGGTGTTGAAAGAGTTTGTGACCCTGAAGGTCATATGAACTTTGTGAGACAAGTGATCTTGACTAAGATGGGCATCTCCCATCAAATTCTTTATGATGAGGATGTGATAAGGAACCTGGTTACTTTTAATGAAGTGTATGACAGGAAGAGGAAATGGGAGATCCTCAAGAAAATAAATTCTTAAACTACTGATCACATGATATATTTTACTTTAGAACTATTTAAGAATTATTTTATAGTTTTAGTTTTTTAAAATATACGTTGGCCATATTTTTGTTTTTGTTAACAACATAATAAATAAAATCATGTATAAACTAAATATATAGAATATACAGTAAGTGTTTTAAATTTAAAATATATCTGACATAGTTTTATTAAATTAATTGACATAATAATAAAGCTGACATAAAGTAAAAAATCTATACAAATACAAGTAATAGTCAAACATAAATCACAAAAATATGAAATGAAATAAGGTAGAGAAAAAGAATACTGGAGAAGCCAAGGAATTATTTGAAGGTAATTGCATTATATTTTATACAATTTTGTAAAAAAGTTTCAATTTAATTTTCTTTTCTTTTCTCCAAAATGAAATTTAATTTCTTGTTTTTCTTTTATTTACTATTGAGTTATTTTAATGAAAATACTCCAAATTAATATGTTACCTTTTATTAGGGTTACTATCATATCAAATAAATAAGGATCAAAGTATATTCCTCAAGGGCAGAAGTTATTCCAAGTAAGTGCATTATATTTTATACATTTTACTATAAAGGCTTCAATTTATTTGTTTATTTTTTCTAGAGAATAAAATTTAATTTCTTGCTTTCTATTATTGACTTTTTTTTTATAAAAACTAACTACGATAAAATGATATTTTATAAATACATTTTATTAAGGCTTAAATTATATTTTATAAAATATCCTAAAATATTAGAATTAACAAATTTTTTGGCAAGGTTAAATTCTCTAATGGTTAAAAGGCTTCAATTTAATTTTGAGACACTCATTAACATAGCCGTGGATAATTAGGTGAGCTTCTGAAATGATAGATCCCTCGTAAAGAGTGTGTCGTAAGGCAAAGACCTTGATTTGAGATAACATTCATAGCCAATGACAATAGGAATGACAATCACATAGCAAGCCATTTGCAAAAATGAATCACCTAACACAGATAGTTCACAAAATCCATTTTCACACCAAAAGCCATATGACTGGCTAAGTCACCTTGGTAGAAAAAGACCCAACATAACTGAACAAAAAAGGCCACCAGAGCCCTACAATGAAGGCAAAATGATCTACTAGCCAAAGCCATTATCCAAAGTGGAGACAATCTTCAAACAACTCTTTGATGTATCTTGTCCAATGATCTTCAACTCTTCACAATTTGCACCAAGTAACCAAAATCCATCTACTGTAGTACCATGCGGCTATTATCCAACACCATGCCAATACTACCTAACCTATGAGGATAATACCAAAGCTTCAATTAGCACATCCTATGCACAAGATATATGGTGAAGCATATGTTGGGACAAGACTATGGATTAGAATTGGGGTAAAACTATCCTTGTAGTTGGCTTAAATCAGTCTTTGGGAATTTTTCATTGACTTCCTTAGTTTGTTCCTTAATGTCAATCCAGGGATCGTAAGCTCATGAAAGATGTTGGGGCTATATGCCTAAGGGCTGAAGATAATGAGCTAAGTGAGAATGATATGTAGCTGAATATGTAGAATGGCTTAAAATGGAAATCTAGTTTAATAACTCTATTTCTGCTCTGTGACAGGAACTGTGCTAGGAAGTGTGACAAGAATTGTCACAGAGTATAAAATAATAGTAGAAAATATTTATCTAAATTGAGAATAAACACACTTTCACACTCTAATTAACAAACCATTGTTAATAGATATTAAGACTAACATAGAATGAGAATCAATTTTTAACTAGATCACAAATACCCATAAAATAATTACACACATAGAATGGGAATGCTATAGAAATGAAATCACACATTACCAAAGCAAATAAACTAGTAGAATCATCAAGTGACCCAAGCAGTAGGCCATTTCTCCCTAGTTCACCTAGTGATAAAATGAAAATATGTGTTCTATGCCGAGCTAACCATACACGCACAAAATACCATTCAAATTAAAGTGGAGAAGAAGTTAATTTGTATATTAATCACCATATATTCTAGTCCACACACACACACACACACACACACACACACACACACACACACTAATTGCTATGCAAAAAATCGATATAGTTTGGGTTTGTTTTAGCCTACAACCAACAAACCAAATTGTTTGATAGAAATAGACTTATCGGCCACTGGTCACAATTACATAACAACCTGAAAGTATTTCTAGACAAAATGATTCATCAATCATTATACTTTTAACAACTCAATTCTCCATCAATTGTCCACCCTCCATGTACTAGCAGTTGCAACCACTCCTTTAATTATCCCCTATCATTTTAATCAGGGAACAATTAGCATCATTACAGATTTTGGTATCTTTTAGTAGTTTTAATCTTCTTCTATAATTCATCAAATATCTATATTGCCTACGACAAATGTGATAGGAAGGTAGAAGAAATTGAGGGTAAAAAGGTAAATAGATGGTGCAGGAGCACCATTTGTTAAAGGTTGTCAATTATTAAAATCTAGGCTTTAGTTTTGAGTTTTACATAAAATAAGGTCTTGAAGGACCATTTATTGATGTAATAAGCCCACTAGGGGCATGACCATGTAGTGGAGGTTTAAAATAGGAAGTTTATCTAGTGAGTCTGTAATTTTCCTTAAAATTAGACATTCTATTTTAGGCAGCAAGACTATTTTTCAAGCTTTCTTTTTGAGTTATCCTCGGTGATGAAGGAGTGGGATAAGATTATATATTGTAAACACACTTTTTGATAGATATACAAGTCATAGAGGAAGGATATGAAGCTTTAGAGTGATGTAAATAACATAAAATGTCTCTTTTTGGCTATTCTAGCTCTGTATTTCATAGTTTTACTATATTTTTGTTGTTCCTTGCACCAATACGGCCTAGTACAGCCCTATGGTGCTCTGCACCATACATGTTTGGATGGGATATTGTATTAAATTTATTTTTCATATGATTTTATGGTCTGGCATCATGGTTTGTGGATTTTATGCCCATCTTTCTAAGAACACTCCAGTGACCTATGTTTTGACAGTTTGAGGGAGAAATTTCATGTTTTTGAGGGCCACGACCGTGGAAAAATTACACAAATCAGTGAAAAGGTAGAGTTTGAAGTCCTTTCACTAATCTATTCACTTGTGGAGTAGGGTAAGATGTTTTTATGAGGTTTTTGAGTGACCCTAGTGCTGTTATTTCCTATTTTTTGGAGAAATGAGGGTTTTAGTTTTGCATGCTTGAGTTTTATGAGATAAGTGAAGGTCCTAACCAAACTAATGGTGGATTATGTCTATTAGAAACACATTGAATTCTTCCAAGTGCATCTAGAGGGTTGGGAAGTAGAAGACCTCATAGTTTCTTTGCAAATGTGGCCTAATTAGGCCTACTGTGAAACTGTAACAGTCATGTTTTGGGGTGTTTATTACAAAGGAGTCCATATTGTATGTTGGATATGTGTTAGAGCTTGATATTGGGTACTCAAAAACCCTCTCATAGTCTTGAATGGAATCCTATAGAAAAAGTTATGCCCTGACAGTCCCATTTAGAGGGCTACAAGCAATTAGGATTGTTTTAAAAGGAACGGTAGGAAGAACAAATTGCTAAGTTGTTTTGTGAGTTTGGTGAGTGTTATTTAGTCAAATTAGTGTGGTCTAAGGTGGTTTGAAGGTTAGGCAAGTAGTCATTGCATTCTAACCATGAAATGGCACCGTTTCCTAATCCTGAAGCAATGCATTATATGAGGACAGTCAAGACAATGTATGATCAGTCAAGTGGTCAATGAAACCTTACATTTGTGTGCCTCGCCTACCTTTACATCAAGTGGTAACAGAGCATAGGAAGTAGATATCTTTAGAGTTGAAGGTTGGAGTTTGAGCAAAGTGAAATTTGAGGAGTCAAGATGCCTCCTAAAGGTAGTATAGTTGCTAGGAGAATTGATCAATAGGCTAAGGAGCTAGAAGCCTTGAAGAAGGAGATTACTGCATTGAAGTCTAAAGTTGGAGGTACCATGAGTGTAAGTGAGTCTGAAGAAGAAGAAGAAACTTCTAGTGAAGAAGAAGAGTTGGATCCAGAGGATGTGAGGATGGTAAATTTTTTGAAAGCTGTGAAAGGTGATGGACATAGAAAAATGGATTTGCCAATGTATGGAGGCAAACTAGATGAAGAGCTCTTGGACTGGATAGGAGCCATGGAAAATTACTTTGAAAGTGAAGAGATAGATGAAGATCACAAGGTGAGGAAGGCTAAAACTAAATTGAAAGGGCATGCTTTGCTATGGTGGAACTTTGTGCAAGATGAAGGATCGAAACAAGGGAAGAACAAGATCACTTCTTGGGAGAAAATGAAGGCAAAACTGAAAGATAAGTTCCTTCCTGGTGATTATAATGTTCAATTACTGAAAAGATTACAAAATCTTAGGCAAAAGGACTTAGATGTGCAAGCATACATTGAGGAGTTTTATAGGTTAAGTATAAGGACAAAGCATGAGGAGGATGAGGAAGAAAGTGTAGCTAGATATCTCAATGGCCTAAGATACAACATTCAAGATGAAATCAGTTTGTTGGCACCAAAAACAGTGGAACAATGTTTTCAAATGGCAATGAGAGTAGAAGAAAGACTCAAGAGGAGACAAGAGAAGGCAACAAGAGGAAGAGGTAGTACTTCTAGGGGCAGAGGTACATTTTCAACACCAAGACAATCCAAAGAAGATTTTGAAGATGTTGATAAGAGTAAAGAACAAGCACCTGAGTCTAGAGGAGGATGGAGAGGTGGAAGAACAATTTTTAGGGGCAGGTATGTAGATCAAGGAAAAGGTTCAAATGTGTTTTTAGGAAGGTGTTACAACTGTGGTGAGTTTGGTCATCCATCCTACAAGTACCCTAAAAATATTGGTACTACTTCAAGTGGGGGTGAAAGAAGAGGTGAAAAGAGAGTCCAAATTGTGCAAGAAGAGAAAGGAGAAAGTGTCAATTCTTCAAGTCATGTTGTTGCACCAGAGGTGGGTGAATCTCTGATGGTGAGAAGACAACTCTTGAAGACATCCATGGAGAAAGAGCTAATTCAAAGAAGAGCCTTGTTTAGGACAGCCTACAGATGCAAAAATAAGGTATGCAAAGTAGTGGTTGATTCTAGATGCACTGATAATATGGTATCTAGTGATATGGTGGACAAATTGAACTTGCAAAGAGTGCCTATTGCAAATCCTTATGGAGTATCTTGGATTAGTGATCATCAATCTATAGTGGTGAATGAACAAGCTATTGTTGAATTCCAAATTGGTCAGTATAGGGATCAATTTGTTTGTGACATATTGCCAATAAATTGTTGCCACATGTTGCTGGGAAGGCCCTAGCAGTTTGACAGGTCAACTATCTATAATGGAAGGAAAAACACTTATACCATAGAAAAGGAGGGAAGAACATACATATTGACTCCATTGAATGAAGAGACAAAAGGAAAAGGTGAAGTCATCATGATTGGGAGAAAGGAATATGTAAATGAAGATGAGGATAAGGGATTGACAGTCAATACCAGGAATGATGGAGTGCAGAGAGCAGATAGAAGAAATGTAAATGATTTGCAGACAGTGGCCAAGAAGAATGTCTACAAGTGGAAGAAAAAAATAAATGGAAGTGTGTCTCAGTCTAAGACAAAACAGTGCAAGTGTGAGGATCCTTTGGTAAGGCAAGAAAAGAGTGAAGGAGTATTAATTGGGATAGTCATGTGCCCTGTGGTAGTGAATATAAACAAGGAGCAGTTGAAAGGTGTCAAAGCAGAAGTTCATAAGGCTAAAAGGATGGTGGGAAAGAAGACAAAGGTTTGTGAGGTAAAAGGACAGTTAAGGGATGATGAAATTGGCAAGATAGTGAAAGAGAGGATAGTGAATCATGAGGATGGTGGGATAGAGGATAGTGATAGAACAATGGACAAAGCAAGTGCAGGTCTGACAGAGACCATTAAAATTAATACTACAGATGTTAATGAGACTGACAGAGGAGAAGGTACAGTTGACAGCAGAAAATGTGCAAATAACATGAGCATTGGAGAGTGGAATAAACAAGAAATTGTGGAGCAAGTGATGGAAGTTGATGAAATCTTGAGTAAAGGTGCAAAGAGGAATGTGACATCATAGTTTGATGAATAAAAAGATGAAAGACACCCCACAATACTGTATGACAGTCAAGCTTCAAGAGAAGACAAGAACAAAAATGACAAAGATAGAGAGAGTCAAGAACAAAGTGAACCTATTGAAGGCAAACATGAAGGTCAGAGACAAGTCAAGAACAATGGTGGACAAATTGGTAGATTCTTTCCAAGGGACTTGGAAAACTTCAAAGTTGGGATATATGGTGCAAGCGCACCATTTATTAAAGGTTGTCAATTATTAAAATCTAGGCTTTAGTTTTGAGTTTTACATAAAATAAGGTCTTGAAGCACCATTTATTGATGTAATAAGCCCACTAGGGGCATGACCATGTAGTGGAAGTTTAAAATAGGTAGTTTATTTAGTGAGTCTGCAATTTTCCTTAAAATTAGACATTCTATTTTAGGCAGCAAGACTATTTTTTAGGCTTTCTTTTTGAGTTTTCCTTAGTGATGAAGGAGTGGGATGAGATTATATATTGTAAACATGCTTTTTGATAGATATATAGGTTGTAGAGGAAGGATATGAAGCTTTAGAGTGATGGAAATAACATAAAATATCTCTTTTTGGTTGTTCCAACTCTGTATTTCATAGTTTTTACTGTATTTTTGTTGTTCCTTGCACTAGTACGGCCCTGTGGTGCTCTGTACCATACATTTTTGGATGGGATATTGTATTATATTTCTTTTTCATATGATTTTATGGTCTAGCATCATGGTTTGTGGATTTTATACCCATTTTTCTAAGAACAGTCCAGTGACCTAAGTTTTGACAATTTGAGGGAGAAATTTCATGTTTTTGAAGGCCACGACCATGGGAAAAGTACACAAATCAGTGAAAAGGTAGAGGTTGAAGTCCTTTCACTATTCTCTTCACTTGTGGAGTAGGGTAAGATGTTTTCATGAGGTTTTTGAGTGGTCCTAGTGCTGTTATTTCTTTTTTTTGGAGAAATGAGGGTTTTAGTTTTGCATGCTTGAGTTTTATGAGATAAGTGAAGGTCCTGACCAAACCAATGGCAGATTATGTCTATTTGAAACACATTGAATACTTCCAAGTGTAGAAAGAGAGTTGGGAAGTAGAAAACCTCATAGTTTCTTTGCAAATGTGGCCTAATTAGGTCTACTGTCAAACTATAACAGTCATGTTTTGGGGTGTTTGTTACAAAGGAGTCCATACTGCATGTTGGATATGTGTTAGAGCTCGATATTGGGTACTCAAAAACCCTCTCACAGTCTTGAATGGAAGCCTATAGCAAAAGTTATGCCCTAAGAGTCCCATTTAGAGGGCTACAAGCAATTAGGACCGTTTTGAAAGGAACGGTTGAACAAATTGCTAAGTTGTTTTGTGAGTTTGGTGAGTGTTATTCAGTCAAACTAGTGTGGTCTAAGGTGGTTTGAAGGTCAGGCAAGTAGTCATTGCATTCTAACCATGAAATGGCACTGTTTCCTAATCCTAAAGCAATGCATTATATGAGGACATCCAAGACAATGTATGATCAGTCAAGTGGTCAATGAAACCTTGCATTTGTGTGCCTCCCCTACCTCTACATCAATAGAGGGTAAAAACAATAGGCCTTCCCCATCTTCATCATTCCCCCTAGCTAAGGCATTTGCATGCCTTCATGCAAAAGGAGAAAGATTACAAACCAGCTAGTCTCTATAGTGTGCTAGTGATTTCTTTAGTCCAGTGCTGCTTCAACACCTATACTTGCTATTCATGCTCCTTGATAGGCATATGAAGTTCTTTATACTAAGTTACCTAATCAAGTTCTACTTTAATTTTATTGATTTCTACTGCTTGTGACCGATTAACTGAGTGTACCTCCTGTAACTGAGTTTGGAGAATGTGGTTTTCATCTTTTAGTTTGACAACTAAATCCTTTAGAGTCTAGATTTCTTCTCTCTATTTTAGCAGGGATTCCTGTTCTTCATATTCTTTCTCTATTTCTTATCTATCCTAATAAGATGACTTATCAACTTGTTCCTTAGTATTTGTATAAATATTTGTATTGTCCTCTTGTTCCATTTCCATTTGAATTTCTAGATTGGCCTCTCCTAATTTTCCCCAATATTCTCATTCCTCGGAGATGGACATGTCTCTTCTAGTATAGGGTTTTTTGTAGGCTTAGATATAGCATTTTTCTTTTTTTCATTCAAGTTTTCTTCTGTAGGTGGATTATAAGAAGTTAGAATTTTGTGCTCGTGAACAAAATCAAATTCAAGGGAACCAAGTGGACTATCAATAGTTGTTGTATCAAAGATAGAGGACTCATTTTCCTTTGTCTTATTTTCCTTTGTTCTCCTCCTTTTAGCCTACCTGTGTTCCCTACTAGCTCGACCTTGTTTCTTCAAAACCTTAGCCAAAACTTGTAAATCTAAGTCAGAATCCTTGTCTCTGAGACTAACAATACAACTAGCTACATCAACCAGGTCTTCTAATTTTCTCACAGAGCTAGTTGAAATCCCCTACTTCTTTTTACCCTTCCTATCGCAGGATTGTTGAGTAGTTGGTTTTTCAGTTAAGGGTGGTTCAGGGGACAACTTTCTTTTACAACTAGAATCAGGGATTTGTTTGCTTGGGTCTTCAACTGGTTTAATAGATAATCCTTTTGTCCTTGTAAATCTAAACCTTTGGGTGGTTTAACATTTGAGCTTCTAGTATTTGAACCCGAGGTTTCCTTAGACGGCATTTCAGGAGCTTTTCCTTTTTGGTTTGAAGGTCTAGGGCTTTTACTAGGGTTTGCTTCAAGACTTTATTCATGCCAACTAGAATGATTTTCATTGTCTGAAGAGGATTAATCTTTTGAAGAATTGTCTTCCTCTGAAGAATCGTCTCCATCTAAAGATTCTTGTTTTTCTGAGGGTTCAGGGCTACTAGTGTTATCACTCTGGTTAACAAATGAGTCCCAGTCACCAGGAGGAGAGAGTATTTTTAATTCTTGAATGATCAATAGCCTAAATAGCCCATGGTGAGCTAAAGAGTTATAGTTTCCTTTTTGAACCACTTTGCACATGCGTTGTAGAGAGCAATGTAGGAAATATGGGATATTGACTAACACACCTCTCCTCAAATGTAACATTAGTCGAAAGTGTTCAACAAAAACATATACATACCTCCCTTCACATGTAATATACTGAATTATGAACTTAGCCACATCTTTCCAATGGTTTGGAAGTGAAGCCAGTTTTGTGCCTTGCTCCCGAACCATTTCAACCGATTCTCCCCTCCACAGAAACTATTTCCTCATTGATCGTAAGTCCTCAATCTTCTTAGAATTGGCAGGAAAATACCTTTCTCCTATTGATGGCAATCCAGTCACCTCTGCAATTGTTCTAACCATTATTAGAATTGTTAAGCCCTAAATAGATGCTTGGTTATTGCGAAACTCAATGTAAACTCTTGAGCAACCTTTTTAATCATACCCCCATAGTTTCTTGAAGTAGACATCCCACTGTGCCTGTTTAAATTCCTCATAAACATTTTTGTTTTTACAAGCTTGTAATTCTTCCATGGAAGTCAGCTCATAGCAAGGACAATGGTCTCCTATCATGAGTATACCAGGAAGTTGCTATAGGAACAAAACCGAAGCAGTACCAAGAAGTTGCCACATGAGCAAAACCACTTACAGAGACAATTACCGGTGAAAATAGTAGTTAAAATGGTGTGAGGAAAGGAAAATTATGGTGAAGTGATAGGCAAGTACATTGAATGATGGATAAGAGTGAGAATTTAGTATGGAGTATGGTGAGGGTAAGGCGCATCAAGTGATCATAATGACAAGGTAAAAATATGACAACATTCCCCCTAGCTAAGCGAGGACTCATCCACGAGGCATATCACCATTTGTCAAAAGAAATAAAGATAAATAATAAATGTAAAAGAAAATTAAAATGGAAGAGATACCAAATACCGTTGATGTGTGGAACACCAAAGAATATTGACGGAGACCAAGCACCAAAAAAAAAGAAGGCCAGGTTCATGATCTCATAAAAGAAAGAGGCACATAGTGACATATAGGAATGATATGAAGTGAGGAGGATGCATCACTGAATGTGAATGATAAGAATGTCTGCACACTCCATGTGGTTGAGTAAATATGGAGAAGTGGTGTGGACTGCCAAGTTAACAGGAATTTGCAATAAGAGTATGAATACATCCACTTCAGTAAATAATCATGAATGAGATGGAAGAGGAGGGGTACTAGAATGATGTGATGTGAGAGACCACACATAAAAATGATGAAGATGGATAGGAGTTGAGTCTGACAAAACACTCATAGAAGAATAATCACATGAGGTGGATGGGCAATGGGTATACCTGGTACTGACATGGAAACTCTAGCCTAACAGCATCCTGTGATAGAGCCATTGTGGCAGAATTGATCGTGGATGGTGACATCAGCTCTAAGAATTGGAAAATAACATGCAAGAGACCGAGACATGGAATATCCAAGAGGTTCTTGTCCCGAAGGTGATAGGAAGTTCCTGACCAAAATGTGACAAGAAGTGTCAATCACTAAACTGAAATAGAATACTGATGAGACTAGCACCATTAGATCTAGAAGACCATCAGTGATGACTACAAGAGTAGAAAGTAGGTGGAAACAACAATGATAGAGATCAATGAACAATTTGTTGGAAAAATGTAATCATATTGCACCACAGAATGGGTAGTGATAGGAAGTCAACTAATTTTTTCACTTTACTTTTGATAACGACATTAGGCCACTGAGTGCTTGGTTTTCATCCCAATACCACCTAGAGGCATCAGATAAACCACTTTTCACATCTAGGATTATTATGCAGTTAAAACCTGTCAAAAACTAATTTTTCAGGAGTAAGTGACCAACAACGTCCAAAGGTTTTCATTGTTGGATCTTTTATTGCATTTTTTTAAAGTATTTTGAAAGTACCTAAGAGGCACTTGGAGAGGCGACAGGAACTCAAGTCACAACATTGAGTTCACTTGTCAAACTTGAAACACATTTTTCTTTGGAAATAGGCTACTTGTACAACTTCAAGTGATGACCATTAACAACAAGGGCCATGCGATCAGAGCCCATGGTGTGAAGCTTCACTGCACCATTGTCGTAGACAACTTCAATCCCATAAGGCCCTAACCATCTGGTGTGAAACTTTCCTTTGAAATCCTAGAACTTGGAGTCATACAATAATGCCCAATCTCCTGGCTGAAATGATTGCTTGTGGATGAAATGATCATTCCAAAGAGCACGTTGTTGTTGAACTACCTCTATATGAAAAAGAGCTTGCTGACGCATTTCATCTAAAGAATGGAGTTGCTCAATTCTTGCCTTTTGAGCATCAATAAGATTCAGACCCAATTCCAAAGTAGTACGTAAAGTTTTGATTTCAAACTCAATAGGTAACACAACCTTCTTGCCATAGACAAGCTCATAGGGTGTAAGACCAGTAGTAGTCTTCCACGTTGTCTGATAAGTCCATACTACTTCTGGAAGTCAAGCTACCCAATCATTCTGATGAAGTGCGACTGTTTTGGTAAGAATGTTATCAAGTTCCCTGTTGGTAACCTCTACTTGACCATTGGCTTGTGGATGATATGGCAAAGAATTGCAATGTTGAATCTCATATTCTCAAACCAGAGCAGAAATCAACTCAGACATGAATTGAGGACCCTGATCAGTTACAATTTCCTTGGGTACACCAAATCTTGTGAATATTTCAGTATACAGAAAATCAGTGACCTTCGTATCCCATGCATGCTTCAATGCCACTACTTCGACCCATTTAGTAACATAATCTATGCAAACCAAGATGTATTTTTTGTTTCTAGATGGAGGATTGATTGGCCCCACAAAATCTAAACCCCATTTTTCAAAGGGTTCAATAGATAATTGGGGTTGCAAGGGCATTTCATCAGAGTGCGTGGGTTAGCCCATGCATTGATACTTGTCATAATTTTGCACATATTGCTTGCAATCCTTGTGAATTGAGGGCCAATAATATCCAGCAGTAACAATCTTATTAGCGGTCCTTTGAGATGCAAAATGTCCACTACATGGCTCAGTATGACATGCGCGAAGTATGTTGAAGACATCATCTTCAACCACACAATGACGCATGACATTATCAATGCTAGTGCAAAACAAAAGTCCATTAATCCATGTGTACTAACCACTTAGTCCAACAAGTTTCCTACGATCTCTCAGAGAGAAGTGCATGGGAAACTTGCAAGTGACCAAGTAGTTTGCAATGTCAGCAAACCAAGGGCTTTTGACAAAGATGATGGAAAGGTGTTCATCTAGAAAGGCATCATCAACTGGAATAGGGTCATCTTTTCTTTGTAACCTAGATAAGAAATATGCAACCACATTCTCACGACCAGGCTTATCAAGTATAGTAATAATACATTAAGTAGAGTCTTATTTTATGTTTGTATATACTTTGTTATTATACATACATATATTCATACATTTATACTTTTTATAATACATTAATGCTTAAACATATATATAAAATACACACTTTTTTCTATTTCTATATATATTATTACTAATATACATATGGTGCTTACTTATTTTCATGTTTATGTTTAGGTATATATATCTATATAAATATAGTTTTTATATGTTTTTAGTTATCCATATGTTTATATTTATCTATATTTTTAGACTTCGTATTATATATAATAATATAATATATAAATACATAAACATATAATTAATACGTACTTATACAACTATATATATAGTTGTTTCTATATTTTTGTTGCTCTCTCTCTCTCTCTATATATATATAAATATATATATATATATATATATATATATATATATATATATGTATATGTTTGTACTAATATAGTTATTTGTATGTATTTTAAATACTCTCTTATCTATATTTTTAACCCTTTGCTTCCTTTGCTTGCTTTCTTCTCCCCTCCCTCTCGTTCTCCCCTCTTTTACCCCACTCTCTCTCTTCCCCCCTCCTCTCCTCAAGCCTTCCTCAGAGCCCCTCTCTTGTCTAAAGACACCCTCCTCCTCTTCCATCCTCTCAAACCTTCCCCTCTCCTCTCCCTCCCCTGTGTCCCCTGCCCCTCCTCCTTTTTCCTCATCCTCTCCCAACTCTTTTCCCTTTTTGCTTTTAATCCCTCTCTCTTTCTAGTCTCCTTTTCTTTAGTCTTAGCCCCCCTTTTCTCTCCTTGCTCCTTTATTCTCTCCCATGCATTTTATGCTCTTTTATTTTTAGCTCCTTTTTGTATTCATTTTTGTTTATATATATATATATATATATATATATATATATATATATATATATATATATATATATATATATATATATATATATAAACATAAACATATGTATGTATACTTTTTTATGTTTGTGTTTATCTCTAGATTCAAGTTTATAGGTTGGGTCTTGTTTTATATTTGTATATACTTTGTTATTATATATATTCATATATTTATACATTTTTATAATACATTGATGCATAAACATATATTTAAAATACATACTTTTCTTTCCATTGCTATTTATATAATTACAAATATACTTATGGTGTTTACTTATTTTCATGTTTATGTTTAGGTATATATATCTATATGCTTGTAGTTATTTTATATTTTTTAGTTATCCATATATATATATATATATATATATATATATATATATATATATATATATTTATCTGCATTTTTAGATTTATATTATATATAATAATATAATATATAAATACATATACATATATATAGTTGTTTCTATACATGTGTTGCTTATTTTATTATTTTTCTCTCTCTTGACCTTTGTTTTGGTCCTATGCTTCCTATGTTTTTTGTGCTCTCTCTCTCTCTCTCTCTCTCTCTCTCTCTCTCTCTCTCTCTATATATATATATATATATATATATATATATATATATATATATATATATATATATATATATATATATATATATATATATATATATATATGTATGTTTGTATTTATATAGTTATTTGTATGTATTTTAAATGCTCTCTTATCTATATTTTTTACCCCTTGCTTCCTTTGTTTCCTTTTTGACCCCTCTTGGCCTTATCTACTTCTTTCTTTGTATTTATGCTTATATTTGTCTTGATTTAGTGATATATAGGTACATTTTTATTCTTATTTTCTTTTAGTTTTGTAGATTTATACACTTTATTTTTCTTATTTTCAACTTCATTTTATTTATTATCCTAACTAGATTATAGCACTCCGTGCCCACCCCTCCCTCTCCCTCTCTATTTTTAAGTTACTATCTCTGCAATTTTAACTCACTCATTCTCTTCGTTTCTTCCTGATGATGGATCACAGAGTGTGATCTGAAACATCAATCCAAAATAAGCTACACACAATTTTTCCAAAAGCTCAATACGATATCATGGACTGTGGAAATATCATGTCTACTAAGTATAGTAATGTTGAATTCTTGTAACACTAATAACCATCTAATAACTCTTCTATTAACAATAGGTTTATTCATTAAAAATCAAATTGCAGAATGATTAGTATAAATAAACACTTTATAACTAGTGATGTAATGACAAAATTTATTAACTGCATAGACGATTGCTAAAAATTCTTTTTCAGTTACCGTATAATTTACCTCTTCACTAGTGAAATTTTTTCTTATGTAATAAATGGAATAGAAGAGTGTACCATCTTTCTTTCTAGTATAGCTCCCATGGAAGCATCATAGGAATTTGTGTAAATGTGGAATGGTAACTCCCAGTTGGAGCCATGTAACACTGGTGTAGAAATGAGTTTTTGTTTAATGGTGTCAAAAGTATGTTGACAATCTACATTCCAAGAGAAACTATTGTCCTTTCCTAAAAAAATAAAGAGCAGCAAGGCAAGCTTACTAAAATCTTGGATGAATCTTCTATAGTACCTTGCATGTCCTCATAAACTATGCACATCTTTTTGACAAGTAGGTACAAGTAAATCTTGTATAATTTGTATTTTCTTTAGATCAACCTCAATACCTTTGGAGGAAAAGTAATGACCTAATACTATACCCTCAATCATTAGAATGTGACATTTTTCATGGATGAGGGAAAGATTAGTATCTTCACGTCTCTGAAGAACTTTTTCAAGATTATTTTTAGCTTCCTCATAGGTATTACCATACACAGTGAAGTTGTCCATATATACCTCGACACATTCATGAACTAAATCAGCAAAAATACTCAAAACAATTCTTTGAAACCTACATTAAGTAACTATCTAAAATTGACTATCTAAAATATCTAAAATATCTAAAATATCTAAAAATACTCAATATATACCAATAGTGAAACCCATTGACTATCTAAAATTGGGTAAATGAAACCTACATTAAGTAACTTATGTAGCTCTTCTTTGAAAATTTCATGTAAGATGGGGTTCAATCTATGTTCTGGTTGTCTCACTAGATGACTGCCTTCTTCCATATAAATATGGTGAGTGTAGGTGGCAGGATGTATACCATGGATATCTTGATATTCCCATGCAAATGCAGCTTTGTGAGTTCTTAACATAGAAAGTAGATCATCTATCTGTGTTGTGATTAATTGTGGATTAATATTAAGTGTTTTTCCTAGCAAAACTTCCATAGCCTGTGACTTAGTAGGTGTAGTTAAATCTATAGCTATTGATTGTGATGTGGATGGCATGGATTATTTTGAATGAACATTTCATTGAATAAAAATGAACTATATAGACAATCATGTGGTAACAAATGATGCGTTGTCATAAAATGTTGTATGTATTGCAAATCACCAATTAGAGGAAATTTTCAAAAAGGGCAATTATCATCTATACAAGAATGAAAAAGTAACCTCTCTAACACATCACTTGAAGAATACCTATTTTGGAAGAAATTAGCAATTATGGCATCTTCTGTAGGTTCTTGTAAACTAAGACTCTTGTCAATGGTTAAAACTAAAAATGGTTCTTCAATGTCACTGTCAACCCAAAATGGATCATCTATTTCCAATAAAGGTTGTGCGGGTAGTGTCAATTGTTTCTTTTACTCACCATTGGAGATAACCATATTACCTAAATGAAAATTGATGAAAGCATCTACAGTTGCCAAACAAGGTCTTCCCAAGGTCAAAGGGTATACCCCCAACTTTATTCTAGGTTGTAAAACCATAAAAGCAGTTGGGTACTCCTAGGAATCAACAAAAATAATGACATCTTATATTATTCCTTTAGGTTTTACTAAAGAACAGTTAGCCATCTAAAGAATTGTAGGTGTAGGCCTCAATCCTTAAAGGTGTAACTTTTCTTTAGTTTCACTATTCATAACACTTATAGCAAAACCCAAATTGATAAGTGTATTTGAAATAGAAACTTGACCAATACATACCTATATCATTGGACTCCCTAGATTGGAATACTTAGGAATTGAAATATTACCTAGCATAAGATCTGCAAGTTTTCCAATGACTTGAATAGTCTTGGGATCTTGTTTCTTTTTATTTTTCGGTGTACATAATTCCCAAATTGTTTTGGTATAGATAGGAATATCCTTGATTTACTGTAACAAGGGAATTTTGACACATACTTTTCATAATTCATTAACAAGATCAAATTCTAAATTAGAAACTTCCTTTTGAACAGGTTGCAAATGAAACCAATCTGGTTATGGAGGTGGTATAGGTTGTTCCAGAGTTCTATCATTACTAGGTTGAGTTTCTTCCAATTCCACTTGTGATTCATCAAGTTTAGTAATTACAGGTGGCTTAGGTCATTGAAGAGTTTTTCCTGACCTATGTTGAAGATTGTTGATATCTAGTGTGTTGATAGGATAAGTTGGAAAGCCGGCCATCTCATTATTATAAACTAGTTGAGCCACCTTATTATTTGGATTGGGTATTGGTTGAGTAGGCATAGGTGTAGCCCTTAGTGGCTGGGATGGATTGGATGGTGGATTAGTGGATGTAGATTGTATAGTTGGTAGAAGTTGTTGTTGTGGTTGTTGATATGGAGAAATGGTAGGTGGTATGTGATATGATGGATATTGTGGATAAAGTGGTGGTAATGCCATCCATGGTTGTTGCCATGGTTGTGGAGAGGGTTGCTACTGTGGCTATTGATTTCACCATGGAGGATAGGATGGATGTTGTTGCCAACCTCCGTACCACCCTGGTGAAGTATGATATTGAAAAGGAGCAGGTTGACCACTTGGTTGTCCCATAGAATTATAGGGTGCATTATAGTCATTCATCATGCTTGGTGGCATAGCCCTTGGCTGCCAAGGTCTCCTTTGAGCCATGTAATAGACAAGTTCTTCAGGATATTCTACTTCTGTTATATCCACAGGTAATGGTCGCAAGGAAATGTTTTTACTAACCTCTTCTAAGGATGAGATCTTTATCCTATTATAAGGGCATTCTTCACTAATATATTTCTTGCGACATGTGGGACAAAAGATGGCTAGGGATTTTTTGGCTTCTTTTTTTTTATGTGTATACAAAGTATCTATTTGTTTACCCATATGATTTAAAAGATAAATTTTAGGTCATCAAGTAGCATACCTAACTCACATTTGGTAATACCTGATGTGGCACCTTTAGAAACTTGTCTTCCAGAATAGCCTCGTACAGACTGATGGGATCTCAAGTAATTCCTACAAATTTCAAAAATCTCATCAAAGGGTAATTTAGAAATGTCTCTTGCACCTATAAGATTCAAAGTATCAATGCAATCATCATGAATTCCTCTTAAGAAAAGCATTTTAATAGTTTCAGGTAATAAGCATGTTTGTCGTGATCTTTGATGACTGAACAAGAATCATTCAAGAAAATCCTTGAGTGTTTCATCTTCTCATTGAGACAGCCTAAAGATCTCATCCTAAACTTCCTTTATCTTACAATAATCTTGATACTTTGTCAAAAATAATTCCTTCATGTTATCCCATGTGCAAATTGTATGCCGTCCGAGTCACATGAACCATCATAATGCAGCATCTTTCAATGTAGCTAGAAATAACTTGAGTTTTTATTCATCACTCTAATAATCATAACTATGACACAACACATCAAATTCAAATAAGAACATGTTAGGATCTTCAACAGAGAGACCTCTAAAAATTGGTAAGGCCGAGTGAGGTATATTTTTCATAGGTGCCTCTTCATCAAGACTCACAATGGGAAACTCAAAATCTATTGGTTCAGTATTGACTAAAGCTCGTTCATTATTAATTCAGTCACCTTCATGATTATGTTCATCACCCATGTTCTCTAATGACCACGGTACCCAATGAACAAGGAACGATAAAGAACATGGTAGATATTGCCTTGGTTTTTCCTTTCTACCACTTCTTAATGCATATGAAGCTTTGAATTGTTTAGCAAAATCAGGAGCAACAGGACTAAGAGGTCTTCTTAATGGTGCTACTAGGGACTTAGGCTTATCTAAATTTTTAGATATAGGAGGGATGGTCAAGGATGAGCCAACATCTACTTTAGTTTGTTCAGTTGAAGTTTCTAGAGGTATAGTGGTTGACTCAATGACACACCTTTTTAAATTAGGCTCAACTTGCTTCTTTTTCACTTGTTTTTTCACAAGTTGTGGCATAATCACACATGTATGATTCTTTTGTTTTGATGAATTACTCATAGTAGGTTGTTTTACAAATCAACCTTTATCATCTCTAGCATGACTCATGCATCTATATGATCTACAACAGAGCAAACCAAGGTTAATCACCTAGGCAAAGTTGACAATTGCATGAACTTTCACCTTGATGCACTAGTCCTAACTCAACTCACTAGACTTTTAGGCCTTTAATGCCTTTCCTCGAAAATGGTGCCAAAAATGTTGGGACAAGACTATGGATTAGAATTGGGGTAAAACTATCCTTGTATTTGGCTTAAATCAATCTTTGGGAATTTTGCATTGACTTCCTCAGTTTGTTCCTTAGTGTTAATTTGGCGATCATAAGCTTGTGAAAGATGTTGGGGCTATATGCCTAAGGGATAAAGATAATGAACTAAGTGAGAATGATATGTAGCTGAATACATAGAATGGCTTAAAATGGAAATCTGGTTTAATAACTTTGTTTCTACTTTGTGATAGGAAGTGTGACAGGAACCGTCATGGAGTATAAAATAACAGCAACAAATATTTATCTAAATTTAGAATTAACTCAATTTCACACTTTGATTAACAAACCATTGTTGACAGATATTAAGACTAACACAGAATGAGAATCAATTTTTAACTAGATCACAAATACCCATAAAATAATTATACACATAGAATGGGAATGCTACAAAAGTGAAATCACACATTACCAAAGAAAATAAACTAAAAGAATCACCAAGTGACCCAAGCAGTGGGCCCTTACTCCCTAGTTCACCTAGTGATAAAATAGAAATACTTGTTCTATGCTGAGCTAACCATACACGCATAAAATACCATTCGAATTAAAGTGGAATAGAATTTCATTCATATATTAATCACCATATATTCTAGTATAGATACACACATATATATACTAATTGTTATTCCAAAAATTGATATAGTTTGGGTTTGTTTTGACCTATGGCCAACAAACCAAATTGTTTGACAGAAATAGACTTATTGGCCATTGGCCACAGTTACATAACAACCTGAAATTATTTCTAGATAAAATGACTCATTAATTGTTGTATTATTAGCAGCTCCATTCTCCATTGATTCTCCACCCTCCACATACTCAGCAGCCACAACCGCTCCTTTAATTATCCCCTGTCATTTTAATCATGGAACAATTAGCATCATTACAGATTTTAGTATCTTTTACTAGTTTTAATCTTCTACAATTCATCAAATATCTATATTTCCTCTGACAAATATGACAGGAAGGTAGGAGAAATTGAGGGTAAAAGGTAAATAGAGGGTAAAAACAATAGGACTTCCCCATCCTCATCAGCATAGATAACCACCAACCCCGTGTCAGGAGTCTACATGACTTGGATCCTAAAAATACTAAAGAGACAAAGGAAGACAAAGGAAGTCTTTGAAAGAACACTATCAAGGACCCAAGTTGAATACTCAACACATCTTTGAAGAGAATTCAACTGCAAACATAGATAGATAAGAAGCACCGGCTAAAAAGAACAGAATCAGGAACATTCACCAAAATGAAATGTCCTTAGAACCAAGACACAACACCAATAAAAACTCATCAATAAAATGTAAGCTCTCCCTAAAATACTACATAATGAATGTATAATAGTAGATATCTCTTATGTACTTCTTCCATGGGGTTTCAACTGCAAATAGAGGCAAGAACACTGGTCTGTGAAATCTAGAATAGAATAAGTAATCACACTGGTACTCGAGAAGTTTAGCAGCCTCCAAATCACTGAAATTAGAGTGCCACCTCAAAAAAAATTTGAACAAATATTGAACATGAATATGACATATCTAAAAAAGGTTGTTGTGTCAAAGAAATGGTTGCTAGGCAAATTTAATCTTAGGTGTGAAAAAAACCTTCCCCGCATCAATATTCCTCATGGTGGAGCAAATTTTGGGGTGAATTGCCCCAAAAAGTTAGAAGAGAACATTCCTTTCACCCGAGGAGAGAACTCCACTCTCCTCAAATGCTATTTCCTATCATTTCCTCCTCTCCTGCCCTCCTACTCTTAGTTTTGTGACACTTCTTGCCATGTCCCAAGGGGGTACTTTCTAATTTCTTTATTAGATTTGTCTGGAAAATATCGATATTGGGCATGCTTGCAAGACCCATTTCCTCTTGGAGCAATGTCATCACAAAGATCATTCCCTACATTAAATAATACATCATCTATCATGGCTCTCAAGGACTGGTCTAAAAATTCTATCTCTTCTAAAAATTATCTCTTCTAAAATAAAATCGTTGTCAAACTCAAGAAACTATGTTTCTTCTGCCTCTATGTCTTTGTCACTACAATAATCTATGCCCGTTCATCCCTAGTGATGGTAAGGATCAGCACATGATGGTCTATTTCTCTATCAAGATCTTGTTTTGTCTCCATGGAAAAGCCCTCTAAAATAGTCTCTTCTAGAAAGTGAGAATCACTTGAAGAACATTGTTTCCTTATCTTATTCCTAATTAATCTTTTGAGGGACCAAAGGCTTCTCTATGAAGGGCAGTATAATCAAAATATGATCAAGAAGGTTTGGAGGCTTTAAAAAAATTATTAGGTTAAAAATTAGACTTTGATAAATACTAACAATTTTAATAAAATTAGAACTACTTTGGTTATTAGGAAGTGATTGCATAATCTATGATGGATTAAAATTGCAACATACTACTTCTCAAACAAGGCTTAAAACAAAGATTTACCAAGAGATAAATAAACATATAAATCACTAAGTGAAAAATATTGAATTTCTTTTCTTTTTTTAATATTTTCAAGGAGCCAAAATACACCATTTAAACATAACTTCCTTTCTGAATATACAACATATATTAATTTACAGAATCAACATTTCATCTTTCAATTACAATGATCTTCACTTGATAAAATTTACATAGTTTATGAAATACAAGTCTCATAATAGTAAGTATGCTACATCTGGAATTCTAACATCTATATCGCAAGTCTCGATGAGTCTTCTATTGGAGAGAGAAAGCATCTTCTGAGTGCTTTACCTCCAACCATAGACTGTGGGTCCCCGCTTACCTTCCAACTGGAAGTGGCCCTACCCTTCATGAAGAGTATAGACATAAAGTAACCAACTGGTATTTGCCATCTGAGTACTGGTGTTGTATCCTACATAACTCTATTGATCACACAACTCTAGAAAATCCTCTAGCTAAGTATGATCATACTGATAGGTTATGAAATATGGACACAGTGAACCGACTAATGCATGTAGAGATGTATGCATTACTTTGGCCAAAGATTCTATATAAATAATATGTTTATAGTAAACATAGTCTTAATGTCCACCCACTAGATAATTTGACTTGATACTATCACATCTTGTGGTCTGACTTGATAAATCAGTTCTTTTGATAAATGGTTTTAAAAATAGAGTCTTGTCTAACTCAAAATCTAGTCTACCTGACTTAGGTTAATTCTCATGACCTTGTCATTCATACCATAAGGCTTTATGGGTCAAGTATCCATCCAAAAGTACATCTTTGCGTATTTGCACAGTTCGAGGTCTATGACTTATTGACATCTACTCCATGAGTCCATGACTCAAGTCAATTGTATAAAACAATTTGGTTTCATATAAAGAAATATCACCACTGACTAAGTACAAACTTCTTTAGACAAGCCTAATTCAAACATTAAGACTCATGGTTCTTGACCCTTCGTTGTCGACCAATATAAAATATATATATATATGGTTAAAATATTTGACATGATTATAATTAACCATAACCCTTCAGTTTCTCTTTTGAGTAAAGGTAAGTTTGTATTTAAAGAGGTCAATACCAGAAAATAGATCAATTGACATTCTTCATAATCAACGTTATCTATTTCATATTGACATATACTTTAAAACTATCTTATAAATCTAATAGCTTGACTACAGTTTGGACACACCATGTTTACGTAATGTTTGGTAGTGAATTCTATATCATAGAACTAAGAGGTTCTCAGGTTCTCATTAACCACCGAGTGTTTTGTTATCACTGTGAATAGGATATAGTACTAATCTCTACATCAAAACATAGATAGTTAGATAAAACCATCACGTATTCACATATAAACAATACAAAAATATACTTATCTACGTATAAAGAATACAAAAATGTACTTGTATCTCTAGTTATTATCTAGTTATAGACGTCTCTGATTTTTGTGAGATTCGATACACATAACCTCAACAAACTGGTAATAGCAACTTATATAATATCGACTATTTGATCATGATTTCTACATTATATATATAGCTTACGATATCACTCATCTTTAAGTCTTTAAAACTCTTAGAAATTTCACTCTTCTAATGATATTCCTATATTCTCATAAAAGAATGAACTACTGTTGTCTAAAGAGTTTCGTTCAACATGTTTTTAGAAAGAAAACATACGAACCATGTAAAAAGACTCAGCTCTTACCTTTCAAACTGAGCTAGTATTCTCTGCTCAACCATCTCCTTTCTCTTCTAAGCTACTCCTCTCTCTCTATCCTGCGATAACTATATTCTTCTATCCCCCATAACCCTCCTATCGACTCATGATATAAGTCATTATAAGACTCCCCACTAGCTGCATGTTTCTTCACTTTGCAAGCTTGATAATGCTCTTTGTTTGAGCATGCAAGTCGGGGAGAAACGTTGTAATTAAAACACCACACCTTTCCACTCAACAACATCCCTTAAAGTGTTCCTTGGTTATCGAAAAGGTTAAGAGAAGGCTGCCTCTTCATTAAGAAGGTTGTTAACATTTAAACCCACTAACAACCTTGAGCTCTCTACTCAAAGATTATTTACTTACTATAATCTAATAACATAGATATCATTAATGATAAAGACTATGAAAATGCAATATATACTTACATTGCCTCATACATTATGCATAACATATGAATGGGTTGAGAAAATATCCCCTTTCATGTATTAGTGAAAACCGAGTCGATTTTGATTTGACAAAATACAAAAATTTGATGTTAAAAAATTTCTACAAGAAACACAATTTTAAATTCTTCCAACTACATCAATGCAGAAGCAAACATATTCTCATTTACGATGCAAAGAACAATGTTTCGGCCAAAAAGATCGCCTTAGTCAAAAAATGAGTAACATTCAACCTTGATGACATCAAATTCACAAAAACAACTAGGTTGACATTAAAAACACGTTAAAAAGGACTCTAAGTGACATTGAAAACTTGCCGAGTCAAAAAACAAACTTAAACCAACTTGATTAAGCATGACTTATCTTAATCGACAAGGCTTCACTAACTAAAAATATACTATACTCAGATGACAAATGAACTGTTCAAAACCAAATGTCTAAATATTCTTCTCTCCTCGAAAGATACTCTCTCTTTCTTGGAGAGTGGTCAAAACTTATTTTCTTGAATACAACTTGCAATCGCCAAACTGAGATTAGTTCATCATTAGTCCATTCCCAAATCTTATGAATAACAAATCAAAACCTCATAAGATAAATTTTTGAATTATTCAATCACATGTATTATACTTAATCACATGAACTGATATTTATGAAATCAATGATTTACTCTGACATTATATCATAACATCTAAACATTTATCCATGAAATTCACTACTAATCAAGTGAAAGTAAATAGTAAAATCAAAGCCAAAATTTGGGATGTAACAAAAATGATTTTACCAGTATAATTACATAACTCATAAGGCAATACTTTGTATAAGAGGTGGTAATAAAATTGAAAACAATAGTCTTGAAAATGACATGTGTGGTAGTTTTGTCATGTGCAATCTAAAAATGAAAAGGTAGGAAATCTAATTGGCTAATCAGATGTTTAGATAGTTGGGCTACTCTAGTAGATGGGAGTAAAGCATAGCAATATACAAATGTGGAAGAGAAGGAAGGAAGAGGTTGTTGGACAAGTTGAGAACACATAGCACTTGGCAAGGCGTAGACAAGGAGGATATAAGTAGTATTTGTATTGTAACATTTTTTATATCTTGTACAATTATAATACAAGTGATAAGATTGTTATTGGTAATTAGGCTTTTCCTCCAAAATTGGGGTTTTCTAGGGAAATAATATGTGCAAAGTGTTTAATTATGTGTTTGCATTTTCTAGTGGTTTGGCTATAGTTTTCATTATCTAAATCTTCATTCAATTATTGTAATGTTTTCCCTATGATCCAACTTAAACTACTATTGTCAAATCTACAACTATTAGGATTTTCAACATTTGTAGTGCAATTATAGATTATACTTAACTCTAAGTGAAACAAGTAGATGAATTATTGTAATGTTTTCCCTATGATCCAACTTAAACTACTATTGTCAAATCTACAACTATTAGGATCCAATAGGTTTGAAACTAACTTTGAGACGTTCAATACTGCACATGTGACCTTGATCTAGAAGATTTTTGCCTTGAACCTCTCTCTATGGTTTCAAACTTGTTGTGTGGCCTTGAATTGTACACTTAAAGTCTTTAGTTTCATGTTAACCTTCATGCATCTTATAGACACTTAAAAATGTCTTGGGCCTGCAAATGACATTTTCACACATAATTCATCTCAATTTCATATTCTGCTATTAATTAAATAATTTATTAAATTATTTAATTTATTCATACCCTCTTACACCTATAATTAAATAAATTTCATTTATTTAAATATTTAAGCTATTTCTTTCTAAACTCCTCTATAATTAAATAATTTAATTATTATTTAATTATTCACTAATCAAACACCCATATTCCCCTTCTAATTTAAATAAATACCCATTTATTTAAATATAAACCTTACCCTAATTAAATAAGTCCCCCGCTTATTTAATTAAATTCCCTCTACATTACCCATTCCTCACAAGAAATTAAATAAATTACTACAATTTATTTAATTTTAAAACATTTCCCACCTCACCATTTCCTCTAATTTAAAATTATCTTTTGTCCTCTTGTGGCTGAAACCGTAAATCATTCTCAACCCTTGATCTTGCCTCCAAGTCAACTCTTCATCACAACCGTCCATTCAAAATTCCTCTTCTATAAAACCACCCTCTCCCTCTCATTTGCACATCTTACCACTTGCTAAAATTGACTTTGCCATTGTCAACTTGAGCTCTCCATCCTATTTGTAGACCTGCAAGTCTGAGTGTGTTAGATTAGCAAGCTTAGATAGCAGCAATGGAGGAAATGCGTTAGTCAACCTAGGGTTTCTTGCTTTCATGCTTAGTTGATTAGATTCTAGGTTGATTTAGGGCTCCATTGCATGGTTAGGGTTTGAATTTACTGTTTGCAACGCTATAGCAGTGTTTTTACCTGACTACACATCTATAAATTTTAGAGCTTAAAAGAACAATTGAAACTTGATATGCTAGAGAATGAAGTCAACTAGCTTCCCACCTTGCAAATTAATCAAGACCTTTGATGAATTTAATGATTTGGAACAAGTTCATGGACACCCATATTTTGTGCTTGAGTCAACAAAAACAATTAGTTGGAGTCAAGTTAATTTGGGCCCATGATGAAATTTTCACTTTGAAATTTGGGGGTCAAGACCACACATACAATCTTGAACCACATTCAAGGCTACAAATTCAAGATTAACCAAGGATAGTAAATAAGAAATGTGAAGCTTGGATCCAAATCTTTTTGGAATAGGAAGCCAAGTTAAAGTTAAAAGCCAACACTCACACAAAAATGCACCATTTAAACAATAGACTATTACAATACAAATAAATAATCAAAATAATTTAAAAAAAAAACTAACTAAAAATACACTTTTCACCTTTACAATAATAAAATTATTAAGAGTAGATATAATCACCTATAAAGTAGTAATGACCTAGAGACGTTGAGAGGACTTATTAAGGGATGACTATGACTTGTTCATAAAAACTATTGTGACTGTGTTCATAAAAAATAAAAAGAGCCCACATATAGCAGACATACTTTTATTAAATGAATGCACCTAAAACTATATCTATTTTATATTTAAAAAATATATAACTGACATTTTTTTAAAATGAAAGTACACAAGAATTAAATTTAAAATATATAACCGCCATAGTTTTATTAAATTAGTGGACATAACAATAAAGCCGACATAAAGTAACAAATCTATATAAATACAAGCAATAGTCAAACATAAATCACAAAATATATGAAATGAAATAAGGTAGAGCAAAAGAATACTAGAAGTGGAGTTTTAGGAGCTGAAGGTATTTGCATTATATTTTTTACATTTTTGTATAAAGGTTTCAATTTAATTTTCTTTTCTTTTCTCATAATGAAATTAACTGCTATTTTATAAAAATTAACTAGCGTAAAGTAATTCAAAAATAGGGACCTTCTAAGTATTATATATATATATATATATATATATTTAAAGATAGGTTAGCTGGTGCCCTCCATGCATATCCAAATATAAACTCTAAAATAAATATTCTTTATTTTATCTTTCCATTTTCTTTAAATTATCTATTTTTATTTTTTCCCCTAACTCCTCTATGTCGGCTGTTGTTACGCCTTTAAAAGGAAGTCAATGTGATAGAAAGAAAATCATGAACAGACGTAATCCAGGGTTGAAAGATTTCGATCTTAGAAGAGTTGAAAGAGTTCGATCCAGAATAGACGTAATCAGGGTTGAAAGATTTCAATATTAAAAGAGTTGAAAGAGTTCGATCCAGAACAGACATAATCAGGGTTGAAAGATTTCGATCTTAAAAGAGTTGAAAGAGTTCGATCCAGAACAGACGTAATCAAGGTTGAAAGATTTCGATCTTAAAAGAGTTGAAAGATTTCGATCTTAAAAGAGTTGAAAGAGCTCGATCCAGAACAAACATAATCCAAGGTTGAAAGACTTCGATCTTAAAAGAGTTGAAAGAGTGAGATCCAGAACAGACGTAATCCAGGGTTGAAAGATTTTGATCCAGGGTTTGAAAGATTTTGATCTTACAAGAGTTGAAAGAGTTCGATCCAGAACAGACGTAATCCAGGGTTGAAAGCTTTCGATCGAGGGTTGAAAGAGTTCGAGCTTAAAAGAATGGAGGTAGAATTAATTTCAGCAGCAGTTGAAAGAGACGGGGAGTGTTAATTTTTATGTAGCTTGGACAGGTGTTCTAGTCTCGAGTGGTGATTACGAGGCTGGAAACACAGCTGGAATAATTATCTCCATACCTAGATAATTGATTTCTCGAGAGACTTCTAGATATTAGGGTTTAGAGTCTAATTAATCCTAGCCATTGATTAAGATTAAATCATGGCCATTGGTTTTCAATGAGGGGATTATAAAAGAGGATCAATAGGCATTTGGAGTATACGGATCCGAGAAGTATTTGCAGCGATAGCAAATAAATAAATTTGTGGTGATAGCAAATTGATTTGCAGTGAGAGCAAGGGCACAGCGATAGCGTTCGAGACAGCAGTAGTGGAATTTCTATAGGAGAAATTGGGAGAAGAATTTCCGGAGGAGATCATTGCCGGAGCTCTGCTAGTAAGAGGCAAGCAGTCTATGTATCTCTTGATTTGATTTAATAAAGTTCCTCATCTGCAGTACTGGTTTTCCCTTCGAGGTTTTTCCAGGGACAATTTGTCCAAAATGTTGTGTTGATTTTATTTTTCTATCTCCGTGATTTTTCCATGAAATTGCAGCTATGTTATTAATTAATATTTGCTATAAGTTATTTTTCGGCAGCCAAATAATCTACTTAAGATAGGTAATTAATAATCAGTAGCTACAATAGATTTTTCACATGGTATCAGAGTGGATCTAAGGGCAGAACAGGCACAGGGAGAAAGGAAAAATAATAAATAAAAAAATCTAGGGTTTATAAAACCCAGTTTGACCTCTTCAAATTATTATTTTCTTTTGAGATGGCCTCAGCAGGTTTAAGAGATCAGGACAGATTGGATGGAGCCTCAAATTTTGGTGTCTGGAAAGCCAGAATTTCTTTATTGCTGGAAGAGAATGGTATCAAGGATTATGTGACCACTGTTGTACCTGTACCTACAGACGTAACACAGCTCGTAGCATATAAGAAGGAAGATGCCAAGGCAAGGAGGCTGATTCTTGACGGTGTTAAGGATCATATTGTTCCGCATATTGCAGAGTTAGATATAGCAAAGACGATGTGGGACGCCATTATGAATCTGTACCAGAATGCTACCCTTAACCGAAAGCTGATTCTCAGAGAAAAGTTAAGGAATACTCGGATGAATAAGGGAGAAGACGTCACAAGTTACCTCACCAGACTTAGACTTGTCAAGGATGAATTGGCAGCTGTTGGAGACAAACCAAAGGATGATGAGCTAGTACGAATAGCCCTGAATGGGTTTACTAAGCAGTGGGATGTCTTTGTTCAAGTTATTAATGGATGAGACACCTTATTGAGTTGGGATTGACTATGGAGTGACTTCACTCAGGAGGAGCTTAGACTAAGTCTTGTCAATGGAACCAGCAGTAATAGTCAGAAAAGTGAGGTGGAACAGGAAAATGTTGCCCTAGCAGGGAAAGGGAAAGCGAAGAAGGGGTCTAGCAAAGGATCAAATCCAAAAAGTGAGAAGAAGAAGGACTTATCTAAAATCAAATGCTATGGCTGTCACGAGTTCGGCCACTATGTCAGCGATTGCCCACAAAGGAAGAAAAATGAAAAGAAGGGCAAGAAGCAGACGACAGCTTCAGCAAGTGTAGATGAGCTTTCTAGTAGAATGGAGGATGAGTTTGCACTCATAGCTTGCCTGACTAGCTCAACCTCACAGGGTGTTTGGTATATAGACAGTGGGGCATCATTTCATATGACAGGAGTTAGGGAGTACTTCTCCAGATACAAGGAGGAGGACATCAGATTCCAGATTCAGATGGGGAACAAGTCCAAGTGCAATCCAGTTGGGAGAGGGACTGTTCTATTTTAGAGGGAGAATGGCAAGCCTATTTCCATTCATGATGTGTTGTATGTGCCAGGCTTGGGCATGAATCTAATTTCCATATCTGTCCTTCAGGATAAAGGCTACAATGTACTCTTTAGAGGGGCACATGTTTTAATCAAGCATAAGGATTGGAAATCACCCATAGCTATTGGAGTTAGGAGCGGTCCACTTTATAGGTTGCAGTTTGATACTCCTAAGGCACTAGTAAGCAGCAGTAATCCTAGAGATCAAGGAGAGCTATGGCATAGAAGGATGGGCCATATACATCATGGAGCACTTAAATTGCTTCGTGAGACAGTGACAGGTGTTCCAGACGTGAGCACAGAGCATGATGATGTATGTAAGGGATGTGTATTGGGGAAGTTTGTGAAAGCAGCTTTTCCAAGGAGTAACACCAGATCCAAGGGGGTTCTTGATCTAGTACATTCAGATATATGTGGACCAATGTCAACGAAGTCTCTCAGAGGATATGAGTACTTTGTTACTTTTATTGATGATTTCTCCAGGAAGACCTAGATATACTTCTTGAAGACCAAGGATGAGGTCTTCAGTCACTTCCAGGAGTTCAAAGCTCTTGTGGAGAATTCGACAGGCAGGAAGGTAAAGGTTCTTCGGTCAGACAATGGAGGCGAGTATAAAGGGAAAGAGTTCCAGGAGTTCTGTACCAGGGAAGGAATCAAGAGAGAGTGGACCGTTCCTTACAACCCGCAGTAGAATGGGGTTGTTGAGAGGAAGAATCATTCTATATCGGAGGCAGCAAGGGCTATGTTGTATGACCAAGATATGCCACGTTACTTATGGGCAGAGGCATGCAGTATAGCAGTATACATACAGAACAGGGTTCCACATAAGGTATTGGGCAAGATGACACCAGAGGAGGCATTCTCAGGGAAGAAGCCAGATGTCAGTCACTTCAGGATATTTGGGAGTTTGGCGTTTTGTCACATTCCAGGGGCTACACGTTCCAAGTTAGATCAGACTGCAGAGAGAGGGTACTTTGTGGGGTACAGCGAGACCTCAAAGGCATATCGGATATTTATTCCAGGGACCAGGAGGATTATAGTCAGGCGTGATGTTAAATTCATGGAGGACAAGGCATATAGGAGGTCTAGAGATTTGCCAGCAGATGATCAGAATGAGCAGGCAACAGAAGCTCCAAGGATTGTTCAACCAGAACAAGGGCAGCGAAGCACGAGTACAGTTACTAGTACAAGCACAGGCTCAGGTGCTGAGAGTTCGCAGAGTATGGAGCAACAGATACAACAAATCCAAGAGATGCATCAAGAAGATATGGAGTTTGATATTTCATCCTCTATAGTTGACAGGAGGAACCGTGAGGTTCAACAGACACATAAGGATACTCAGGAGTTTGTGGGAGCTCCTAGGACAAGTAATAGACAATGAAAACAACTAGCTAGGTATAATGACTATGTGACATTGGTTAGTCAGTTGGTAGATAGTGAGCCTTCTAGCTATCAGGAGGCTGCACAGTAACAGGTGTGGCAAGATGCGATGGTTGAGGAATATACCTCAATAATGCAGAATGATGTGTGGGAGATTGTGCCTAGACCGACAGATAGGGTAGTGGTTGGATCACGCTGGATCTATAAGATTAAGCATGGTGCAGATGGTAGCATCGAAAAATACAAGGCAAGGTTCGTGGCCAAGGGGTTCTCTCAAAAGGAGGGAATAGACTATGAGGAGACATTTGCTCCAGTGGCCAGGTATACTTCTATACGAGCCATAATCTCACTTGCAGCGCATATGGGATGGCAGATCCATCAAATAGATGTCAAGACGGCATTTCTTAATGGTGAATTGTTAGAAGAGGTATACATAGAACAACCAGGGGCTTTCTAGCACACAACAGCGAAACCCACATGTGCAGATTGAAGAAAGCTTTGTATGAACTCAAGCAGGCTCCCAGGGCATGGTATGAGCGCATTGATAGATACTTGCAGGGAATAGGCTTTGTGAAGAGTGAGGCGGATGCTAACCTCTACTACTTGGTGGTTGGGGGTGAAATTCTCATTCTTGTTCTATATGTGGACGACTTGTTTTTAACAGGTTCACTGGGGCTTATAGAGGAGTGCAAGAGGGACCTTGCAGCAGAGTTCGAGATGAAGGATTTGGGGCTTATGCACTACTTTCTAGGCATGGAAGTGTGGCAGACAGATGGAGAGATTTTCCTTGGACAAGGGAAATACTGCGTTGAAATCTTGAAGAGGTTTGAGATGCAAGATTGCAGAGCCATGTCTACACCTATGATCACGAATTAGAAGAAGGTAGACGCATCCAAGGAAAAGGATGTAGACCCCACCTTATACAGGATGTTGATTGGATCTCTCATGTATTTGGTCAACACTAGGCTAGATATATCCTTTGCAGTAAACTCTCTTAGTCAGTTCATGGTTGAGCCGAAGAGAGTGCATTGGATAGCGGCAAAGCATGTATTGCGGTATTTGCGTGGTACAATCGAGTATGGGATCAGATATGCTCGAGGTGATGGTATCAAGTTGATAGGCTATACTGATGCAGATTGGGCAGGTAGTGCGGTGGACAGGAAAAGCACTTCAAGGTGCTATTTTAGTTTGGGATCAGGAGTCGTCTCTTGGTACAGCAGGAAGCAAAAGTCCGTGGCTCTAAGATCTGCAGAAGCAGAATACATAGCAGCTAGCATGGCAACGTGTGAGGCTATATGGCTTCGGAAGTTGTTGGTAGCCTTGTTTGGTCAGAGGGTTGAGACTACAGTGATACACTGTGATAATCAGAGTTGCATCAGATTATCTGAGAATCCAGTGTTTCATGATAGGTCTAAGCATATAGACATCAGATATCATTTCATCAGGGATTGTGTACAGCAGAGGGTTGTTTAGCTACAGTATATACCTACAGATCAGTAGGTAGCAGACATTTTAACAAAGGCATTGGGGAAGGCGAAATTCATCTTTTTCAGAGGTAAGTTGGGTGTTATGCAGAACACCTTCCTCGCTAAGAGGGAGTGTTAATTTTTATGTAGCTTGGACAGGTGTTCTAGTCTCGGGTGGTGATTACGAGGCTGGAAACACAGCTGGAATAATTATCTCCATACCTAGATAATTGATTTCTTGAGAGACTTGGGTTTAGAGTCTAATTAATCCTAGCCATTGATTAAGATTAAATCATGGCCATTGGTTTTCAATGAGGGGATTATAAAAGAGGATCAATAGGCATTTGGAGTATACGGATCCGAGAAGTATTTGCAGCGATAGCAAATAAATAAATTTGCGGTGATAGCAAATTGATTTGCAGTGAGAGCAAAGACGCAGCGATAGCGTTCGAGACAGCAGTAGTGGAATTTCTATAGGAGAAATTGGGAGAAGAATTTCCGGAGGAGATCATTGCCGGAGCTCTGCTAGTAAGAGGCAAGCAGTCTATGTATCTCTTGATTTGATTTAATAAAGTTCCTCATCTGCAGTACTGGTTTTCCCTTCGGGGTTTTTCCAGGGACAATTTGTCCAAAATGTTGTGTTGATTTTATTTTTCTATCTCCGTGATTTTTTCGTGAAATTGTAGCTGTGTTATTAATTAATATTTGCTGTAAGTTATTTTTCGGCAGCCAAATAATCTACTTAAGATAGGTAATTAATAATCAGTAGCTGCAATAGATTTTTCAAAGGGGGGAGCAGTGTGATCTATCTGAGCTGCCTCAGCATATAAAGGAATGCATATTTGCAAAACTTCCATTACAATCAATCTCCTGCTCTCGCGTAGTTTGTAAAGAATGGAATGCTATTTTGTCCTCGCGCAGTTTTCTCTCTTCACTGCCCACCCACAATCCATGGCTGCTTCTCTGCGGTGAAGGGTATTGTATGGCCTACTGTTTTTCCGCACAAAAATGGAGGACCGTCTCTCTCTCTTTCCTCCCAAGGAACAATTCCAGTATTAGCATATTATCAAATTCAGCAATGGGGCTGCTTCTACTACACACCTCACAAATCTATGTTTGCAATCCGCTTATGAGAATTTATAAAGAGATACAAATAGATTTGATTGGCAGTTTAATGGGAATTGTCCAAGGGAGAAACGGAGAACCCTACTTGATAGTGAAGGTAGAGGACATCTGGAGATTTCAAACTTTTTCCATACAAATCTACCATTATTTTCAAGATTCATGGAGGATTAAGTTTGAGTTTTCAGTGGAAACGAAGGAGCTTTTTACAAATCATAATGAAATGGTTGAGTGCAATGGCGTTCTTTTTTTGAACACAGAGTGGCCTGTTAATATTGTGGCTTTCAATATCCAGGACGATGGTTGTATTAAGCCAGTGAGAATAGCTGAATTCCCATATCACCACCTTATTGGGGATGTTGATATTATTAGAGCAGATATGCGATCATTTATGGTTGCATATGGGTCGTCAGTTCTAATGGTGGAAGTAATTAAGGATCCGTCAAAGCCCGTGAAAATAGTGATCTTGGAGCTGGTTCAGGATGAGAAAGATGCGTTGTTTTGGAGGTGGAAAGAGTTTGCAATGATGCCTCCAGGCTCTGTCCCTCAAGATTTTGAGATTAGTCATGGAAGTCGGTGGCAGTGGCAGTGTGTTGGTGTGGGTGATTACCTGTGCTTTAGCTGTGTAGAAGGTATAGAGCGTCCAAAGGTGGTTGCATATAACTTAAGGGAAGGATTTTGGCAATGCCTTCCTCAATGTCTAGCTACAAACTTTTCCAAGATGATGTCATTTGAACCTAAGCTTATGGTGAAGGGGCTTAAATTTGATGGGTGACCTTGCTTGGCCAGCAAAATTTTTTTTTGACAGTTATTTATTTGAAGTTGCCTTGGCCTATCTTATTATGAATAAAATGATATATAAGTTAAATATATAGAATCATCCCATATAAATTTTGATGGTTTGTAGTCTAAAATCTCTTCTTTTTTGTGATATAGTCTAAAATCTCCCCTTTCATGTGATATAGTCTTCTTAAAATTTTAATTGTATTTTACAGAAAAAAATACCTAAAAACAATCATATGACTATCAAATTTAGGCCTTGCATGAAGGTGTAAGGGCTTTACATAAATGATAAATATCAATAAGTTTAAGATATTGTTATTTAAATTTAAGTTTATAGTGAAAGTGTAACTAATCTATTTAAATATTAATCCCTTTATGATATTATTTGAACTCAAATTTATGGTGAAGGTGTAAAAGATCTACTTAAATATTGAATAATACAGTTAATAATAATTTTTTAGTTTCCATAGGCTATACTATTGTTAGCTTTGTCATAAATTTGTTAGCACACCAAAATAGTTTTCTAACTTGCCACTAAACCAAACCATTTTGAGGTAATCGAAATCTTCCAACAAATCAAATTTAGAAATCAATAATGTGAAAAATGAAATCCTCAATAATGTGAAAAATCAAATCTTCCAAGAAATCAAATCTTTGCAATGTAAAAAATATCAAATCATAATTAATGCATTTAAGTTAGTGAGAAATCAATAATAAACTACAACCTACATAATAAAAAATTACTACAAATAGAACTAAATTAAATGAATTATATAAGTAACAATAATAAATTAGCAGGAGGAAATGATTGAGAATGAAGTCTTATACTCTAACAAGAGTTTGGTTTGCAAATTTAGCCACTTGTGTCCTTTTCTCCCTAATCTGTATCGTTGGATTTATGAGCATTAGACTCCTCTTGTTGAGGGTAGGATGGACATTTACCCCTGTGCTAGGGTTTTTTTCTAGTTTCTTTTGAAGCTTTTGATGATAGGGAAGTTGTGTTAGATGTTGATGGCTATATGTGGGGACTGCACCCTCTCTCGCTTCATCACTAGACTCCCTCTTTTAACCCCTTGAAAGAGTCTATCAACATAAGGCCGGTTTGGGTGAAATTGCCTTATCTACCCTTGCATTTTTTTGTGTAAATCTGCCTTTGAGGCCATTGGCAATTCTCTAGGTTTCTTTTTGAAGGTAGACTCAACTACTATGAATTTTAATCACACATCCTTTGCTCGTACCTTGGTGGAAGTTTATTTGACAAATGCTCTACCTGGTGAGGTTATTTTATAGGTGAATGGCTGGCCTTGGGCTTAATTTGTCAATTATGAGGGCATCCCATTTCGATGCAAACATTGCTTCACCACTAGGCATTTTGTCTTCTAATTGTCCCTATGCTATCCGCAAGCCATCCTCCTCTACACGGTGGTAGAATGTCCTTCCCCACCATCTTACTATGTATCAAGAGAGCTTTGTTTCTGATTCATAGGAGTCAATGCTGCCTTCCCCCTCTCCAATAGTCATTCCTTCTAGACCTAGTGAGACACCTATACAACTCATTGGATAGTGAGTACCACTCTTCTCAAGATCTAGGTACTCATTCACCCATTTACTCTACACTTGTTCTGCCCTAAGTTTTGGTGCAATACCCACCTACTCATGTTATAGTTGTTCACTAGCCAGCATCTCCTGCTAGGTGCTCCTCTATTTGTGTAACACCCATGGTTGGGCCCGTTGTCGATTATGATTTCACCCTTATGCAAAGTTGTGAAACTCTGCAATCCTTCAAAACATGGGATCAAACTCAGGCTGTGGGTGACTTATGGTGAGCTTGAACCTCCAGATGGGCTGGTTCCCTTGATAAAATGATAAATTTTGCAGGAAAAAGGTAAAAAAAATCTAATGGAATCACTAAAATTGAAACTATAAATGCTGTGATGCACCTAATTTTGATAGAAAACTTGAAAATCTGACTCATAATAGATCTCAAAAATCTATCCACACAATCCACTTCTGGCAATGTAATCACAAAAATGTTTCTAAGGAAGGTTGAAAATTATCTTCTTTATGAAGGAAAAAGGGTTTTTCACAACATGAAGAAAAAAAACTTCAGTAGCACAACCTAAGACCTATGATATTACTATGCTTAACACTTGCAAGTAAGAATGAGACAATAATTTTAAATGTTTTGATATTTTAAACACAATAAAATTCTATCAAATCACTCATACAAGTAGCATTAATGGAAAAGCAAACACTTGATTCCAATGAAAAATAAAGGAAAATATTGCATAAAAGACAAGAAAATAGAACCTATAGCCTACTATAATCTCTATAAAATCTGTAATCAATGAGTTACAAAACTTTCTTTCTCTCTCAAAGTGTAAAGGGCAAAAAGGCAAGAACTAATAAATGAGTTACAAAACAAACTCTGTCTCTCAATGTGTGAAAAAGAAAAGAATGCAAGAACAATAAAAACCTAAGTTTTTCATACAATATATAATAACTCTCTACAAGAGACCTAGAAGAGTCAACTGCAGTCATCTCTCTCTAAAAATAAGTTCTCCAAATTGATTCCCAAGCAAATAAGAAATCCCCTAAAACTAAGGGCCAAAATTGCCCCAAATTGAGCAAAAATAACTCCAAACTGATCCTCTCCATGTGTTTGACCAAGAAGTTGACCAAAACTCTCCAATTTGTCCTCTAAATCATGCAAAAGTCCCCAAATAGCCTCAGTTAACTCAACTCATCTATTTTGCATGATTTTGCATTGCAAAATTGATGTAGGCAAAGAATAAAGTAATTAGGTGCTAATTACTTTACTATCTATTACATTTTGTATTAACTATATGATTTTACAACTTGTGACAAAATAATAAAGTAATTTATAAAATAGTATTTTATTATTTGCTTACATTGATTCTCAGTTGTAAAATCATGCATGATTGGATGAAAAGAAAACAATCTCCTTATCTCTTCTATTTAATTTGCATGATCATGCATCTATATGCATATAAGGCATAAAATATACCCCCTTGTCACTCCATGCAATACCCCCTACTTCATGCATACATATTTATCATTTTGTAAAATAATGTCATCCTTATGTCTCCCTTTGCGTTATATATGCATACATGATGTGACATACATCCCTTATTACCCCTTATGCATTTTATGCATTTCACATTCTACATCACCTTATTTCTCCATGCATATGCCAATTATCTACCACTTACCCTCTATACTTGCTTTAAAAGAACACTCTTACTCCATCTACACTCACCTAGGAACCATTCTCCCTTGTCAACCTTTGATTCTTTTTGATTTGGAAGAAATACAAGGCATAAAGCCTTCACTTTATATCATTATTTACCTTGACTTTTGAAAAAGCATAAAAGCCTTTGAGGGATCTAACCCTCATGGGCCCCTTCTCTTAACATTAGGTTTAATGATTTCTAATGTCTTGACCACAAATCATATTTGGATTACAATGATTTGAATAAAAGATAAGTCAAAAAAAAAAAAAAACCTCGTGGGTTTAGGGCATTCTTTCTCAAAAAGAACCAAACCCTACTTTATTTCACCATTGAGCATCCTATCTCTGCTACACTGACAATGAGGAGCTAAGGGTTTGAGCTGCTCCTGCTTTGGAGGGTCTTCTTCTCCTTTCCACTCGTAAGCAAAACTTTTTACCTACTGTGGCTCTTTCATTCGGACACAACAGTGAAAAACTCTTGTCTTTTACTTCATTTTGTGTGTGCTCCTTCCATTGATGAGAAAAATGCTGTTATACACTCTAGCTTCCTTGCTTTGTTCTGAGTGAGCTATGGGATATACTATTCTTATCATGGTTGTTGTGCAAAAATATTGAAATTTTGCTTCGTTCTGCACCTGTAGTGGGACAAGTTTGCTTTACCTATGATAAAAACCCTATTAGGGTTTATTTGGAAACTGTGAATACTTAAATGTTTCTCTAAGAGAATGATGGCGTTTCCTCTGTGTATTTGTTACTTTCTCTGCACTATTCTACATATTCTTTCCCTGCTGTCAATGACGAATGCTGCAGACTGAGATTGGTCTCTCTCTGGAAAGTAATTCCAGCCATGCAATGGGCTCAATCTGGCCCTTCTTAAATGTATTCTCCAGTATCCACTCAGCACAAAATACCTGAACTCATTAACCTGTAGTAGTTATCTTAACTGCACCACTTAGACCACCACATAAGGCACACTCAAGATCAAAACCAGACCTACCTTGGCTAACTACAGACAGAAAACTTGAACCTTGGTATTTTTTAATTCTTCACATGGTTGACAATACCATGCTGAAGAACGAACTGGAGATAAACCATAGCAATCTTGGTGAACAACAACTTCGCAGTGGCGACAGGTATAAATTTTGTTTCCATTCTGAATCCAGTAGATATCACATAAAGGATTCATTTTGCAGTGAACCAGCTAACACAAGGTAGGTATCAAATTACTTTTCTTCAGTGCTAAAAGAATCATGTATTTCGAGAGCTACAGTATTCTTAGATACTTTCATCTGAGCAAATAAAATTAGAGTTCTTAGAAACTAATTTATATTTTGCTAATTGCAAATTTCAACCTCACGAAATACATCAAGGGTGGCAATAATTAAGTCAGAGTGATCAAAGGCTAATTAAGCCTTCAAACTTAAGGCAAGAAAAACAAAACTTTCTATACACTCTGAGGACTTAAGGGTGTAATATGATTGTCATTGAATTCATTGTCAACTTCTGGAGCTAAGGAATGCATTGTTTGAAGTTTTGAACTGACTCTGATAACCTACAGAGAAGGTTTATTAACACAATTACTTCATTTCTTTGTAGTTGTAGCTGTATAGATTTCTCAACCAGATCATTGCTATCCTCTAAGAAAAGCATCTTGAAAGTTGTTCCAAGACCAAGGATCTAGAGCTTTCCCCATAACTAACATTTTTCACATCTAACACAATCCATTTATGCACTAATAGTTTTGAACTGTGACTGAATTTGACTTTTCAACTCTCTTCCATTTTCACCCTTCCATATTTTGGCCTCATCATATGGAACTGGACAAGCTGATCTTAACCTGTTATTGTTAACAAGTTGATTTACCAATAACAATGTATTTTGGTCTTCCAATGAATTATCAGTACTGTATTCTGCCTGAGAGAGATAATCTCCTGCCTTTGTCACTATTCGAAGGACAAAAAGAAATGTGAAATACAAATTTCTGACACGGTCAAGATGTTTCAACACCCGTTCATAAAAAAGAGCTGGATTTGGTCCCCACAAATTCTTGCCTTCGTCAAGTAGATAATCTCTAGCAATGTGAACAAAAATAGAGGAATGCAATCCTGAAATAAGCTTGTATAATACCCGCCTCTCTGGAGAAGTGTCTCCTGTTAAATCTTTGAGACAATGTTTCATGTATATAGTATCCAATATTCTTTGAGTTGATGGACCAGTGTATCCAGTGTAACGTTCAGGATTTAGCAGAAGATTCACATATGTCATCTCTGAATTATCTCTCTCATCATCATGTGTCCAAGGGTTGTTTGTTTCCATCCAACCCCTAAAAGCCTTTTTATCTAGAGTTTGGTCAACAATAGCTTGGGGTTTTCCTTCTTGGCATGTTAAGTCATCAGTAGGAAGATGTCCAGTTGCTGGCATGTTTACTGCATTGGGTTTGACTGCTCCATATGAGCTATTGAAACACTGTGGCTTCTCTTTTGTTACCTTTGGCATTTTTTGAGAGGTATATCATTCATTCCAATGGTTAAAAAGTCATTTGTTAATTTCACACCTCATTCACAGCAACATGGTAAATATTTGTCTCATTTTGTCTACCTAGACTAGTTTCGACTATTGAATTGGATGATATTTAACAAATGCCTTATAAGCACTCATTATCTCAACATAAGGGTGACTGTCCCTTCATGGTTGACTCATTTATCTTACAGATACCTAGCTGTTTTGATTATGATGGCTAATAACACTCTGATCCATTTGTTGTTCCACTATGATTGATCATTCATTATGGCTGAAAAATCATGCTTCTTGAGTAACACTCATAAATAACAATGTTTGAGCATGTTGGGCTCAACCCTTATGGGAGCCACATTTTCTCCACATGCTTTAATGTCTTCAAATCAGCAACATTACTTTTCCTATACCTGCACAGTGAACAAACAAGTTAGCAGAAAAACATACCTCTTGAAATTGATTGATCTTTCTTATGATGATCTGATTTTATTGCTTGTGTCTGATTTGAGCCATCCACATAAGATGCATAATGTCTACAAGTTGATATGTCTATTGATAAAAACATGTGATGGTTTTAAATATCCAGAGATTCTAATAGGGCTTTTCCCCAATTTTTTGCAGGTATACTATCATGATCAAGAGTTGAAGATAAGGACATGAAGACTAGCTATCAACTAAGGACATCAACCTTCTAAAAAAAAAGTAATGATGGATATTTAACATTCTCATATGTTCATTCTCTTTCCTTTTATCCTCAGATGTATAGCTTGCATATGTTTGCATTGCTCAATTTAGTCACTCCCACGACTTGTGTGGGACACATTTAAACATTTCTTTGAATATGATCAATTACTTTACCTTATGCAATTGATTTATGTATGTTTCTTATTGAATCAAATGCATAGGATAGAATAACTGAAACTGATGTGAAACACATGTTCAAAATATGATATGAAATTACAGTTTTATAAATACCTTTCTTTCACACTGAAATGTGATCACTTGGATAATTCAATTGTCTCATAACTAAAATATAAAACCAATTAGATCTATTCTATCATTTATTGACTATCTGATATCTTGCCATTAGATATTCACTTGTCAAGATGGCTTGACAGTCCTTATTGGACTGTTAGATTATCCTGACAATTAATCCTTGTTTTCTCTTGCCAAGGCATCATTCACTAATTGCATTAACTTAAAAGTTTTCTTTTACTCCTTTTGAAACAATCTGCAAATCAGGTCTAACTAAATTAGGTGTGAACATAATTTAGTAACATTTCTGGCGACCTCTTAGGGGTGTTTGCCTGCTAAACAAAATAGAACTAGCAGCCTTGCAATTCCATTGGGCATATGAGTTTTTTTCTACCTGAAACTTTGAAAAACTTTCTGCAACTCAAACTGATAGAAAACTATAGCAGTAAAAATAAAACTGAAACTGAAACTATTCTAGCTTGCTTAAGACATAGCTAGAAAAGTGTGCAAAAGTACTTATTGGAAAATAAAAAATTGAACTAAAATTCTACTCTACCCTACTCTAACCAGCTATTGAAGCTGGTCAAACAAATCCATTGACTGGCTTTGTGAAATAACTTCCCTTTCTAGTTAAGAAAGGATGTTCTACAATGCTTTTTGCTATTGATAAGATATGATTCATAAGGACATATCTTATAGAATGCTGCAATACTCTCTGAAGGATGAAAATAAAATCACTCACCATCTAAATATGATCATTTACACTGCTGCTATAGGGGGAATAAATGATCTGATTCTGCTATTCTGAGGCTACAATTCCATCTTTAGGTACAACAGCAATCTATACCTCCTTAATTAGCTCTCTGCCAGCTAAATATCTTATTGGACAACCTCTTGTAATGATGAACTTTCTGCTCATACTCCTAGTTTCCTTATTGAGATTTGTTGTCCTATTTTCTCTTACAATTTCAACCTAATTTGAAAGAGTTAGCCCACATGAATGAAATGAAGGAATACTTGCCTCTTTGACCTGAATAGGCTGATCATATACTGCTGATTCACATGGTATCAGATCATTATCAATGTTAGAACAAAATTCCTCTATAATACCTGAAAACATGCTCTCATTTAACTGATAATCTTGCACTAAAACTATATGAATTTCATCCCTCTATTGATCCACCTGCACACTTTCCTTGCAATCTTGAAACTAATCAGCCTCATATTGTTCAAATGTAAAAGGCAAAAGTTCAGAAAGTTGATTTACCTTGTTATACTCATCATTTATGGACTTAGGCTTTCGATCGCTACAAGAATCCAGTGGAGTGGAAAGCTCCTTACAAGATGAACAATCAAGATCTTGACCTTTTCCTTCTCATCCTTCTTCTTTTTTCCTCTTGACCTTACCGGTACCCTCTTCCTCTTTTCACCACCCTCCCATTCCTCCCTATTCGTTCCTCTTCCTCTTTGTCGTCTCTCCATTTTCTCCTTTGTGTTTTTGTCTTTGATTTTCTTTTATGTTTGTGGGAGTTGATCCTCGTGATGCATAGTCTTTAGACCAACTTTTTTCCAATCGGTTTCTTTTCATTCTTTATCTTTATGGCTAGGTTTCCATTCCTTTCTTCTTAATTTTATGATTTTATTTATGACTTTCCTTGCTATCTCCATGTATTGCTTTGTTTTCTATTATGCGTTCCTTGTTGTCTTTCTACCTACTTTTGTCACTTTCCCATTTTCTTGTTATTTATTAATTTGCCTCATTTTCATGGTTCTTTCACTTGACCTTATGGGAATATTTCTTATGTGTTTTGATTTACTTTTATTACTTTATATTGCATGATATATCATACATTAACTTGTTGATTGTTTTTGTTATATGTTGCATGATATATTATGCATTAACTTGTTGAGTGTTTTTTTTTATTGTTGCATGATATATTACATACATTGCTCTATTTAGATTTATTATATTTATTACATTATTTATTATAATTTGAGATTTATTATATATTACTTGACATTTTACTTATTTAGCTTTAATATTACACATTGCTCAATATAGTACATATATTGCTTTATATATATAACTTAATTTGCTTTATTTATGTTTATTATATTTTTACATTACTTATTTAGGTTTTTTAAATTTTTTTATATTATAACATAATACTATATTTTCATGTCCTCCTAACTTTGTTTCCTTTGTCTTTCAACTTACATTTCTATGTCATTGGTCTTTAACTTAAGAGGTAGATTCTAGTTATTTTCATTTTATTTATTACCACTCTTTCATTTTAATCTACTTTGGTTTCATGCATATTAAATTGGTTATAGTTTTGTTTTACATTATTTTCTTTATTTAGGTTTATCATATTTTTACATTACTTATTTAGGTTTTACATTACTCTCGTGCTTATTTAGTTTAAGTTTTTGGACTATTTACTATGTGTTTTGTTTTTTATATTATTTGATTATTATATATTATATGATTTATCATATTTATTTCTTTACTTACATTTTTACTTATTATAATAAAATACTAAAATTTTTGCTCTCCTAACTTTGTTCCTTGGTGTTATAATTAATTTTTATTTATTTTGTCTTTAGCTTAGGAGGTGAAATTCCATTCAACCTCTTTAACCCTAATCCCCCTCTCTCCCCCTTTTTATAGGGCCAAGTCTTGCAATCCTACTCATTTATATCCTCTTCCTGATGATGGATCACTGAGTATGATCTGAAACGTTGAGACAAAAACACACACAGTGAAATCCAAAAGCAATTGGTTTTATAGAGTTATCTTGAAAAGATTGAAAATCTTCAATTAGTGCACTTGACTGCTCTGAGAACAAATCAGATGTGTTATTTTCATGGAGTATATCATCTGATTTAGTTTCATATCCAGCCTGATAATCAATCTTATGATCATGCAAAACAAGATTGTTAGTCTCCAAAATGGGACTGTCCTTTTGCTCTTCTAGCTGAACTAAAGTCTCAACTTCATTCTTATCCTTATAGACCAGCAGTAGATCATGTTCTATAGTATCATCTGGCTATCTTAGATCAGCTGGTAATTTGGGCACTTGTACGTTGTCTTCACCTTGGTCAACAAAAATAGGCAGCTGATCAAACAAAGAGATTGAATCCTCCTCTTTATATAGTTTATTCTCCATTGGAACCAGGGTAAATTGTCTTTGCAATCGAAGCCTTTCACCTTGTGTGTGCATTCTACTTTCATTCATTTTATAAATAGCATTAGAAAACTTTTTGAATGAATCAAAGTGCAAAGGATTCAATGTCAAGCTTGAACAAGACCCTTGAACATATGTATTATGTTTCTTTTCAGCTGGGGACATAATAAAAATAGCGGAAACCTCCTGCTCCACATCTAATTTTTCTTATTTGGTGGCACAGGAAAGACTGCAAGAACTTTTAGCTACTGGATTGAAACTTGCAATCTTGATAGGCTCGGGCTCTAAAACCTTTTGCTTTTGTTCACCATACCATCTTGGAATCTTGATTTGTTTAGATACTACTACCTTTTCCTCTACATGATTTTGGATTGGTATGGAAGGGGTAGCCTTAATAAGATTTGGCATTTTGTAATCAAGATGCTTGGTCCAAAAAGGCTGCCATGGTTTTTCAAAAGCTTGATGACTTGGTGCAGGCACTAGATGCGACTGACACTGAGGGCTAATAGACTGATTTTGAATGCAAACGGGTTCCTGATCAAAATCACAACTTCTGGAACTTGAAACTTGATACCTACTAACCTCATTTTGAATAGGTTGATCCATAATGCATGCAGCTATCTAGATTGCTTGCCTTTGTACTTGTGCAAGAAAAAACTTCATCTCCTCCTATTTTGCTACTATCTCCCTTCTAATACCTTCTTCAAACTGTATCCTTTGTGCCTCCAACTCATGCTCATGAATATAGGCCTGATAATCTAGCTCTTCATGCTACATTCATTCTCTCTTTCGATCTCTAACATCCATCTCTAATAATCCAAAGTAATCTCCATAATGCTCATGTTTGTTTCGTATTGAGTAGAAAAATTATGCTGATTGGGAATAGAACTATCATTTTGGGACTGATTATGAGCATAAGTAGACTGCCAAGAAGGCTGAGCAGGGGTGGGTGGGAGGTAAGAGTACTGTGCATGCTGGTTTCCTTGAGAAACCATAGAATTTGGGTTGAAATTAGTAGCATGGCTGATCTAATATGGCTGATAAGATGGTTAGCAGCATTTTCATGATATGGTGGATGATATGACATGTTCCCATGAAAGATAGACATGCTTACTCATTCAAAAAGATGGAAAACAACTAAAAATTGATCTTGTGAAATTCTTTTCATAGGCTACAAAATTCTAATCTATCAAACCAGAAAGATAGAGTCGCCAGGTACTTGAATTGAAACCTCAAAAAAGGTTGTATTAACTGCTGCTCATACCAAAACAACAACAATAAATAAGTTCTTTTTGAACTAAAAAATTAGTTCAAGGTCCCATCGCCTAATCTTGTGAATCCTCATAAATACACCTTTGTATTCTGTATATTGATAACTTGATTCAGAAACACTACTTCTTTTGTAACATGTAATTAAGCAATTTGAATATCTCTGATCTGATTTTGATAGTCTCTTATTGAGTGGGGATAGTTTATAGGAGCAACTGCTCCTCTTCACTTTATCATGATAAGGGTTTCAAAATGTCCATATGGTTGTTTATCTCTTCAAAGATATAAGGTTTTTTGGCCACGGCCACTCCATTCTCTTGCTTTTGCATCTATTTTCTGGACTATACCTTGATTCTTGACAAGGGTTCTGAATTTTGCCAGTGGGTATCTTTGCTTCTGAAGAAATGAATTCTCTTTGGTATAGTCATGCCTGTATAATGCTTTCTCTTCTCTCCACTCCACTTATGTATCCTCTTTGACTGTAACAAGAGAAAAGAAACAAGGTTTTCAAAAAAATGCAAAATGGGTATTAATATTTCTCAATGAAATATGTCTTCTTGATCACGGCGATGATAATATCTTGCATCCTATACTTTCTTTAGACTTGGCTGATCTACATTGTCTTTGTAGAGGTCATTGTCATCTTACTTAAGCTTTGAAAACTCTCAAGTTGATAGAGATGTATTCTTTCATGTTGATCCTTGTCTCTTTCCTGTAGTGTATATAGTGATGGGGCATGGTTTGTTGGCATATATAGAAGATATTGTACTCTTATGATGATACAACCACATAACTCCAGCTTATACACCTTATGTTGTATCTATACTTTTTATTGCATCAAAAATTCTTTGGTGACTGCTCCTATTAGTTTGGAATGACTGTCCCTTTAGGGACTGTTTCCTTCAACTTTGATGACTGTCATCACAAGGCTAATGACCACCTAGCATAACAGTCTACTATAACCTATGTAAGCTCCAAAACAACTTTCTTATTGCTCTTTTATTGTCATTCACTCATGGCACATCCTTACTTCCCATGGAACTCCTTGGATGCAAGCAAAGTATTGATCTCCTTATCATCTATTGACTCTTGTTATTGCTTTATTGCATGAAACTCATGGAGTGCTTTGAAAGACTATTGGGTGGCTATTATGTTGTCATGACTTATGGTAGTTTGTTGTTCTTTGAGTACTTGTCATAGCTATCTTTAATAGCCTTTGTGACTATCTTTTAAGAGAGATGGTTGTTTTCCCCTTGAAATGGCTGATGAATATTCTTATACCTCTAAACTTTACAAGTGACTGTTATTGATTCTTTCTATTGTTCTCCTCTCATAAATGCTACTATCATCATTGTGAAGGGTGGTTTGCTAACTATCATGCATGCCATAGTGAGTAGTCCTAGTCAGATTGTAACTGCTCCTATCACTTGTAGACTATTCTTTTGTCTTGTATGCTTTAACCATTTCTTGTCCAATGTTGATGGATGCTCTTAATGTAGGTTTTAACCATGTCCTTCTCTGTATAAGTTGTTGTTCGATCTACTCTTTAAACCTTTTTTTAATCTGTATACGTTCCTTTTCATTCACATACACTATCTTTTGCTTGCTAACTATCTTTATGACCTAGAAATCTTGATGTATTAAAGAACTCGCTGTAGTCATGACCTCATGGTTAACATGAAAAGGGGTCTTACATAGGGATATACCTTCTTTATTGCTAGACTGTCCCATCTATTGTTCCTATATGTCTTTTGACTACTCTTTGCTAACCTTTGCAAGACTACGAGGCTATCATAAGCTAGTCCTTTTGATAAGATTGCACCTCTTGCCTTGTATGTTATTACTCTCTTGAGCATTATGTGACTATCCCCTGTGGATCAGTTGATTGCATAATGAACTCCTAGAGTTTCTCTAATTGCACTTTATGCATTCTTTATGACATCTACTGTTAGTTTATCATGATGTTTCACCTCCCAGGATGACTGTCATATCTATGGCATAAATATGAATAGTAGAAAGACATTCCAATGATGATAGAAATAAAGAAGAAAACATTCTCATGGCTGCACTTTTGTATTAAGCAATTTGATATCCTTTTCAAATGAATAAAAAGGAAAACATGCTAGGCTCAACCGTTGTGGGAGCCACATTTTCTCCACATGTTTTAATGTCTTTAAATCACTAACATTACTTTTGTTAGACCTGCACAGTGAACAAACAAGTTAGCATAAAAACATACCTCTTGAAGTTAATTGATCTTTCTCATGATGATCTGATTTATTGCACATGTCTAATTTGATCCATTCACATGAAATACATAATGTCTACAAGTTGATATGTCTATTGATAAAAGCATGTGATAATTTTAAATATCTAGAGCTTCTCACAAGGCTTTTCCCCCATTTTTGCAGGTATACTGACATGACTGGAGCTGAAGATAAAGACATGAAGACCGGCTCTCAACTGAAGACATTAAACTTCTGATAAAAGGCAATGATAGATATTTAATATTCTCATATGTTCTTTCTCATTTCCTTTTATCATCAGATGTATAGCTTGCATATGTCTGCATTGCTCAGTTTAGTCACTCCCACGGCTTGTGTGGGACACATTTAAACATTTCTTTAAACATGATCAGTTACTTTACCTTTTGCAAATGATTTATATGTTTCCTTTTGAATCAAATGCATAGGATAGAATAACTAAAACTGATATGAAACACATGTTCAAAAAATGATATAAAATAACAATTTTATAGATGAATACCTTTCTTTCACACTGAAATGTGATCACTTGGATAACTCAATTATCTCATAACTGAAAGATAACACTAGTTAGATTATCTGTCTTTCATTGACTGTCTGATATCTTGCCATTAGATATTCACTTGTCATGATGATTTGACAATCCTGATTTGACTATCAAATTATCCTATCAACTGATCCTTATTTTCTCTTGTTAAGAAATCATACATTCACCGATTGCAATTAACTTTAAAGTTTTCTTTTACTCCTTTTGAAACAATCTACAAATCAGGTCTAACTAAATTAGGTGTGAACATAATTTAGTAACATTTCTGGCAACCTCTCAGGGGTGTTTTCCTACTAAACAAATTAGAACTAGTAGCCTTGCAATTCCATTGGGCACATGAGTCATTTTCTGCCTTGAATTTTTAAAAAGCTTTCTGCAACTCAAACTGATAGAAAACTACAATAGCAAACAAAAACTGAAACTAAAACTATTCTGGCTTGCTTAAGACATAGCCAATAAAATGTGCATCTACACTTCTTGCAAACAAAAACTAAACTGAAATTCTAACCTACCCTACACTAACCGGCCATAAGTGCTGGTCAAACAAATCCATTAACTGACTTTGTGAAATAACTTCCATTTCTGGTTAAGAAAGGATGTTCTGTAATGTGATATGCTACTAACATGATATGATTCATAAGGAGATACCTTATAGAATGCTACAAAACTCTTTGAAAAATGAAAACAAAATCACTCACCACCTGAATATGATCATTGACACTGCTATTATAAGGTGAATAGATGAGTTGATTCTGATGTTCTAAAGCTAAAATCTACTCTATGGGTGCAATAGTAATCTGTACCTCTTTATTTAGCTCTCTGATAGCTAAATCCCTGATGGGACAACCTCTTGTAATGATAAATCTTTGGTTAAGACTCATATTCTCTTTATCAAGATTTGTTGTCATGTTTTTACTCATAATTTCAACCTGATTTGAAAGAGTTAGCCCACATGAATGAAATGAAGGAATACTTGCCTCTTTGACCTAAATAAGATAATCATATGCTATTGATTCACATGGTATCAGATCATTATCAATGTTAGAACAAAAATCCTCCTAATACCTAAAAACATGCTCTCATCCAACTGATATTCTTGCACTGCATCCACATGAATTTCAGCCCTCTGCTGCTCAAATCTAGACAATGATGTTAGTTCAACCAAGATTGTCCATCCTCCAAAAGCTCCACCTTGTTGCACTCATCATGTCTTGGTTTGGGATTTTGATCACTACAAGAATCTAGTAGATTGGCAAGCTCCCTACAAGATGAACAATTGGGATCTTGACAATCAGATATAGAATTATCTTGTAAAGATTGAATATCTTCAATTAGGTCATCTGGCTGCTTTGAAAATAAATCAGATGTTTTATTTTCACAGAGAATGTCATTTGATTTAGTTTCATATCTAGCTTGGTAATCTATCCTATGATCATGCAAAACAAGATTGTTAGTCTCCAAAATGGAACTATCCTTTTGCTCTTCTAGCTAAACTAAAGTCTCAACTTCATTCTTATCCTTATGGATCGGTAGTACATCATGTTCTACAATATCATCTGGCTATCTCAAAACAACTGGTATTTTAGGCACTTGTATGATATCTTCATCTTGGTCAACAAAAGAAGGTAGTTGACCAAACAAAGAAACCACATCTTCTTCTTTGTTTGGTTTATTCTCACTCAGAACTTCAGTAATTTGTCTCTGTAATTGAAGATTTTGACCTTCCAATCTTTGTATCTTGATTTCATTTATCTTGTGAATAGCATCATAGAACTTTTCATGATTCAAAATGTAAAGGATTTGGAATAGCAGTGACCTCTTGCTCCACATCATATGCATTATGCTTACTTTCAGATGGAAACACAGGAAAAATAGTAGCACCTGAAGCTACTGGACTGAAACTTGGAATTTTGATTGGCTTGAGCTCTAAAACCTTTTGTTCTTGTTCACTATACCAACTAGGAATCTTGATTGATTTAGAAATTGCTACCTTTTCCTCTTTCTGATTTTGGATTGGTGTGGAAGGGGTAGCCTTAATAAGATTTGACATTTTATAATCAGGATGCTTAGTCCAAGAAGGATGCCATGGTTGCTTAAGACTGTGATGACTTGGTTCAGGTACTTGTTGTGACTGATGTTAAGGACATAGATTGATTTTGAATGCAAATAGGTTCTTGAGAAAAATAACAACTTCTGAAACTTGAAACTTGGTACCTACTAACCTCATTTTGAACATGTTGATCCGGAATGAATGTAGCTATCTGGATTGCTTGCCTTTGTACTTGTGCAAGAAAAAACTTCATCTACTCTTCTTTTGCTGCTATCTCCCTTCTAAGACCTTCTTTAAACTATATCCTTTGTGCCTCCAACTCCTTCTCATGAAGATAGGCTTGATAATCCTTCTCTTCCTATTTCATGTTATATTCATTCTGTCTTTTGATCTCTAACATTTATCTCTGATAATCCAAAGCAATCTCGCTAATGCTTATGTCGGTTACATACTGAGGTTGATCAATAGAAAAAGTATGCTGATTGGGAACAAAATTGTCATTCTAGGGCTGATTTTGAACAAATGTAGGCTGATATGGAGTTTGAGTAGGGGTGGGTGGGTGATAAGACTATTGTGCATGTTGATATACTGATGTTGCATGACTATTCAGGATAAAACCAGTATCATGGATGATCTGATTTGGTTGATAAGATGGAGGATTAGTAGTATTTTTATGATATGATGGATGATATGACATGTTTCGATGAAGGATAGTCATGTTTACTCATTCAAAAGATGGAAAAAGATAAAATTAGAATTACTTGAAACAAAACAAAACCTGATTTTGTCTGACTTTTTTCCATAGGCTACAAAATCTGATTTAGTAAACCAGAAAGATAGTCGCCAGGTCTTTTGAAAATAACACCAACCAAAATAGTAACAATAATAAGTCCTTTTTGAACTAAAAATTAGTTCGAAGTCCCACTAGGCGTGCCAAAAACTATTGTCGATTTGGATTGCACCCTTATGCAAAGTTGTGAAACTCTGTAATCCTTTGAAACATGGGATCAAACTCAGGATGTGGGTGACCTATGGTGAGCTTGAACCTCCAATTGGGCTAGTTCCCTTGATAAAATGATAAAAACTGAAACTATAAATGTAGTGATGTGCTTAATTTTGATGGAAAACATGCAAATTTGACTCACAATAGATCTCATAAATCTATCCACACAATCCACTTTTGATAATGTAATCACAAAAATATTTCTAAGGAAGGCTGGAAATTATCTTCTTTATGAACGAAAAGGGATTTTCCACAACATGAAGTCCAAAACAGACTTCAATAGCACAACCTAAGACCTGTGATATCACTATGCTTAACACTTGCAAGTAAGAATGAGACAATAATTTTAAAGGTTTTGATATTTAAACACAATAAAATTTCATCAAATCACTCATACAAGTAGCATTAATGGAAAGGCAAACACTTGATTTCAATGAAAAATAAAGGAAAATATTGCTTAAAAGGCAAGAAAATGGAACCTGTAACCTATTGTAATATCTATAAAATCTGTAATCAATGAGTTACAAAACCCTCTTTCTCTCTCAAAGTGTAAAGAGCAAAAAAGAAAAGAACTAGATAAATGAGTTACAAAACAGACTCTGTCTCTCAATGTGTGAAAGAGAAAAGAATGTAAGAACTAGCAAAACCTAAGTTTTGCTTTACAATATATAGTTTGCTCTCTCCAAGAGGCATGAAAAAAAAACTATATCTAACTACCTCTAAAAATAAGCCCTCCAATTTTATCTACTAGCAAACAAGGAAATCCCTAAAAATAAGGGGCAAAACTACCTCAAAATGAGCAAAAACAGCTCCAATCTACTAGTCTCCATGTGTTTGATCCAAGAGTTGACCAATTTTGTCTATTTTGGCCCCCAAGTCATGCAAAAAGTTTTCAAAATACCTCAGTTAACTTAGCTCCTCCATTTTGCATGATTTTGCATGATGATCATGTGGAAACTTAATAAAGTAATCATTTGCATGACTCACTTTATTATGAGTCTCAATTTGTATAATTTTCTCCAATTTTACAACTTTGACAAAATAATAAAGTAATTTATAAAATATTATTTTATTAATTTGTTTCCATGATAAATAGTTGTAAAATTATGCAAGTGGAAGAAAAAGAAAAACTCCTTATCTCTCCAATTACATTTTCCTAATTTGCATAATTTTGCATGATTTTGATGCCAAAATTAGGTCTTAATACATGAGAGAAAAATATTGCCCCCTTATCACTCCATGCAAAATAAAAACTCCATAATTGCATCTTACATGCATTCAAGGCATAGGAATATTCCAGGTTATCACTCCATTACATTGCAAAAAGAAAAATAGTTTCTAGTTGCATTACATATGTATATCCATCTCCAAATTGCATACCATAATGCATTTCTTCCACCTCACCTTTTGTCTTCATTGACCTTGCAAATAATTTGGTCTCCATGCATGTTTTGGGATCTTTAACTTTCAACTTGATTTGCATATGTTTCAAGGCATATTCGACCACATTGTCGACCATCATGGAAATAAATGGAATAAAAAAGATCATAAAGCACTAAACTCTCAATGATTTCAACTCTTGACTTTAACAAAAATTTTGAAAGCAAAAGTAATCATGCATCTTGGCCCATGGGCTTCCCCCTTGGCATCATCATTAGGTATCATCAAGACTTAGTCTTGACCTCAGGTATTTGGATAAGGTAAAATGATTTGTTTTTGCAAAGTCAAAAAAATGAAAAAACACCAAGAGGTCATCGAACAAAAGAAAGAGCAAACCCTAAAAGTTATTTCATTTTCCATTTTACTCTCATCTGTATTCAGCTATGCAACTTTTAAAAGCCGACCGTCACTAGGGTTTGGTCCTTGTTGGTTTTCTTTGCTATCTTGATGGCTCCTTGGTCGATTCTTCATGCGTTCTGTGGCATTTAAACACAGGAACAAGGTAAACATGCATCCTAAGCTTTGAATGGCATTTTCCTTACTCCTTCTATAGCTTTCTTCACACTCTGGCTATGGCTATGTGTTGAGTATGCATGCTTAATCAATTTTCTTAACACATTTTCTCTTGTTTCTGTGTGTCTCTTTATCTACATTGTAACCTATGCTTATGAAAAGCTTCAAGTACAAAAAGGAGGTTGCGGCTGTGTATATCTCTCCATACAAGAAGACGAGGTGAGTTTCTTTTTCTTTGACTTTCCTGTATCTTCATTCATTTGACCTGTAACTGCAAAATGATAAGGGTTTCAAAATGTCCATATGGGTGTTTATCTCTTCAAAGAGATAAGGTTTTTTTTCCTCGGCCACTCCATTCTCTTTCTTCTATATCTATTTTCTGGACTGTATCTTGATTCTTGACAAGGGTTTCAAATTTTACCAATGGGTATCTTTTCTTTTGAAGAAATAACTTCTCTTTGGTATAACTATGCCTGTATAATGCTTTCTCTTCTCTCAGCTCCACTTATGTATCCTCTTTTGACTGTAACAAGAGAAAAGAAACAAGGTTTTCAAAAAAATGCAAAATGGGTATTAATATTTCTCAATGAAATATGTCTTCTTGATCACGGCTATGATAATATCTTGCATCCTATAATTTCTTTAGACTTGGATAATCTACATTGTCTTTGTAGAGGTCACTATCACCTCACTAAATCTTTGAAAACTCTAAAGTTGACAGAGATGTATTCTATCATGTTGATCCTTGTCTCTTTCATGTAGTGTATATAGTGATGGGGCATGGTTTGTTGGCATATATAGAAGATATGGTACTCTTATGATGATACAACCACATAACTCCAACTTATACACCTTATGTTGTATCTGTACTTTTTATTGCATCAAGAATTCTTTGGTGACTACTCCTATTATTTTGGAATGACAGTCCCTTTATGGACTATCATCACAAGGCTGATGACCTCATAGCATAATAGTCTACTATAACCTGTTAAGCTCCAAAAAAAATTTCTTATTGCTCGTTTACTATCATTCACTCATGGCACATCCTAACTTCCCATGGAACTCCTTGGATGCAAGCAAAGTATTGATCTCCTTATCATCTATTGACTCTTGTTATTGCTTTATTGCATGAAACTCATGGAGTGCTTTGAAAGACTATTGGGTGGCTATTATGTTGTCATGACTTATGGCAATTTTTTGTTCTTTGAGTACTTGTCATAGTTGTCTTTAATAGCCTTTGTAACTATCTTTTAAGAGAAATGGTTGTTTTCCCCTTGAAATGGATGATGAGTATTCATATCCCTCTAAACTTTACAAGTGACTGTTATTGATTCTTTCTGTTGTTCTCCTCTCATAAATGCTGCTATCATCATTATGAAGGGTGGTTTGTTGACTGTCATGCATGCCATAGTGAGTAGTCCTAGTCAGATTGTAACTGCTCCTATCACCTGTAGACTGTTCTTTTATCTTGTATGCTTTAAACATTTCTTTTCAAATGTTGATGGATGCTCTTAATGCAGGTTTTAACCATGTCCTCTGTATATGTTGTTTGAACTACTCTTCAGACCTCTTTTTCATCTGCATGGTTTCCTTTTCATTCGCATACACTATATTTTGCTTGCTAACTATCTTTATGACCTAGAAATCTTGATGTATTAAAGAACTCCCTATAGTCATGACCTCATGGTTCACATGAAAAGGGGTCTTACACACGGATATACTTAAAATTTTTCTTTTACTCCTTTTGGAACAATCTGCAAATCAGGTCTAACTAAATTAGGTGTGAACATAATTTAGTAACAGGGCCATTTGTGGAGACATCCCCACCTCCTCCTAGACCTATGGGCTTTGATGACAACATTTCTTGGAGTATTGTTCAAAGGCAGAAGAAAGGTCTTCCCAAGTTTGTTTGTCATTCACACACCAAGGTTAAGGATGTAAGGATGTTTAGGTATTGGTCTGGCATTATTTACACTAGATCCTTGGGTTCATTTTTTGTCTTTAGCAGCTTGCTTGGTGTTGTTTTTCTTGTTCAACAGCTTTGTTGTAGATGTGTTGTTCTTTTGTAACAAGGATTGGGCCTTTCCAAATAACCATTCTTATTTTATCAAAAACAATAATAAATTATAGATGACATAATAAAATATATAATACAAATACAACAAAATTAAATGAATTACATAACTAAAAATAATTAAATAATAAATCTCAATGTATTTTAAATATATAAACATGACTTTTGAAATTAAAACATGGACATGATTGAGTGGAGTTCATTAAAAAGAATAGAGATAAGTATCAATATTAACCATGATTTTTTCCTTCATTTTTTTCTTTAATAATTATTATGTTTTGGTAAATGTTAGAAATAGTAATGATTTTGAAATTGAAGATAAGACTTACAATCTTCCAAGAAGCGATTTGGAACATCAAATACATTGATTGATAAAATGAACTTCAATGAACAAGATTTGATACAGAACATAGACTCTCAACTTCATAAAACATTTCCAAAAAATGTGAACATGAGTTTTGGAGGTATATTTATCATTTTAACTTAAATGAAAGAGACTTATTATTTTAATACATATACTTCATTACTAAATTTTTTTTGCATTAATATTACCCAGTCATCAAAACCATGATTTTCAAATGTTTTGTAGGTATCTCTATGATTTTAGTTGGAGATTTGGGATAGTTTCTTCATGTCAATGATAAACCACCATATGATTGTGCTAAACTACTATGGAATGAATTCAAATCTAAGGGATGCAAATTCAATTATTGATGGCTAGAAATTGCTATATCAATGGAATAGGCACCTCCAGATGAATATCTTTGGCTATCTTTTACATAGATTTATCCAAGATAGGTATGCTAGTTATTCTATAATTATATATTTAGTATTTAGTTTTGACTTAAACTTGAGGATATAATTTATTTTTGCAACTTGCTACCATGGTGACAGCTCCCTATTATTAAATTTCAAAACATCCCTCATAGAGGGTTTATAAAAGATTATATATGATTATGATGATTGGGGGAAAACCATTCCAATTTGAGGATACAATTTTATTTGGATGGAAATTAGAGATAAAATTAGTCACACTAAATATAATTATAATTAATTGATAGTTCAATTTATTATGATGTATGATTATTTGAATTTTAAAATTTGTTTATAATTTGATTAATATTTGTAAAGTGATTATGATACTGATTTAAAATTATTATATTCCAACTATTAGTAATCACCACTCTTGTCTATATAATAGATATAAAATTATAAACAAAAATAACCCTTCCTATAGGTTAACCTAAACTAATTAAGTAGATACAAACAATTGAGCACAAATCAACCTAAATTAAATAATGATATCTAAGACTGGTAAATCGAGCAATGTTACTTGCTCTTTTTTTAAAACTAAGTGCAATGGATAGGGGTACTTATTGTGAATGTAAAATAAAGCATACAAAGACTAACTAAAGACAATAAACCAAACAATAGGTATACCTTCGTTCATAAGCAAGTTTACCTCATTGATCGAGCGTATCTAAGCACACTCAAGCTCTGATGGAGTTTCTCCTTCGATTCAAGTATGTATGTGGATTGTTGAACTTAATAACATAACCTTGATGAGTGAAAATGGAGGAATGATTTTAACATCATATGTTTGCATCAAATAAAGTCCCCTGTTTGGTTTGGAGAAGGGCTTATTTATAGATGTTTTATGATGGAGAGATAAGGATTTGATTTTGGAGATAGAGATATGTTGTTTTCTTTATTTGACAAAAGAGTAAACAAATTAGGTAGAAGATAAAATTTGAAAGAAGACAAGGGATTTGATTTTTATGTAAAAAGAAATAAGTCAGGAAGAAAGCAAGATAAGATATGAGAGGATTTATCTAATTAATTTGATTAATTAGATACACATGACTTATAAAAAAGAAAAGAAATTGAGAATGAGATGTTATTAGGATTTATTAATTAAATAAATATTTGATTTATTAAATTAATATTGGATTGTGATTTAATTAATTAAATAATTATAAATTATTTAATTAATATTAGAAAAGAAGAAGGGATTAATTAAATGATTGTAAATTATTTACTTAATGGTAGGAAGTGGGAAAATTAACTTAATTAAATAATTATTTAATTAATGTGGCAGAATAAAGTAGAGTGATTTTCATAATAATAGATGAATTTAATCAAATAATTAAGAATTTTTTAATTAATGCGAATGTATGGCAGATGAATAACTAAGTCAACAAGTGAGGTTAATTTTAGGTGTCTACATTTTTCCCCTCTTTAAGATGGTGTTGCAAAGTAGCATCATTTGAAAGAAGTTTAAAACATAGTGTTGTGTTGGATAGAAGGGGATGTTGGTTTAGAAGAATATGATTGGATTACAAATGATGATGCCCTAGTTCAGTAGAAGAAGTACTTAGTAGACTAATTAGTGGGTTGAATGATGCCCCCTTGAGAGGATAGGTGATTTGGGAGAATATGGGTGTGCTCTCAAAATGCATGGATGTGTAGAAAAAGGGTTAGATAAAAGATGAAAAATTGGTGGAATAAGAAAAAATAGAGAGAAAACGGAGAAGATAAAAAGATGGATGTAATAATGATGGATTTATTATGATGATGAGTTATGCTAACTTGAGTTGAGCAATCCTTTATTTAATATAGAAATGGATGTTGTTGGCAAGAAATGGAGAGGAACCAGTTTAGAGATCTAGTCCTCAGTCAAGTCTGTAAGTCTAGTTTATACCCTAGTCAGACAATGAGAGAAATATGAATAAACATTAAGGAAATCTAATATGTGGTACAAGATAAGTAAAGTATGACATCATAACATATACGCATTGATATTTCCTTATATCTCCATTATATTCATTTATCATTAATAGGTATACACATATCCATACTAGCAGGTTTGAGTCTCTGCCTTATACACCATTACTCTCTTTATTCACATATATTCACTCTTACTCTTACTTTACATTGCTTTGCATGTATCTCCTACAGATGTGTCCTTTCCCAAAATACCTTTTAGAAGTCGTCTATATCCTCCACATGACCTTTGTGGTACCCTACAGTAGGTTCTACTTGTTGCCCTTTTCTCTGCCAACATCACTCCACCTTTTAAAAGTGTGTCTTGTCCCCAAGACATGGCCTTCAATTTTTAGGTAGGATGTTTTTGTAGATTTCCCTGAGTTGAGCTAGAGTAGTATCCCATTGTTTCTTAGTAGATGTCAAAATTTGGATCTAGCTTTCTACCTGGATGTATGTATCCTTTGCTTCTCCTAAGGTAGCTGGTACCTTAACCTTTTGTGTGATCTATTTAGGCTTAGTGAATACTCCAATTAGAGAGGCCCATCTCAAGCTTATTACTTCTCTAAGCTGCTTGATCTGTGATTTTATTTGTTCTCTTTGATCCTGAAATTGTTGTAGTTAAGAATGTAGGGTCTCTATCGGTGTCCTTATGGTTCCATTTGTGTCTTGTACTAGATCATAGGTTCTAGTCACTTGTGTTTATCTATGTTTCTAATGCCTATATTTGATCCTTTATAGTCTTAGTAGTAGTAGGCCATTGTAAACAAAACTTGTAAAGTACCTTGGCCTCCTCCATACCTTGCTAGATATTCTTTATCTAGGCTTCTAGTTTATTATGTGTTTTAGCACATTTTTTGGAAGCATCAACTAGTTTTTTCTTATTGATTGTCTCTGTTATCTTATCTTATCTTCTACTTTATTCTCTAAATATGTAGAATAAGCCTTGAAGCTTTGCATCAATTGTTTGAGTTGTTGGTTAGGACGTAGGGATGTGTCCCTCTATGCCTCTAGCTTCTCCTTTTGTATTATATCTACCGCTTCCATTAATATCTCACTTCCCTCTATGTATTTCTGCAAAATTTGTTCCCTCGTTGTGGAGTGGAAGATGTCACCCAATTTTAACTTTTGTAGGGGTAAGATACTGGATAGATTTATGTGTCCCCCCATCACTAGCAGTTGTAGTAGCTAAGGAGTCACTAGAGGTTGTATCTTCTTTTGTTACGCCAAGAAATCTTTGATAGATTGGATGGTTGAGGCAGAAGAGGATGGATCTTGGGAATCTATTTGGTTATCTCCTGTATCTGGGGCCTCTTCTTGATGTTTTCCATCCACTTGATCAATGTTATGTAGAGGGGAATTGCTTTGTTTTGTATTATGTGGAGGAGTTCTATCCTTTTGTGTCGCAATTCTTTCTACCTCCTTAACTATTTCATAAATCTTCCTTGTTATTTGTTCAATTTCTGCCTGTATTTTATCTCTATCTTCTTGTTCTAAGTTTGTAAGTGTGTCTAACCTTTTCTTTGATCTTAGATGAGTAGCTTGTAATTGTGCTATTTTATCCTTCTCCGTGGAGATAGAAGTACTCACTCCATCTATAGCTTGTTGCCTAAGATCCTCATCAAATTTCAGGGCTTTCTCTTTTCTTTGTCTTAGTGCCTCTGGGTAAATGCAAGGAGATGAGGGACCAAAAAGTTGCCACCATCTCCAAAAATAAAGAAAAATGCGAGTTCGTTATAACGCACTTGCATTTTGTTCTCAATAAAAGCAAAAAAAACCCTATTTTGCCCATTCGACCACGAGCATTCCTTTGATAGTAGCAAAGAAGAAAAGGAGAAATGCAAGCGCGGTCAAGAAAAGCCTATTGAATCAAGCTTGATAGAGAAAACAACAAATTCACAATGCCACCTCACCAACAAAGACATCGTCATGCAAATTTGGAGGCTCCAGCACAGGAAGAAGGTAGGGTTTGACTAATTTTGTTAGTTTGAGAACAATTTTTGAGTTTTGCAATGTTTGATTTGTTTTTATATTGCATTTATAGTTATTGGAGAAAGAGAAAACCTAAATCCAGCTAAGGAGGTTGAAAACAACCCCCAAAACCCTCCAAACCCACCTTCACTTCCTTTTAATGTAAGGGATAATCAAGAACATTACCTCGGGATAATAGAAGAAAACAAGAAACATCTTCAGACTATTATTGAAACCCTAAACAATCGAAGTGGAACCACTGATCGTAGGAGGACACTTGCAAAATCACTAGAGGAGATTATTGCTCACACGGATTCAATGACAAAATAAATCACTGAATTCCAAGACTATAGGGAGAGGTGTCAGCAATTTTATGCCAATGGCTTATCATATGAACAAGTCAAGAATGAAAAAATTACAAAATCTAAATTATGTGAACTTAACCAATCCCAAAACCGGTCAAAGATTAGAAGAAAGTTGCAAACGGTTTCCTATACATTGGTGTAGGAATGAAGAGATATCCCAACACTTTTGGGATAGATGGTACATGGTCTTCGATGAGCACCCATGTAATAATGATGAGGTACCACAATATTTCCTAAGGAAACTCTATTGCAAATTCATCCTAAACAAGATTCTAATTTATTTTGACATTCGCGATTTCTAGGGTAGAGGTGGTGGCTCTACCCAAGATAGACCTGAGGCTCAGCAAGATCAAAACCATGTGCATGTACCCTAAGCAAGGGTAGATCATAGGTCACTCTCTTTGGCTTTGAAGGAGAGAGTTGAGGTGGAGATGTTACATTCACTAACTACTCTCACCCAAAATCTATCACAACATGCTGATGATCTTACCTAGGCTAATGAGGGTGTGAGTAGTAGGTGTCATGTGTCCCCACATTTGTGTAGTTCATGTGGGAACCTATGTGATTATGGGATGCAGGATGCATGATAGGACTCTTCGCAGGACGCTGCAACACAGGGGCAGGATGATGCGACGCAAGGGCAACATCCATTGATGGGGGCATCTGTATTGGATGATCTTGTTCTCAGTGATGATCTCTTACAGCATACATTTGGCATTGACTCTCAGGTAATTTGTTACAAGTTTCATTATGATTTAATATATTGTTATTTGAAATTTGTAATTATTTTTATATGATTATCTATATTATAAGTCAAATGTATGTAATTGTCTACACAATGAATTTTCAGGGTTATAGTCTTCATCCTACCTCCATTAGATGTCCACTGGTAGGTTATGAGAGGATACCAAGACAACAGGTATGTAATTTATCACATGATCATAATTATTGTAGATATGTCAATGGTAATATTATTTTGTGACAATTTGATGATTTCAACAGTCACCAGCAACTGCACTATATCATTGGTCCCCTGCACGCCAACCCACTAGTTATATGGAGGTAAATTTAAACATTTCTAATCATTATCCATTTTTAAACTAATGTTATGTATTTATTTTTGTCGATTAATCTTGAACTTGATTTTCAGATGCTGAATTTGGAGACTCCTCTTGATGTTTGTGATTCAGTGCAAAGAGGCATTGATGTAGCCATACTGTCTACAAATCCTTTGACCAAGGTATGAGCTAATTGTTGATAACTGAGAGGGGGTGGGTGAATCAATTATCTTAATTTATTCAACTTTCTGTTCTTCTTTAATAATTAGTGCAGCATCAAAGAAACAAGCATAAAAGTAGAAACAAAGTCAATACACATAACACAATGATTTTGATGTGGAAAACCCAGTTAAGGGAAAAACCACGGGGTGGTTAACCCAAGAATGTATTCTCTGTTAGAAGAATAGAAGTACAAAATGGCACCTGCCAATTTAGGGCTTACTGCCTTAGCATACTGCTCACAAGAGGCTCACTGCCTACAAGAGAGAAAGATAACACAATACTTGAACTGATGAGAAGCATCCACACATGCTAAGATTCAGTTCCGGTTGAGCTCAATAAACTGATCTGCTGCACTTCATTCTAACTTTCTTTTGGTTTAGCTGTCCTGTCACATTCCAGACCTGTCTTCCTACCTTCCCACTTCTCTTCTACTTTTATTTGCACAATTACACACTCACACAACACACCTTCATATCTAAATTCATTTCGAATATATATCTGTATAAGTAATCTTACCACCTTTCTAGTCGGCATTCGGAATAGTCAATATTTTCCCAAGCTTTGATCTGTCGGCTAGATCCTTACTTACCAAGTGATGCGGATCTAGGAGATGCTTGAAGAAGTCATCAATCATGTCGGCCAATAATGAATGATACCTCAAGAAACTTAGTCATCAGTAATATCTCTTCTAGATTTGGCTCTGACACTATGTCGGTATAGTTCTTCCTCTATCTACTTTGCCAAACAGGAACCCAACACTCAAGTGCTCATATCTTTTCACCCTTCCATCACCAGGGGCTAAATCCTTGGAATCTATTAGTCAAGGTACTCATCTTGACTTCCCCAAATCTGTACTTCACTAAGATACTTCCTCTGAGAGATCCGGACCTGATTGTCAGACCTTGCTGACTGCTCTATTCTTGCTTACCGGATCACAACACTTCTTCAATCTGACTTCTAGTAGAGACTCATCATGTCTTGCGGATGTGTGGGATAGCCTTTTCTGCCATCAATGACAACATACATAAACTCATATAGTGTCTCTTGCCAACAATCTCCCCTTTTGGCATTGATGGAAACACTTAGTGAAAAATGACTAAGTGTCACACTATACTCCCCCTTGGTTGATGCTCTATTTTTATATACATTTTCCGGAGCTCCCCCTTAGCTGGATTCCTCATTTTTCACTGCTCCTCACTCCCCCTTTGACATCAATGGCAAAGGGTAGGGTTCCCACACCAAAATTCTCAAAAAATCAACTATACTTAGCCACATAAATATATATATATATATAGTATACTTACATATACTGAAGTATGTCTACAAAAATTGTCTTCAATTGGATGAATTATGTTGCCCAACTTTGCTTCATCCTATCTAAAATTGAGATGTGACCACTCAATAGGAATGCAAAAGCGTCTACCCTTTTTAGGTCTGTTGAATTACTAGTCCGAGCTATGATCTGAGCTTCTTTTATGGCCTCATGCATGTCCTCTAACTTAGGGATAATTATCCCTCTAAGTTCACCCAACCTACTTATTCTATTTTTCTTTTCCTTCTCAAGCTTCTTGATTTCATTCAAGACTACAATAGTCTGACATTCTTGATTTATTATGGAAGAGGTGAGAGGATCAAAATTCTTACAGAGTGTTGTCAGTTTGTCCTCCTACTCTTTCACTTTCTTCTCAATATCTAATGTTACTTTGGACCATGATAAACAAAATTTGTACATTTCCCCACCATCTTTAAGAGCATTTTCTAAGCTCTTTATCCCAATATTCATATTCCTCCTATCATTAGTTATTAACCCTTGTACCTTTGATAATCTTTTTTCCAAAAATTCCTTCTGGACCTTATCCTCTGCTGACTTCTCTAGGGAATCAAAATGTGTGCTAACACTATTGACTAGAGATTTGAGATTACCGGATGAGGAGGCTGAGGGATCCTTTTGAAAAGATGGCGTGATCTTTTCTAATACTCTGGATGCAACTTCTATTAGCTCATAGTCTTCCATGTGAGACTTCAGGAGTTTTTCTTTAGCCTTTGCATTAGCAAATGAAGCTATCTTCATTGTTTGTACTGGAGAAAGAGAATCAAAATTGAATGGCCCTTGTAGAAGTTCTAGTTCATCAATCTCCATTGTCTCTTTGTTTAAGAATTCTTTGATAGTTTCTATAGTGTCTCTTGCCGGAGACAGATTCTTCTTCTCTTTTGCAGTCTTAGAGCTATCTCTTGGAGCTTTCTCTCCTTCTACACTCTTACCACTAATAGCTGTGGTCTTCTCTGCTGAAGTCTTCTTTCCTTCTGTAACCTTAGTATTGTCATCTTCTTTTTCCTTCACTCCTTTTTCTTTATCCTCTATTCTTTCTTCTCCTTTGGATCCGGAGTCAGTAGGGGAAACTAGAGGAGTGATGTTTGTTTGTTCATGGGCCACCTCTTCCAGAGCAGAGGATTCCATGTCCTTATCTTTTTCTTCACCAGTGTCCATTACTTCTTCTGTCATTGCCTTAGTAGATTCTTTTTCAACACTTGTAGCTGAGAGATCAACACCCAAGTCCTTTATAATAGGAATGTTGAATCTTAAGTATGCATTCTAGAGGATCTCTTCTGTTTCTTTTCCTATTTTGTCAGTTTCTCCAAGCATAAGTTGATTCATTCTTGCTTTGCTCCGGAACTCATCCTTGCAATCTTTGAAGATCATATTCATTTGCTTTGAGTCAATTGAAGGATAAAGCTAAATGGCTATCTATTCTCAGATCTCAAGATCTTTTGCCATAGCATTATTCTTTCTTATTTCTAACTCTTTCTCTAGGCTTTTGGGAATAAGAGATATAATTTCAATAAAAGCCTTATTGTAGATATTCAGATACTTGACTACTACTTCCTGCAAGATCTTTTGGTTAGCCTCATTATAATGATCATAGAATTCAGCCATTGGTTGAAGGTTTCCATGCACAGTAACTGATTTGACGACATCATCTAATGATAGAGTGGGTTTTTCAACAAACTATTCTGCCATTTTTTCCTTGTCTTCATTAGTAGAGGGTTCACCAGATACTTTCTTCTTTTTCCTCATTTTGCTTACCTCCTCATTTGACTCCGTCTCTTCATCATCCTTCTGACTGATGTAAGATCTTGTGGCCTTTGTCTTAGTTCTTTTCTCTACTTTACCGGATGATTTTGCTTTTGGTTTTGATTTATTTGAGCTCTTATTAATGTTAGAGCAGAGCTCCTAGAAGATCTGGTCCGGGAGGAGGATTCTACTAGAACACTTTGCTTTTCTACCTCTTTCTTCTCTTTCTCATTCCTTTCCTTCTTTTCCCTATTGGCATCAAGTGCCTCTTTTGAGATGCCAAGGATTTTGGCAATGTTTTCAACTTCTTTTCTTACCTTTCTTTTCATCTATGGTTGCCTTAGCTCAACATGGATCTTCACACTCAATTCTTCAAAGGTTCCAAACCTTTCTGCCTTGGGATCCTTTGGTTGACTCAGCATGTGTTGAACATGCAGCTCTACGATTTTCTCATCCACCTCATACCCCATTGGCATGATCCACACTGATCAATCTCTACCATAAAGCATACTGTGTCTTTGTATTTCTCAACTAGAGATTGGGGAATTCTCTCTCTAGCTTGCATCATGTTCTGGAAGTTTTTGAAGAAACCCTAGAGAGCTGTGTTTTGTGCTTTGTCATCACCAAGTCCATGCAAATAGTCCCTGATTTGTATGGCAACCGGTCTGTCATTCTGCCATACCCATCCACTGGATCCAGGTAGCTCATTCATAAAGTAGAAGAATAAGTACAATATTAACCCACCATACTTAAATGAATTTTTTTATCTTTCTTTATTTTCTGCAGATTCTCCAAGAGTTGGTTTAGAAGGAGCTGAAAAAGGTCATAATCTGAATTCTTTCTTAACATTTCATAAGCACTGTAGATAGCAGTTCCAGGTATTGAATTCTCCCTGCTAGAATGATATATCTTGTATCCAATGATCATGGAGGCAAATTTGATATCTGGATCAGTGATATCTTCTATTGTCATTGCTCTTTTGTCAAACCTAGATCTGGTAGCCTCACTTACAGTCTGATTCTTGACTGATTTGAGAATAGGTATCCCACCGGATGAGTGCAAACTAGTAATTTCCCTAATGACATCTTTTGTGATCTTGAATGGTCCATTCAACCACATGAAGTTGTCATGTATTTTGCTCAAGACATACCGGACCCATTCATCCTCAGCAAAGTAGGGGAAATGTATATACTGTGTAAAGTGCTTGTCCCAGAGGGCCTTGTATTGGGGTTGGAGCTCAAATGAATCATCTATTAGTTGTTTGTGGTAGATATCCCTCAATTTGAACTCTCTGAATTCTTCAATGTTTGTGTGCATGTAAACCCTAATATCTTCTGTATGTAAGACACCATGCGGAACACTAGAAAATGTTCCTAGGGGATCTACTTGCAAGCATTTGTAGGGATGTTTCTTGAATTTGGGGTGAGGCCTATCAGTGATCTTCACAATATTTGGAGTAGTCATCTTTAAAAAGATTTGCAGAGAGGTGTTTAGGAATAGAAAATACCTTTTGCGCCTCTAGGTTTCACGAAGTGAGCCAGATTGATTTCTAGATCAATCGACTTCTGCAAATGATCTTTGATGGGCTTGAGGAAATTTGTTGTAGAGCTCCTTTTTGCTTCTTCTTAAATGTAGAATGAACAAATGTTTAATACAAAGAACCCTTATATTACTCCACAAACCCTAATACCAAGTTGCAATAAATGCTCAACCTAAGTCATTCTGGTTTGCCTCATTCGAATGATTTGAAGAACTAGATCAATCTTGATCTAAACATCTTGCAAATCTTCCATATCTTGACCATAGTTTATTTATATGTTTCTCTTATGAACCCTTTAATCTAAAACTCCCCTTGTGCCAGTTCCAGCACCAATTGATTGGCTGGGGGAAAATGGTTTTCTTGTGTCTCCCCCTAAGCCAGGGCTCACTTTTTTTAATTTTTAGAAGGAATATCAGCACCAAAGTCTAGTGTAAATCCATCCCCTACATTCTCTATACTTTTCTTCACCCAAATCTTGTTCATCTCATTTTGAACTTCATCTGCATTCACTTTTCGTTTTCCCTTATCTTGATTTTGATTATGATGTACCAGACCTCTTTTGTCCTGATTCTTGCTTCTATAGAATTTTGCAATATGACCAGATCTATTGCAAATTTGGCAAACAACATTTCTTTGCATATTTGATTGATATCCTCTTGATCTGCATTGATTAGCCATATGACCCATTCTATTGCATGCAAAGCATCTACCATTGAATGAATTGTTCATTTGCATATTTCTGCATTCATGAGATTTGCGACCATACCTTTTGTAGTTGAAACAGTGTCCGGAGAAGGATGTATTAGTCTAATTCATTCTCTTTCTACATTGATTAGCTTTATGACCAAAGTTATTGCAGTTGTGGCAGTATCCATTGAAGGATGGATATCTTTGAGCATTAGGCTGCCTTACCGGAGGTCTTCTAGGCCTGTTCCTTGGATTTTCTAATCCAAAATTCTTTTGACCAGATCCAGAGCTTTCACCTTTTTCATATCCCAGGCCACACTTATCATCTACCCTCTTTTGGCTTTCAAGAAGAACTTCAAGTTGAGCAGAGCTTATCTTGAATTTCTCTTTGTATTCATTTGTTGTTTGAAGATCCCTTTTAAGAGAGACAATTTGATCCTCAAGTTTTTCTTCATTATCTTTAGCTTCTTCAAGATCAGATTCAAGATGTCTGATTATTCTATCCATCTTGTGGTAGTCTTCTGATTTTTCCTTGAGAGATTGTCTTAGATCATCTTCCAATTTTCTTCTCTTCAATTTCTTGGGTAAACTTCATAACTCCTGATTCCATTCCATGTCTTACCATGATGATTTCTTTTGATAACTTTTCACATAACTTGGTTTTCTCTTTTAGATGTCCATTTGTATTATTGGCTTCACCTTGACTTGCCTATTGCTGAAGTAGCTCCTTTCTCTTTTTCATAGAGAGACTCAGTTTCTCTTTTAGTTCTTTTATGAAATCATCAGCCTGTTTGAGTCTTTCCTTCAATTCATTGACTTCAGAATTTGACTGCTCAAGATCATCAAAGGTAGACTTAAGTTGCTTCCTCATACCATACACATCCATTTGAATTCCCAGATCTCACTCAACCTGTTAGGCTCTGTTGGGAGGAACTTGGCTCTGATACCAATTGTTGATAACTGAGAGGGGGCAGGTGAATCAGTTATCTTAATTTATTCAACTTTCTATTCTTCTTTAATAATTAGTGCAGCATCAAAGAAAACAAGCATGAAAGTAGAAAAAAAGTCAATACACATAACACAATGATTTTGATGTGGAAAACCTAGTTAAGGGAAAAACCACGAGGTGATTAACCCAAGAATGTATTCTCTGTTAGAAGAATAGAAGTACAAAATGGCACCTGCCAATTTAGGGCTCACTGCCTAAGCATACTGCTCACAAGAGGCTCACTGCCTACAAGAGAGAAAGATAACACAATATTCGAACTGATGAGAAGCATCCACACATGCTAAGATTCAGTTTCGGTTGAGCTCAATAAACTGATCTGCTGCACTTCATTCTAACTTTCTTTTGGTTCAGCTATCCTGTCACATTCTGGACCTGTCTTCCTGCCTTCCCACTTCTCTTCTACTTTTATTATCACAATTACACACTCACACAACACACCTTCATATCTAAATTCATCTAGTATATATATCCGTATAAGTAATCTTACCACCTTTCTAGTCAGCATCCAGAATAGTCAATATTTTCCCAAGCTTTGATCTGTTGGCTGGATCCTTGCTTAGTCATCAGCAATATCTCTTCCAGATTTGGGTCTGACACCCTGTCGGTATAGTTCTTCCTCTGTCTACTTTGCCAAATAGGAACCCAACACTCAAGTGCTCATATCTTTTCACCCTTCCATCACCGGAGGCTAAATCCTTGGAATCTATTCATCAAGGTACTCATCTTGACTTCCCCAAATCTGCACTTCACTGAGATACTTCCTCTGAGAGATCCGCACCTGACTGTCGGACCTTGCTGACTGCTCTGTTCTTGCTTACCGGATCACAAAACTTCTTCTTTCTGACTTCTGGTAGAGACTCATCATGTCTTGTGGATGTGTGGGATAGCCTTTGTTGCCCTCAATGACAACATACATAAACCCATATAGTGTCTCTTGCCAACACTAATAACATGAAAATGTCATAATTTTGTATTTCTTGTTTTATCTCATGTCATTTGATGTACATAAATGATATTTATGTTTAGTCAATTTTGCTTCTTACAACAGGTCACAAATCTAGTCCATCCAACTACGGATGAAGAAGCTAGAGAAAAGATGACAGAGAGTGATCATCGGTTGGCAGTAAGTGATCAATTACATATGTTCAATGTTATATATTTGATGCATTTTCTATACTAATGTGCATATTGTTTGTTTGTATTAAGAGGTGCACCTGGATGAACTTTATTCGAAGAGGTCTACTCTATGGCATAGAGAGGATGAGTCATGGACTGGCTCTCCATCTTCACAGTCAAAGAAGGGCCGCCGATTATTTCATAAAAGTCCATAGGAAACTAGTTTTTGGGACATTTTTTGTATGCCTAGATGGCTTTGTATACATACTTTTGTATGTTAATCCGATGTATATTTTTGTATATTTGCTTGTATGGCTTTGTTTGGACATGCCTATATGGCTTTTTATATAAACTAGATGTTATGTTCATGACATGATGTATATGACAGTTTATATTAAATATTTAATATGATAATCAATTATTGTTACAGAAATTTGGTTTTACATGTGCCAATTGCATTTGCTTGAAAGTTTATAAATCATTTTCAAATAATCCATTTTGTGCATATCTTGCAATCATTGAATTATGTGGGACAGTACATTTCTTTGAGGCATCATTTCAAATAGTTCACGTGCCTTGTCTATGCTTCCATACTTTCCATACATGTCTACAAGGGCAACTTTGCAAATACAATACATGTGATAAAATTCCTATATCATTTATGCTTTGATGGTTGTCCACACCATGTTCTCTAGATGCCATTATAGCATAGGCAAGGAAGAAGTTGGTTAAGGTTGTGCAAATTGGTTTTAGATGTGCCAAAATTTGCGTAAATGGTTGAAATTTATTTTTGTGCACTTGCTTGAGAGTTTTTAAAGCCTTATGAAAAATCCATTTTGTGCATAGCTTGCAATCATTGTATTCCATGAGACAACATTTCTTTGAGGCATCATGTCAAACAATTCACATCCATTGTATATGCTTCCACACTTTGCATACATGTCTTGCAGGGTACTTGCAACTACAACATTTGAAAAAATTCCTATATCCTTTATGCTTTGATGGATGTCTATAATGTGCTCCAAACACACCATTTCTAAGGTTGTAATAAATTTTCTTTACACCCACCAATCACATTTTCTTGAAATTTTCTAATGCCTTATCAAAAAATCCATTTTGTTCATATCTTGCAATCATTGCATTCAATGAGGTGACATTTCTTTGGGGCATCAGGCTAAACAGTTTACATGCCTTGTCTATGCTTCCACACTTTGTATACATGTCTTTGAGTGCAGTTGCAACTACAACATGTAACAAAATTCTCATATGTTTTATCCTTTTGATGGATGTCCAATTTGGAATAGGAAAGGAGGCTATTGGCTAAGGTTGTGGAATTTTGCTTTACACCCGCCAATCACATTTGCTTGAAAGTTTCTAATGCCTTATCAAAAAATCCATTTTGTTCATATCTTGCAATCATTGCATTCAATGAGGTGACATTTCTTTGGGGCATCATGACAAACAGTTCACGTGCCTTGTCTATGCTTCCACACTTTGCATACATGTCTCTGAGGGTAGTTGCAACTAAAACATCTAACAAAATTCCCATATATTTTATTCTTTTGATGGATGTCCATTTTGGCATAGGCAAGGAGGATAATGGCTAAGGTTGTGGAATTTTTCTTTACACTTGCCAATCGCATTTGCTTGAAAGTTTCTAATGCCTTATCAAAAAATCCATTTTGTTCATATCTTGCAATCATTGCATTCAATGAGGTGACATTTCTTTAGGGCATCATGCCAAACAATTCACATGCCTTATCTATGCTTCCACACTTTGCATACATGTTTCTGAGGGTAGTTACAACTACAACATCTGATAGAATTCCCATATCCTTCATGCTTTGATGGATGTCCATACCATGTTCCAAAGATCCCATTTTGGCATAGGCAAGGAGGATGCTAGCAAAGGTTGTGGAATATGGATTTACACCTACCAACTATATTTTCTTTAAAGTTTCTAAATCCTTTTCAACAAATCCATTTTGTGCATATCCTACAATCAAGGCATTCCATTAGATGGTACCTCTGTGAGGTGTTCTATCGAATAGTTCATGTGCCTTGTCTATGATTCCACATTTTGTATACATGTCTCTCAATGCAGTTGCAACTACAACATTTGATAGAATTCCCATATCCTTCATGCTTTGATGGATGTCCATACCATGTTCCAATGATCCTATTTTGGCATAGGCAGGGAGTATGCTAGCAAAGGTTGTGGCATTTGATAGAATTCCCATATCCTTCATGCTTTGATGGATGTCCATACCATGTTCCAATGATCCTATTTTGGCATAGGCAGGGAGTATGCTAGCAAAGGTTGTGGAATATGGCTTTACACCTACCAACTATATTTTATTTAAAGTGTCTAAATCCTTTTCAACAAATCCATTTTGTGCATATCCTACAATCAAGGCATTCCATTAGATGGCACCTCTATGAGGTGTTCTGTCGAATAGTTCATGTGTCTTGTCTATGATTCAACATTTTGTAGACATGTCTCTTAATGCAGTTGCAACTACAACATCTGATAGAATTACCATATCCTTCATGCTTTGATGGATGTCCATACCATGTTCCAAAGATCCCATTTTGGCACAGCTAGGGATGATGCTAGCAAAGGTTGTGTAATATGGCTTTACACCTACCAACTATATTTTCTTTAAAGTGTCTAAATCCTTTTCAACAAATCCATTTTGTGCATATCCTACAATCAAGGCACTCCATTTGATGGTACCTCTTTGAGGTGTTCTGTCAAATAGTTCATGTACCTTGTCTATGATTCCACATTTTGCATACATATCTCTCAATACAGTTGCAACTACAACATCTGACAGAATTCCCATATCCTTCATGCTTTGATGGATGTCCATACCATGTTCCAAAGATCCCATTTTGGCATAGGCAAGGATGTTGGCAAAGGTTGTGGAATATGGCTTTGCACCTACCAATTGTATTTGCTTTAAAGTGTCTAAATCCTTTTCAATAAATCCATTTTGTTCATATCCTACAATCAAGGCATTCCATTAGATGGCACCTTTGTGAGTTGTTCGGTTGAATAGTTCATGTGCCTTGTCTATGATTCCACATTTCGCATACATGTCTCTCAATGCAATTGCAACTACAACATCCGATAGAATTCCCATATCCTTCATGCTTTGATGGATGTCCATACCCTATTCCAATGACCTAATTTTGGCACATGCAAGGAGGATGCTGGCAAGGTTGTAGAATTTGGATTTACACCTGCCAATTGTATTTTCTTGAAAGTGTCTAAAACCTTTTCAAAAAATCCATTGTATGCATATCTGACAATCATGGCATTCCATGAGACAACATTTATTTGAGGTGTTATGTCAAACAGTTCATGTATTCCTTATCTATGCTTCCACATTTTGCATACATGTCTCACAGGGCAATTGCAACTACAACATCTAACAAAATTCCCATATCTTTCAAATATCTAAATCCTTTTTCAACAAATCCATTTTCTTCATATCCAGCAATCATGGCATTCCATCAGACCACGTTTCTTTAAGGTGTTATGTCAAATAGTTCATGTTCCTTGTCCATGCTTCCACATTTTGCATACATGTCTCACAGGGCAGTTGCAACTACAACATTATCAATGGGTTTCATAAATTTGCATACATGTCTCGTAGGGCAGTTGCATAAATGGGTTTGTACCACAAACTTCATTATCAATTCCCATTATAAAGTGGTAAATTCTATTGCAAGGTTTGATAGATCAAGTTCATATTATGAACTTCACAATGAATATCCTTCCTATCAGCTATAATAAGACTATTATAATAGTTGGAACAACATTTAGAACTCCCCTGCCTTACTCAAAATCATCAAGAGGTATAGTCAAAATCATGTCAAATGTGTCATAAAAGTCTTCCTCCATCCTCATTGGTGTAGGAGCACCTTCACAATGTTGGTCAAATGTTGTAAATAAGAGTCTTTAGTGAGTTTTGTATGTCCAAGTCATATTTTTTTTGGTGTTATAAGGTCTAATTATGTCCATATTAGGTGTATTTATGCCATATAGTGGTCTAGGTGTGAAATTTTGTCATGGACACTTCATAATCTAGGAAAGAATATTATCTCATCATACTGAAAACTCTATGAAACCATGATGAAACAATGAAGCACCATGTCGAAGGTTCATGGTTGTTGTAGGTTTGATAAAACTCATTTTTATGATGCCTAGGTTGTCCTAGACATGCATAAGGTTCATAAATTCTAAAAAACCAATCTATAGTTCATTTTCTTTACCCATGGAAAAAGTTATACCCATTGTCCCAAAGTCTAGACAATTATGTAGTAACAAAGGACAATTAGAAAAGGTGGTAGGAATGACATTTTGCATTCCATAGCTCATGGGACTGAACGGACTTCGTCAACACATCGGGGTGGGTGGGTAAATTCCAGGGGAGGTTTCGTTTTGTGTGCCAAATGCCACAGTCATTTGGGTCAGCAGGCTATCGGTAAAGTCCCTTAAGATCCCTAAGATGAAAAAACTGTGAACTTTGACGGGGTAGTTCTCAGAATTTGTTGAAGCTGGGAACCTTTTGTTTGGACCTATAGGTGTATGTGGAGTCCATCCACAATAACCTCTCTTGGTTTCATTCAACTCCAGTCAGTTTGACCGTGTCGGAATCAACCGCATTCCTACAAAATGCTTCAGTTTCATGCAGTGGAAAGGTGCTAGGAGTGACATTTTGCATTCCATAGCTCATGGGGCTGAATGGACTTTGGCAATGTGTCAGGGTGGGTGGGTAAATGCCAGGGGAGGTCTCATTTCATGTGCCAAGCGTCGTATTTGTTTGGGGCAATAGGATACCGGCAAAGTCCCTTAAGATCCCTAAGACAAAAAAATTGTCAAACTTTGATAGGACAGTTCTTAGAATTCGTGGTAGTTGGGAATGTTCCATTTGGACCTATAGGTGCACATGGAGTCACTTGACAATAAAATATCTCAGTTTTGTTCAACTCCAGTCTATTTGATCATGTCGAAATCAAACGCATTCTTGCAAAATGCTTCAGTTTCATGTTGTGGAAAGGTGCTAGGAGTGACATTTTGCATTCCATAGCTCATGGCTCTGAACGGACTTTGCCAACATGTCAAGGTGGGTGGGTAAATGCCAAGGGAGGTCTTGTTTCATGTACCAAGCATTGCATTCGTTCAAGGCAGCAGGCTACTTGCAAAGTCTCTTAAGTGCTCTCTAAGATGAAAAATTGCCAAACTTTGACGGGATAGTTCTCAGAATTCATGGTAGCTGAGAAAATTCTATTTGGACCTATAGGTGCACATGTGGTCTATCTAATATAACCTCTCTCAGTTTCACTCAACTCCTATCCATTTGACTATGCTAGAATCAAATGCATTCTTGCAAAATACTTTAGTTTCATGCAGTGAAAAGGTGCTAGGAGTGACATTTTGCATTCAATAGCTCATGGGTCCGAATGTACTTTGCCAACATTTTGAGGTGGGTAGGTAAATGCAAGGGATGTCTCATTTTGTGTGCCAAGCATCATATTCGTTTAGGGCAGCAAGCTACCGGCAAAGTCCCTTAAGCTCCCTAAGACAAAAAAATTGCCAAACTTTGATGGGACAGTTCTTAGAATTCGTGGCAGCTGGGAACATTCTATTTGGACCTATAGGTGCATGTGAATTCCATCCAAAATAATTACTCTTGGTTTCATTCAACTCCAGTCCATTTGATCATGCTGAAATCAAACACATTCTTGGAAAATGCTTCAGTTTCATGCAGTGAAAAGGTGCTAGGAGTGACATTTTGCATTCCATAGCTCATGGGTCCAAACGGACTTCACCAACGCATTGGGGTGGGTGGGTAAATGCTAGGGGAGGTCTCATTTCATGTGCCAAGCCTCGTATTCATTCAAGGTAGCAGGCTACCGGCAAAGTCCCATAAGCTACCTAAGATGAAAAAATTGCCAAACTTTGACGGGAGAGTTCTCAGAATTTGTGGCAGTTGGGAATGTTTTGTTTGGACCTACAGGTGCTCATTGAGTTCATCAACAATAACCTCTCTTGGTTTCATTCAACTCCAGTCTGTTTGACTGTGCCGAAATCAAATGCATTCTTGCAAAATGCTTCAGTTTCATGCTGTGAAGGTGCTAGGTGTGACATTTCGCATTCCATAGCTCGTGGGTCTGATCAGACTTCACCAACATGTCAGGGTGGGAAGGTAAATGCCAAGGGAGGTCTCATTTCATGTTCCAAGCATTGTATTCATTCGGGGTAGCAGGCTACCAGTAAAGTCCCTTAAGCGCTCCCTAAGATGAAAAGATTACCAAACTTTGACAGGATAGTTCTCAGAATTAATGGTAGATGGGAATGTTTTGTTTGGACCTACAAGTGCATGTGGAGTCCATCCACAATAACCTCTCTCAGTTTCATTCAACTCAAGTCCGTTTGACCATGCCGAAATCAAACACATTCTTGCAAAATGCTTCAGTTTCATGCTGTGGAAAGGTGCTAGAAGTGACATTTTGCATTCCATAGCTCGTGGGGCCAAACATACTTTTCCAATGTGTCAGGGTGTGGACGTAAATGCCATGGGAGGTCTTTTTTCATGTGCCAAGTGTCACATTTTTTTAGGGCAGTAAACTACTGGCAAAGTCCCTTAAGCTCCGTAAGATGAACAAACTGCCAAACTTTGATGGGATAGTTCTCAGAATTCATAGCAGCTAGGAACGTTCCATTTAGACATACAAGTTCATGTGGAGTCCATCCACAATAACCTCTCTTGGTTTTATTCAACTCTAGTTTGTTTGATCATGCTGAAATCAAATGCATTCTTGCAAAATGCTAGTGATGACATGTTTTGGGTGTTGTAAGCATGCACATTTGCGTTCCATAGGAACATACATGACTTGTAGTATGTTGTAGCATAACATAAATGGTTTTCATAATTGTAATGTGCACAAATTATTATCTCAGCTATAGCATGTGCATAGTTATAGGAAGAGAACTCTTTACACATTCATTGTAAAACATGTATAAATGTATGAATTTCATTGTACATAGATGCAATTAGAAGGACCACTTTGTAATAAATTATAACTTTCATAGCATTGTAAAATGACCTTCAAATGCAAGGAGGACCATACATGGCAACAGGGTTATATATAGACAATGATAGTGGACTGTTATATAGACTTACATGACTATCCTACACTCATGAAAACCTCCTTTTTAGTGTTTTATCTCCTTGTAACTCCCTTTGTATCATCTTATGTCATCCTAGGGAAAAAATTAAGAGTCTTCCAAAATAAATTTTGGCTCCATGTATACACTTGAATATGAGTATGACAAACAATTGTTCACTAAAATAATTTTATGAAGTATTTGATAATGTTTTTCTCTTGTATAGCTGAAAATAGGTGAAATAAAGGCATGAAGGGCCAAAACAAGGTGGAAACATAAAGAATTTGGAGTCTCTTTGACTGAACTAACTGATCTATACCTAGACACATATATGTCAAGAAGAACATAAAGAACATAAAAAACATAAAGACATAAAGACATTTAAAGACATAAAGAACATAAGAACATATATATGTGAATTAAAATTGAACATACCTTAGAATTCGATATTGTATTTGACCAATTCTCTCAAAGATGGCTTCAAAATCCTCAAATTCTTGTTTTTCTCAAGTTTGATTATGAATTCTATATAATTCTAGAATAGGATTAGTAAAATTTATGTAAAAAAAAGACATATATCATCAAATTCAATCTATATATCAATGGTAATTAGCTTTGAAACAAAATCACATATAAAACATGAAACTTTCAGTTTAAATAATCAAATTTTCTCCAAAAACATGAAAAATCACTTCTTCTATGTTGAAAAAATAAAAAAAGGTGGTGGATTCATATAAAAATGATTATCAATTAGTCAACCAACATGAAAATTATTTTTTTGTCAGATATACTCATGAAAAGTAGGAATAACAGGCATGTGGGGTTTGAAACATAGATCCCACATGCTCTTTTACCATTTTCCATGCTTCCAATAATGTGAGCATGTTATGGGAAGCATGATAACATAAAGGTAACCTTGTATCTACATGAGAGAGTCTCTTTCTCTCTCTCTCTCTCTCTTCATTTCTCTATCCTATACATAAAGAGGGATCAAGAGACATGGAGAGATAGAGAGGGACATGGAGATAGAGAGGATAGGTGGAGATAGAGATGGGGAAAGGGAGAGATGGGGATCGAGATAGAGAAGGGGGTCTATAGAGGGAGAAAGATAGAGATACATATATATAGAGAGGGGAGATATAGGGAGATAGATCTAGCAAGGGAGAGATAGATAGGGAAATACAGAGAGAGAGGTAGAGAGGGGTATATTAAGAGATGGGGTTATGAGGATAGATAGATCGATAGGGAAAGAGGTCAAGAGATGTTTAGAGACATAGGGAGAGATATTTCAAGAGGTAGAAGGATGGGGAAAGAGATAAAGAGGAGAGAGAGAGAGAGAGGTAGCAAGGAATAGATTAAGAGATAGGGATCCATATGTCTAGAGAGATAGAGATAGGGATCCCTATTCTGCCCTCTACCTAAACCATAAACCTAAACCTCTAAACCATAAACCCTAAACCCTAAAATCCAAAAACCCTAAACCCCTAAACTCCTAAGGTCCCTAAACCATAAAACCTGGAAGTAAAGGTAGGTATGGTTAGAGAGAGGGATAGAGGAGACAGAGATATCTCTCCCAGGCTCGGTCTCTTCTGTATCTCCCTATTCATCTCTCTACCTAAACCATAAACTTAAACCTCTAAACCTTAACCCCTAACCCTAAACCGTAAACCCTAAACCCTAAATAATGTCCCTAAACCCTAACCCCTAACCTCAAAACCCCTAAGGTCCTTAAACCATAAAACCTCGAAGCAACCCTAAACCTCTATCTCCCTATCTCTCCCAATCTCTATTGGTCTCCTTGCTCTATCTCTCTCTAAACCCTAAACCCTAACCCTTAAACTCGAGCAACCCTAAACCCCTAACCCGTAAACCCTAAACCCTAACCCCTAGACCCTAAACTCGAGCATCCCAAAGCCCATAAAGCCTAAATAATTCCCCTAAACCCTTACCCTAAAACCTAAACCATATTGACTTGAGAAACCTTAAACTCATGTAAACCTCAAATAGTGAGGGAGAGAGAGATAGAAAGGTAGAGTTAGAGAGAGGGGATCAAAAGAGATCTAGCAAGATAGAGAGACAGGGAGAGAGAGAAAGATAGAGAGAGGCAGGTAGGTATAGTTAGAGAGAGGGATAGAGGAGACATAGATATCTCTCCCAGGATCGGTCTCCTCTATACCTCCCTATTTGCCTCTCTACCTAAACAATAAACCTAAACCTCTAAACCTTAACCCCTAACCCATAAACCATAAATAATGCCCCTAAACCCTAACCCCTAACCCCTAAAAATGAGCAACCCTAAACCCCTAACCCCTAAACCATAAAACCTAGAAGCAACCCTAAACCTCTATCTCCCTATCTCTCCCAATCTCTATAACATGAAAACATGAAAACATTAAGCTTTCATTCCAACCAAATTCATTCCTAATCAATCCCAAATCATCTCTAATCCATTCAATTTCATCTCTAATCATCCCTAAACCACTTCTAATCAGCCCTAAACCACTTCACACCATCCCAAATCACATCCAAATCAATTTAACTTCATCCCTAATCATTTTCCAATCAACCTAGATTTCATCTCAAATACCATCCCTAAACTATTCCTAAATCTTTCTAATCATTCCCTAATCAGCACTAAACCACTTCATACCATCCCTAAAACCATTCTAATCATTCCCAAATCATTCCTAATCTAGTTTTTTTCACCTCTCATCATCCCTAAACCAATCCATTTCATCCCAACTCCATCCCAAATCAATCTAAGCTCAATCTCAAACAATCCCAAAAATAATCAAAATCAAACAAATACCTCACCAGTAGCCATTAGAAGATTATAGTGCCAATTTGTTAGTCATTTGCTCCATTTTGTATATCGTACATGCCAATATGCTCCTTAGTAGCACCTACCTATCCATCACAAACATCATTCTACACCTAGCCAGTCACAAGTGTCATTCTACCCTTTGCCAGCCACAGGAGCCATCATAACATCATAAGCACCAATATGTTAGTCATTTACACCATTCTATACATCATATATACCAACCATAAACCCTAAACCTGATCAACCCTAAACCCTTAGCTCCTTGTCTCTATCATCCCTCTACCTCTCAATCTCTCTGCCTGTGTCTTTGGCCATGTCCATCACCCTCTATCTCCTTATCTCTCCCTCTTTAAACTCCTAACCCCTAAACTCTAAACCCAATAAACCCTAAACCCCTATCTCCTTGTCTCTATCATCTCTCTACCTCTCAATCTATCTAGCTATGTCTCTGGCCATGTCCCTCACCCTCTATCTCCATATCTCTCCCTCTCTAAACTCCTAACCCCTAAACCCTAAACCTGATCAACCCTAAATCTGATCAACCCTAAACCTTATCTCCTTATAGATCTATCATCCCTCTAACTCTTAATCTCTCTGCCTATGTCTCTAGCCATGTCCCTCACCCTCTATCTCCCTATGTCTCCCCTCAGTCTCCTCTATATCTCCCTATCGATCCTCCCTCTCTAAACCCTAAACTAAACCTCTAAACCTTAACCCCTAATCCCTAAAACATAAAACTTCAGTTACCCTAAATAATGCCCCTAACCCCTAAACCCTAAAATTGAGCAACCCTAAACCCCAAAGCTCTAAACCATAAACCCTAGAAGCAACTCTAAACCTTTATCTCCCTAGATATCTACCAATATCTATCAATCCTCTCTCTCTCTCTCTCTCTCTAAATCCTAACCCCTATTTACCCTAAACCTGAGCAACCCTAAATCCCTAACACCTAAACCCTAACCCCTAAACCCTAAACCATAAACCTAAGCAACCATAAACCTCTAAACCCTATTTATAATTTCCCTAAACCCTAACCCAAAATCCTAAACCCTAAACTTGACCAGCCCTAAACTCATAAACCATAAATAATGCCCCTAAAGATCTAAGCAACCCTAAGCTCAAAAACCCTAAATAAGGACCCTAAACCTGAGAAAATCTAAACCTCTCTCTCTCTCTCTCTCTCCCTATCACCAGGTATCTCTCCCATGTTTCTCTCCCCTCCATCTCAATCCTCTCTCCCTTTTCCTCCCTCTCACTCTCCCTTGTCGACAAAGAACATGGAAATGTAAGAAAAATAGGACATGTAAAGATGGATGATGATATAAATTGGGATTCAATGAAATGGAAACAAGATAATTTATGAAATTTCTTTGGATGGGAAGAATGAGGAGGAGAGGTAGAGAGGGGAGGCAAGTAGAGAGTGAGAGAGACGATAGGAGGTAGAGACATGATGGAAGTAGAGGGTGGGAGAGGACCGTAGGAGGTAAACAGGGCAAGGAAGAAGAGAGAGAGGGTAGGAGGTAGATAGGGGAGGGAAGCAGAGACTGAGAGAGAGGGTAGGAGGTAGATAGGGGAGGGAAGTAGAAAGTGAGAGAGAGGGTAAGCGATAGAGAGGGAGGGGGAGAAGAGAGTGAGAGAGAATGTAGGAGGTAGTGAGGCAAGGGAAGCAAAGACTCAAAAAGAGGGTAGGAGGTAGATAGGAGAGGCAAGTAGAGAGTGAAAGCGATAGTAGAAGGTAGATAGGGGAGGGAAGAAGAGAGTGAGAGAGAATGTGGGAGGTAGAGATGGGAGGGAAGTAGAGACTCAAAGAAAGGGTAGGACGTAGATAGGGGAGAGAAATAGAGAGAGAGAGAGAGAGAGAGATGATAGGAAGTGCAGCTGCCCTTGTAGACATGTATGTAAAGTGTGGAAGCATAGACAAGGCATGTCAATTGTAAGATGTAACACCTCAACGAGATGTTCTATAATAGAATACAATGATTGCAAGATATGCAAAAAATGGATTTGTTGAAAAGGCTTTAGAAACTTTCAAGCAAATGCAATTGGCATGTGTATTGCCAGTTATGCTTATCATAACGCAAGCGCATTATAACGCTCTTGCGTTATGATGAGATTTGTTTGACATGTTTTTATGAATTTTTAGCAAAATCTGGAGATAATTTGGAGCATGCTCCCGATTAGGATGGCACTTTTTCAATGAAAACTCAAAAAAAATACCACCATAATCTTAAGCTCTTTGTTAGCTATCTAACCATATAAGTTTTTTCACATTTTGAGTACATTTAGTGTTTCATCTTGAATTTCTTTTGTAAGTGTGTCCATTTTTTCTCAAAAACCAGTGTCTAGTATTTTTATCTTTTTTTTTTAACCATTCATTAAAAATTGAAATAAGTTATATTTTTAGAAACTAGACTCCATTCTACACGAATTAAAAAAAACTCAATTTTCGATTAGTTTTCAAACATTTTAGGGGGGAGCACACTCAAATTTCTATTTTTCAAGATGTGTCCACTTTAAAAATTACAAAAATTCAATTATTCATTAAAAAATTATAAGAAAAATCAGGGTTAAACTACATGGTGTTACCCAATTTCTCACCAAAGCGATTATTGAAATACTAAAAAAAAAGTTAACATTTTAGGGGGAGCACACTAGATGCTATGTTATGTTTTTTTGAGAAAAATAGGACCAATTTGTGTGCTCCACCTTTTTGAACCCCTTAATCTCAACCATTTTTGGAAAAAAATAGTAGTTTAGAAACTAGATTCGGAGCACTACAACTCTTTTTTTCGTTCCATCTTCAAATTTTGAGTGTAGCTATCTTCAATTTCTCATCCAACATCAATGTTTCCTGATTTCAGAAAAAAAAAAGTAGCAACTTTGTGCAGTTACCCCTCTGCAAGGCCATCTGGTAGCAACCCCAGAATCTAATTGATTGTCTTATTAGTTTGTCATATATTTGATTATTTCCCTTTCAATTATTTTCTTATTATCCTCAGACACCTCAGTATAGAGTTCTATTGTTTCCTTTAGCAATCCATGATATTTAATCCCATTTAAGATTACCTCTGGGTTTAGTGGATTTTCCTAGGCTATTGGCTTTTGTTTCTTCTTCCTTATCAGTTTTGATACTTCTTCCTCTTATATCTCCTCCACAGGATTTCATTCTTCTTTCTTTTAGCTTGTACCTTTTGCCTAGGCCCCTTGTTCTTCTCATTACTCATTTGTACTAATGTTTCTAATGTAGTTCTCCTACCAGTAGATACAATTTGTGATGATGCAGTAGGTTGTGTTACTATTTGTGCACTGGCTGCCACAAATGCACTTCTTCCTAATATTCTGGGTGTTTGTGAAGTAGTGGGCTCTTGTGGAGTAGAAGGTCTAGCTTGCAAAGCTTCTGCAGTGGCTTGGGAGGCTTATGTAGTGGATGTACCCTCCAGATGTGGGATTTCCCATTGTCTATGCAACTTATCTTTGTCCTCCTCTACATTCTTCTTATGCATTTTATCCATTACTTCCCTTTATGTTCTAAATCTTTCTGTTGTAGTATCTTTAAGTTTGCTCAATAAATTCTCCACATATGCATTTAATTCTACCTTAGAAACTTCATATGATATCCTAGGTATCCAAAAAGTTCTACGTTGTACTGCCTCTATATAGGTGTAATCTTTATCTACCAGGAAAGTAATGTGATTCATATATTATTTCACAAACTCATATGGTAATCTTTCTTTGTTTTTCATGTCTGACTGTAAGGTTTTGAAGAAACTCTAGTACATCATGTTGAATACTCTTGTGTCACTAAAACTTATGATGTGTTGTTTTATTTGTGCAGCAACTGATATATGTTGTTGCCAAAATTTGCCTTTGAACCCCAATAATTCATTGAGAAAATAGAATACAAGGCATATGATTAGAGTACCAAACCAAAAATTATAGTTTGAATCTTTTGTTCTTTTTAGGTTCTCTATCAGCTACTCACTCATCACTTCACAGAGGTCAAAATCTTTCCCCTCTTTCACCATTTGGTATGTGGTGTGTATTGTTGTGGCGGTAGCTGAACCCTTTTTGTTGGCATAGTATATTTTGTAGGCTATTCCCATCATGGCATACCAGACCCTTGGATCTATGATTTCCTTTATACTAAGGCTTTGTTCATCAGGTTTTGCTCCAGTCAACTCAGTAACCTTATCATTTTTTATCGCCTTCATTTTCGGCACTGGCCCTATTGAGATAAGCTTGGTCATCACTCTAATTACATCCTTTGTTATGTGGTAGGGTTTGACTAAGTATATGAACTCATCATGGATCTGGCTGAGAATTATCCTTACCCACTCATGGGCATCACTGAAATCTAGATAGTCTTCCCATGTATCCTTTTTTTGCAGCAATATTCTTGTATTCATTAGAGTACCCTAGATCTCTGAGCAGTGTGTAGCTTAGTTCTTCAAACTTTATATGGTTTATCTTTGAGATTGTAGCATGGATCTACTTCTTGACATCTTCAATGTAGATCACATCTGATAGAATATTGGAAAAATGTCCTTCTTTGTCCACTTACATTGCTTTCAATGGGCATTACTTGTATTTAGGTCATGGTTTCTTTGTCACATCAATGAGCACTAGTGTAGCCATTTCATTTTTCTCATAGCTTGTTGGCTAGGGTTTGATTTCTATGTAGCATAGAGCTCAATTTTCTCAATCTTGTTAGGATGCAAATGATGCTTTTAGGTTAGAATAGGGTATAAGTAGCCCTAAAAGTTTCTTTTTGCATTTATTGTTTTTGCCTGTTATGTTTTTCACAGGTTTTTCTAGCCATTTGTTATGGTAAACTGCTAATTGTTACTTCATTCTACAATATGATACAATATGGTACAATTAGTGTGTTACATGTTTGGATTCCACCAGATTTCATTTTTTCATCCCAGAGATTTGTGATAAAGCTTTAACCAAGCTCCATTAACATATCCAGCAATGATTCTTCCTTCCATGTCTCTCAATCTTACTACTCCAGATTTCATAATTTCATGTATGTAATACAGTCCCAACCATCTAATTTTGAGTTATCTCTAAAACTTGCTATCATATAGAAGTACCAAGTCTTCTTCTTTGAAAATTTTCCTCTGTAGTTTTTGGTAATGCCAAGCTTTGTGCAGCTTCCTCTCAAGATTCATATTATAGGCTGCCATCAACCTATTTTCATCCATTTCTCCAGTTCCTCAATTCTCTAATTTAAGGATTCCTCTGTATTTAGTTTTGGAGTCTTTGTGGCATGAAAGTTAGGAAGTATGAAGTGTATTGGATATAGTAGCATCTAGGTCATAGACTAACTCATATGGTGTAAAATTTGTAGATCTTTTGTAAGTGGTGTGGTAGGCCCAAAGTACCACAAGTACTTTCAAGTCCCAATCCATTCCATTGCCATCACACAGTTTTGTTACTATCTCTTATCAAATCTTGTTTAAGGCCTCACTTGCCCCATTTTCATGGGGATGATATGGTGTACTCTTGTTGTGTACTATCATAAAGGATTGTAGTAACACCACAATCATGTCATTTACAAAGTGTTGTAAAAAGTGTCTCAAATTACTGGCTTAACATTCAAAGTGTTCTATTCATCAGACTAAGTGTTCAAGTATCGGTGGGACGCTCAAACTCATCCCTTCGACAACCTGATACATGGTTGAGCTTTGACTACATTGACAGAATAGAGCATATCAGTAAGAGTCTCTAAGGAGTCTCTTTAATAGTCGATATGAAGCATATCGAAGTGACATAGTGTATCGGTGGGACTTTGTCATGAATCTCTTTGATACTCCAATGTTGTCTTGGCAGTGGGGACCACATGAAAGATCTTCATTAGAGAGATAGCTCTGTATCAGTAAGAGGCATTATGATGTCTCTTTGATACACTAATCTATTTGCACGGTACCTTTGTGGGACCTGATCGGTGCTAAGATGAAGAATGATTGGATGATATTGATTAAAGGATGTGTGACTTGGAAACATGGAAGTTTATGTGGAATGCCACCTGGTAGTTAGTATCAATATCAGTGTGGCAACATAACTTTGGTGGAGCTCTTTAACTTGTCCCTTTCATGGCTAATATGCAATACTGGTTTGCCTTCAGAGTGACTAGGAGATATCTCTGGGACTCTATTTTTAGTCTCCCCGATATTAAACATTGATAGTTACATTTTGACAGTTAGAATGTTTGCCTTAGAACTGGAATCGACCAGTTTTCTAAAAGGCATGGAATGTAGAACAAACTGTTCTATATGGTAACTAAATGCAATGAAGTTTATATATATTACAACTGTGTGAATGTAAATAGATATGTAAGGAACATTGTAACATTTTGAAACATAGAGAGTGTGAGAGGCTGATTAGAGAAATGTTGTGCCGCCCTAGTCACTGTGAATTGACATCTGAAAGAAGAAGACTGTAACTTTGTATGTAAGCTTTATTTTATTGTAATACAAAGTGTTTTGCTTGGTGTGTGGGATTTTCTCCTATAAGGGTTTTCCCACGTAACACTGGTGTTAATATGTGTATGTCTCTTGAATTGTCTATTCTATATTTTTTATTAATGTGCATCCTTGAATGAACTATAATTGAAATTGAAAGTATTTTCTGCATTTCTCTTCTACAATTGGCATTAGGAAGGTGTTTCCACACATAGATTTCCTTACAAGTGGTATCAAATCCTAGACAGTTCTGTTATCCTTGTGGGTGAGTTAGGATTTTTGTGCTACTTTGGTTGACAGTTTTACACAGAAATCTATTTGTCTCGATTGCAGATTTAAGATGGAAAGAACATCTGGAAGAATAGAAATTAAGAAATTCAATGGTGGCAATTTTGACTTGTGGAAACTCAAAATGGAAGATTTTCTTGTGGATTGTGAGTTATGGACTGTATTGTCCTCAACCAAACCTGCAACAACCTCACAAGAAGACTATGTTGCAATTGTTACAAAAACCAAGGGTCTGATTAGAATATGCTTGGTCAATTCAGTTCTGTTGAATGTCCATGAGGAGAAGACAAAAAATCTTCTGTGGAAGAAACTTGGTGACATTTATCAGGGGAAATCTCTAATAAATAAGTTGTTCCTGAGGAAGAAGTTATACTCTTTGAAGATGGAGGAAGGAGCATTTGTTGCAGATCATTTGAATGCGTTCAATTTGATTGTTGCTCAGTTGACATATGTGGGTGTGAAGATAGAAGACGAGGGTCGTTGCATGATCGTATTGTATTCGTTACTTGACACATGGGATCACCTGGTAATGGCTATTGGGAGTACAACAACTACTTTCTAGATGGAAGAGGTGGTTGCTTCGCTGCTTTTTGAAGAAATGTGGAGGAAGTCTTTTGAGATTGCCAAGGAGGCCCTTGTTGTTTGAGATAGATCAAAGGTAAAAGACAAGAAGATTTAGACAAGAAGTCTAGATCCAAGTTAGAGGGGAGATCAAAGTCTCCTAGTAAAAAGTCCAAGGTGAAATGTTGGAACTGTGGGCAGAAAGGTCATATCCGAAAAGACTACAAAGATGAGAAAAAGAAGAAGAATAATAAGTCTTCTAATGATGAATCTTCTCAGAGTGAAGCAGATGCCTTCATTCCAGCCTTGGAAACACATGCATTGGATGATGTCTAGCTGATTAATTCAGGTGCCTCCTTTCACATGACACCTCATAGAGAATGGTTTTTGAAATATGAAGAATACAAAGATGGAAGGGTGTATCTGGGTGATGATTCTCACCTTTAAATTGTTGGCCATGGAAGAGTCAGAATCAAGTTTCCTGATGGAAGAATAAAAGGAATCAATGATGTAATGCACATACCAGGTCTGGCTCAATTTTTTTTTTCTTTTAGTAAGCTGAATGATGTTGGCATGCAAGTTTCTTTTGTGAATGGTAGCTGCAAAATGACAAGAGGCTCAGTGGTGCTAGCTAAGGGTGCACATATAGGCACTCTATTTAGGTTGGATGCACATGATGTTCACTGTAACAACATCTCTGCAAAATCAGACAAAGCTACCAATGCTGGGAAGGAAAACATTATTTCTCTGGGTGCGAACTCTTTAGAGGTGAAACTCCCAGAAGAGAAAACTATGTTGTGGCATCACAAACTTTGCCACATAGGGGAAAAAGGCTTCAAAGCCTTGAAAAACAAAAACCTTGTCGAAGGGCTTGTTGATTGTAACCTTGAGTTTGAATTTTGTGAACATTGCATTTATGGAAAGCAACACTGTGTTTCCTTTTACTCTTATCCTCATAAATCTTCTGGTATACTAGATTATGTTCACTCTAATTTTTTTGGTCTAGTGAATGTTCCTTCGTTATCAAAATCTAGATATTATGTTTATTTTATAAATGATTTTTCAAGTAGGGCATTTATGTATTTTCTAAAAAGTAAATCAGAAGTGTTCAATTAGTTTAAGGAATTTAAAACTTTGGTAGAAAATTAGACTGGAAGGAAAATAAAATGCTTGAGGATGGATAATGGCAGTGAATTTTGTTCTACAAATTTCAAAAGATATTGCATAGATCATGGGATTAAAAGGCATAAAACAACACCTTATACTCCACAACAAAAAGGAGTTGATGAAAGGTTGAACAGGATGCTAATGGAAAGGGCGAGAAGTATGTTGAGTAGTGTTGGTCTAGAGTAGAAATTTTGGACTGAGGCTATGGCTATAGCATGTTATTTGGTAAATAAATCTCCCAATTTAGCACTTGTTGACAAAACACCTTTGGAAGCATGCTCTGGTAAGAAGCCCTCTTTGAGACATATTCGTGTTTTTGGTTGTGAGGCATATGCATATGTACTAAATGAGAAAAGATGTAAATTGTAAAATGTATCTTTATTGGCTATGGCATTGGTGTTAAAGGATACAAGCTTTGGAATCCTTTTACTAAGAAGGTATTGTACAACAAAAGTGTAATCTTTCGTGAGTTGAAACCTTCTTCAATGGATCTACAACCAGAGGCAAAAAAAGACAAGAAGAAGGATGTTGTTAAAATCCCTCTTACTCCAGAGAAGGAAGAACAACAAATTCCAAGGGTACCTAAAACTAAGGAGAGATAAAGAAGTTTTGAAAGTTCTTTAGAAGAACCACAACCTCAGCCTCAGCCTATGAGGAGGTCTACACGTGAAAAGCAGAAACCTGAAAGGTTTGGATATTCTATGCTAGATTATAGTTGTGCTTATGCTTTGATTTCTAACACTGATGAGCCTAGGACTGTAAAAGAGGCAATTAATATGTCTGATTTAGATTCCTGGTTGGAAGCCATGAATGAGGATATGACATCATTGAAAAAGAATGATACCTAGGATTTGGTACCTTTGTCTAAAGGTCGAAAGCTATTGGCTATAAATGGGTATTTAAAAAGAAAATTGGTGTAGATGGAAGTGTTGAAAAGTATAAAGCTAGGTTGGTCACAAAAGGCTATTCCTAGATAGAGGGAATTGATTATGGAGAAATATTTTCTCATGTAGCTAAGCTAACATCTATCAGATTTCTTTTGTGACTTGCAGCAGCATATGCCTTGGAGATTGAGCAGATGGATGTGAAGACAACATTTTTTCATGGAGATTTGGAAGACGAAATTTATATGTCCCAACCTAAGCACTTTGTTGAAAAAGGTAAAGAACATCTGGTTTGCAAGTTAAATAAATCTAGATGTATGGTTTAAAACAGTCACCTAGAATGTGGTACCAAAAGTTTGATACTTTTGTCTTGTCATTGGGATTTATGAGATCAAAGTCAGATCATTGTGTGTATTATAAAACTGAAAATGGTCATGTACTTATTATTACCTTATATGTGGATGATATGTTATTCATTGGGAATGGTAAGGGTATGATTTCTGACTTAAAATCTCATTTGTCAGCACAATTCAAAATGAAAGATTTAGGTGCAACAAGGTATATTCTGGGGATGGAAATTGAAAGGGATAGGGAAAATAGAAAACTTTCGCTCAGCTAGAGCAAGTATGTTAATTCTATCCTAGAGAGGTTTAATATGACAGATTGCAAGCAGCTAGTTGTTCCAGTCTTGTAGGGAATGAAGCTATCTGTTGAAGATTGTCCAAAATCTCCTATTAAGATGGACATGAAATTGTCGCTAGGCAAATTTAATCTTTGGTGTGAAAAACCAACTTCCCCACATCAATATTCCTCATGGCGGGGAAACTTTTGGGGTGAATTGCCTCTAAAAGTCATAAGAGGATATTCCTTTCACCCAAGGAGAGAACTCCACTCTCCTCAAATGCTAAATATTTTCTATTATGGTTTGATGTTCTATCATTTCCGCCTCTTTAGCCCTCCTACTCTTAGTTTTGTGACTCTTCTTGCCATGTCCTGAGGGGGTGCTTTCTAATTTCTTTATCAGATTTGTCTAGAAAAGATCAAGATTTGGCATGCTTACAAAACCCATTTCCTCTTGGAGCAATGTCATCACAAAGATCATTCCCTACATTAAATAATACATCATCCATCATGGCTCTCAAGGACTAGTCTAAAAATTCTATCTCTTCTAAAATAAATTGATGTCAAACTCAAGAAACTTTGTTTCTTCTACCTCTGTGTCTTTATCACTAAAACAATCTATGCCCAGAGGAAGGTCTATTGCTCTATCAAGATCCTATTATGTCTCGGTGGAAAACCCCTCTGAAATAGTCTCTTCTAGAAAGTAAGAATCACTTGAAGAACATTGTTTTCTTATTTTATTTCTAATTAATATTTTGAGGGACCAAAGGCCTCTCTATAAAGGATAGTACAATCAAAATATGATCAAGAAGGTTTGGAGGCTTTAAAAAATTGATTAGGTTAAAAATTAGACTTTGAGAAATAAGTAGCAGTTTTAATAAAATCAAAACTACTTTGATTATTAGGACTTCTTGTAACATCCTACTACATAACCTGTGAAGGGTAAGAGCTAAAAGAAGACATGATAATTATTTTTTGACATAAGAAGATAACATACACTAATTCAGTTGTTGATTTGATAGATCGATAGAATTCATGTCCAAGCATGGCCAAATGCACAACCCACAGGAGAGGACTAAATCACTCTCTAGAGGAAACATTAAAACAACTACATTCACTTTAAACACTAAATCAAATGTTCCTAATCGCATATCTAATATAAACATGAATCCAAAAGTATCATAGTACAAGTGGATCTGATACCCACACCAGAATCTATAAACCAAATAAGAAACATCTCAATTCTTCTCATTGAATTCAATGATTACATCTTCTCCCTTAAGAGAGTACAATTACATAAATGAATATACAAATACAATGATATAGTCCAGAATATGATACAATGACTCAATGAGTACAATAACTGAATGAAGTAATGGAGAGAGGGAACATCTCCAACTAGTGCTCCAAAACCTATTCATCGGTCTCCAATGGCGGTGGCAAGGCCTCCCAACCATGTGGACTCATACAAAACCACCCCACCATGCTCAGAGATAGTCACAAGGCCCAAACAAAAGAACAACAACATGGGGATATAAGATGGCCAACACCCACATCAATCATGGAGCAGACACGGAGAACAATGCATACAGCCAAAGTCATAACATAGAGGTACTCATCTAGGTCATAGGTCAGGTACTACTCATGACTGCTAAGGTGCTAGATACTAGAGTGTAATCAAATGGAGTGTCATCATGCATTCTCAAAGAGATGGCACCACACAGAACCAAGTACTCCTCTCATACAGATGAGGAGACTCAATTGTGCCTGAATCCGCACCCTGCAGATGGATGACTCGACGCCTCACAGATAGATAGGCCTTCTCGTTGTATCCTTAGCCTTTACAAGTGTTCAAGGCCATGCATGAGGACTAATTATATTATTAATGTTTTTACCCTAATGTTTTCATTTAGTTATCACTTATTAATGTAACTCTACTACTAGTTCCCCTAGCAGCCACTTGCGGGCCCCAGGCCCATAGAGAGCCACTCCAGGCGACCACTCTAATGCCTAGACCTAGTTCATCTCATTTAACCAATGAGGAATCCAAAATGACTAAAACACTGAATTCTAAATTTGAAATAGTAAATAAAGAAAAGTGATATGCAAGACAAAAGCTTGCGATAATAGTGTAGTTTTATTGAAAATAGCCCTTTGTCAGTTAGGATAGTTTTGTAATAACTCTCGTGACCCCAATTTAATCACTCTTCACAAAGGAATGTATGGATAAAATAAAAATATGGCAAATGGCATTGCAAGCCTTCTCACAGCCTAAATTTTTTACATATTCACTGGCATATTTAATATAACCAAAAAAAACTATTAAAAGACTTACACAATGGAAACCTTAGTTTTTTCCCTCCTATAGTAGTTCACTTTTACCGTGACAAATATTCTTAATTAAAATTATGTGACCAAATTTCAATGCACAACATAGCACGATGGATCTAATGTATTTTAGTGTCGTAACATTCATTACTCAAAGTCGATGGTTTTCCCAAGGCTGGTGTTTTTCTGTAGGAAAAGAATGACTAAAATGACCAAACAGAGGCTGCTAAGTTTTTGTTTAAGAAGAATTACAATGATAATCTATCAGATTAGGCATTGAATAGAAAAGGGGTTCCATGAGATTTAGATCACTTCAATCTAAATGGTTACATCCCAATTTTTATTTCTATATGGCTGCACTTATTAAATTCACTATAAAAATTGAAACCCTCTATTTTACAAAGAAATTATAAATCAGACAACACATGTTTTTTCTCTAAAAACACATGTTGTTAAAGACTTGAGCGAATAGTTTTGTATGATAGAAAATAAATTTGAGGAAAGAGGCAATGATAATATGTTGCAAGAAATAAATTTGGCATGTTTTCAAATGCAGTCATGGGGTTTCAGTTTTCATGTGCTTAATGAAATAGCATCAAACATATATTTGATTTTGTTTAATAGGCAGTAATGGGTTTTCATTTTTTATGTGCCTGATGAAATCGCTGCAAACAAATTCTAGTTTTTGTGCTAGAAAAACAATTATCAGAGGTAAATGCCTCTACACCAAATCATACCAGATGGTTTTCTTTATGCTAGGAAAACAAAGACTGATTATCATACTCCCCTTCAGCGCACCTCAATCTTGCGATTTGATATGCTTGCCTGGTATTTTAGGTCGTACTCCCCTCAGCTCACCTCAGAACTTGCAATTTGATATGCTCGCTTGAGTGAATCCGTCCTCCTACCTGTCTGTGTGGTTTTTTTGTTTTTGGAAATGTCTCCCCTCTCTGCCTCCATTCTCTCTGTTTCTCTTTTGTTTTTGAATGCTCTCCCCTTATCTTGTCTCTCAGGCATAGTCTTTTTCAATGCTAGGGTATGAGTTTTTTTAAAAACCATCCTCTGCTCTCCCATAACTCTTTCTCCTACTTCCAAGATATTTCCCTCCTCAAAATGCATTGACTCGCCCCCTCTTTACTTCTATAGTCGCTCCCTCCCAGAGCAATCAATTTGCACCTGCCAAAACTCAGATATTTCATCTGCATTAAAAACAACCCCCCCTCCCCAAAGCCATGACTTCCACTCCTGCATTTGTCTAATTTGTTTTTGTTTTCAAAACCTCTCCAAACTATGAGGCATGGACCCAGCAAAAAGGAGGGTTGTTACATCCTACCCCCGAGGACTAAGCGTACTCCTGGAAGCCTGGAAATGCTAAGATGCAACCAAAGCATACACTAGTCCATGAAACTTGATATGATAAAAAAATCAAGTTATCACATGCACAAATACATGCAATCAGTCTTGGTACATGGGTAAGGAATAGGCAAGGCACTCATTCATAAAAAATATACATTAGCCTAAAACAATTTTCTCCAATCAAAATAAAGAATGATGCCAAGGAAGCCACATCGAACAATCAATGGAAACCAAGGAGAAAAGCCTCAACAACTGTACTGGCAAACTACACATGACCATAAGGGCAATCCAGACATTATCGTTAGGTAACTAGATGATAAGACAACAACACGAAAACACTACACTAGTAGGGTACAGTGGCTAGGGTAGGGAACATGGCATGTGACTATCTCCAGTAACCACCATCGGGGATAATAATAGTATGCCTAGGCCTGGGAATCCAAGGAAAGTCGATACTCAGTACCTGCAACACTCCAAGCACACATCAAGGTACTTGTGCATATACATACATCATATAGCCAAAGAAACATCAATCATGTAAGCTCATGAAATCCATCATAAGTAATAATAATGTCCACATCATAATAGTATCGAGATTGCACATCACTGGTGCCAATACAAAATAATAACAGGACACATAATCCAATACAAAAGATACAATCATCAAAGTCCATCAAGATAAGAAAAAGAATAATACGAACACGGCGGTTGTTACATCCCCTAAGACTAGGCTTACTCATGGAAGCCTGCAAAAAGATATGGATAAAGATCTCTCATCCTTGTTGCATCTTCCCAAGATGCTGAGGACTCACCATCAGGATCCCATTGGAACCTTACCTACTCTATGTCCTAACCCCTGAGGGTTAACCTCTAATGCTGAAGGATGTGTATGGGCTCTAAAGAAAGTTGCCCATCTACCTCGACCTGCAAAGTAGTCCAATCAAGAACATGGGTCACATTGGGAATATACTATCTAAGGACTGAAACATCGAAAACATCGTGAATGCACGATAGACTCAGTGGTAACGCAAGGTGATAGGCAATAGGACCAATCCTCTTAAGGATCTCAAAAGGTGAAACAAAATGAGGTGCCAACTTCAATCCTTTCCCATAATGGATGGGGCTCTTCCATGGATGAACTCTCAGAAACACAGTCACCCACTGAGAAGTGGCGATCCAACCTATGGGCATAGGCATACTTTTTCTATCGATCCTGAGCTATAGACAACTGCTCTCTAATCCGCACTACCTACTGCTCCATATCCTTAAGCATCTCTAGACCCAAAAGAACTCGATCCTCTAAGAGATCCCAACTCAACAGAGTGCGGCATGGCCTACCATACAAGGCCTCAAAGGGAGACATACCGAGAGAACTATGGTACCCATTATTATAAGAAAACTCAACCAAGTACAAGTAGTCCTCCCAACGATATTTTTGATCCATAATGTACATCCGAAGCATATACTCTAAGACCTAATTAAGCCAGTTCATTTGTCCGTCAGTCGAGTGGGATGGTATGCAGAGCTAAAATTAAGTTGAGCTCCCAAAGCATGCTGAAGAGAAGTCTGCAAAGCTAAAGTGAACACTAGATCATGATTGGAAATGATCCTACGAGGAATACCATTTTGATGCACGATATCCTCCATAAATACTTGAGCCACAGATGTTGCAGTGTAGGAAGACCTCATGGGTGACAAGTGTGCCACCTTGGACAACTTAGCTAATGTGACAATAATAGCATCATGATGATGTGAAGACATAGGTAGCCCCATTATAAAATCTAGAGCTATCATATCCCACTTCCATCCAGGGATGGAATGAGGTTGTAACAATCCTACTGGGTGTTGATGCTCTGCCTTCACCCGCTAACACTCAAGACACCGAGCCACAAAATCAACAATATCTCGTCGCACACCTTCCCAATGATACAATTGTCGAAGATCAGCATGCATCTTTGTGACACCCAAATGGGCTGAATAGGGTGGACAATGGGCCTCTAAAAAACCCAGGAACGAAGATCACCAGAGTCTGAAACATAAATATGACCAAGATCTCGCAAAATTCCATTAGACTCAAGAGATAAACATGCAAACCTTCCCTCAAGGACTCTCCCAGACTCAATTTTGCTCTCACCTTCTGATACCAAGTATCAGTAGGAAGTGACTCCAAAATACAACTCTATAAATCCACTCCAAGAGACAAAATTGAAATTTCATGTCTCTTCCTGCTAAAGGCATCCGCAACAACATTCTCCTTACCCTGGATGTAGCAAACCTCAAAGTCATACTCACAGAGGAACTCCATCCACCAGCACTACCGAGCATTCAAATTTGGCTGAGTGAAGATATACTGCAAACTGTGATGATCACTATGCAACTCAAACTGATGTCCCAAATGGAAATGTCTCCAATTCACAAGTGCATGGACAATAACTGCTAACTCCAAATCATGAGTGGGGTAGTTCAACTCATGATCCTTGAGCTTATGGGACTCACATGAAATCACTCATCCCTCCTGTATGGGAACTGCCCCACACCCTCCAACAAAGCATCGGTGCACACTACAAAATCACTTGTAGGATCTGGCACTACTAGGATAGGTGCACTAGTCAAGTACTCCTTAAGAGCCTAAAAATATGACTCACACTAATCTGACCACACAAACTTCTTCCCTTTCCACTGAAGAGAAGTGATGGGATGGGCTACCTAAGAGAAATCTCTCACAAATTGGCAATAGTAACCCACCAATCCCATGAAACTACAAACCTCAGCCACATTTGTTGGCATTAGCCAATCCAAAATGGCTTGAATCTTAGAAGGATCCACTAAAATACCTTCTCCTAAGATGATGTGGCCCAAATATCTCACCTCAATCTAGGAGAACTCACACTTAGCCAAATTGCCAAACAACTGATTATCTCGCAAGCACTGCAACACTTGCCACAAATGGCCTTCATGCTCCTCCATAGTCCTCAAATAAATCAAAATATCATCAAGGAACATGAGAAAAAAATGGTCAAGATAGGTGTGAAACACCCCATTCATCAAACTCATGAAAATTGATGGAGCATTGGTCAACCCAAAAGGGACGACTGTGAACTCATAATGCCCATAACGTGTACAAAATGTTGTCCGATGAATGTCTGCCTCATGAATGCAAAGCTAGTCGTATCTTAACTTCAGATCTATCTTGGAGAACACCTTGGCTCCCCTCATCTGATCAAACAAATCATCTATTCAAGGCAACAGGTAACGATTCTTCACCATCACTTTGTTCAACTGGTGATTTAATCAATGCACAAGCAAAGAGATCCATCCTTCTTCTTAACGAAGATGACAGGTGCTCCCCAAGGAGATACACTAGGACAAATGAAACCCTTCTCCAGTAACTCCTCTAACTAAAATCGTAACTCACTCAATTCCTAAGTAGTCATGTGATACGGTACCTGAGAAATAGGCTCCGCACCAGGAATGAGATCAATACAGAAGTCTATGTCATGCTTAGGTGGCATACCTAGAATATCACTCAGAAAGACATCTGCAAACTCTTGAAGAAAAGGATGATCATCAAGGGATATCTCCTAAATCTCACCCTCAGCAAGATCACTAACTGAAATAGCGAACATCTGACAACCTTTCTGCATGGCACGCTTCAGCTGCATAGCTAAAATCACACAGAGAGAAATGGGTCTCTGAACCCCAACTAACTCAACATGCTCTCCAACATCGTCAACACACTAAACTAACTTACACCAACAATCTATTCTGGTTAGGTGGGTCTCCAACAAATCCATACCTAAAACAATCCCGTAGGACCCCAAAGGCAACACACGGAGATCCACTCTAGTAGTGAAGGTGCCCAAATCCAACACACAACCATGAACAAGGGAGTCTACAGCCACATTGGATAGATCGACAACACAAGGGTTTCAATTTGGTTGCCAATTTGATAGATCGACAACATTCATGGCCAAGCATGGCCGAATGCACAACCCACAGGAGAGGACTAAATCACTCTCCAAAGGAAACATAAAAACAACTACATTCATTTTAAACACCAAATCAAATGCTCCTAATCCCATACCTAATATAAACATGAATCCAAAAAGCATCATAGTACAAGCAGATCCGATACCCACACTAGAATTTGTAAACCAAATAAGAAACATCTCATTTATTCTCATTAAATTAAATGATTACATCTTCTCTCTTAAGAGAGTACAATTACATAAATGAATATATAAATACAATGATATAGTCCAGGATATGATACAATGATTGAATGAGTACAATAACTGAATGAAGTAACGGAGAGAGAAAACATCTCCAACTGGTGCTCCAAAACCTATTTACTAGTCCCCAATGGTGGTGGCGACACCTCCCAACCATGTGGACTCATACGAGACCACCCCACCATGCTTGAAGATCGTCACAAGGCCCAAATGAAAGAACAACAACAAGGGGATATAAGATGGCCACCACTCACATCAATCACAGAGTATACATAGAGAACAATGCATACAACCAAAGTCATAACATAGAGGTACTCATCTAGGTCATAAGTCAGGTACTACTCATGACTGCTAAGTTGCTAGATACTAGAGTGTAATCATATAGAGTGTCATCATGCATTCTTGAAGAGATGGCACCACACGGAACCAAGTACTCCTCTCAAGTAGACGAGGAGACTCGATCATGCCCGAATCCACGCCCCACAGATAGATGACTCAATGCCTCAAAGACAAAGAGGCCTTCTCATTGCATCCTTAGCCTTTATAAGTGTTCAAGGCCATGCATAAGGACTAATTATCTTATTAATGTTTTTACCCCAATGTTTTCATTTAGTTATCACTTATTAATGTAACTCTGCTACTAGTTCCCCTGGTAGCTACTTGTGGGCCATGGGCCCGTAGAGAGCAATTCCATGTGACCACTCTAATGCCTAGACCTAGTTCATTTTGTTTAACCAACGAGGAATCCAAAATGACTAAAACACTAAATTCTAAATTTGAAATAGTAAATAAAAAAAAGTGATCTGCAAGACAAAAGCTTGTGGTAATAGTGTAGTTTTATTGAAAATGGCCCTTTGTTAGTTAGGATAGTTTTGTAATAACTCTCGTGACCCCAATTTAATCACTCTTCACAAAGGAATGCAGGGATAAAATAAAAATATGGTAAATGGTATTGCAAGCCTTCTTACAACCTAATTTTTTAACATATTGACTGCCATATTTAATATAACAAAAAAACTGTTAATAGACTTGCACAATGGAAACCTTAGTTTTTTCCCTCCTATCACTTTTTCCGTGACAAATATTCTTAATTAAAATTATGTAACCAAATTTCAATGCACAACACAACACGATGGATCTAATGTATTTTAGTGCCATAACATTCATTACTCAAAGTTGATGGTGGTTTCCCAAGGCTAGTGTTTTTCTATAGAGAAAGAATGACTAAAATGACCAAACAGAGGCTGCTAAGTTTTTGTTTAAGAAGAATTACAATGATAATATATCAGATCAGGCATCAAATAGCAAAGGGGTTTCATAAGACTTAGATCTCTTCAATCTAAATGGTTACGTCCCAGTTTTTATTTTTGTATGTCCACACTTATTAAACTCACTATAAAAATTGAAACCCTCTGTTTTAAAAATAAATTATAAATCAGACAACACATGATTTTTCTCTGAAAACCCTTGTTGTTAAAGACTTAAGCGAATAGTTTTGTATGATAGAAAATAAATCTAAGGAAAGAGGCAATGATAACATCTTGCAAGAAATAAATTTGGCATGTTTTAAAATGTAGTCATGGGGTTTCAGTTTTCCTGTGCTTAATGAAATAGCATCAAACATATATTTGATTTTGTTTAATAGGCAGTAATGGGGTTTCATTTTTTTTATGCCTAATGAAATTGCTGCAAACAAATTCTAGTTTTTTTTGCTGGAAAAACAATGATCAGAGGTAAACACCTCTATGATGTAGGGGCATCTGGTCCCTCACAAATTTTGGCTTTGTTTGTTTAACATGTTTTGGTTTTGTAGGTGAATAAAGTAGGTTCTTTCTCTGTACAATTTTGGTGTGTCTGAAGCTCCTGTCGCCTAGCCCTTGGACCTCCTATCACCAACATGTCTTTAGTTTGTTTGGCTGTTATATTTTATTTTCTATCAACCTTTGCTGAGCCATTTAAATTCTATTATTATCTAAGGTCGTGGCTATTGATTATTCCCTATTTTTCAAGGCATAAAGCCTCATATTGTGCAATATAAAGGATATTCCCAGCTGGACGATTTGATTGACTAAATTAGAAAAAGCATTAATTCTGCATTATTGCCTTTGCTGGAGAGGATGTTCATGCTTCTCCCATTCACTTCCCCTCTCTGTATTTTTGTGATTCTGCATGTATCCTCTGGCGGCTCCAATTCTTTTGTTGTAGTGACGGTTATGTTGTTTATTTCTACAGATTTCATTATGACTTTAGTGGCGTCGTGGTCTATCTCTTCCCTAGCGACAACAGTTATTATTATTGCTGTAGACTTGAATGTTTGGAGATCGTGGGATCGTGGTCTACAATCTCTAAGCATTATATTTCCTCTTTGTGGATGATAGCTCTATCTCTTCGACAATTACTATAATATTATTCTGCATCTTCTTTGGCAGCGACAACTCCATTATCAGGCTATTTTTGGTGGACGGTTCATGAGCAAAGGAAGATATAATAGTCGACAGCTAGGAGAAAAAGATAGGAGGATAGGAAGGAAAGACTATTTTCCTGAGAAGGCTGAATATCTGATAGGGAGGCTGATTTGAGATTTAAAAGTGCAGGGTGATTGTGACTATGTAGGCTGACATAGGAGAATGCAATAGCATTTTGGCATTTCTAATTTTTGTTTAAATTTTAGCTTATAGGCTGACTGTTTAGGGCCATTAGATGATCTTTGTAATGAACACTGATATTCAATAATACAAAAGGTATTATAATACTTCTTATCTCTCACTTAGTTTATGTCTCATATCATTTTCATATTTTGATTTGAGTGTTTGAGTTCTAAAATTTGATATTGTGAGGTGACTGGCAAGACTAGTGCTATTAGTTTGGTATCAGAGCCCAAGGTTGAGATTAGGTATCATGAGGGTGGTCAATATGCCTCCAAGAAGGATGGGCATGGGTAGAGGCCAAGGTAGAGGCTGAAGGGACCATGGAGACCCTAATTTGATGCAGACTTTGATTAAGAGGATGGATGCTTTTGAGAGGGTACAGAGGAGAGGAAACCTAGACATTGAAGATGTTAGTGATGAGGAAGAAGAACCTCAGAGAGAAGAACATGAGGAAAGATAGACCTAGACCCAAGAGATGAATTTGGTGAAAGGTTGATGAGATCAGTCATGAATTTGGATTTCAAACCCAAGATAGATGTACCAACATATGCTAGAAGTCTTAATGGAGAAGAAATAATTGATTGGATAAATTATTTGGATAGTATTTTGAATATGAGAATGTAGCAGAAGAGAAGAGAACTTAAAATTTGCATGCACGAGATTGAAAGGTTATACTGCCATGTGGTGGGACTTTGTCTAGACTAAAAGGAGAAAGAGAAATAAGGAAAAGATTAACTCATGGGATAGGATGGTAGCTAAGTTGAAGGCTAAATTTTTGCCTAGTGACTATCAGGCTAATCTCTTCAAGAGATTACAAAATTTGAAGCAGAAGGAGATGTCAGTAAAAGATTGCATAGAAGAGTTTTACAAGCTCATCATCAGATCTGGACATGCTAAAGAAGATGTGGAGAAGATAGCCTATTATGTGAATGGTTTAAGATATAGCCTACAAGATGAGATGAGTCTTTTGTCTACTAGAAGCCTAGAAGAGGCTTGCCAACTGGCCTTAAAGGCAGAAGAGAAGCTGGAAAGGAAGTAAAGTCAGCTAGAGAAGAAGAAAGGAAGAGGTTTTAGAGAAAGAGAATAGAAAACAAGTAAGGGACAGTAGTACTACCAAAGTAAAGAGGCTGGAAGTTCCAGTGGGACAACCAATAATGAGAGAGGTGGTTTTAAAAATAGAGGTGGAAGATCTTATGGAAGAGGTGGTTCACTAGGTAGAGGAAGAGGATTTGCTAGAAAATGTTACGCGTGCAATCAGTATGGACATAAGAGTTGGGAATGCTCTGAATCATCACAAGGAGGACATTTTAAGTTTGAGAGAAGCAATCAAGTTGTTCATGTTGATCAAGAAAGTGTGGGATCTCTAGTGCATCACAAGGATGAAGCAAAATTGGGTGAGTCTTTAATGCTTAAGAGAGCACTATTATAGCCACCGAAGGAAAGTCAAGAGCCGATTCAAAGGAGAGCATTATTCAGAACAAAGTGTAAGTCACATGGTAAATGTTGTAAGCTCATTATAGATAGTGGTAGTATTGATAACATTGTTGCCATTGAAATGGTAGAGAAGTTAAATCTTAAAAGGATGAAACACCCAACTCCATATAAGGTAACTTGGTTACAAAAAGGCCATCAAATATTGGTGAGTGAGCAGGCCTATGTGGATTTTAAGATTGGTAGTTATAAATATTATGTTTTGTGTGATATAATGCCCATGGATGTGTGCCATATTTTGCTTGGAAGACCGTGGCAATTTGATAGAAATTTAGTCCATGATGGAAAAGAGAATACATATACCATTATGAAGGATGGAGAGAAGCATAGTTTTCTGCCCATAAAGGAGAAGGAAGAGGACAACAATAGTAGTAGTCAGGTAATGATGGTAAGTGGTAAAGAATTTTTGAAATATTTGAAGAATGAAGAAATTAGTTTTGCTTTGGTTCCTAAACCACTATGCGAAGATATGTTGAATGAGAATATGGATATTATTGCAAATAATTTGCAAATAAGTCATCACATGGTTCTTATTCAATATTAGTATGGAATGGATACAAAGAATGAATTAAATGGGAATAATGGTAAGAAGGAACGGACAACAGAAGAATGGGATGATATAGGCATGAGAACTGAAGAAGAGAAAGTAAATTTAGAAATTTTAGAAGCTGATAAGGTTGCAGTTGAGAGTGTAGATAGTGAAGGCAAAGAGATTCATAGTGATTGAACATGATAGAGGTGGATGAAGAAAGAGGAGCAAAAGGCTATGATAGTACCGATGATCTGTGGATAAAATTTTTGGAGATAGAGTAAGAATGGAAGATAAATATTGCCAATGAAGGAAGAAGTACAAGCATAACAACAAAAGAAAAAGAAGAGAAGGTTGCAGCTATCAATAAAAATGATGGAGCCCCAATTGAAATAGAGGTAATTGTGGATGTCTTCCAAAAAGCTGTTGTGAATTCATTTTCTATGTTGATTGATAAAGAGTTTGGATAGGAACGTAGAATAGTAAGTGTAAGTTCCAATGAAGACATTAAGGATTGTGATGAGAGTGAAGGAATCATTAATGATCCGTTGTTAGGTAGTTTGTTTATTTCAAAAGGAGAGCATAGAATAGTGGTTGTAGATTTGTGTAAGGCTGTGTATGAGGTTGGTGATGTAAATAGACAGTTAAGAAAAGTGGAACTGTTTGGGAAGATAAATGTGAAGATCATTAGACTTGTTGAATGGAGTGAGATTATATGTGTAAGTAAACTCTAGCAAGGCTATCAGAGAATGCTCAAGCTGAGGAGGGAGTCACATTGTTGGGAACACATGTTTATTCTTCTAGCGTGATCGTGGAAGAAGAGAAAGAAAGACTGGTGGAGGATAAGTGTTGAATTGATAAGGCACATGAGCTGGACCTCATGATCTATTTCTACCTGGGAGTTTGATGCAGGCACATTTGGTCCCTCACAAATTTTGGCTTTGTTTTTTTAACATGTTTTGGTTTTGTAGGTGAATAAAGCAGGTTCTTTCTCTCTGCAATTTTGGTGTGTGTCTAAAACTCCTATCGCCTAGCCCTTGGACCTCCTGTCACCAACATGTCCATAGCTTGTTTGGCCATTATATTTTATTTTCTATCGACCTTTGCTGAGCCATTTAAATTCTATTTTTATCAGAGGTCGTGGCTATAGATTATCTCCAGTTTTTAAAGGTATAAAGCCTCATATTGTGCAATATAAAGGATTTTCCCAGCTGGCCAATTTGATCGACTAAAATAGAAAAAGAATTAAATCTGCATTATTGCCTTTGCTAGAGAGGATGTTCGTGCTTCTCCCATTCACTTCCCCTCTCTGTATTTTTGTGATTCTGCATGTACCCCCTGACGGCTCCAATTATTCTGTTGTAGTGATGGTTATGTTGTTTATTTCTGAAAATTTCATTATGACTTTAGTGGCGTTGTGGTCTATCTCTTCCCTGGCAGTGACAGTTATTATTCTTGCTGCAGACTTGAATGTTTGGAGATCATGGCATCGTGGTCTACAATCTCTAAGCATTCTATTTCTTCTTTGTGGATGACGGCTCTATCTCTTCGACAGTTACTGTAATATTATTCTGCATCTTCTTTGGCAGTGAGAACACCATTATCAGGTTATTTTTGGTGGATGGTTTGTGAGAAGAGAAAGATATAATAGTCGACGGGTGGGAGAACAAGACAGGAGGATAGGAAGGAAAGACTGTTTTCCTGAGAAGGCCGAATATCTGATAGGGAGGCTGATTTGAGAGTTAAAAGTGTAGGCTGATTATGACTGTGTAGGTCAACATAGGAGAATGCAATAGCATTTTAACATTTTTTATTTTTGTTTAAATTTCATCTTATAGGCTGACTGTGTAGGGCCATTAGATGATCTTTTTAATGAACACTGATATTCAATAATACAAAATCTATTATATTCCTTCCTATCTCTCACTTGGTTTATGTCTCCTATCATTTTCATATTTTGATTTGAGTGTTTGAGTTCTAAAATTTGGTATTGTGAGGTGACTAGCAAGACCAGTGCTATCACTCTAGACCAAATCATACCAGATGGTTTTCTTTGTGCTAGGAAAACAAAGACTGATGATCGTACTCCCCTTCAGTGCATCTCAATCTTACGATTTGATATGCTTGCCTGGTATTTTAGGTCGCACTCCCCTGAACTCACCTCAGACCTCGCAATTTCATATGCTTGCTTGACTGAATCTGTCCCCTGCCTATCTGTGTGGTTTTTTTGTTTTTTTAAACGTCTCCCCTCTTTGCCTCCATTCTCTCTGTTTCTCTTTTGTTTTTGAACGCCTCCCCTTATCTTGTCTCTCAGGCGTAGTCTTTTTCAATGCTAGGGCATGAGTTTTTTTTAAAACCATCCTATGTTCTCCCATAACTATTTCTCCTACTTCCAAGATATTTCCCTCCTCAAAACGCGTTGACTCACCCCCTCTTTACTTCTACAGTCGTTCCCTCCCAGAGCAATCAATTTGCACCTGCCAAAACTCAGATATTTCATCCGCGTTAAAAACAACCCCCCCTCCCCAAAGCCACGACTTCCACTCCCTCATTTGTCTGATTTTTTTTTGTTTTCAGAACCTCTCCAAACTATGACGCGTGGACCCAGCAAAAAGAAGGGTTGTTACACTTCTGATTACATAATCTATGGTGGATGAAAATGATTTTACTAGTACAATTATGTAACTAATAAGATAGTATCTTGTATAAGAGCTGGTAATAAAATTGAAAAGAACAGTCTTGAAAATGACATGTGTGGTAGTTTTGTCATGTACAATACAAAAATGAAACTTGGTAGGAAATCTAATTGGCTAATCAGATGTTTAGATAGTTGGGCTGCTCTAGCAGATGGGAGTAAAGCATAGCAATATACAAATGTGGAAGAGAAGGAAGGAAGAGGTTGCTGGACAAGTTGAGAACACATAGCACATGGCAAGGTTGAGACAATGAGGATATAAGCAGTATTTGTATTGTAACCTTCTTCTTATATTGTACAATTACAATATAAGTGATAATTTCTATTGGTAATTAGGCTTTTCATCCTAAATTGGAGTTTTTTAGGGGAATAATATGTGTAAAGAGTTTAATTGTGTGTAATCGTATTTTCTAGTGGTTTGAATATAGTTTTCATTATCTAAATCTTCATTCAAAGTTAATTAAACTATAAACATTAATTCGAATGACTTCAGAGGCAACATTTTCAACATTTGTAGTGTAATTATAGATTATACTTAACTTTAGGTGAAACAAGTAGATGAATTATTGTAATGTTTGCCCTATGATCCAACTTAAACTTCTAAAATGAACTAGGGCTCTATCCTTTTATACAACACCCTAGCATAAAAATTTAAATATTTTGTACTGGGGTCAACAAAAACAATTAGTTGGAGTCAAGTTAATTTGGGCCCATGATGAAATTTTGACTTTGAAATTTGGGGATCAAGACCACACATACAATCTTGAAACACATTCAAGATTAACCAAGGATAGTAAATAAGAAATGTGAAGCTTGGATCCAAATCCTTTTGGAATAGGAAGTCAAGTTAAAGTTAAAAGCCAACACTCACACAAAAATATACCATTTAAACACTAGACTATTACAATACAAATAAATAATCAAACTAAATTTAAAAATTAAAAAAAATAAAAGTTAAAAATACACTTTTCACCTTTACAATAATAAAATTATTAAGAGTAAATATAATCACCTATAAAGTAGCAATTACATGAGAGGTGTTATATAGTGGTAATAAGGGCATGATTGTCACCATGTTCATAAAAACTAAAAAGAGCTCACATATATTTTTTAAAATTTATAAAGTAAGTGTTTTAAATTTAAAATATAACCAACATACTTTTATTAAATGAATGCATCTATATTTAAAAATATATAACTAGCATATTTTTTAGGAAACACACAAGAATTAAATTTAAAATATATAACCGCCATAGTTTTATTAAAAATATATAATGGTCATAGTTTTATAAAATTAATGGACATAACAATAAAGCCGACATAAAAAGTAACAAATCTATATAAATACAAGTAATAGTCAAACATAAATCACAAAAATATGAAACGAAATAAGGTAGAGCAGAAGAATACTAGAAGGACAAGAGTTATTTGAAGGTAATTGCATTATATTTTATATATTTTCGTATAAAGGTTTAATTTAATTTTCTTTTCTTTCATTTAGAATGAAATCTAAATTTTGGGTTTTTATTCAGTGTTGATTTATAAAAACTAATTGTAGATAAATAATATTTTATTTACTGTAAAATAATTTATTTTATAACTATATTTTATTAGGGTTTTGTCATATGAAATATAAAAAGAACAAAGAGTGTTACGGTAAGTGCATTATATTTTGTTAGCTAATTTATAGCTATCTTTTATTACGGTTTTATCATATAAAGTAAAAAGGGTCAAGTCAAGGGGAGAAGTTATTCCAAGTAAGTCCATTATATTTTACACATTTTACTATAAATGTTTCAATTAAATTTTCTCTTGTTTTCTCCATAGTGAAATTTAATTTCTTGCTTTTTATTGGCTGCTAGTTGATAAAAATTAACTAGCATACCAATTTGTTTTTTGGTTTTTGATTTTTGGTTTTGGTATTTATACATTACTCCAGCTAACAAAAGCATCTTTGAGAGGTGGTTTATTTGATTTAATTTTATTTTAATTTTTTTGGATTTTTGTTTACTGGTTACAAGAATCTCAATCTTTCAACCCTTGCTGTGAGTTGTAGAACGCCTCTTGGTGTAACCAACTAATATTTGTGTTTAAAATAGCAAAAGCATCTTTGAAAGTGGTGTTTTATTTGATTTGATTTGATTTTTTATTTTATTTTTTTGGTGGGGAGGGGGTTTTTTTTTTGAATGGTTGCAACAATTTCAATCATTTTTTTTTTTTTTTTTAGAACAGAAAAAGGTGTCTAACACCCATAAGTATTAATAGATAAAAAGAGTTGACAGATAATAGGGCAAACGCCAAGTCTGAGATTCATGAAAATTAACCTAAGCAGGCCATTTACAGACCTGAGATAACTTATCAGCAACAATTTCCTGTGAGTGTAGATAAGTATGCTAGTATCCATCCATGCATATCCAAATATAAACTCTTAAAATAAATATTCTCTATTTTATCTTTTCATTTTCTTTAAATTATCTATTTTTATTTTTTCCCTAACTCCTCTATGTCGGCTGCTGTTACGCCTTTAAAAGGAAGTCAATGTGGAAGAGGATGAGGTGATAGCAAGAAAATCAAGAACAGACGTAATCCAGGGTTGAAAGATTTCAATCCGATAGTTAGCAAGCGTTCGAGCTTACAAGAATGGAGGGAGAATTAATTTCAGCAGCAGTTGAAAGAGACGGTGAGCAGTGTGATTTATCTGAGCTGCCTCAGCATATAAAGGAATGCATATTTGCAAAACTTCCATTACAATCAATCTCCTGCTCTCGCGTAGTTTGTAAAGAATGGAATGTTATTTTGTCCTCGCGCAGCTTTCTCTCTTCACTGCCCACCCACAATCCATGGCTGCTTCTCTGCGGTGAAGGGTATTGTATGGCCTACTGCTTTTCTGCACAAAAATGGAGGACTGTCTCTCTATCTTTCCTCCCAAGGAACAATTCCAGTATTAGCATATTATCAAATTCAGCACTGGGGCTGCTTCTACTATACACCTCACAATTATACATTTGCAATCCGCTTATGAGAATTTATAAAGGGATACAAATAGATGTGATTGGCAGTTTAATAGGAATTGTGCAAGGGCGAAACGGAGAGGCCTACTTGGTAGCGAAGTTAGAGGATAGCTGGAGGTTTCAAACTTTTTCCATACAAATCTACCATTATTTTCATGATTCATGGAGGATTAAGTTTGAGTTTTCAGTGGAAACGGAGTTTTATGAATATCATAATGAAATGGTCGAGTGCAATGGCGTTCTTTTTTTTAACATAGAGTGGCCTGTTAATATCGTGGCTTGCAATATCCAGGATGATGGTTGTATTAAGCCAGTGAGAATAGCTGAATTCCCATATCACCACCTTATTGGGGATGTTGATATTATTAGAGCGGATATGCGATCATTTATGGTTGCATATGGGTCGTCAGTTCTAATGGTGGTAGTAATTAAGGATCCGTCAAAGCCCGTGAAAATAGTCATCTTGGAGCTGGTTCAGGATGAGAAAGATGCGTTGTTTTGGAGGTGGAAAGAGTTTGCAATGATGCCTCCAGGCTCTGTCCCTCAAGATTTTGAGATCAGTCATGGAAGTCGGTGGCAGTGGCAGTGTGTTGGTGTGGGTGATTACCTGTGCTTTAGCTGTGTAGAAGGTATAGAGCGTCCAAAGGTGGTTGCATATAACTTAAGGGAAGGATTTTGGCAATGCCTTCCTCAATGTTCAGGTACAAACTTTTCCAAGATGATGACATTTGAACCTAAGCTTATGGTGAAGGGGCTTAAATTTGATGGGTGACCTTGCTTTTTTCCAAGATGATGTCATTTGAACCTAAGCTTATGGGGAAGGGGCTTAAATTTGATGGGTGACCTTGCTTTTTTTCCAAAGATGATGTCATTTGAACCTAAGCTTATGGTGAAGGGGCTTAAATTTGATGGGTGACCTTGCTTGTCCAACAATTTTTTTTGACAGTTATTTATTTGAAGTTGTTTTTGTCCAACTTATTATGAATAAAATCATATATAAGTTAAATATATAGGATAAACTTATATAAATTTTGATAGTTTGTAGTCTAAAATCTCTTCTTTTGGTATTGATATAGTATTTTTCAAATTTTGATTGTATTTTACAGTAAAAATATCTAAATACAATCATATGGCCATCAAGACTTTGGGTGAAGGTGTAATTGCTTCACATAATAAATGTCTTTAAGATATTGTTATTTAAATTTAAGTTTATAGTGAAGGTGTAACTAATCTATTTAAATATTAAACCCTTTATGATATTATTTGAACTCAAATTTAGGATGAAGGTGTAAAAACTCTAGTTAAATATTAAATAATATAGTTAATAATAAATTTTAAGCTGCCATAGGTTATATTATTGTTAGTTTTTTTAGAAATTTGTTAGCATGGTAAAATAGCTTTCTAACTTGTCATTTAATCATTTTCAGGTCACACAATAATGTGAAAAATTAAATCTTCAATAATGTGAAAAATGAAATCTTTCAACAAATCAAATCTTTGCCATGTAAAAATATCAAATCATGGTCAATGCATCTAAGTTACTATAAATCAATGATGTGGAAAATTAAATCTTCTCATAAATCAAATCTTCTCCATGTAAAAATATTAAATAATACAGTGTAAGTTACCAATATCATTATTAATGCATCTAAGTTACTAATAGAGATGACAACACTCATGTAAATATATATAGCAAAAAAATAAATTAAAAAAAAATTGGAAAAAAAGAAAAAAAATATAAAATAAAATAAAAAAAAACAGTTGAAAGAGATAGCACTCATGTAAATATATAGCCAAAAAATAAATTTTAAAAAAAATGGAAAAAATAAAAAAATACAAAAAAATAGTTGAAAGAGAAAAAGCTAACAAAATCAGAAAAGAACCAAAATAGAAATTGAAAAAAAAATAAATAAATAAAAACAAAAAAAATGGAAAAATAAAAAATAATAAATAAATAAATAATGAAAAAAAATAAAAAGTAAATTGGAACTATTGGAAAGAGAAAATGCTGAAAAAAAAGAAATTGGAAAAAATCAAAAATCAAAAACAAAATAAAAAAATAAAATAAAAAAATAAAAAAGTGAGAAAATTATGGAAAAAAAATATAAATATATTAATATATACCATCATTACATAAAAATAAAAAATTATAATATTAATAATACTATTAAAAATATACACTTCTACACATTTTATTTTATGAAATTAGATTATTTTTGGGATTTCAATTTTATTTACTCAAGAGTTAAAAATCTAGTCTTTCAATTTTATTAGTACATGCCTTTGGCCAGCAATGAGTTCACACTTATCTAGTTATTAATATATTGATTGTAAACCAATCAAAAGACAAGATTATTTTTTTGGGCAAATTTGACTTAAACTTGTACTTTTCCTAACATGATAAATTTTTAATAAAAAATTATTGAAAAATAATTTATCTATATAGTCATTGGCTGAAAAAAATGAGCTCTTCTCTGGAGATTATCGGAGAGTGCAACAAAAAGCTATAAATGTGGAGAGAATTTTGGTTTGAGGGGAGGATGTGCCAAGTAAACAAATTATGAACACAAATTTTGTCTCCCACTAGTTAAGTCATTCTTAAATGGATGACTATAATTATGAGAGGGAAAAATCATTAATTTTTATGAATTTAATTTTTTGATTCATTAGCTAAAGGTAAAAATTACTTTCTGTCAAAGGGACAAAGTTATAATATTAATAATACTATTAAAAATATAGGGTTCTACACAAAACTAGGGCCATGGCTCCACATAATACAAATATGCATGTAAAGTTTAGTTTTATAGTTAAGGAAATATTTGTCTTGTTTAATAGGTTTTGTAAAGTTTAGTTTTATAGTTAAGTAATTATTTTATTTTTATCAAATTAAATTATTTTTAAGATTTCAATTTTATTTACCCAAGACATTTCAAAACAAGTTCAAGATAAAATATATGAATATGTTATTGTAATTATATTGTGTAATTATTCTTCAAACTTACAATATTTTAATGCATTTTAAATTGTAATAATATTCAATATTATTATATTTTAATATCTTAGGCAGACATTTCAAATCTCTCCACACCCAACTAGGGTTAGCATTCTACACATTTTATTTTATGAAATTAGATTAATTTTGGGATTTGAATTTTATTTACTCAAGAGTTAAAAATCTAGGATTTCAATTTTATTTAGTCAAAAATAAAAAATCTACAGTATGACGAAAAATATTTCGCAATGTTATTACATTTTTTATTTTATTCTTCAAACTTACAATATTTTAATGCATTTTAAATTATAAAAATATTAGTCTTATTACATTTTAAGGAAATATTTGTGTTATTGAATAGGCTTTGTAAAGTTGAGTTTTATAGTTAAGGAAATATTTTAGTCCTATTTTATTTTAAGTATTAGTATTATTACATTTTAAGGAAATATTTGTGTTATTTAATAGGCTTTGTAAAATTTAGTTTTATAGTTAAAGAAATATTTTATTAGTATTATTACATTTTAAGGAAATATTTGTGTTATTTAATAGGCTTTGTAAAGTTTAGTTTTATAGTTAAGAAAAATTTTTAGTCCTATTAACAAAAAAAAAAAAATTAATTATTGGAATGCAATTTGTGTATACAATGAATATCTAATCAATATATTTATAATAAGTAAATTCTCATGAAGGGATTACAGTAAGGTTCCTCAAAGGAATTACATAGATGTAGTAGATTTGTAAACCAAACTCTCTTACTCAAAAATCATAAAGATCGATCAATTATAGAAGCAAAGAGCACCATAAAGGACTATAATATATAATTCGGGACTATATAACATATCATATTAAAAAAACCTAAGCAGAGAAATTGAAACATAGGACTCCATTCATTGAGATACTATGGAGAAATCCATTTGGAGTTTTAAAATCTCAATGAATGAAATCCTATAGGTTATGAAGTGCATGGACATAAAGATAAAGTCTATAAATTGAAGAAGGCTCTCTATGGTCTCAAGAAAGTACAAGAGCGTGGTATAGAAGGATTGATTTATACATGACAATCAATTGATTCAACAGAAGTAGTAGTGAGCCCACATTGTACACAAAAATCAACAAAAAAGGTCATATTTTGATTGTGTGTTTGTATGCTGATGATTTGATTTTCACTGGACACATTTAAATCAGTAATAAAGAAAGAATTTGAGATGACAGATTTGGGATTAATGAATTATTTTCTGGGCATTGAAGTTATACAATCAGATAAGGGAATTTTTATTTGTCAAACTAAATATGCAAAGGATGTTTTAAGGAGGTTTAAGATGTCAATTTGTCATTCAACACCTACACCAGTTGCTATAGGGACTAAAATTAGCAAAGAGGACAAAGGGCCTAATGTTGATTCTACAACATTCAAAAGACTAATTAGAAGTTTGATATATCTTATAGCTACAAGACCAAATATCATGTATGGGGTTAGTTTAATTTCAAGATTCATGAAGTCACCAAAAGACTCACATTGGCAAGTTAGAAAGATGATATTCAGATATGCGGTAGGAACAACAAAATATGGAATTTTATATTCTACAACTAATGATTTTGATTTGATTGGTTATACTGACAGTGATTTTGCAGGTAGCATTGATGACAAGAAGAGTACTTCTGGATATGTTTTTCATTTTGGAAAAGGTACATGGTCTCATGGGCATAAAAAAGGTAACCCATAGTGACACCTTCATAAGTTGAAGCAGAGTATGTAGCAGCCACATTAGCAACATGTTAAGCAATTTAGATGAGGAGACTATTGATAGATTTATTGCAAGCACAAGAGGAGTCAACACCAATATTTTGTGACAACAAATCAACAATTGCATTCTCAAAAAATATCTATTTCACAAGAGGAGAAAGCACATTGATACGAGATTTCATTTCACTAGAGAGTTAGTGAACAATGGATAAATCCATTTGGAGTTTTGCAAATCTGAAGACTAGTTGGTAGATATATTCACGAAGGCATTAGCAAAGGAGAAGTTTGAGCATCTAAGACTGGATTTGGGCATTGTAAATGCTAAAGTAGTTAGTGATAGAAATTAAGGGGAGCGTTAGAACATGGAGTAATTTCTCCCAAAATAAAACATACAATTTAGTTTAGTTTCAGTTTAGTATCTAGAAGAAAGAGAATAAAATAGATTTGCATGGTAGTTATTATTAAAATTGGAGTTTCGTAATTTCCATGTTTTGCATGAATAGATATTTCTAGTGGATTGCATGATTTTAGTAGAAAAATGTTTAGTATGGAAAAGATCGAGATTTGGCATGCTTACAAGACCCATTTCCTCATAGAGCAATGTCATCACAAAGATCATTCCCTACATTAAATAATACACCATCTATCATGGATATCAAGTGTCACACCCCATTTTTAAACTAATGTATTTATTTTCATTATTTTTGAGAAGATAGATAGTTATTTAGAGAAAATATTATGATTATAGTAATGATGGAAAATGCATTTAATTTATATTAATTTATATGCAAAGAATAATTGTTCATGACATTACTATTGATCATGTGGTTGAATGATGAAATGGACTATAACGCCCCACCAAGAAACCCTAGAGAACAGCTCGACTATGCTAACCAAAAAGGGAATTTTTTTAAAGAAACAAATAACAAAGAAATGTAAATCATATTTATTCAAACATCTAATTAAGCTTTATCCACTAGGGATTCCACGACTGCATTACTAACAACTATTAACATGATCTAACCAACATTATGAATTAACTAACAACCATGGTTCATTCTAAATTTAATTGCATCAAATGAATAAACACATACATTTCCATATTATATCATCAGATAAGTAATCATCAAGCTACTACATATAAGATTACAAGCACATATATAATTTTCTTTACAAGAGAGTACACCATTACATTGTTTACAATATCGCTTTCCTGATTACATTGGTGTACATACATCAAGATAACAGTACATGATTCAACTGATATATAAAACTAGAATATGAACATAAGTATCTATCTCCTCAAGCTAGAACAAGATCTGAAATCTGATATAAGGGGTACAACCTTCTTGCACATGAACAACAGCATGAGAAACCAATGGGGATAAAGTACAACCACCCGACCATGTGGAACCCTAAAGGTCCACCCCCTGTGCTAGGAGATAACAATAAGGTCCCACTAAGGAAATAGTCAAGAAGACAATAGGCTAATAGGTGCAAGGACTACACATGGCTCTAATACAACATTGGTCAATATGAACATCACAAGTAACTCAAAACAACACTTATCCAGAGCAAGGCATGGGCCATCTTGCTCCCAAATCTCAACCATAAACAAAATACTTCCTCTTTACAATTACCGAGATCTCCCCATTATCAAACACAATACTTAACACAAGTTCGATATCAATACATCCTTAAAGGAGATTATTACATCATCATGATGCATTTAAAACACAAAATGTACATCATCTCACATTATTGTTTATCAAAACCCAGATACATAAATAAGAGACATCATTATCTCAGGACAGCTAACAACACAATTGCATGAAATCAAAACATAACATCCTAGGCCTCTGGAATCAACTTCCCAAATGACACAAACACTTGACACCATTAAAACAGAATGGTATCACATCACATCCACTCTCAAATGCAAATCATAAACTAAGATCCTTCAACAATATTTTAATTACATTACCACAAATGTAACATATGATACGATGCACTAAAAATAGGTCTTTAAAAATGTAATTCTCTCTAGTTTTTAGACTCAAATATTATACTAATCCTGGTATCTGTGTAAGATATAAACATAACCTAAATGTTAGGGATTTATCTAACCTTTGTTGAAAGATAACAACAATAAAATTAATCATAAGCAATACTCATAAACTAGTACTAATACTATGTCTACTATGTTAATGCCATGAGATAATATCAAAAACCTTTATTAGACTAACTACAAGGTTTACAATTAGAAATAAAAATCAATGATCTAGCCATTCTAAAGGTTATCAAAGTCGCCTGTAAGGTATTATATAGTAATTAAGGTATCTACTTGATACTCACCCATATGGTCCTTATCAAAAGACTTTGTAATTATTAAACCAATCAAAATAATATGTAAAAATAATTAAATAGTTTACTTAAGAGGACCCTAAGAAAGGACTCCAAACAAGACATACTTGGCAAGCCAATTATCTCCTCCAATCATGATCTAAAAGTAGACTTACACAATATAGATAAAGTCTAAGAATGATCTTTTCTATAATATTCTTCTAAATCTCGATAATATATTGAACTATAAATATGGATCCTAGCTATTGATACACTAACATATTTCTATACTATTTACAAAACTTTCCAAAACACATCCTAAAATTCTGATTTGAAGATACAATTAAATTAGAAAATATAACCAATATCTTTAATACCAAACAGCTTAAATAAAAATTCTAATAAAGGTTTTATGTCCTTCTAAACTTACTTCAGTTCATATTAGAAAGAGATCAAGATAAAGCTTTCAACTCCTCATTAGATGAACAACCATTGACAATTTTTTTATAAGTCGATGCCACTAATATGCAAGTGATAACTTATATAGTTGAAAATACTTTGCTAGATGGTTATGCAAAAGACCAAGGCATAAACAATGTCTATGAACTGTTTGACAGTCCTCTCAAAGAGACGTCATTACTTGGATTGAAATGATTGTAGGATACACATAGAATGGATTTGTAGATTTAATAACAACAACCAATTTGGCATAGGAATGTTTGCCACTAATTAATACATATCTCTGAATTGGGAAACTTGGTAATGCTAATTTTTGGATATGATTTTCATAGGTAAGAGTTGAATCTTATATAAAAATTTCAAAGAAACCCGGTTCAAAAATATAGAGTTATTAGTGACACAACTAACTGTTTAACAAAGATGAAATGGGTGAGAGGCAGATAGTCACAAAATATTCATATCTCTAAAATGACAAAATGAGTAAGGTTGATTTTTAGATATGATTTAGATAACTAAGTCATTCACCATCTATAAAAATTCTAGAGGAACCCAACTTGTAAAAAATAAAGTTATGGCTAACGTAATAGATTGTTAAAACAAAGATGAAATGGGTGAGAGATAAATAATCACAAAATATTCATATCTCCAAAAGGACAAACTGAGTAAAGATGATTTTTGGATATGATTTGGATAACTAGGTCATGCACCATATATAAAAATTCTAGAGGAACCTAGTTCATAAAAATAAATTTATGGCTAACGCAACAGACTGGGTTCAAAATATGTAGAAGAGAATTCACAAAATAATATAAAGCTTTCATATTACTAAATCTAATGCAACAATAATTTAGTTTCATATCTCAGTCCATACATGGAATATTACTTCTATCACATCTTCACAAAATTTCTCAGCTCTCATCCATTTTCCCCCAAGCCTCTTCTTCTAAAAGCTATGGTTTATGGTGCCAAAAGAAAAATGAAAACTTCTTGAGAGAGAGGGAGACCCTGAAAACATAAAACATACTATGTTCTTTGAAATGCATGCTCCCCCAAATTATGTCTTGAGATTTCAAAAATAAAGTTGAGCATGCATAACCACCCCCATAATTTCTTCCAGAAGATTCTCCTTATTAAAGGCAATAAATTTTGCCTTTATTACGTTCTTACAATTTGTTATTTTAACCAGACAATAATTTCTCTCTGATTTTATTTATTTTAGAATTTTCTATATATATGACAACTCATAAATATTATAAATTTATTTTTATTTCCACTAACAAAACATTTACTTGCTAATATAATATTTTCATTTTAATTTTATCAAATATATTCTTGTTTTAATAACACTTTATTTTCCTCATTAAAGTTATTATTATTTATTGAACTTAGATTACAATATAATATAATGTCCCATAAACTTAAATTTACATAAAAGCATCTATATTTATTTATCAAAGTGCCCTCTTGACTTAATAATTTTATTTTAATGAAGCAATTAACTAAAACATTAGTCAAACAATTATAACCTAAATAATCCAATGCTGAACAAAACCTGATGACCATGCACAATCAAAAAGCATAACCACAATGACAATGACTAACTATCACACCCATATAAACAACATTGACTGGGTGCAAAACTAGACATTCATCATTTTCAAGGATGTTGGCTAGCTAGGGGACCATATGTTATCTTCGTTCAATAGTTTCCATTGGTTTTAAGGCACGCTCAAACCTATCAATTCAGGTGGAGATGTAGCCTAGTACCTATACCCTCAAGCATAACAATTTGAGTACATATTCTTAATAGCCCAAGCACTTGGAAAGGAACTCTAACATTTGTATCTCATTCCCATATGTCCCCCATATGTTCAATGGTATGATGCCACCCTTTCCACCTATACTAACAACATACTACTGCATCATCTGACTATCTAAGTAAATCTCTACATAATAATAATAATAATAATAACATAACAATATGCATCATACCCATGAAAGTACTAATAGAAGCTCATGTTCCATCTTCATCTTTAGGTTCCTTAGCCAGACTACCTGCACAGTCAAAGTGAAAATGGAGGGGCACTACATGGACTAACTACCATCATATAACTAAGATGGATGTAGGAATAGTGTTGTTTTCCCTCCAATAAGAGGAGAGAGAGTATCACCATGGAAAGGATGCTAGATCACGTGAATACAATGATCTTTATGTCATTTGGAAACACACACACATATACTTAGTAGAGAGATCATGTTTTGTCAAATTATGTCGTCACTAAGACAAAGGTTAAAATCCTTTTCATCGTCAGAAAGAAACATGGTGTACATCTTTGGATGACAAGTCGATGTGTGTAAATCAACTAAATATGTTTAATTATGTTGTCAAATCTTAGTTGACTTACGAGAATTCTCCATCGATAATTGTGGTTATAAATAAACATAATTAGTGTTCGAGAGTATGCAATAGTAACATCTATTAGATAAGTGTATTATTGTCTATATTAAAATTATTATTATAATTATTATTAATATTATTGTCTTAGTTATAGATCATGTTTGGTGGAGTTAAAAAGTTTATCTTTATTTCTCTCAAGTGCACTCTCTAGATGCTTGGGGAGTGGGGGAAGGAGCAGTAGCTCTGTACTCCCCACTTTTTCCTACATGTGAATGTTCATGGGGAGTGGAGAGAAATCCTCAGGGCAATGCATTACTATCTACCCTTAACAATGGTGAGTGAGATAAGTAGAGGAGAAGATAGGACTTGCTAAGGAGGGGAGAGAAGGGCTCAAAGCTAGGAAGAGTAGAGGGCATATAGAAAGGAGATAGCGGTGAAGACTCAACTTGTTTTACTATACAAGTAAGTCTACTATATTTAGTAGACTATGATAGAATATATAGCTACCTTTCATTTGAATAGATCTGTAAGTATAAAATAAGTAAAGAGTTTTTGTGTAGACTATCGTTTGGCAAGCATGTTATCACTAAGTATAGTGAACGTAGACTTGTTATCTCTCCTCTACAGAAGATTATTGTTTTCTGTATTATTATACCATAATCCAGAAAAAAGGAATAGTTATGCTTAACTCTGTCTGAATATCTATTCGTTGTCATATAGTATATGCTTTAGGAAATGTTAAAAATTTCAATACCTCTAAGTAGAGAATCTCTCAACTACATCTTAGATATATATCCTTTCACTACTAGTGAAGTACAATAAGCTTCGTGGGGGTAACAGTCAAAAAATTATATCAAAACCATTTGATATTCAACGTAGGTATTTCATATGGTAGCCTTAGTTTGGCTATATAATGTCAAGGTCAACTATATAATGTTAAGGCAGACTATGTATAATGTCAAGGTTGACTATGTAAAATGTAGAGGCCCACTGTGTATAATGTTGAGGCCAACTGTGTATAATGTCAAGGTCAGCTAAGTATAATCAGAGGCCAAATATGTATAATGTCGAGGCCAAATGTGTATAATGTTAAGGTTGACTGTGTATAATGAGAGGTTGACTATGTATAATGTTAAGGATGACTATGTATAATGTCAAGGCCGACTGTATAATGTCAAGGCTAACTATGTTATAATGAGAGGCCAACTATGCCTAAAGTATAGACTGATTGTGCCAAGAAATTTTGTAACAAACCCATGTTCGCAGTTAGGTGGGGTCACCCATTTTGGTGGGACATGGGGGCATAAAAAAATATCTCTGAAGTTTTAGGTGGGAGAATTTATGTTTCACCAGAGGATGGTTTTGAAACCCATGCCCCAGCATTGATTCAACCCCTATGCCAGAAAGGAGGTGGGTGGAATGATAAATGCCATCAGGAAAATATCTAGGGAGTCTACACCATCTCAAATATGACTTCAGACGGTGCACTACCTTGTCTGTTTACTTTGGACTTCAGCTTTAAAAAAAAAGTACTTATCACATTTATTTTAAGGGAATGGTTGAAGAGTATAACATTTATAATGTTTTCAAAGATGTGGGGGTTGGAGGACTGTTAACTCATCATAAACTCAACTTCTATGAAAGACTATGAATGTTCTTGAATGGGAAGTACAAAAGTAAAGTTTTTGCTAGCTAAAGACAAACCTTTCACCATTTTCCAAGTGTAGGAGGTTCGGAGTTATTGGCTATTTGAGAAGGAAAGGCAGAAGAAGGGGGCAGAAGAGGCAAGGGCACTAAGGAGGAGTGGCGTGGCTATGGAATTTAGTTCTACATCTACCAATGTGTTTGATTTATTGGTGCCTTGTCTATGCCTCCACTTTGTGCATACATATATACCAACGCACTTGCAGCTACAAGCACTGACAAAAATATCCTTTCCATTGTATTTTGATGGATGTCCATACCCTATTCCAAAACCCCATTTTGGCATGGACAGTGAGGATGCTATATAAGGTTGTGTAGTCTAGCTTTATAACTGCTAGTTGCATGGCATAAAAGATTCTATGTCATTTCAACGAATCCATTTTTGTGCATATCCTGCCATCGTTGCATTCCATTAGAAGTCATTTCAAGGGGAATTCTATCAAACAGAACATGGACAATCTCTGTGTGTCCCTCTTTTTCCACATAATGCACGTATGGCTACAAGACACAAATACAGTAGAAACAAATTGTTGAAAAGAAAGTAGCCGTTTATATTAAGGGGACTGCTGTGGTCTGAAATAGATCTATTCCTCACTATCTTAGGTCATCATTCCTTATTGTCTTCACCAGATCTTTACACGTTACCCAGATATTTTTTTTAATGTTTGTTGTTGCTAGCCTTCTCTTGTCATTTGAACTAGATATATAATCCTGTTGTATTTTCGACAATCTAAATCCAATCAATCATAACTATTTTAGTATTGGTTTTATTAAAAGAATATTGGGTCTGGCTGCTTATATTGAAAGGCATCAATGTATCAACTTTTAACTCTTTCTTGCAATACCTTGGTTGTTGTTCTTGTATGCCTGAAATGATTCACATGAGGTGTAAGCCATGTTGTTACTGATTAAATTGCTAGTATCCATTCATTTGCTTGGCTCCAGCTTGGGGCATGGATTCTTTAAGGGCCATGATGTGTGGGTCTGATTTTTCTCCATTTATTTTGTTGTTCTGCTCCCTTAATCATCGTAGTTCTTGTTTAGAAATACAGGTAGAGTGTGTGGGGATGTATTTAGATCACCACTTGATCCATAATGTTCTCGTAAGGGTGATAGTGTTATCCCAAACATCCATCTAATAAATATTATTATTACAGCATTTTCATAACCATTCCTTCTATTATTATGCCTGTGGAAGCTTGAAAATCCTTATATCAATCAAATTTATTTTGTAAGGGCAGATTTTTTTTAGATTTCCATACTAAGAAGTTATAAGGAATACAACTAATAGTCATAGACTCTAGAAAAGATGTACTCGTGATTAAAAGCTAAATCATGTCCATAGATATCCATGGCCATTAACAAATTTGGAACACTCAAATGAGCATGACGCTTGTTTGAAAAAAAAAACAAGGCATTCATGAAAACACCAGATAATTTGTTAACCACTTAGAGGAGTACCATTAAATGCTTAAACCATACATAAATGACAATGACGTGTTAGTTACACTCTGTGGATTATGTAGATAGTTGATCTATGGTGTCAGTATTTTGACAATATTTTCTATTGGGACAACCAAAGAGGTGGTTGATAAAGAATCCATATGATGTGGGCATTATATGTTTAGAGGATTGATATGCTTGAAAGCATTGTATAACACCCTATTTTAGGTGACTTTACTATTTCTATTAATTGGACATTCCTTGTTTGAAAGTTAAGATATAATCGGGAGATGATTATGACAATACCATTATGTTTTAAAGAAATGAGTTTGTGGTTGGCATCCTTGGGGACTAATCAGTAAACATTAGTACTCAGGAAAAATATATTAATTAAATTAAATTTACAAGATTGATTGTTAGTTGGGGACTTGCCCTCTTAAATTGTTTATCCATTACGTTGAATGTTGAGATATCATGGTTAGATGATAGGATATTCTTAACCTATAGGCATTAATTGTTGTTGTATACATATTAAAATCTTATAGATCTTCTAAGAGTTGAGACGTAGTGTAATTAGTACATTTTGTCTATCACTTGAGAGTCTAGGATATTGAGTCCTCGAGCATGGCCTTGAGCACTTGTAAAAGCTAAGGATGCATACGAGAAGGTCAATCCATCTGAAGGGCGTCGAGTTATCCATCTGTGGTGTATTGATTTGGGCATGTTTGAGTTTCCTCATCTATATGAGAGGTGTACTTGAGTCCATGTGGTGCCATCACTTCGAGCATGCATGACAACACTCCATTTGATTTACACCCTAGTGTCTTGTACCTTTGTAGTCATGACTAGCACCCGACAGTATATTTGATGAGCATCTCTACGTTATGACTTGGGCTCTAGGCATTGTTTTTTGTGTCTACTCCATGATTAATGTGAGTGTTGGCCATCATGTATACCCTAAGTTTGTTACTTCTATCTGGACCTTGTGACTACCTCTAAGCATGGTGGGGTGGTCTCTTTTGAGTCCACATGGTTTGGAGGCGTTGCCACTTCCATTGGGGACCAGTGTACAGGTTTTGGTGCACCAGATTAAAGATGTTCTCTCTCTCTATTACTTTATCAGTTGTACTTATTCGGTCATTGTATCATATTCAGGACTATATCATTGTACTTTATATTCTTTTATGTTGTTGTACTCTCTTAAGAGAGAAGATGTAATCATGTAATTTAATGAGAAGAAATGAGATGTGCTTATTTGCCTTACAGATTCTGGTGTGGGTATCAGATCCACTTGTACTAGGATGATTATGGATTCGTGTTTATACTAGATATGGGATTAGGAACATTTGATTTGGTGTTTAAAAAGAATGTAGTTTTATAATGTTTTCTCTAGAGAGTGAATTATTCCTCTCCTTCGGGTTGCGCATTCGACCATACTTGGCCATGAATTATGTCGATCTATCAAATCGACAACCGTATCTATCTATGTTATCACTTGTTATTCAAAAAAAAATTTATCTTGTCCTCTTTTGGCCCTTACCCTTTGAGGTTGCTCGACGGGATGTTACATATGGTATCAGAGCCCATGTTCACACACTAGGAGCTCTGGCGTACTTGAGCCTTCTATGTTTCATTGTGTTTGGCGTGTGTGGCATGAGCTTGTCATATTGTTTTATAGTCTTGATTGCTTCATGCCTTAGCATGGCATTAGTAGGTTAAGTTACAACACCGTGCATAGAAAATGTGGAGGGAATAGCCTCCTTGGCCTTACCTTACTTAGTGGGACTAGAGTGTTTAGTCTTGTATGTTTGCGGTTTGGAGGTAACTTGGGTTGCCTAATTGCCCTTGCTTGGATATGCTCTTCTTGTGTCCTCCTTTATGTTATTAGCATTTGATTCTCTAGTGAATGAATGGTATTCCTGTGACTTGTGATATGATGTTGCATTATGTGTCATTATGAGATGTATATCATTATGTGATTATAGAAGTGATTGTAATAATGATTGTGAAAAATGTTACTTATGTTTGTGCATTGATGTTAAAATGATAGTGATGATGCTATACATGTTCATGCACCATTGTGTTATGTTGATAGAATTGCAAAGTGAATTGATGATGTTACAGGTAATGAGTTGCCCTTGTGAAAAGAGGAAAATTGGTATGGCTATTTGGGAGTACCTATTGTTTGGTAAAGTTGTGTACCTTTCATTATGTTGCATAGGCATGTGTGGGCTATGGTTATGCCTAGGTAAAACAAATTGTGATTGTATTCCATTTGAGTGTTGTGATTAACCAATGCTTGAGATGTGTGCCCATGGGATGGTGATACTGTGTACCCATCCATGGAGGGTATGTTTGGATTATGTGTATGGGAGAAAACCATACCATCTACGTGCTTTATGTTGTCACCCTATTGACTACCAACCTGAGGGTTGTTGATAGGTCAATATGTGGAGGGTAGTAGCAGCAACAAAGTTCCTTGGGAGGGAATTGCACAACGTAAGTATAATGGCGGCGCAAAATGACGGCGATTCTTTCAACCTCCTAGGAAAGTACTCACTACTTCCCCTTACTAATGGACTAGATACTTGGTTCATATAGTGTTAGCCTAATCCCCTTAATTCTTGATGATGATATTAGTTGTGGTATGAGCACTTGTGACAGCTATGACCTTACCCTGGTGTGAATATTTTAGTTATGCTGCCACCCCCCACTGGTGTTCCTACACAGTGCTGGTGAGGATGTCATGTCGCTGATGGTAGCGAGCCGAGCTCGAGGACACGATGCGACATACTTAGATGTGTGAAGGAGTAGTATATATGTTGTGTTCCTACTTGTGCTAAGAGGAGTGCTTGCTTGCACAAAGTAGAGGGTTCACTCAAGAGGGCCTCAATTCTGACCAATTGGCATGCAAGTGGAATCTAGCCATGTACACCTCTGGCTCAGTGTGTTGCTGCACGTGCTTTCTCCATGGATACACACTATGTGGGATGTTCTTATGAGTAGGACATTTCCATACGGTATATGGCCATTGTGTCCTTTCTATGCTTGGCGTATACCATGCGCGGTTGCGCCGCATGAGGTATGTGACCTGGGTGGTTGGTACAATACCTTTCCATGTGAGGGTTGTGTGAGCTGGCCGCACCCACATGAAGGACTATTGAGACAGTCACACTTATTTCCCTCCTTCCTTGTGTGGTGGCTAGCAATAGTCACGTATTGTTGTAATGTGTATGTTTTGAAGATTGTGAATCTTCTTTTCAGTTATTAATGACTTTTACCTTGCTTGTGTGGACTAGCACTTTGGTTATCTTGCTTGTATTGGTTTAGCCATGGATGATTTTCTTGGCATGTAACTCTTACAGTTACATTTGATTTATTGTTGAAACTATGCACATTTTTCTTATGTTATTGTTGGAATTGAGATTTACTCTTCCTTATTTATATTTTGTTGGCTAAACTCATTGACTTTTATGTTTTCAAATGTTGGTCTTGTGTTGTGATGTGATTCCTCATCGGGCATGGTGAGATCCACCCATTTGAGAATATATGAGGAAGTAGACGCAGGGAAACCCTTGAGGATGGGGGTATGTGTGAGTTGTTCTAAGCTCTAATTCACTACCTTCCTTTTGTTTGACTATCTCTTGGAGGCTAAAACCCTTACACCAATAAGAGATATGTCATTGTGACTTGTACGGATGGCTCACTAGGTGGGTCAATGCCATCAAGACACATGGATATGGTTATTAGGCATGATTATTGGTTATGGACTCATGGATATGTTGGATTTGGATGGTACTACAACATCCACGTGAACCCCTGGTGTAGCCTTGTGATGTGAATGAGTATGTATGTATATGTGGGTTGTGCAATTGTCATGTATGTAGTTGCATATTAAAATATAGAAGAGAACAAAATTTGCATCATTATGCCTTGAGAAGTGACAAACTATTGCATTATATGTAAAGAGAGGTCATGCATGCTATGAAATTAGAGGTTTAAATTATTTATATGTGTGTATGTGTGCTCCATTTTATAGATAGCTGTATATAAAAGTGAGAGAATTGAAAATTTTATGTATTAAAAGTGCATTTTGCTACAAATTATGAGGAAATTGTGGGGTTTATATTGGTATATATGTTCAAATTGATGGTTGTTTCTTTTCCTTGATGGATTCCAATATTATTATGATGTTGACATGATTGGTTATCATGATGGATTACATGCTTACTATTGCTTCAGCTATGATGTATGTTATATGCACATGTGCTTTAACATGTGATTGGAGTGATGCAGGTATTGGGTATCGACTCCGCCTAGACTCACAGGCCTGAGCATAATCTTATTATCCCCGATGGTGGTTATAGAAGATAGTCATAGGCCCTAATTCCCTACCCTAGCCATTGTACCTTGCTAGTGCAATGTTCCCTTGTTGTCTTATCATCTGGTTACATAATGGTAATGTCTGGATTGCCCCTTTTGGTCATGTGTAGTTTGTTAGTGCAGTGGTTGAGGCTTTTCTCCTTGGTTTCCAGTGATTGTTTGATGTGGTTTCTTCAGCATCAATCTTTATTTTGATAGGAGAAAATTGTGTTATGCTAATGTATATTTTGTAGGAATGAGTACCTTGCCTATCCTTACCCATGTTCTTGGACTGATTGCATGCATTTGTGCATGTGATAACCTAATTTTTATAATTGTATCAAGTTTCATTGACTAGTGTGTGCTTTGGTTGCATCTTAGTGTTTGTAGGCTTCCAAGAGTAAGCCTAGTCCTATGGGGTAGGATTTAACAAACTTGTGTTCGTATTTAGGTGGGGTCACCCATTTTGGTGGGACGTGGGGGCATAAAGAACTATCTCTAAGGTTTTAGGTGGGCGAATTTATGTTTCAGCAGAGGATGGTTTTGAAACCCATGCCCCAACATTGATTCAGACCCTACTCCAAAAAGGAGGTGGGTGGAATGATAAATGCCACTAAGAAAATATCTAGGGAGCTTGTACCATCTCAAACATGACTTTAGATGGCGCACTGCCTTGTCTATTTACTTTGGACTTTAGTTTTAAAAAAAACCTACTTATCACATTTGTTTTGAGGGAATGGTTGAAGAGTATAACATTTATAATGTTTTCAGAGATGTGGGGGTTGGAGGACTATTAACTCATCATAAACTCAACTTCTATGAAAGACTACGAACGTTCTTGAATGGGAAGTACAACAGTGAAGTTTTTGCTAGCTAAAGACAACCCTTTCACCATTTTCAAAGTGCAAGAGGTTCAGAGTTGTTGGCTATTTGAGAAGGAAAGGTAGAAGGAGGGGGCAGAAGAGGTAGGGGCGCTGAGGAGGAGTGGCGTGGCTATGGAATTTAGTTGTACATCTCCCTGTGCATTTGATTTATTGGTTCCTTGTCTATGCCTTAACTTTGTGCATACATGTATACTAGCACACTTGCAGCTACAACCACTAACAAAAATACCCTTTCTGTTGTATTTTGATGGATGTCCATACCCTGTTCTAAAACCCCATTTTGGCATGGGTAGTGAGGATGTTGGCTAAGGTTGTGGAGTCTGGCTTTATAGCTGCTAGTTGCATGGCTTAAAAGTTTCTAAGCCATTTCAATGAATCCATTTTTGTGCATATCCTGCCATCATTGCATTCCAGTAGAAGTCATTTCAAGGGGCATCCTATCAAACAAAACATGGGAAATCTCTGTGTGTCCCTCTTTTTCCACATAATGCATGCATGGCTACAAGACATAAACACAGTAGAAACAAATTGTGGAAAAGAAAGTAGCCCTTATATTAAGGGGACTGCTATGGTCTGAAGTGGATCTATTCCTTACTATCTCAAGTCATCATTCCTTATTCTCTTCACTAGATTTTTGCACGTTACCCAGGTATTTTTTTAATGTTTGTTGTTGCTAGCCTTCACTTGTCATTTGAACTAGATATATAATCCTGTTGTATTTACGACAATCTAAATCCAACCAATCGGCACTATTTTAGTATTGGTTTTATTAAAAGAATATTGGGTCTAGCTACTTATATTGAAGGCCATCTATCTATCGACTTTTAACCCTTTCTTGCAATACCTTGGCTACTATTGTTGTACGCCTTAATTGATTTACATGAGGTCTAAACCATGTTGTTACTGATTAAATTACCAGTATCCATTCATTTGCTAGGCTCCAGCTTGGGGCACAGATTCTTTAAGGGCCATGATGTGTGGGTCTGATTTTTCTCCATTTATTTTGTTGTTCTCCTCCCTTAATCACCGTAGTTCTTATTTAGAAATATGGGTAGAGCATGTGGGGATGTATTTAGATCACCACTTGATCCATAATGTTCTCATGAGGGTGATAGTGTTATCCCAAACATCCATTTAATCAATATTATTACTATAGCATTTTCATAACTATTCCTTCTATTATTATGGCCGTGGAAGCTTGAAGATACTTCTATCAATCAAATTTATTTTGTAAGGGTGGATGTTTTTTTCAGATTTCCATACTAAGAAGTTATAAGGAATATAGCTAATAGTCATAGATTCTAGACAAGATGTACTTGTGATTGAAAGATAAATCATGTCCATAGACATCCATGGCCATTAACAAATTTGAAACACTCAAATGAGCATGATGCTTGTTTGAAAAAAAAAGGACATTCATGAAAACACTAGATAATTTGATAACCACTTAGAGGAGTACCATAAAATGCTTAAAACATACATAAATGACAATGACGTGTTAGTTACACTCTGTGGATTATGTTGATAGTTGATCTATGGTGTCAGCATTTTGACAATATTTTCTATCGGGACAACCAAAGAGGTGGTTGATAAAGAATCCATATGACGTGGGCATTATATGTTTAGAGGATTGATATGCTTGAAAGAAATGGATAGCACCCTGTTTTAGGCGACTTTACTATTTCTAGTAATTGGACATTCCTTTTTTGAAAGCTAAGATATAATTGGGAGATGATTATGACACTAACATTATGTTTTAAAGAAATGAGTTTGTGGTTAGCATCCTTGGGGACTAATCAGTAAACATTAGTATTTAGGAAAAATATATTAATTAAATTAAATTTACAAGATTGATTGTCAGTTGGGGACTTGCCCTCTAAATTGTTTATCCATTATGTTGAATGTTGAGATATCATGGTGAGATGATAGGATATTATTAACCTATAGGCATTGATTGTTGTTGTATACATATTAAAATCTTATAGATCTTCTAAGAGTTGAGATGTAGTGTACTTAGTACATTTTGTCTGTCACTTGAGAGTCTAGGATATTGAATCCTCGTGCATGGCCTTGAGCACTTGTAAAAGCTAAGCATGCATAGGAGAAGGCCGATCCGTCTACAGGGCCTCAAGTTATCCGTCTATGGGGCATTGATTTAGGCATGTTTGAGTCTCCTCATCTGTATGAGAGGTGAACTTGAGTCCATGTGGTGTCATCCCTTCAAGCATGCATGACGACACTCCATCTAATTTACACCCTAGTGTCTTTTACCTTTGTAGTTGTGAGTAGCACCCAACAGTATATTTGATGAGCATCTCTATGTTATGACTTGGGCTTTAGGCATTGTTTTCTATGTCTGCTTCATGATTAATGTGAGTGTTGGCCATCATATATACCCTGACTTTGTTACTTCTGTCTGGGCCTTATGACTACCTCTAAGCACGCTGGGGTGGTCTATTTTGAGTCCACATGGTTGGGAGGCATTGCCACTGCCATTGGGGACTAGTGTATAGGTTTTGGAGCACCAGATTGGAGATGTTCTCTCTGTTACTTTATCGGTTGTACTTATTCAGTCATTGTATCATATTCAAGACTATATCATTGTATTGTATATTCTTTTATGTTATTGTACTCTCTTAAGAGAGAAGATGTAATCATGTAATTTAATGAGAAGAAATGAGATGTGCTTATTTGCCTTACAGATTCTGGTGTGGGTATTCGATCCGCTTGTACTAGGAAGATTATTGATTCATGTTTATACTAGATATGCCCAATTAGGAACATTTGATTTGGTGTTTAAAAAGAAGGTAGTTTTATAATATTTTCTCTGGAGAGTGAATTAGTCCTCTTCTTTGGGTTGTGCATTCAACCATACTTGTCCATGAATGTTGTCGATCTATCAAATCAACAACTGTATGTGTCTATGTTATCACTTGTTATTAAAAAAAAATTGTCTTGTCCTCTTTGGCTTTTACCCTTCGAGGTTGCCAGGTGGGATGTTACAAATTTAGAAATTGAATATGAAAAGAATAAGTTGACATTGTAGTGATTGACTACTAATAAAAACCATGTTTTGGTTGTAGACATTTAATTTAGGTTGATAGTAGACTTAAGAAAGACTTAAGAGATGGTCGATATTTTTAAGCAGAGTATTCTTCTCACAACAATAGCTAATTGAGAAGGCATAGATTGTGTTTGAAAGCTTAAAAAACTAGTTAATGAGTTGAAGTCACTGTGTAGGAGCACTTGACATTATACCACTATTTCCAAGTATATAAATAAGAATGAGTTGTTTTAGAAGCTATGCTAAAGTTATTCTAAATTATATAATCCTAGTTTTACCCAATCTCAGGCTAAGAATAGCCACAAGATTGTCAAGAGACATACTTTATGGCAATGAAAAGTCATGATATAGATTATTTTATTATTTTGTTATCTTTTTGATATACACATGAGGAAGTGTATTCAATTCATTGGTATATGAAATTATAGTCTATCTTCAACAGATTTTGAGTCTAATGATTATATTCTTAGATTAAGACATATAGAGTCTTTAATCATAAAACTCTATGGCTAGGTGTCAAAATCTTACAACTGTAGAAGAACATAGATGAGCATGGTAATAGGTAGATAGGTCATTGAGTAGATGACAAGATGTCATAGACCCATGACTGCAAGGATGCAAAGAGAGACTTAATGTATATATGATATAAATTGAGAAATAAGAATGTTGTCTCCATGTCAAAGAGTCAGAGAACAAACAACTATATATTTATATGAAACTTTGGCTTGGAAAGTAATGTAAAATTCACTACTTGCATTGTCGGTTCAATGAACAATCATAATGTGTCATACATAGCTAGAGCTAGACTAGATTTTTAAACCCAATTGCCATTAGCTAGGACACATCACTAGTTCTCAAATGGCCTAAAGAATCAATTGATTCTCATTATCTATTACCCTTGTGAAGAGAAGGGCCACTTCCAGTAGGAAGGTGTGCAGGGGACCACCAGTCTGTGGTTAGAGGAAAAGCACAAAGGTGATGCTCTCTCTCTCTCTCTCTCTCTCTCTCTCTCTCTCTCTCTCTCTCTCTCTCTTGTAGTTGACTGTTGAAGACTTGTGAACAAGAATACATTACTTATTTTGTAAAAGATAGTGATAAAATTGTAAGTCATAAGAAATATGACCATTTTTTATATGTGAAATTTTGTTACTCACATGTGAAGTGACCATTTTCTGAATATATGTATTGTACTTGAAATTGAAAATGTAATATCTTTGATTATTGATAATTAGAAAAATAAGTGAGATATTTTCTTTAATTGTGTTTAAGGATTTCTAATATTCTAGTTGGGATTTACACATGGTATCATAGCTACGTGGTTCAACACTTGGACCTTGGAGCTCATTGCAAGGTTTCACAAGATTGGCAAGATATGCTGATGATAAAACATTTGTTCTTGTGCCATAATGATAGAAAACAAAAGAACAAGAAAGTGAGACAAGAAAACAAAACTTAGTGAAATGCCTAAGATCACTATTAAGAAAGCGCCCTCTCCTGAACGAAAGATGAAAGAAACAATGAGTTATGTAAAGGAAGCTTGGTTCACTGATTTTGAAACATTAGTTGATGCACTCAAATGTATTCACCTGGAAAGGAGGAAATGGATTGAGGAGGCAAAATGATTGCCAACCCCTACTATTGTTAAGATTAGTAAACCATCCTATCATTGTGACATGCCTTTTGAATGTGGTCAAGATGTGTTGTTATGGCCAAGAGGTGTTGAAGGAGTACTCACAAGTACATCCATCTACTAAGTTTGTGTTACTCAATTCTGACAAAGAGGAAGAACTAGAGGAATTTCTTCTATCATATCACCATGTTTGTGTGATGAATCTCTAAGTTTCTGTATTTATGAACTTGTACTTTTATGATAGAACATCAAAAAAATTATATGTTTTGATAAATTTCTATGCAAATGATTAGGTGTGGTAATGTTATGGAAACACTTTCGAAACCAACCAGGAGGGAACCTAGATAGCCCAAATTCTAAGATTAACCCCATAGAAAAATTAGATCAAAATTAAATTTGACCCAACCTTCTCATGGTGCTTCCCACTTGGCATGCACCCTTCCAATTGATGGCTTAACCCTCGAAACCCCTTGAATGGGGGCATTTAAACACTAGACTATTACAATACAAATAAATAATCAAAATAAAAATAAATTTAGAAATTAAATAATAAAAAAACTAAAAATACATTTTTCACCTTTACAATAATTAAATTATTTATTAAGAGTAGATATAATCACCTGTAAAGTAGTAATTACACTAGAGGTGTTATATAGTGGCATTAAGGGGATGATTGTGACCATGTTAATAAAAACTAAAAAGAGTTGACATATATTTTTTACATTTATAAAGTAAGTGTTTTAAATTTAAAATATAATGGACATGCTTTTATTAAATGAATGCACCTATATTTAATAAGAGCTGCAGAGTAGCGATTCATGAATAGTTGTGTTTTAGTTTGTTATGTTCTTACTTGTAAATAATGAATGCATGTTCTTACCTTTAATAATGTAAGTAGAAGTAGAATCAGTCACATCAAAATTCAAACATTAGTATGCTTCTTTTGTTACAACATTGAATTTGTGGAGAAAAAGAATCACACAATTTGACTTATGGTGGTGTAGTCATTAATTTCACCATGTATGCATTGCAATTTAAATAAAAGATATAGATGGCAGCCCATAATCCAAGCTGGTAGTGCTGAGATATTGATGCATAGTTATAGCTGCAATGGATTATAATGAAATGGTCGAGGGGAGAAAGAAAGATACACTTTCTGTGCTTCAACAGAACTAAACCTTACAAGAAATCAAAGCTCGAGCATAATGGTCATGCAAACATTAGATGGAGGTACAGAATCAAACTCTTCAAAGTAATTGGAAAATAACTAACTAGAAATGTGTTGTAGTACGGATAATACTTAGTACTATATTATTGGTGTTTGTAGTCTTGTTATGAAAGACAAGTGAGGCTTATTCACTAGCATAAATAGAAGCAAAATAATAAAAACATTATTTAATGTTTAGGAGATGATACTTAAATACAATATTTATCCATCAATCAATTCTCACGAAGCACACATGGAATAAAATCCTTAGATTAAAGACAGTTATCGTTGTGGTGGTGGAGAAACAAGAAGATAGTGCCATAAGTCATCAGGTATGAAGATTTGCTATCAGAGGACAAGGATGCCAGACAACAATGTTAAAAATAGAGCCTTTCTTCCTAAACAATATTTACTAATTGGAATAAAATTCTTAGATTAAAGATTGCTACCATTGTAATGTTGGAGAAACAAGAAAATAGTGCTGGAAGTCATCTGGTATTATGAAGATATGCTATCAGAGGTCAAGGAGGCCAAAACAAAAAAATTCAAAACAGAGCCTTTCTTCCTTAACAAGTTAGAGCCCCTTCTAGCCTGCATCATCTTTGAAGAACAAAGGACTTTCATGAAGGGGAGACCAATCTTGGAAAACAGAAATGTTGTTCATGAGATGATACTTGTTAGCAATAGCAAGAAGGGAATGTTATCAAAAGTGGATATCTCTAAGGCATATTATAGGGTTAGCTACAATGTTTTGGGTAAGATTTGAGCAGTTTAAGTTCTCTAAATGACTGACCAAATTAAGTGAAGGAATTCCATGCTTCTTCTATGTTTCCAAGTTCTTGTCAATTACTACCCCATGGAGTTTTCAATGTCCCACGTGTGCAAAAAGGTATTGACTGGTCCACATCTCTACATTATCTTAGCAAAAACAACAAAGACAATCAATCATATTTTGACTCAAGACTAAGAAACAAAAAGACACCTTTCATGTAGAGAAGAATATTGAAAAAGAATCATTTTCACGAACAGAATTACATTTATAGAAATGCAAGTAACAATGGAATATATGTTTATTGCCCATTTTGAGCATACAAAACATGATCTGTTAATAAACAAAACTGGTCACCAGAAAAGAAAGTAAAACTATTCTGTTGAATTGCATTGCAAATTTGGCCTATGCAAAATGCAGCACTGAGGGGATATTGTGAAACTGTAAAACCAAGGGCACATGAAAATAGTTATTGTATTTAATGAAGATAACTGGTATAGTTTACAAACAACCTATATTATACTATTATGGCATGAACATGAACTTCAATCTCAGCTCCATGACAGATTAAAATACTAGAAAAAGGCATGGTTACTAAACTGTTATAAGATTACTCACTAGAAAGACAAATTCCTCTATTGAACTTTTCTTGCCAAAGTAGCCAAACACTTAGAAAGCTTTAACCATGATATCTCTTTTACAAAGATGTTGGAGATAGTCAAATTTTAAAGGCCCAGGTTACAAGGTGGTTACCATGTACTCTTTACAAATGAAAAACAAATGACCTGAAATATTCAACAACCAAATTAGCTTAATATTTATCCACTACGCAACAAATTCATACTCAGCTTAGTAAATTCATGCTTTTCTGAATAGCTTGAACTCCAACAGCCAATATATGACCAAGTGAAGAAAATCCTGAAAGAGTCAATCTGATAATTCTAAAAATAACTCTTAATTGCTGAACAAGACAATGATCTTTCTATAGGCAAGTCTATAAATGATATACAACCCACTGACCAAAATATAGCAACTTCACATATGAGGGCATGATTTGTTGGTGTTTGGGTGGCACTGCGCACCCAAGTTCAAGCCTAGTGCCCCATGTTGAGCTCGCAGGCTTGGACGGTTGGTTGTTATGGAATTGGGGGGCCCCGTTTGGGGTCCTACAAGCTAGGCATAATTAATGCCTGGAATTGAGGCCAAGGTCCATTAAACCCTCAAATTAGGGACCAAAAAAATACATCAGTAACCTAATGCTTCTAAATGAATAGTCACAAATCATAAAAAATGTACAAAAATCGTAAGACTAGATAAACATTGTTTAGCTCATCTTAGAAATCTATAATTTTTCAGAGAAACAAATCTAAGAAAGTTTCTTCACTGTAAATTGAGAACATCTAAACATAATTCATATATCAAAAAAACAAGAAAAAAATCTTATACTCCAAAACTCCCACAACAGAAGTCCAACCCAAACCATTCTAAAATATAAACAAGAAAACTGTTGAACTTTAGACCCCCAAATAAATTTTCTAAATGAAATCTAAATTGACCAAGGAAAATTCATCATATAAGTTATGAAAAAATTTAAAACTTTCTCCTTGACTTCATAAACCAAGCATTCTTCTAAAAAAAAGCAAAAAAAAAAGATCGGAACATTAAGACAAGATCCAATCCAAAAGTAACGGTCAATCAAAGAATTCACAAAAATGAAAGCTAAAAAACTGACAAGAATCATTTTACAGCCCTCGTGACAATGAAGTAAACTTTACAAGTTTATTCCCAAGCAAATCTAGATAATGTATGGCTTCAAACGAGTCCATGTTTTCTTTTTTCATTAAAGAAAAGCTTTCAATCAGTAGCTAGTCTAAAAGAATTATAAGCCACACTAGGACTGAGACAGTACCCAGACTCCTACAGGAATTTTCCACAATGGGCAAAACAAATTTTGGCATGAAAAACATTTGAAACATAAAGTGACAACTACACTGGAAAATACTCACAAAAAAAATGATCAAGTTCACAAGAGATTGTCAATTTAATGTTCATCAAAGATCATAAACAGCCCACAATTCAATTGAATTCATAAGCTTAGTCCAAACTTTTGAGAAGTCTAAAGCCCTTGGCAAAACATCCATAAAGGTATCTTGGGAAGTTCTAGATAGAATCACTCCATATAGTATAAAATACATAAATGATAATGTATAATCCAGCTGACTGCATGGTAAAGAAGTAGCATTACCAAGTTCAAAATAGAGCCTTTCTTTAAGCGGAATAGCAGCTTATAAACAAAACAAATTCATTTGAAAATAGTCATGGCCTTAATGTTTGGACATCAAGAACATCAAAAACATGAAGAATGGTTGCCTAAAGAGTTTAACGTATAAATTATATCCAACTTCTCTTAGCTTGTCTATGACATGCCTAAATTTGGGCGTGATGGGGTGCGGCTCCTTCCTGCACTCCCTTAAAACTCTCTAATGGCACGTTAAGAAGTAGAATGTTATATTTGCACAATTTTTGAGAAAATAAAAGCAATGCATGAAATTATTTCCATTATTCATACAAAACTTTATAATTTAAATCTTGATGATCCGCAATAATCGCCCTTATCAGGTGAAAGTTTTATGCCAATTAGAGAAAAATATTTTTCGAATATGTTTTGTTAAAATATTTGCAGCTATACAATAGCAATAGGTAAATATTTTTTAAATAGAAAAATTATTTCATTCTCATTGGTTGCAAAAAGAATTATTAATAACTAGTTATTAATCTATTGATTGTAAACCAATCAAAAGACAAGATTATTTTTCTTCTCTAACAAATTTGATTTAAATTTGTACTTTTCCTATTCTATCTGTATTGTCATTGGCTAAAAAAATGACCTCTTCTCTGCTGATTGTCGGAGAGTGGGGGATGTCGGAAGTAAACAAATTATGAACACAAATTTTGTCTCCCACTAGTTAAGGCATGTCTAAATGGATGGAGATAATTATGAGGGAAAAATTGATCAGTTTTTATGAATTTAATTTTTTTGCTTCATTAGCTAAACCTAAAAATTAGGGTTCTACATATTTTATTTTATGAAATTACATTATTTTTGGGATTTCAATTTTATTACTCATCTAAAAATCTAGTATTTCAATTTTATTTACTAAAAAGTCAAAAATCTATAGTATCATGAAAACTATTTGGCCATGTAATTACATTTTTTTATTCTTCAAACATACAATATTTGAATGCATTTTAAATTATCATAGTATTAATATTATTACATTATTAATAGCTAAGTAAATATTTTAGTGCTATATTATTTTTACCAAATTAAATTATTTTTGAGATTTCAATTTTATTTACCCAAGACATTTTAGAACGAGTTCACATAAATTTTTCTTTATAAATTTGGTTCTAGAAATATAATAGTTACAAATTTAAAGTGATAAACAATTCTTTATCTTTACAAAAAATTATTACTAAACCACAATATTAGATTAATTTAAATAATTAAAATTATGTTCTCTAAAAGTACTTACTATTATTACTTAAATTAAGTAACTAAGATGTAATTACATTTCTTTATTCTTCAAACATACAATATTTGAATGCATTTTAAATTATCATAGTATTAAAGGGTAAGTGCAAGAAGATGGGGGGCCAAAAAGGGGTCTTAAGTGGCCACTTTTTTTCTAAAATCAGGAAATACTAGCCTTGGATGAGAAATTGAGCATAGTTACACTCAAAATTTGGAGATGCAACCAAAACAATGTTCGTAGTGCTCCGAGTCTACTTTCTAAACTACTATTTTGTTTTGAAAATGGCATAGATTAAGGGGTTCAAAAGAGGGAGCCACAGAAATTGGTGTTGCTTCTGTCAAAAAAACATAACATAGCATGTTTTGTGGCTCCCTCAAAAGGTCAATTTTTTTTTGGTATTTTTAAAATCACTTTAGTGAGAAATTAGCTAATAGCATGTAGTTTATGCCCGATTTTTCTAATAATTTTTTGATGAATATTTGATTTTTTACTAATTTTTAAAGTGGACACATCCTAAAAAACAGAATTTTGGCCGTGCTACCCCTATAAATTTTGAAAACTAATTGAAAATCATTTTTTTATTTTTTTAATATTTGTAGAATGGAGTCTAGTTTCTAAATATGTAACTTTTTTGAAATTTGAATGAATAGTTATTTTACAATGAAAAAAAGACCAAACAGTGGTTTTTGCCTAAAAACGGACACACAAACAAAAGAAATTAAAGATGAAAGGCTTAACATTGTTAAAATGTGAAAAAAATCACATTGTCAAATAGCTAAGAGAAAGCCTAACATTACCCATGTGTTCAATTTGTTCAACCTTGAAACACGTGCAAATCTAAGGGTTAGCACGAACAAAATTATGTGAAATTTTGAAGAATATAGAAAAACACATCTGTGACTGTTCATAAGGCACTCCAAGCCTTTGGGTTGGAAATCCAAAGCAAATCCCAAGCCCAAGGCTTGGGATTCCCAAAGCAAGAAATAACGCGAATGCATTATAATGCGCTCGCGTTATGTTTTGCCTTGCATTTTTCTTTCCCGCAAGTCTGTCTTTCATCATGTTTGACATAACGCGAGCGCGTTATAACGTGCTCGCATTATGTCCCACTCAAACTTTTTTACGTTTAAGGCTATTAATCATGAGGGTTAAGGGATAAGGGATAGAGTTGGAGGGTTTAGGGATAAGGGATTAGTGTTTAAGGTATAGTATCGAGCCCGTTGAGGGTCTAGGAATAGGGATAGCGTTTAAGGTTTAGGGATGAGGGATGACAAATTACGGTTTAGGGATAGGGTTGAGGGTCGAGGGATCAAAGTTAAGGGTTGAGGGATTAGGGTTTGACATTGAGGGTTGAGGGTTGAGGTTCAAGGGTCAAGGGTTTAGGGATAGGGTTTAGGGTTGAGGGATTAGGGTTAAAGTAGAGTGTGGAGGGTGTAAGGATTAGGGATAGGGTTGGAGGGTTTAGGAATAAGGGATTAGGGTTTAAGGTATAGTATCAAGTCTGTTGAGGGTTTAGGAATAGGGATAGCATTTACGGATTAGGGATGAGGGATTATAGTTGAAGGATGATGGATTAGGGTTGAGGGTTGAGGGATTAGGGTTTAGGGATAAGGTTTAGGGTTAAGGGTTGAGGGATTAGGGTTTAAGGTATAGTGTTGAGGGTTGAGGGTTGAGGGTTTAGGATTAGGGTTTAGGGTTGATGGATTAGCATTTAATGTCGAGGTTAGGGTTAGAGTGTCGAGGGTAGATGGATTAGGGATAGGGTTTAGGGTTGAAGGTTTAAGGATTGAGGGTTGAGGCTTTAGGGATGAGGGTTTAAGGCTTAAGATATAGTGTCAAGTGTTGAGGGTGTAGGGATAGGGTTTAAGTTTTAAGGGTTAAGGGTTCAGGGATAGGGATTAGGGTTTAAGGTATAGTGTTGAGGATCAAGGCATTAGAGTTAAGGGTTGAGGGATTAGGGTTTGACGTTGAGGGTTGAGGGTTGAGGTTCGAGGGTCAAGGGTTTAGGGATAGGGTTGTGGGTCAAGGAATTAGGGTTAAAGTAGAGTGTGGAGGGTATAAGGATTAGGGTTTAAGGTATAGTATCGATTCTGTTGAGGGTGTAGGAATAGGGATAGCATTTAGGGTTTAGGGATGAGGGATTAGAGTTGAGGGATGATGGATTAGGGTTGAGGGTTGAGGGATTAGGGTTTAGGGATAAGGTTTAGGGTTGAGAGCTGAGGGATTAGGGTTTAAGGTATAGTGTTGAGGGTTTAGGCATAGGGTTTAGGGTTGAGGGATTAGGATTTGATGTTGAGGGTTGAGGGTTTAGGGTTTAGGGTTAGGGTTGAGAGATGAGGGATCAGAGTTAAGGGTTGAGGGAATAGGGTTTGACATCGAGGGTTGAGGGTTGAGGTTCGAGGGTCAAGGGTTTAGGGATAGGGTTGAGGTCGAAGGGATTAGGGTTAAAGTAGAGTGTGGAGGGTGTAAGGATTAGGGATAGGGTTGGAGGGTTTAGGGATAAGGGATTACAGTTTAAGGTATAGTATCAAGTTTGTTGAGGGTTTATGAATAGGGATAGCATTTAGGGTTTAGGGATGAGGGATTAGAGTTGAGGGATGAGGGATTAGGGTTGAGGGTTGAGGGATTAGGGTTTAGGGATAAGGTTTAGGGTTGAGGGTTGAGGGATTAGGGTTTAAGGTATAGTGTTGAGGGTTGATGGTTTAGGGATAGGGTTTAGGTTTGAGGGATTAGGGTTTAGGGTTGATGAATTAGGGTTTAATGTTGAGAGTTGAGGGTTGAAGGTTGAGGGTTGAGGTTGAGAGATAGGGTTAATGGTCAAGGGATTAGGGTTAAATAAGAGTGTTGAGGGTAGAGGGATTAGGGTTTAAGGTATAGTATCGAGCCTATTGAGGGTCTAGGAATAGGGATAGCGTTTAGGATTTAGGAATGAGGGATTAGAGTTGAGGGATGACGGATGACAGATTAGGGTTGAGGGTTGAGGCATTAGGGTTTAGGGACAAGGTTTAGGGTTAGGGTTGAGGGATTAGGGTTTAAGGTATAGTGTTGAGGGTTTAGGGTTGAGGGATTAGAGTGAAGGGTTGAGGGATTAGGGTTTAGGGTTAGGGTTGAAGGTCGAGGGATCAGAGTTAAGGGTTGAGGGATTAGGGTTTGATGTTGAGGGTTGAGGGTTGAGGTTCGAGGGTCAAGGATTTAGGGATAGGGTTGAGGGTCGAGGAATTAGGGTTAAAGTTGAGTGTGGAGGGTATAAGGATTAGGTATAGGGTTTGAGGGTTTAGGGATAAGGGATTAGAGTTTAAGGTATAGTATCGAGTCTGTTGAGGGTTTAGGAATAGGGATAGCATTTAGGGTTTAGGGATGAGGGATTAGAGTTGAGGGATGATGGATTAGGGTTGAGGGTTGAGGGATTAGGGTTTAGGGATAAGGTTTAGGGTTGAGGGTTGAGGGATTAGGGTTTAAGGTATAGTGTTGAGGGTTGATGGTTTAGGGATAGGGTTTAGGTTTGAGGGATTAGGGTTTAGGGTTGATGAATTAGGGTTTAATGTTGAGAGTTGAGGGTTGAGGGTTGAGGGTTGAAGTTGAGGGATAGGGTTAATGGTTAAGGGATTAGGGTTAAATAAGAGTGTCGAGGGTAGAGGGATTAGGGTTTAAGGTATAGTATCGAGCCTGTTGAGGGTCTAGGAATAGCGATAGCGTTTAGGATTTAGGAATGAGGGATTAGAGTTGAGGGATGACGGATGACAGATTAGGGTTGAGGGTTGAGGCATTAGGGTTTAGGGACAAGGTTTAGGGTTAGGGTTGAGGGATTAGGGTTTAAGGTATAGTGTTGAGGGTTTAGGGATAGGGTTTAGGGTTGAGGGATTAGAGTGAAGGGTTGAGGGATTAGAATTTGACATTGAGGGTTTAGGGTTTAGGATTAGGGTTGAAGGTCGAGGGATCAGAGTTAAGGGTTGAGGGATTAGGGTTTGATGTTGAGGGTTGAGGGTTGAGGTTCAAGGGTCAAGGGTTCAGGGATAGGGTTGAGGGTCGAGGGATCAAAGTTAAGGGTTGAGGGATTAGGGTTTAACATTGAGGGTTGAGGGTTGAGGTTCAAGGGTCAAGGGTTTAGGGATAGGGTTTAGGGTCAAGGGATTAGGGTTAAAGTAGAGTGTGGAGGGTGTAAGGATTAGGGATAGGGTTTGAGGATTTAGGGATAAGGGATTAGGGTTTAAGGTATAGTATCGATTTTGTTGAGGGTGTAGGAATAGGGATAGCATTTAGGGTTTAGGGATGAGGGATTAGAGTTGAGGGATGACGGATTAGGGTTGAGGGTTGAGGGATTAGGATTTAGGGATAATGTTTAGGGTTGACGGCTGAGGGATTAGGGTTTAAGGTATAGTGTTGAGGGTTTAGGGATAGGGTTTAGGGTTGAGGGATTAGGATTTGACGTTGAGGGTTTAAGGTTTAGGGTTTAGGGTTTAGGGTTAGGGTTAAGAGATGAGGGATCAGAGTTAAGGGTTGAGGGAATAGGGTTTGACATCGAGGGTTGAGGGTTGAGGTTCGAGGGTCAAGGGTTTAGGGATAGGGTTGAGGTTGAAGGGATTAGGGTTAAAGTAGAGTGTGGAGGGTGTAAGGATTAGGGATAGGGTTGGAGGGTTTAGGGATAAGGGATTAGAGTTTAAGGTATAGTATCAAGTTTGTTGAGGGTTTAGGAATAGAGATAGCATTTAGGGTTTAGGGATGAGGGATTAGAGTTGAGGGATGAGGGATTAGGGTTGAGGGTTGAGGGATTAGGGTTTAGGGATAATGTTTAGGGTTGAGGGTTGAGGGATTAGGGTTTAAGGTATAGTGTTGAGGGTTGATGGTTTAGGGATAGGGTTTAGGTTTGAGGGATTAGGGTTTAGGGTTGATGAATTAGGGTTTAATGTTGAGAGTTGAGGGTTGAGGGTTGAGGGTTGAAGTTGAGGGATAGGGTTAATGGTTAAGGGATTAGGGTTAAATAAGAGTGTCGAGGGTAGAGGGATTAGGGTTTAAGGTATAGTATCGAGCCTGTTGAGGGTCTAGGAATAGCGATAGCGTTTAGGATTTAGGAATGAGGGATTAGAGTTGAGGGATGACGGATGACAGATTAGGGTTGAGGGTTGAGGCATTGGGGTTTAGGGACAAGGTTTAGGGTTAGGGTTGAGGGATTAGGGTTTAAGGTATAGTGTTGAGGGTTTAGGGATAGGGTTTAGGGTTGAGGGATTAGAGTGAAGGGTTGAGGGATTAGAATTTGACATTAAGGGTTTAGGGTTTAGGGTTAGCGTTGAAGGTCGAGGGATCAGAGTTAAGGGTTGAGGGATTAGGGTTTGATGTTGAGGGTTGAGGGATGAGGTTCGAGGGTCAAGGGTTTAGGGATAGGGTTGAGGGTCGAGGAATTAGGGTTAAAGTTGAGTGTGGAGGGTATAAGGATTAGGGATAGGGTTGGAGGGTTTAGGGATAAGGGATTAGAGTTTAAGGTATAGTATCGAGTCTGTTGAGGGTTTAGGAATAGGGATAGCATTTAGGGTTTAGGGATGAGGGATTAGAGTTGAGGGATGATGGATTAGGGTTGAGGGTTGAGGGATTAGGGTTTAGGGATAAGGTTTAGGGTTGAGGGTTGAGGGATTAGGGTTTAAGGTATAGTGTTGAGGGTTGATGGTTTAGGGATAGGGTTTAGGTTTGAGGGATTAGGGTTTAGGGTTGATGAATTAGGGTTTAATGTTGAGAGTTGAGGGTTGAGGGTTGAGGGTTGAGGTTGAGGGATAGGGTTAATGGTCAAGGGATTAGGGTTAAATAAGAGTGTCGATGGTAGAGGGATTAGGGTTTAAGGTATAGTATCGAGCCTGTTGAGGGTCTAGGAATAGGGATAGCGTTTAAGGTTTAGGAATGAGGGATTAGAGTTGAGGGATGATGGATGACAGATTAGGGTTGAGGGTTGAGGGATTAGGGTTTAGGGACAAGGTTTAGGGTTAGGGTTGAGGGATTAGGGTTTAAGGTATAGTGTTGAGGGTTTAGAGATAGGGTTTAGGGTTGAGGGATTAAAGTGAAGGGTTAAGGGATTAGAATTTGGCGTTGAGGGTTTAGGGTTTAGGATTAGGGTTGAAGGTCGAGGGATCAGAGTTAAGGGTTGAGGGATTAGGATTTAAGGTATAGTATCAATTCTGTTGAGGGTTTAGGAATAGGGATAACATTTAGGGTTTAGGGATGAGGGATTAGAGTTGAGGGATGATGGATTAGGGTTGAGGGTTAAGGGATTAGGGTTTAGGGATAAGGTTTAGGGTTGAGGGCTAAGGGATTAGGGTTTAAGGTATAGTGTTGAGGGTTTAGGGATAGGGTTTAGGGTTGAGGGATTAGAGTGAAGGATTGAGGGATTAGGATTTGATGTTGAGGGTTGAGGGTTTAGGGTTAGGGTTGAGAGATGAGGGATCAGAGTTAAGGGTTGAGGGATTAGGGTTTGACGTCGAGAGTTGAGGGTTGAGGTTCGAGGGTCAAGGGTTTAGGGATAGGGTTGAGGTTGAAGGGATTAGGGTTTAAGGTATAGTGTTGAGGTTTGATGGATCAAAGTTAAGGGTTGAGGGATTAGGGTTGAGGGTTGTAAGGATTAGGGATAGGGTTAGAGGGTTTAGGGATAAGGGATTAGAGTTTAAGGTATAGTATCGAGTCTGTTGAGGGTGTAGGATTAGGGATAGCATTTAGGTTTTAGGGATGAGGGATTAGAGTTGAGGGATGATGGATTAGGGTTGAGGGATTAGGATTTGACGTTGAGGGATGACAGATTAGGGTTGAGGGATTAGGATTTGACGTTGAGGTTTTAGGGATAGGGTTGAGGGTTGAGGGATTAGGATTTGACGTTGAGGGTTGAGGGTTTATTGATAGGGTTGAGGGATTAGGATTTGACATTGAGGGTTGAGGGTCGAGGGATCAGAGTTGAGGGTTTAGGGATTAGGGTTTGACGTTGAGGGTTGAGGGCATTTTCTATCACGAACTTGATTATGAGGGCTTACCCCTTCATTGTTATGCCTCTCATATGGTGGAGCATCTGGCAAGCCCTTGCAAGAAAAAGATGTGATCAATACAAAGGATGTGATGAATCTATAGCAGGATAAAACATGAGCGCGTTATAACATGCTCGCGTTTTGTATTTCTATTGAAATGGTAAAAAAGTGGTTACCCCTGTGATCCAGGCCCACATGCTCTATTTTCTTACTAATTCTGCGCATGCTCCGACAAAAAAGAAGTGCTTTCATGCTATTGGGAAGTTCACATGCACATTTGACATTATTGTACCACCTTTTCATGATCTTTCCACCACCTTTTCTACCTTGCCAACTTGAGAAGGAGGAAATAACATAGTTTTCACACCAAGTTTGATATATATCTATTCAAGTTTCAATTTTTGTAGTGTTGCAATGTTAATTGTGATTCAATTTTAAGAATTTAACATTGAAAAGGAAGCAAGTGGTGAAAAACTCAAATTGTTGAGGAGTTTGATGCAAGAAGATAAAAACACTACATAATTGGGTACTCTCTCCATTCAAATCTTCGTTATTTAGGTATGTCAAGTCTTTACATGCATGTTCTTTACATTTTCCTTATTTCAGATTGAATTACTTTATCATGCTTTATCATACATGTTTAAAATAGACACATTCCCAATCAAGAAAGCAACCTACAATCTCACATGATGCCATGTATATTTTCTACACTTGGGCTCTTTAATAATTATGTGTAATAAACAAACCTTAGTTCATACCATGATGTCAAACTATACAAGAATAAATCCTTACAACATAAAAAAAATACAATCCCACTATTATCATGTATTCATTTCTTAGGAACTAATATTGGTCTCTTTATCATGCTACAGATAAATTCTCCGTCATGCTGAGGAAACGATCAAGAATTAAACCAACACAGGAAGATATAGAAGCTAAGAATGCAAAGAAAGCAATGGCTATGAGGGAACTTCGTGAGAAGAGGAAATTGGACACGATAAATGAAGACATACCAATTAAAGAGGAACCACAACCATCACAAAGAGATATGGTATTGGCAGCACAAAGAGAACGAATGCAAAAAATTTGTGGTACGAGAGATTTGAATACCATAGTTGGAGACACGTCCTTTATCGCAAGTCAACATGTAGGGACACCATCTACCACATCTCAAGTTGAGAGTACATCATCACTCACATGTGATGAAGGAGGTACGCCATCGTTCCCACCTCAACCTCAAGGTATGTCATCTATTCCATCTTCGATCGAAGGTATGCCATCTAACCCATCTCATTTAAATATTGATGAAATTCCTAATGTTGAGATGAATTTACCTAACTTGACACCACCTAGAATTTTGCATAGAAAGCCAAAGTATTTGATTGATATTGATGAGAATATTTTGCAGCCAATGGAAGGTAAGATTCCAAAATGCACTTGTAGAAGATATGCTAATAAGATTTGGAGATTGTTCTTTAAAAAGTTAAATGAGACTGCAAGATGTCAACTATTTGTTGAAATGATGCGAAGTATAAAGTATAGGTCTATCATGAAGATTCTTGGGTTGAGAACATCAGAGGCTTCAAGTGAAAAATCTATTGTCAAGAATCTAATGAAAAGAAGACCAAGGGCGCCCAAGCTTAATAGACTTATTTCTTTCAATTTTGATGATCCAAACTCTTGCAATATGACATCCACTTTCATGCCTTTAGATCTTCCTTCACATATAGGGCGCCAAATCAAGTTGAAAAATCTACATAAGGGCACCACACTGGATGAAAGGAGACATGAAATGCACCTTAGGACTCCATGTTAAGGTTTGAGCCATTAAAGTCTCTTGATATTAGGCGCTCATGATGATGAAACTTAGAGCTTTTTCCTTTCCTATGCGCTCATCTAAGATGTTTGAATGATAAGGAGTGCCTCGACCTCTATAATGTATATTGGGCACCAAATCAAGGTGATTTTAAGTCACTTTGAGTCATTTGGGGTCAGTTTGAGTCTTTGAGTCATGTTGCAAAAAAGTGTCAATGTTGTCAAGTTGCACAAAGCAACTTTTGTATTTTTTGTATCCTGCTTGTGATGTGACCAAATTGACTGTTCCAACGCATCTAGATGGGTACATTTACACTAGGCATGGTCCTATTTTTCACCCAAACATGTCGAAACAGTCGGAGCTACATTATACCGACGATATCCCTGAAGAGTCCAAAGTGCAAAAAGGCAGCAATCTTTGACGAGATGTTACTCAAAAACTGTGTCACTTAGAAACATTCTGTCTAAGGCAATGCTATCACGTAGAGTGCCTCTACAATAACCTCTCTCAGTTTTTTATAGCTCTGAGGCATTTGCCCGTGGTGAAAGGTTTCCTGCTGCCCCAAAAATCGTCAGAAGGAGGCAGTGTAAAGTTGCAAAGGGGTGTAACTTTCATCTTGCTCTTGATGCGACCAAACTGACTGTTCCAACGTATCCAAATGGGTACATTTACACTAGGCATGGTCCTATTTTTCACCCAAACATGTCGAAACAGTCAAAGCTACATTGTACCGATGATATCCCTGAAGAGTCCAAAGTGCAAAAAGGCAGCAATCTTTGACGAGATGTTACTCAAAAACTGTGTTACTTAGAAACATTCTGTCTGAGGCAACGCGATCATGTAGAGTGCCTCTACAATAACCTCTCTCAGTTTTTTATAGCTCTGAGGCATTTGCCCGTGGTGAAAGGTTTTCTGCTGCCCAGAAAATTGTCAGAAGGAGGCAGTGTAAAGTTGCAAAGGGGTGTAACTTTCGTCTTGCTCCTAATGCGACCAAACTGACTATTCCAACGCATCTGAATGAGTACATTTACACTAGGCATGGTCCTATTTTTCACCCAAACATGTCGAAACAGTCGAAGCTACATTGTATCGACGATATCCCTGAAGAGTCCAAAGTGCAAAAAGGTAGCAATCTTTGACAAGATGTTACACAAAAATTGTGTCACTTAGAAACATTCTGTCTAAGGCAATGCGATCACGTAGAGTGCCTCTACAATAACCTCTCTTGGCTTTTTATAGCTCTGAGGCATTTGCCCGTGGTGAAAGGTTTTCTGCTGCCCCAAAAATCGTTAGAAGGAGGCAGTGTAAAGTTACAAAGGGGTGTAACTTTTATCCTGCTCCTGATGCGACCAAACTGACTGTTCCAACGCGTCTGAATGGGTACATTTACACTAGGCATGGTCCTATTTTTCACCCAAACATGTCAAAACAGTCGGAGCTACATTGTACCAACGATATCCCTAAAGAGTCCAAAGTGCAAAAAGGCAGCAATATTTGACGAGATGTTACTCAAAAATTGTGTCACTTAGAAACATTCCATCTAAGGCAACGTGATCACGTAGAGTGCCTCTACAATAACCTCTCTCAGTTTTTTATAGCTCTGAGGCATTTGCCCGTGGTGAAAGGTTTTTTGCTGCCCCAAAAATCATCAGAAGGAGGCAGTGTAAAGTTGCAAAGGGGTGTAACTTTCGTCCTGCTCCTGATGTGACCAAACTGACTATTCTAACGCATCTGAATAGGTACATTTACGCTAGGCATGGTCCTATTTTTCACCCAAACATGTCAAAACAGTCGGAGCTACATTGTACCGACGATATCCCTAGAGAGTCCAAAGTGCAAAAAGGCAGCAATCTTTGAGGAGATGTTACTTAAAAATTGTGTCACTTAGAAACATTCTGTCTAAGGCAACGGGATCACATAGAGTGCCTCTACAATAACCTCTCTCAGTTTTTTATAGCTCTGAGGCATTTGCCCGTGGTGAAAGGTTTTTTGCTGCCCCAAAAATCGTCAGAAGGAGGCAGTGTAAAGTTGCAAAGGGGTTTAACTTTCATCCTGCTCCTGATGTGACCAAACTGACTATTCCAACGCATCCGACTGGGTACATTTATGTTAGGCATGGTCCTATTTTTTACCCAAATATGTTGAAACAGTCAGAGCTACATTGTACCAATGATATCCCTGAAGAGTCCAAAGTGTAAAAAGGTAGCAATCTTTGACGAGATGTTACTTGAAAACTGTGTCACTTAGAAACATTCTGTCTGAGGCAACGCGATCACGTAGAGTGCCTCTACAAACCTCTCTCAATTTTTTATAGCTCTGAGGCATTTGCCCGTGGTGAAAGGTTTTCTGCTGCCCCAAAAATCGTTAGAAGGAGGCAGTGTATTAATTCAGGATGAAAGCCTATTCACTCTAGGCACCTATTTTTTACCAAATCACACATGTGCCTTGAACAAGTGATGCTACAAGTGGTGAACAAAATGGGCGCCTTGAATAATTGAGCCCTCCAAGACATCTTGCAATTGCCTAAAAGTCCAAAATTTACATAAGTGAGTTAAGGCACCATTTTCCATCTCCAAAGCCTCCTTTGAGCGCCTTAACATGGAGTGAATGTTTTAGTCTATGAAATATTGCGCCTAAAGAATATAACAACCCCTTCAGTCACTAGGATGAACTAAGTTAATAAAAGGAACTTCATTGAGGGAGGCGCACTTGTGCATCTAGACAACTACAGTTTAGCGCCTGAGAAAAAACATGTTTAGAGACACCCCTCGGATGAACCCTCTAGAACTAATAAGAATCTTCTCTAGGTCCATAATTAACTCACGCCCATATCCAAGTGAAAGTCTCCTTGGTCTTCCTGCTAAAACCTCTAAAGGGTAACTGTTGTGACCAAATCACACATCACCCCATCAGATTAGGGACCCCCTCTTTTCTTGCTCAGGTGCTTTGCACATGAGTTGTTATGTGTCATTTTGGCCAAGGTTTTCCAGAGCAGTGAAGACGTTAGGAAGGGGATGATCGTTTGGATAGTTTTGAATGCTTTATTTCTCCTTGTTTAAACTAGGTGCTCACTGAGGATTGGAGTAGCCTTTGCACCCTCACATCACGTTAATCGGCGTTTCAGAGGCAATCATAGTATAGGAAGATTTGTGCCTTGAAGAAGAGAGTTATCTGGTGAGCGCTTAGGAGTTCTGGTACCTAGGGGAAAGGTCTAGATAGAGCGCCTTCAGACTTTGATAGTGAAGTGCCTTAAGGAGTTGGATGATGATTTTGCCTAGAGTGGAGATGATGTTTTTAGCACCTTAAGGATGATGATGGAGTGCCTTGGAGTCAGGTTAGTCTGGAGCACCTTAAGAAGGTAAAGCACTTCAAATGTAAACACAAGTGTTTTGAGTGCCCTAATGAGAAGTTGTCTTGGCACCATAAGTTGTTCAAACCAAGATATGCGCCTTGGATAGTTGCAAAGACCTAATTTAGCACCCAAGGTTGGAAGACTCTTTGTGAGCACCCATTGTTTGAAAGCTCTTTGTGTTTGGTGCATTAAAATGAATTTGGCACCTAAGTAGTATTGAAACACTCAACTGAGCACCTAAAGCCCATGAGAGAAGTGATATGCGCCTTGATAGGAATATCATGGAAGATGAGTTTACTGAATGGCGCCTTGAATGACATGGTTGATTAAGTGTTTCAGCGCCTAGATATGGGATGAATCATTGAGTGCCTTTGGTTGAGATGATGTCAGTACCTTTGAGATTATAACACCTTGGAGTCAAGTTCGAAGGAGCACCTTGAGAAGGTAAAACACTTCAAATGTTTTCAAGGAATTGGAGAAGTCACTTAGTGCCTAGAAGGAATTCCAGAGCAAGAGGGCTGGAGCGCCTTGAGCTTCAAGTTAGATATGCGCCTAGACCTCTACCCTTTAGCAAGTTGAAGCCCTCTGAGCCTTGACAAAGTGAGAATGCCTAATAGTGAATATGCGCCTTGGGCAAGGTTGAATACAAAGTTGAGGAGTATATCATAATGAGTAAGTGCACTGTAGGGTTAGATGATAAAGACTAGCGCCTTGAGTGTCTTGGTCAAAATTTTGACGTGAGAAGTCTTGCAAGATCAAACCCTGGAGTGCGCCTTGGAGAGAACCTATTGATCCTTTGCTTTGACAAGATTTGGGCGCCAGAATGATCCTTAATAAATGGAATGTATCTACACCAATTTTGTGCCTTTAGGGAAGTGATGGTGTCCAGATGAGTTTTGAGTCCCTTTGAGTGTTGAGATTGTTAGAGATAGGTGCCTTGATGAATGAAATGCGCCTTGAAGACCATGTGTGCCTAGAGAAGATAAGTGCCTAGTTGAGATAAAGAGGTGTTTCTGGCGCCTAGGGAAGAAGAGAGGTAAGTTCAGGGAGATAAGTGCGCCTAAGAGTTTTAGCACCCTCAATCAAATTGCACCTTTTTGCCTTGGAGAATATAAGGTGAGGATTTGAGTTGAAAGTTTGAGAAAGTAGATTGAGCGCACTGTGTTGGAGGAATCAAGTTGGATAAGCACTTGAAGAACTTGCATTAAGTGTTTTAGTGCCTTGGTATGGTTTGGAGCGCCTTGTTGAGGAGATACCCTAATTTAATCCAAGATAGAGCGCCCTAGAATTGAATATGCGCCTTGTTGGAGGAATATATACGCCTTGTTGGAGAAAGATATGTGCCTTGAATGAGAGTTTGTGTGCCTTAACCAAGAATGATGATTGAAGTCACAATCTCATGTTTGTGCGCCTAGGTCTAGAAGTAAGATTTGAGCGCCTTAGGATAGGGTTTTTTGCACCTTGTCTTGGAGAGTGAATTTGCGCCTTAGATGATGATGAAACGCCTTGGGATGAAATGCGCCCAAACTTACAGAGGGCCTTTAGTTAGGGAGTTGAAGAGAATGCTTAGAGGAAGGATAGCCTTAAGATCAAACTAAGTACTTAGAAACCTAAGATTAGCACCTTATTTGAAGTTATACACCTATTCTGCCGCCAGAGAGTGAGTTTGAGTGTGAAGAAGTGAATGTCTGCATCTTGAAGGGGATACAAAGGGAAGATGATGCACCTTGATGGGTTGATGATGGAAATTTGCGCTTTGGAGCTAAATGTGCGCCTTGAATCTAAATGATATTTGAGTGCTTAGAGGTAAATAGGGGCACCTTTGAGAATTCTTTGTGCTTTAAGGAATGGATTGTGGCGCTTTGGACTAAGGTAAGTCCTGAGCACTTCCAATGATTTTAAGGAGCGCCTTGAAGGAGATAGTACCTAGAGAAGAAAAGATGTCAAGTTTTAACACCTTGGAAGAAATTCTAGATAGTGGCGCCTTCACAGGGTTTTCCAAGTTGGCGCCTTGGTTTGGGATGATCATGCTAAGAAAGAAAATGTGCCTTCAGCAAGGTCACATCAAGTCCAACATGTCAATACTCTTCATCACTAACGTCATGTTGAAATTTCAAGGCATCTATCCATTCAAGTTCTCTGAGGAATATCTTGCAAGTGTACTTCATCAATGATAGACATTCATCCATCCGAGTTTCAAGATCTCTCAATCTTCAAAGTTGCAAAGTCCACAACTCAAAGAGGGTCACTCCAAGGGTCATCATGAAGGATCACTTCATCTTCATCTTATCATCAAGCAAGGCTTCATCCAGTCCTAGAGAGATCTCTACTTCATGTCATCATCATCTACTCCTACATGAAGATAACAACATCACATCTCTCTTATTATTCAAAGTAGATTAGAAGGCAGAACATCATGGAGTTAGGTGCTTATAGGTATCCAAACTTCTCTTTTAGGTGCTTATGGTTAGTCTGAACGAAATTAGACATCAATTTGATCTTTATGTTTGTTGAAATTTTCATGAGCATAAGTGATTTACACATCTTGTATACCCTAGAAGATTGCACCTATCTTGTGTAGTTGTCCATCTTGGTGAAACAGGATCTGGTTTGGTTTCACCTTGAGCAGTAATCATCCTTGCATCTAGGATTAGATTAGTGTTTCTAAACTTTACATCTTTTGCCCTTTTTTTATCCATTAAGTCAAAATTAGAGCCAAGAACATCAATTGCTAAATTATACGCCATCAACTGTAGTACTTAGACTCTCCAGTATCCGCTTCCATGATCATTGAAACAACAAGTTTACTTGAACAATTGCGTAAGTCCCTTTGTGTGTTAACAGCAAAATCATACTTAGTCACTGAGCTGTCTCTTACCAAAATCATCAGAAAGGAACCTTGGAGTCATCTTGTTTGATCACCTAGTTCAGCATTCGAGAGGCTTTGCCTAAGAGAGATGCAAGTCCCCAAGACCAATTTTGGAACAAGGCGCTCCATCAGAGGGTAAGATGATAATCCTTGGAAGTCAAGTGTTTCAAAGATTCTTTGAGAAATTGACAAGTTGTAACCTAGGCACCAAAACCCCTAAGAATCCTCCTATCTGGCACCTAGTTAGAAGAACACTAATATTGCACCTAAGTGAATTTGAGTGTCAATATAGAGTCATCAAACCCCACCAGACGTTCATCCATGTCTCTACCACCTCAAGGAAGCACCCAGCTTAGGATGGAGCCTAGTCTGGTCTCTACTACCTTCAGTTGGTGCCTAACCCTAAGAGTCTTGCAACTATGACGTTCATCCATGCAACAAGCAAGGTGATGCTCCCTTGTGATATTGTGAGGTGTTGACATTCAGTTGACATCATTGAGTTTGATTGAGTTGATCAAGTGTAGACGCCATTGTAAACATCAAGGCTTCATGGCCTTTCTTTTGTATCTCCATTGAATAAGTTGTAACTTCATGCTATTGAAAGCATTATCCATGTAATAAGACATTGCAAGTTGATTGAGTCAAATAACTAGACAAGTACCCAACTCTAAGGTTGATTCATTCAAGTAGTTATCTTTGATGTATATCTTTGTGTTGTTGAAGTAGTTGATGAATTGATAGCAAGTAAAATTGTTTAAGTAAGGAAAAATTTTCGTAGAACTAGTTGGGTATCTTACACCATGCCTATCCATCAAACATCACAATGCAATCAAAATCCTAACAACATGCCCATGATCCAAGATCAAGTGCAATCATGCAAAGATATTATCAATCACAAGCCTATTAAGAATGAACTAGAGTCTTCTAGTACCATACTTTTCCATCAAACACCATCATGTAATCCATGGCCTATCAAGCCTATCAAAGAAAATGCAAACATCCTATGTAATACAATCTGACTTTAAATATTTAAAGTAGCCATCTACAAATATCCATTCAAAAGTGGATTTATAATGCAAGTATGGACGCCATCAATAAAAAAGATTTGTATTAACCAAATATCCATATAGGCATACATCAATATCTGTCGATATAAATATAACATATATACAAAATAGCCATATAGGCTTACAAGAATGCCATATAGGCATACAATGTCAACTATGTACAATATAAAATATATGTCCACAAATGCCATATAGGCATACAACAGAGGAACACAATAAAAAGTCATTCCCCTCTGGCTGGTGAAGAGAATAAATCACGAGCAGCCTTTGATCTTCTAGGGGATGGAGACATGCATGTGGGTGGTCTACTATGAACCCGAGGGCTACTCCTCCTATTTAGTTCTTCCTGCACCTTTACCTGTTACAAAAAAAAATATAGACATTAATATATAGAAATTACATGTTATAAAAAAATGAAACATTTAACATAATAATCACTTACCGCTAACATATAATCTGTCTTCTCACTTGCCTCAGTAGCAGGAATAGGCCCTGGTGATGTCATGTCCTATAGAAACCATCTAGATAGAAATTAAACTTCAAATCAATAATCTTTTGATTTTTCAAAAATAGACAACTATAACAATGAATGTAAATTGAAATTTACTAATCTACCTCATACCCCTGCCAATGCCATAGAGCTATGAATCACAGAGGCCACACCCTGCTCCATTGCCCTATGAACATGGGGAGGTGTATCCGCAGCCTACATCATCTGGAAATAAAACAACATTATTCAATTACGAAAACTATAATAGTGATGCAAATCATGGCTCCTAACATACACACACGTTCATCTAAACATGGAAGTACACACAATAAAACACACAAATCACATACAAAAATTTAGTAAGTACAATTCATTCATTAAACTATTTATTTTATTACCTCCATAAAGCTTTGAAGTCCACCACCGCTGGCAGGTGTTGCCATGAAATCTACAGTGTTAACCTATTCAACATCCAAAATCAGAAATTAGAATACCATTCATATAACGATGCTATTCACATGTAATATTTATAATTGTTTACTAGTTACATACCTCGACAGTAGATGATCTAGTGAAAAATGTAGGTGGAGAACCACTAAAAACTGTATCGACGCTATGACCCTGAAATTTCATTAAAATCATCAATTTAAATTAGTTAATCTTGTATTTCAAAAATGAAATTTAATAAATTAAATTCAATAAACTTGCTAATATTTACCTGAGTATCAAGGCCAAAAGTCTCAATCAGGAGGGTATCTGTCATCACCATCTGCTCAGCTGTAGATGTAGCCTGTGCACCTGCGTCCTGACTGTCCATGGGGTCATAACCATAGGCTGACCCGCAAGCCTGGCAAGTATGCGGTGGGACCCTACTCCTCACACTATCTCCCAACCCACTCTGTGTTGTAGGATCGGCATGCTCTATGATGCTCTGGGTCAAGGCACTAATCGACCTCAGTGTATCGACCTCAACACTCTCCTTCACAATGGAAGGGATAGAAACATGCTCGTGGGTTGGTCTGCTGATTACTCGTCTCACTACCTGTTGTGGGTTAAGACGTGCCCCTGGTCTATCCTGTGCTGAGCCCCCACCTCTACCCTGGAAGTCCCGCATATCAAAATAGTTTGGCACTTTATTGAGGACAAACTCATAGTAGAGTTTCCTCAAAAAGTATTGCGGGACCTCATTATTATTGCATGGAGGATGGTCAAAAACCATCCACCACCTCTGCCCGAAATTGTCCCTTATCGCTTGGTTGTTGCACCAATGGATAGGGAACATCTTGCATGTAATGGGTGGAGGTTGATTTGTTTTTGGGTTTGTGAAAATTGAACACAAGTCTACTTTTGTAATTTGTAATTTTTTGACATCTTGGTATGACAATTTATCTGCATAGTAATCTCTAAACTCTCTCTTTTTATCGGTCCAACTAGTTATTTGCTTGCTAATTGAATTTACATTTGATAACATAGACTCAAGAGATTCGGCAAGTGTGGACCTATGCAAGGTTGAAGTGGAAGGATCTTTCAACCTTGCAATTATATCTTCAATTTGTTTTTTGTTGTTTCAATTTCCCCCATTATATTATCTTGTGTTCCAGGGTCATGTCGAGGAATGAATGGAGGAGGTTGTTGTTCTGTAGGTATTTCCTCCTCAGGATTTTGTGGATTTTGAGGAGGAGGAGGAGGAGGAGGTGCATTAACATTTCCTACAATTAACGAAATATACATCAAAAATCAACAAAAACCTACTTATTTAGGAATAAATTCAAACAAAAAAATAAAGATAACTCACCCCTTTGGCATGCTCGACGTCGCGGCGGCATTTTGGCGATGAATCGACAAGCCTTTTGTGTTGATTGGCGTTTTGTAGAACACGAGCACGTTTTTGAGGGTTTTGAAGCCGTGGGCAGAGGAGAAAATCAGAATGAAATGAAATGACATTGTTTTTTTTTATTTATAATAGGTTATAACGCGAACGCGTTATAACGCACTCACGTTATGGCTCGGTAATGATGAGCCTGAGGCTTGTCATTACCAAGCCATAACGCGAGTGTGTTATAATGTGCTCGCGTTATGACTTAAATTTTTTTGAAAATTTTTTGGCCACTTTTTGGCCCCCCATCTTCTTGCACTTACCCTAATATTATTACATTTTAATAGCTAAGTAAATGATAAGTAGGAGGTATTTTTCCCAGCATGTCAAATTATGATATTTTATTTCAAGGTTTTAACTGAGTAGTTTTTGAGTCATGTGCCACTTGGACTCAAAAACTATGCAGTTAAAACCCTGAAATAAAATATCATAATTTGACATGCTGCGAAAAATACCTCCTACTTATCAAGTGATGAGCTAAAGGGGCTCTATAATGAATGGTTCATAAGGCACAAGACTTGCTAAAGGTTTTGCAAATGGGGTAGCAAGCTAAGTGGGCTTGATCTTGGGGGAAACTCCATGGTTAAGTGCGCCTGAGTCAGAGTAGTACTAATATCATAAGCTAAGTAAATATTTTAGTGCTATTTTATTTTTATCAAATTAAATTATTTTTGAGATTTCAATTTTATTAACCCAAGACATTTTAAAACGAGTTCACATAAATTTTTCCTTATAAATTTAGTTCTAGAAATATAATAGTTACAAATTTGAAATGATAAACAATTCTTTATCTTTAGAAAAAATTATTACTAAACCACGATAAAATAATTAAAATTATGTTATCTAAAAGTACTTACTATTATTACTTAATTAAGTGACTAAGATAAAATATTGTAGTGATAATATGTTATTGTTATTATATTGTGTAACTAGTATATTTATATTTAAAAAATATATCTATAGTACGCCGAGAGATATCTTCCAATTTGTTGTCATTTATAAATTACTTGGAGTTAGAATATTTGATATGCTCACATGAGTTAGACTTTTCATATTCTTCAAACTTAATAAAGATTTCACTCCATAACTTCCCAAGTTTTTCTATTTTTTTATCCATTTGGCTTCCACCAATTTATTTATTTTTTTATTTAACGTGATAAAGATTTCACTCCATAACTGCCCAAATTTTTCTATTTTTCTATCCATTTGGCTTCCACCAGCCCTTGCTGTGAGTGTAGAACGGCTCTCGGCGAATTTATTTATTTACATATTTTATGAATTTTGTTTAGTTGGAATCTAAATCTTAATTGTTTACATATTTTATGAATTTTGTTTACTTGGAATCTGAATCTTAATTGTTTACATATTTTATGAATTTTGTTTACTTGGAATCTGAATCTTAATTGTTTACAGGAATCTGAATCTTTCCGTTGTGAGTGTAGAACGTCGAGAACGCCTCTTGTAATTATTCTTCAAACTTACAATATTTTAATGCATTTTAAATTGTATAGTATTCAATATTATTACATTTTAATATCTGAGGCAGACATTTCAAATCTCTCCACACCTAACTAGGGTTAGGGTTCTACACATTTTGTTTTATAAAATTAGATTATTTTTGGGATTTCAATTTTATTTACTCAAGAGTTAAAAATCTAGAATTTCAATTTTATTTAGTCAAAAGTTAGAAATCTAGAGTATCACCATGTTATTACATTTTTTTATTTTTAAAAATTAACTACAATTAAATAATATTTTGTTTATGTAGAATAATTTATTTTATAACTATATTTTATTAGGGTTTTATCATATGGAATATACAAGGAACAAAGTGTATTACCCTAAATGCGTTATATTTTGTTAGGTTACCGTTTTCTATGTTATTTTATTTAGTGTACAATAACTTAATTTATAACTATATTTTATTACAATTTTATCATATCATAAAAGGGTCAAAGTATATTCGTGAAGGGGAGATGTTATTCTTAGTTGGTAAAAATATAAACTCTCAAAATAAATATTCTCTATTTTATCTTTTCATTATCTTTAAATTATCTATTTTTATTTTTTCCCTGACTCCTCTATGTAGGCTGCTGTTACGCCTTTAAAAGGAAGTCAATGTGGAAGAGGATGAGGTGATAGAAAGAAAATCAAGAACAGACGTAATACAGGGTTGAAAGATTTCGATCCTAAAGAGTTCGAGCTTAGAAGAATGGAGGGAGAATTAATTTCAGCAGCAGTTGAAAGAGACAGGGAGCAGTGTGATTTATCTGAGCTGCCTCAGCATATAAAGGAATGCATATTTGCAAAGCTTCCATTACAATCAATCTCCTGGTCTCGCGTAGTTTGTAAAGAATGAAATGCTATTTTGTCCTCGCGCAGCTTTCTCTCTTCATTGCCCACCCACAATCCATGGCTGCTTCTCTGCGGTGAAGGGTATTGTATGGCCTACTGTTTTTCCGCACAAAAATGGAGGACTGTCTCTCTCTCTTTCCTCCCAAGGAACAATTCCAGTATTAGTATATTATCAAATTCAGCACTGGGGCTGCTTCTACTACACACCTCACAATTCTATGTTTGAGAATTTATTAAGAGATACAAATAGATGTGATTGGCAGTTTAATGGGAATTGTGCAAGGGAGAAACGGAGAGCCCTACTTGGTAGCGAAGTTAGAGGACAGCTGGATGTTTCAAACATTTTCCATACAAATCTACCGTTATTTTCAAGATTCAACGAGGATTAAGTTTGACTTTTCAGTGGAAACGAAGGAGCTTTATGCATATTATAGTGAAGGAGCTTTATGCAATTTAGAAAATCTAATTGGCTAATCAGTTGTTTACATAGTTGGGCTACTCTAGCAGATGGGAGTAAAGCATAGCAATATACAAATGTGGAAGAGACGGAAGGAAGAGGTTGCTGGACAAGTTTAGAGCACATAGCACTTGGCAAGGTGTAGACAATGAGGATATAAGCAGCATTTGTATTGTAACCTTCTTCTTATATTGTACAATTATCACTATTGGTAATTAGGCTTTTCATCCTAAATTGGGGGTTTCGAGGGGAATGATATGTCCAAAGTGTTTAATTGTATGTGATTGCATTTTCTAGTGCTTTGAATATAGTTTTCATTATATAAATCTTCATTCAAAGTTAATTAAACTATAAACAATAATTCGAATGACTTTGTAGCCAACATTTTCAACATTTGTAGTGTAATTATAGATTATACTTAACTCTAAGTGAAACAAGCAGATGAATTATTTTAATGTTTGCCCTATGATCTAACTTAAACTTCTAAAATGAACTGGGGCTCTATCCTTTTATACAACACCCTACCATAAAAATTTAAATATTTTGTACTTGAGTCAACAAAAACAATTAGTTGGAGTCAAGTTAGTTTGGGCCCATGATGAAATTTTGACTTTGAAATTTGGGGGTCAAGACCACACCTACAATCTTGAAGCACATTCAAGATTAACCAAGGATAGTAAATAAGAAATGTGAAGCTTGAATCCAAATCCTTTTGGAATAGGAAGTCAAGTTAATGTTAAAAGCCAACACTCACACAAAAGTACACCATTTAAACACTAGACTATTACAATACAAATAAGCTATCAAAATAATTAAAAAAAAAACTAAACATACATTTTTCAGCTTTACAATAATAAAATTATTTATTAAGAGTAGTTATAATCACTTGTAAAGTAGTAATTACACTAGAGGTGTTATATAGTGGCATTAAGGCCTGTTCATAAAAACTAAAAAGAGTTGACATATATTTTTTAAATTTATAAAGTGAGTGTTTGAAATTTAAAATATAATGGACATACTTTTATTAGTACATGTCTTGGGCCAGTACTATTGCAATGAATTCACACTTATCTAGTTATTAATCTACTGATTGTAAACCAATCAAAGGATATGATTATTTTTCTTATGGGGCAAATTTAATTTAAATTTGTACTTTTCCTATGTCAACCTGATAAATTTTTAACAAAAAATTATTGAAAAATGACTTATCTATATTGTCATTGGATGAAAAAAATGACCTCTTCTCTACTGGAGAGTGCAACAAAAAGCTATAAATGTGGAGAGAATTTTGGTTTGAGGGGAGGATGTGGCAAGTAAACAAATTATGAACACAAGTTTTGTGTCCCACTAGTTAATGATGCACGAGCATCCGGGTGGACAAGCTATCCCGCATCGCCCAAAAAAAAAATGCATAGTTAGTTTTCTTATTTTGTTGTGTTTTGCAGAGTCATTCAGTTCTATTTTAGTTTGAAGTTGATGGCATACAGGGGTTCATTTTCTGATTGTTTATCAAATGCTCCAAACGGCGGGAGGGTGTTTCAAACATTGCAAGGTGGGAGATTACTTTTTATCATTGCGACCGCACATTTCGGAGTGACTGCTTGGATGGTCACTTTGACATTCTGAAGTCTATTTGGTATTCATCAGTTAGCGGATTTCAGCGTAACCCTTCTTTTCGAAGTGACCCCGAACATCATCCCTTCGACATAGCAAAGTGCAGTGTTCAGCGAGACCATACTATGTTGGTGTGACTCTAATCTCTATCTCTTTGACATCCTAAATTTTGGCCAGACTCTGTTTCAGTCTCCTCGATGCGGTGAACTTCGGCGAGACATTGGATTTCGAAGTAAGGGGTTCGAGTGTCTCTTTGACATCCCGATGGTTCTCAACTGTGTGTGTCTGCTATGCTTGCTTTCACTTTTTGGCATGACATGTCTTTTAGGTGTGACTCAAATCACCGTCTCCTCGACTTGGCAAAGCTTGGTCTGACTCTTGTTGACTTCTTCGTGGGACCATGTGAACATTTGGAGCGCATTCTTTAGCTCGACTAAAAGGAGACCTGGCACCAGCAATGAAGACTATTTAGTGTTCGATAGTGGAATTGATGTAGAACGTTGATTAGGTGTGCACCCTATTATGCATGAGGCATTCAGTGAGGATCATGGTAAAATCATGCTTGCTAACATGGGAAAATTCATTGATGATCCCGCAGCCTAAAATCATTCTAGAAAGTGGAGCTATAATGTGGAGCGCATAGAGCTGGAAGATTATTAAAAAGGCAGAATACATAATAGAGAGGGAGAAAGCCCAGGAAAGGGGAATTTGGTCCCTGTTGTGTTGTGACCTCTGTTGTAATGTTTTGAACTATAATGCATTCTCTGTAGGAGAACATATTAGACCATAAGCTATAATGTCTTCTACATTTTGATTTCAATAAAGAAGTTGTGTTTCTCCTGTTGTCTGTTGAGTTTTTGCTGCAAGATTGACAACCCTGATAAGGCTCCTCAATCTTGACTGCATCAAGTGGTATCAAAGCCAAGTTTTTCTCCTGAAGAAGGTGTCAAGAGAATTATGAAGTCCTAAGAAAAATTGTTGTGGGTAAGTGAGAAGAGGAAGAAGACCTGCAACTACAGAGGACTTGCGTAAAATGGTACAAAGAGGATGAGGTAGAGGAAGAGGGGCACAAAGAGATACAGACCCTATACTAGTGGAGATACTGAGAGGAATTACAGCCAGATTGGATGTTGTTGAGACTGCCCAACGAAGAGGTCAACCTATGGAAGATGTGAGTGATGCTGAAGAAGAGCAAGTTATAGCTGAAGGAGAAGGAGGCTAACCTGGGCTTGATCAAGGTGAAGAGAGGTTCATTAGAGCCCTAACCACAGTTAATACCAGACCTCCTTTTGATCCTCCAAACTATGGTGGTACTTTGAATTCAGATGAACTACTGGATTGGATCATTTAGATGGAGGAGTACTTTGATTTTGAAGGTACTGAAGAAGACAGGAAGGTGAAACATGCCTGTACTAAGCTGAAGGGGCATGCATCCCTTTGGTGGGATCATTTGCAAAATGATAGAGAAAGAAAATGTAAGGAGAAGATAAGATCATGGGATCGAATGGTGAACAAATTGAAGGTGAAATTCATGCCTGCAGACTACCAAATAAGTTTGTTTAGAAAATTCTAGAACTTGAAGCAAAAAGAATCCAATGTCAAGGAGTACACAGAAGAATTTTATAGGTTGAGTATTCAAGCAGAGCACATAGAGGATGAAGCAGAGCAAGTTGCAAGGTATCTAAATGGCTTGTGGATGTCCATACAAGATGAAATTACTTTATTCATATTGCAGAGCATGGAGGAGGCCTATCAATGTGCCTTGAAGGCCGAGGACAAACTGAACTGGAAGCAACAAAACAACAACCAGGGCAGAGGTAGAAATGCTCATGGCAGAGGACAGAAGAGTGGTGGAAGATGATATGATGCAAAATAGAATGCAGATGGTACCTCTCAGACTTAGGAAGCTGAAGGTAGAGGAAACTTTTGAGGAAGAGGAGAATCTTTTCGAGGGAGAGGAAACTTTGGAAGAGGAAGAGATAGAGGCTTTTGTAACAACCCCACCCCTATTAGCGATTGCATAGTGATTTCATTTTATTAATGGATTAAGTCAGTTCTTTTATTTTAGTATTTTCTCAATGCCTTACGTGGGCTCTTGGGGAAAAAAGGTTGATGAGGAGGTTAATGGTAGTGAGGAAAATATATGGCAGTGGGTGAACAAATTTATGTGGCTTTGACCTATTTCGTTTAAGAAAATATTATTCATTCACACACGAAGGGGGATGCTCTAGAAATTTGGGGAAAAGAGGAGGACAGAGGAGAACTGAGGATTTGAGAGGGCACAGAGGAGAGGAGAGAGCAGCTGGGAGTGGCCTTCCCTCTCTATAATACACAAATTCCAGGTAAGATTCAAAGTCCTCTCTAACAGTCCTAGTGTAAACCTAGTCTGTGAGCACTTCGATCCTTGAGACCCCTCTTTCAAACTCCCTCCCAAATTAGTGCATTCCTTCTCTCTACTTCTGCATGTGTATACATGTCTCCAAAGTATTTTTCATCTATCTAATCTGAATATAAGTTTGTTATTGACATGATTTGGATGCCTATAAGTTGTCTAGGCTGCGTGCTCATGCAGGTCATGGACTCTAGGCTTACACCTAAGTTTTGCATTATTTAATAATTTCTTAGTCTTTAAAACAAATCCTTTTATTATGATTATGTCGTATCATTGTTTCCACGTCCTCTTACATGAATACCAAGACATTTGCAGTTGCACAATCTAGCAAAATGTATCGCTTTGTCTTGTTTCTATGGACATCCATATCCATGTTCATATGCCCCATGCTAGCATGCGTGTGGAGGATGTGGACACTGGACTATGGAGTCGGCATCACTCTGCCAGTCACATTTACTTGAAAATTTCTTAGGCATTTGCAACAAACCCATTTTGTGCATATTCCGCAATCAGTGCATTCCATGAGATTACATCTTTGTGAGACTTACTGTCAAACAGTTCCATGCCTAGTCTAGGCTTCCACATCTCGCATATATGTATACCAGAGCATTTCCAACTATAATATCTGACTGAAATCTGCATTCCATTATGCTTTAATGGATATCCATACCCTGTTCCTTTGCTTCCATTTTGGCATTGTCAGTGGGGATGTTGGTAAAGCTTTTGAGATTTGTCTTTACGCCACCATTTGCATTTGCTTAAAAGTTTCTTAAGATGCTTCAACAAATTCATTATGTGCTTAACCTGCACTCATTGCATTCCATGAGACCACATTCTCTGAGGTGTTCTATCAACAGTTACATGCCTGGTCTTTGCTTCCTCATTTTGACATACAAGTGTACCAAAGCATTTCTAGCTAAAATATCTGACAAAAACAATTTCCCTTTTCATTATAACCCTAAGAGCTAGATCTGCCTCAGGTATACTTGAACATGGTTAGTAATCTCTCTCTCTTAGTGTCCTACACCTTATCTCTGTCTCTATCTCTCTGTCTGTTAAGTTTGGATCCTTAACCCTCTACAAATGCCTGACTGTGAATGTTTAAGTGCAAATTGTTTGATAAAATGCCCAAGAGAAAATTTGAATGTTTGAGGACAATCTGTTTGACAAAAACACATGAGTAAGCACAAATTGCAAGACAAAATGCTTGTGTGAGAATGTGAATGATTGAGTAGAAACTACTTGACAAAATGTTGGAAGGATGTAAATAGGGGATTATGTATGATGATGACAGTACGCATATGCAAGTTTTGCTTGTTGGCAATTTATATAGTTGTAGGATCCTGTACCTTCTTGTCAGTTTTGAAATTGATGTTGAGTGTTTGACAGGGATGTTCCTTTATTAGCAATAATGAATGGTAAAATCAGAGTTTTATTGGTGATCTTAATATTCTAGTACATGGTAGTAGGTCAATTCTTATATGCCAGTCATGGTCATTAAGTGCTAATGACACTAGGGATCATTAAATATTTAACACTGTTGGTATCACTTGATGTGAAGGTCATGTTATTTTGTGTAATTGAAAAGGATAAGAATGCTTCCTTATATTTAAATATTGTATCAAAGTTACATGGTGTAGTTATCGTGAAGAGGATAGTTATGGTGTAGTTAAAGATTACGATACAAGTCTTACAGTGCTTACTAACATTACTTAAAGGACAATGATATATGATAGGAAGTTTTGTTTCCCTAAGTTTGAGCTAAGGAGAGTGGAGGAGTTTTAAACATGAGTTCTCCCTATTTGGTAACTATATCAAAGAATATTATATGATAAGGTGAACATTCTAGCATGTTGGTACATGCAATTACTAGATGTATTTATATGTATGTGGTTGGAATTACGAGGGTATGGTTAATAGTAAGGATAATCTAGTATATACTAGGATATATCTAGAGCCCTTCCTGATATTCTCATACCCAATCAAGTTGTGTTGGAAAGAAAAACCTCAATTGTTATGACTTCTAGGAGTTGATATGCTTTAATGGATGCCCATTCTCCATGTTGTAGTTGCATTGTTTCACGCTATCCCTACTGCGGTACCATGAGTAGTATCTGAGGAGTGGTTAGAGACCCCTCAGATCCAATGTGCTTGTAGGATTGTTTACCGTGTTTGCACTACGCTTTGTGTGTCGTGTCTACTCTGTGACTGATGTGAGTGTTGGCCATTGTATTCCTTACCTTTATTCTTCTATTTGGGCCTTATGACTTCTCTGAGCATGGTGGGGTGGTCTCTTATGAGTCCACATGGTTGGGAGGCATTGCCATCACCATTGGGGACCGGTGAATAGGTTATTGGTGCACTAGATTAGAGATGTTCTCACTCTCTGTTACCCTATCTATTGTACTTATTCAGTTATTGTATCATATTAATGGCTATCCCATTACATTGTATATTCTTTATGTAATTGTACTCTCTTAACAGAGAGCATGTAATCATGTAAATTAATGAGAAGAAATGAGATGTTGTTTTATGTTTGGCTTACGAATTCCAGTGTGGATATCAGATCTGCTTGTATTATGATGCTTTTGGATTCATGTTTATATTGGAAATGGGATCTAGGAACATTTGAATTGGTGTTTAAAATGAACATAGTTTATTAATGTTTCTTTGGAGAGTGATTTAGTCCTCTCCTTTGGGTTGTACATTCAGCCATACTTGGCCATGAATGTTGTCAACATATCGAATCGGCAACTGTTTCGTGTCTATGTTATCACTTGTTATTCAAAAAAGAATTATCTTGTTCTCTTTTGGCCCTTACCCTTCGGGGTTCGCGGGGCGAGATGTTACAGCTTCACTGGTACATGCTATCAATGTGGGGAGATTGGGCATAGATCTTTTAAATGTCCACAAGTTCAAGGTAGAGGTAAAGGAAAGGAGGCCAAAGTGCATGTGGCCCAAGCAAAAGAGGAGGAGATTATACAATCTTCAAAGAATGGAGAAGATCTAGAGAATAGAGAATCCTTGATGATAAGGAAGATTTTGTTAATCCCTGAGAAGGTAGAGACTGAACCAGTGCAAAGAAGGAATTTGTTCATAACCAAATGCAAATCCGGTGGCAAATGTTGCAAGGTGATTGTACACAGTGGTAGCACAGACAACATTGTGTCTGAAGAAATGGTGAAGAAGTTGAAGCTGAAGAGGATGAAACATCCCAGCCCATACAAGGTTTTGTGGTTGCAGAACAAGCATCAATTAGTGTTAAGAGAACAATATTTAGTTAATTTTCAAATTGGTAATTATAAGGATGAAATACTCTATGATATAATGCCAATAGATGCCTCTCATCTCTTGTTGGGAAGACCATGGCAGTTTGATAGACAAACTATTCACGATGGTAAGAATAACACATATACTATTAAGAAGGATGGACAGGAATTCATATTGAATCCTATGAAAGACAAGGATGAAGAGATTGAAGGCACTTCCAAAGTGTGTCTTGTCTCAAGAAAGAAGTTCCTAAAGGATCTGAAAGAGGATGATGTTTGTTATGCATTCATGGCTCAATGGTCACAAAGCTTAACAGTTGAACTTAGAGAAGAAGAGCTGCTAGCAGAAGTTCAAGAGCTAATTGATGAGTACTCTAACATAATGATGAAAGAGTTGCCAGATGGACTACCACCAGTAAGGTAAATCAATCATTGCATGGATTTGATTCTAGGTGCAATCTTGCCAAACAAGGCACCATATAGAATGACACCACAAGAGAATGAGGAGATAAATAGGCAAGTTCAGGAGTTGTTAGACAAGGGGCTAATCAGAGAAAGTCTCAGTCCATGTGTTGTACCTGCAATACTAGCACCTAAGAAAAGAGGTGAATGGAGGATGTGTATAGACTCCCATAGAATTAATAAGATCACCATTCAAATATAGATTCCCATTGCCCAAAATGGATGATTTAATGGACTATTTGAGTGGAGCAAAGTACTTCACAAAGATTGACTTGAAGAGTGGATATCATCAAATCAGAATCCATGAAGGGGATGAGTGGAAAATAACATTCAAGATGAAGGATGGGTTATATGAGTGGCTTGTCATGCCATTTGGATTAAAAAATGCACCCAGTACATTCATTAGGCTGATGAATCAAGTACTGAAGCCCTATCTTGGTAAGTTTGTGATAGTTTATTTGGATGATATTTTAATTTTTAGTAAAACAAAAGAGGAACATCTAGAACATATTAGGGTTGTCTTGCAAAGGTTGAAGGAAGAAAAGATGATGGTGAATCTGAAAAAGTGTACTTTCATGAAGAAGGAGTTAGTGTACTTGGGATTTGTAATCTCAGAAGAAGGGTTAAAAATGGACCCAGAGAAAGTAAAGGCTATAGTTGAATGGCCATCACTGAGGAGTACTTTTAAGGCTCATAGCTTTCATGGTTTAGCAAGCTTCTATAGGAAGTTCATAAGAAATTTCAGTGGGATTTGTTCTCCCATAACTGAGACAATGAAGGGAGTAAGAAAAGATTTCAAGTGGATAGTTGTAGTAGAGAAAAGTTTTAAATTGTTCAAGACTAAGGTGACAGAGCAGCTAGTGTTAGTACTGCCAGACTTTGGAAAAGTTTTTCAAGTTGATTGTGATGAGAGTGGAACATAAATAGGACTTCTCAGCCAAGAAGGAAGACCAATTGCATACTTTAGTGAGAAATTGAATGAGGCAAAAAGAAAGTATTCAGTAGATGATCAGGAGTTTTATGCTATAGTCCAAGCATTGAAGAAATGGAGACATTATTTACTGCCCAAGGATTTTGTTTTATACATGGATCATCATGCTTTGCAGTTCATTAACAACCAAGGAAAGCTAAATCAAAGACATATGAAGTGGGTTGAATTCTTGCAGAGTTATTCTTTTGTATTGAAACATAGGAGTGGGAAATCAAATAAGGTAGCCGATGCATTGAGTAGAAAATGTCTCGTGACAAATGAAATGCAAGTAACTATAGTTGGTTTTGATGCCATGAAGGAATTGTATGAATTTGATGCTGATTTCAAGGAAGCTTGGAGTGCTTGTAATAATCCTCTTGAGAAGGATATGACACCTTGGTTAGATTATTTTGTTCAAGAAGGTTTTCTATTCAAAGGAAGGAGATTATGCATATCTCAAGGTTCCATGAGGGATAATTTGCTGAAGGAGAAGAACAGTGGAGGTTTGAGTGGACATTTTGGTGTGGACAAAACACTAGCACTGCTGAGTGCAGAATACTTTTGGCTAGGAGTGGCTACAGATATGAAGAAGATGGTGCAAAGATGTAGAGTATGTCAATATGGCAAAGGTGGGAGGCAGAACACTGGGTTGTATCACCCATTACCTATTCCAAAAAGACCATGGGAACACATTAGTATGGATTTGCTTTGGGGTTGCCACATACACAAAGAGGTAATGACTCTATTTTTGTTGTTGTGGATAGATCTTCCAAGATGGTACATTTTATTCCCTATCAGAAAAGTAAAGATGCTTCCCATATATCTGCTTTATTTTTCAAAGAAGTTGTGAGATTGCATGGTTTACCTAAGAGCATTGTGTCTAATAGAGATGTTAAGTTTGTTGGTCATTTTTGGCATACTCTATGGAAGAAGTTGGCTACCAATTTAGGTTTTAGTTTAGCATACCATCCACAGAGTGATGGTCAAATTGAAGTAGTGAATAAAAGTTTGGGAAATCTATTGAGATGTCTTGTTGGGAAGAAGCCAAACCAATGGGATATGGTATTGGCCCAGGTAGAATTTGCTTGCAATAACTCTATAGGAGTACAGGAAAGAGTGATTTTTGCATTGTATATGGTTTCAATGCTAGAGGAGTTGATGAACTTCAGGACAGTGTAGATTTGGGAAGGAAGAGTGATGTAGTAGAAGATTTTGTTGAATACATTCATGATCTACATAAGGAAGTACAAGAGGAATTAGAAAAAAGTGTGGCCAAGTATAAACAACAAGCTGATTTGCACATAAGAGAGTTGGAATTTGAAGTAGGAGATCTAGTCTTGGCACACTTGAGGAGAGAAAGGTTCCCACATGGAACATACAATAAACTGAAGTGGAAAAGGATTGGACCTTGTAAGGTCTTGAGGAAATTGTCATCCAATGCATATGAAATAGAACTTCCACTTGTAACGTCAGAAAATGTCCCCTTGGGGGCTTTTCCCTCATAAGGTTTAGCTCCTAGGTCTTTAGCATGCATTTAGGACATTTTAGTTCATATTTTAGCATCCTAATGGAATAAGACCTGGGTTTCATGACAATTGGGACCTAGGTGGACCCCTTAAGCTGTACCCTGCCTAAAATAGAGGGGAGGACTTGGGTGCCTGCGCCCTAGTCCTTCTCTATTTTGGGGCAGCCCCAATTTTTGGGTGTCAGTTAGTGACTGTTATTAGGTCCCTTTGCCGACACGATAAGTTTAAATTTCAAATATCTTGGTAGGAGTACTTATAGATGCATATATAAGCATGTGTAGGCATCCATTTGTAGACTAGATGATCATTGTGAACTCTAGGCATTCTCAAGGTGATTCAAGGCTTTCTATTGTGTTGCAAGAGTATACTTGTATGTTTTATGTGTTGATATTTGCAGATTTGAGCATCAATCTGCTCATGGCATGAAGAGCATATTCCTCCGTGAGAGCTTCACTAAAAGGTGAAATATCATTGTGTTTGTATCATTGATTCCTTTGGTTTTGGCCTCTGCCTCACAAGGGCACACCCTCTTTGTCTGACAATGGTGTTTGGAGACTTAAGTGTCCTCCGGCGCTTGACTGAGGCAAGCCTCTAATCACCACAACCCCCAAACCACATGTCGTATCTAGAAAAAGTGGAGTTGCAGGAAGGCTTGGAATACATCAGGGATTCAGGATATGAAGAAAAGTTGGACAAAGGAGCACTTCTAGGACTAGGACACTTGCAAAAGTGTCCTCTGCAAATAGATTTTAGGAAATAGAAGTTACAAGGCTAATCAGTGTCGGAAGGAGGTCCAAATTATCTAAAAAAGTAGGCACCTTGAACTTGGGTGCCTCCACCTTAGTCCCTAACTATTCTGCCTCAGAACCCCAAAAATAAGTATTCTATAATTTGTCATTTTACTCCTGTCTGCAAGATCTTTTTTCGTCTTTCATCAATTTGTTGTCGTATTTGCATAATTAGGGTTTTAATGGTTAACTGGACACAAACGAAGGAAAATTAATAATTAAATTCCCTAATCCAAGTTTCTCTTGATTTGTAAGTGACCTAGGGTATGATAGTGCTCGTCACTTGACTCTAGATCCTTCAATGTTAGGGTGAAAGGAGGATTCAAACATCTAAACAATAAAAGATTAACAAATCCAATTTTACCCTAAACATTTTGGTGAACCCATGTTTTTGGACTTAAATTGCAACTTTCTAAGTGTTTGTCTTCAGATTTGGTGTGATTTCATTCATTCATTTGGTCATTTATTTTATTGCATTAAGAAAAATTCAAAAAAAAATGAAAAATTGGAAAAATACAAAAAAAATTGCATTGTTTGGCTTACTAAATTGCATCAATTCTTTCTAAATTTTCCTAATTCATGATTTTTACATCAGATCTCATATAAACTACAGAAAAATCTAAAAAATCATAAATTTACATTGCATTTTCATCATTTAATTGCAAGGGTTTTGTGGAAATTTTGACAATTTTATATAACCTAATAATTCCAAAATCTAGGTTTTGTAGGAAAAATATTTTATTAGATTTTTCTACTAATTTTAGAGGCTAATTCAAATTTACATTTGTCTATATTCTTGCATTGTAGTGTAAATTTGCATTTCGATTTAAAATATTTGCAATTTTGCATAGAAAATTTCAACAAAAACTAGCAATTTTTATGCATTTTCATTAAATTTGCATGGGCATTTTGCATGTTAAGTTTTGAAAATCATTTTTAGATCTAATATTAAGTCAATTTCATCATAAATCAGACTTTTAAGCATTCACATGGCATTTTATCCCAAGATCTCAAACCTAGGGCTTCAAAAACAACGATTTTCACAAAAATTGACCTTATCGACTCTCTAAACTTGCACTATAGGTGTGTTGTAAAAGTTATTTTTGCATTAATTTGTTGTTATCAGGGTATTAATTTTCTTCCCCTCATAAAAATATTCACAACACCCTTTTAACAGACTCTTGTAGTGAAAATTTGGCGAAAAACTACACATTTTGACCATTTTTGCCCTAGAGTTTGACCTAGTTTGCACTCCAACCGTGTTGTGATCAATTTTATGGATAGAGATGACTTATATTATTTATATTATTCACTTTACCTCCTATAATTCCTTACAACACCCCTTTTTCTAGGTCTTGGAGTCAAAAAATTGTGAAAAATAGCTTATTTTTGCTATATTTTCACTAGGGTTTTACCTTAAGTGGCACTAAAAGCATGTTGTCCTAGGTATTTTGGCACCAAGTGGATATTATTAATGATATTATTTTATTTCCATCATCATTTTCCTCACAACACCCTTTGTTATTCTCTTTTGCATTGAATTTTGGTGAAAAAAGTGCATATTTTGACATATTTTCGCTATATTTTGACTTGGCATTATCTTGGATTTACATCAAAAGTGTGTTGAGAGTGATTATATTTCTGTTTTGGACTGATATAAGACATATAACTTTCTTCCCTTGACTGAAATCCTCACAACATCCTTTTTTTCATTCATTTGCATTGAAAAGAGTACAAAAAATAAAGCATTTTGGTTGTCAATCATATCCTTGTCCTAGGATTTGTTCTCTTAGTTTGTGCATTGTGTGTTGTATGCTTTTGTATAATCTTTATGACACACTATCCTAAAAACAATATCCCTTTGAGAAGAAGTAAAAGATTAATGGGATCTAGTGCTCTTAAAGAAGTTGGTACTTTAGACACCTTCTTTACAAAGGGAAAAACTCAAATTGTGCAAGATATTATACATCCTCCAACCTCAATGGAAGATCAAACTTTTCAGGGTGTTGATAACACTATTGAGGCAATAGGATATGTAGCTGATGAGCAAATAGAAAAGTTGGATAAAGACCTAGCTGAATTTCAAACCTTTATGGAAAATGAGAGAATAGCTGAAGAAGTCATTCCTACAATTCATAATATAAGAGAATTGATAAAAGAAGGACAAGATGGTGTTAATGCACTTCATGGTCTAGCACATATTGTACAAACCAATAACATGTCAGTGACTAAATGTGCACAAGTGATCAATAACACTTTATCACCATCTCATACTCAAGTTTCCATACCTATACCAAATACGGGAATATCCATTTTTACATCAACGATCTTAACAACTAATGCAAACACTTGTAGTAATGCTACCACTGGTATTGGAGTATCTAATGGCACTAATTACAAAGTTGTGGGATTTAATTATTAGAATTTGATTCCTAAAGGGACATCTTTTATGGATAATTGTTCTCAACCTCCTATCTATTCCACTCATTCCCAGCTACCTATTACATATTCACAACCATCTTCCACCTATCAGTATGGCCAACCACCATTAATATATTCTTAGCCTCCACTTATTGTATCTCAGGCTCAATCACCTCCTCACCTTGGTTCTAATTCCTCACAACAAACCACATCTCCCAATGATGATATCCTAAACCAACTTTTATAGGGCATGACCACTTTGCAACAAAAGGTAGCAAATTTGACAAATTCTTTGCAGCCTAGTCTACCAACATATCATGCCCATAATCCGTTATCCTATGCAATCTTGAGAACTCCTATGCCTGAGAGGTTTGACTCCTTGCTTTGAAAAATATGGTGGAAAAGGTGATCCCAATATTCATGTGGCAGCATTTATAGCTATGTGTAGTGATTTTTATTTTGAAGAGGATTTGTTAGCAAAACTTTTCCTGCCATGTCTCAAAGATACTGCTTTAGAATGGTTTTGCTTGTTGCCTCTGAATGCAATACACTCCTTTTTGCAGTTAATTGATCAATTTTTTCAAAATTTTCAAGCAAATATTGGACCCCAAGTCACTCTTATTGAGTTGGTTCAATACAAACAAGGTCCCAAAGAAAAGTTGACTGAATTCATTAGTCAATATCAATGATTGTATGCACAAATTATGTATCAGATGAAAGATGAAGATGTTTAGAAGATATTCATTACAAATCTACAACCTAATATTCATCATAAGATCCTCTTGATGAAGTATAACTCCTTTCAACATTTATGCATCACCCTTCGTGATTACCAACTTTCGTCTAGTCAGTATAAAAACCAAAACTCATCGGTTCAAGTTAGTCAATCCATGGGTGGATCATCACAAAACAATTTTAAGAGGAACAATAATAGGAGTTTCATCAATATTAATGGACCAAATACGAATGTGTCTGCTATAAATAATCTAAAGAAAGCATAATATCAACCAAGAAAGTTTACTCTAATATCTAAGTCCTATCATTCCATAATGAATCAAGCTGTGAGTAATAACATCCTGAATCTTCCCTCAATTAAGCCTATTGATCCTAGTAAACAAGGACCTTACTTCTATGTTAATGTCTTTTGTCATTATCATCGGATGCAAGGACATGACACCTCAAGCATTTGGATGCATCTTTGACAAGTTGAGTTTTGTTTGATGTGTTTTGTAATAAGGCTTTTTCATAGCCATGATTGGAAGGTCTATTTTGTGTGGTCAAGTGGTTTGGGGTAACTTTATAAACCTCACATCCTTCTTAGTCCACTTGGACCTAGTTGTGCCACTTAGGCCTAGTAGGTCTAATGATGGCTTTTTGAGTTTGTTTGGATTGTTCAAATGTTTGTCATGTTTAGGAGAGTAGGATAGTTGTTAAGACTCCATTGGACAAGTGAAACCAATTGGTGTCTTTGTGCTAAGGCAAAATGCCATAGTGTCAAGTGTTGTCAATAATGTCAATGACACATTGACCAGTTGCAACTCCATTTTGGGTGGTTGAAACTATTTAGAGAAGTTGCACACCAAATTGGATTAGTTGATAACATTGTGATTTCACTCTTGTACGGCAGAGGAGGTCTAGTACGGAGTTTTGGGCATTCAAACAATAAAAATAGTCACTTTTTCCCTATTTTTCTTGCTGTGTACGGCCTGTACGGATTGGCTAGGTGAGCAAATGTACTTTTCCTGAAACTAGACTGAGTTAGGGTTCGAATGCAACTAGTTTGAGGTCTTGAAGTGGTCGGAGTCAAAAGTTATTGAATTTTCTTTCAATACTAGTCTAGAAACCCTATTTTCTAGGGTTTGTCATATAAATCCGACCCTAGAATGCATTCCCACCGGTGAAAATTCATGAAAATTGGTGAAATACAAGCTAGGGATGTACTCTATAGGATTCCAAAAGTATTTGGTGGGGAAAGGTTGTTTTCAAATTTTAAGGTGATGCCCTAGTGGTGCAGGAGCACCTACCTGACAGCTGGCCTTCATGAGGCAGTTAGTTAGTTTGAGTCTTGTTTATGTTTCCAAGAAGGTCTGGTAAGACCAAATGCATGTAATAAGGCCATGCTGATCATGATAAGATCATGCTGACCATGCTTTTCTATTTTTAGTTAGTTTGTTAGACAGCTGTCATGCTGTAGGTCCGGTGGGATCTCCCAGCCGCCTGGAGAGATTTCCCAGCCGCTTGGAGTCAGGTCAGTAGTACTCGTGAAAATCTATTTAAGCATGAGGATCGGTTGATATTGGACAGATCATCGATCGAGCTAGGTTGCAGGGAGTGAGGCAGAGAGAGAGACTGATCATTGTATTTGCATCTTTTGAAATCAAATAAAGTGATCCTGTTTGTGTTCATCCTCTGTTGAATTCCTTTATTTGATCGATTTGCTGGTTTGGTGGCTGTATGGATTCACTGATCCATTCCACCAGTTGATTCGTCTGATCGGTGGAATGGTTATGTACAGTAGGGTAGGTGTTAGTTTGTTTGTTCGCATGCAGGTGTGCAGGATCGCGGCTGAAAGGTGTTGAAGACCCTAGCATGGGCATGTGCTAGGTCGAGCTGATAAAGTGTGGAAGATCACCCTGAGAGTGGTTCGGGTCGTCCCTGGAGGATCGGTGAAGTGAAAATTCGCTAAGGTTGGAAGTTTGCCAAAACGGCATCATCAGGATATTTCTGCGTATATCCTGCAGTTGCTTCGGGCATCATCATCCGAGTAAGAGGAGATCGGCATGATACAGCTGAGTGCATGAAGTGAATGTGCGTCAGGGTGATCATCATCAGGAGGAGCCGAGGAGGGGTGCATCGGCATCAGGTTGAAGATCGGGTTGATCGCGGGCCGAAAAAGCTAAGTTTGGCCAACAGCAGGATATGACGTCATCATCATCAGGATATACGTCATCAGGATATTTCGGAGCAGCAGGATATTGAGGAGCTACGGGTGACGTCATCGTCATCAGGATATACGTCATCAGGATATCGGGTGACGTCAGCATCAAAGGGACGGTGCGAGGAGTTAAGGTTGGTCATCATCAGGATAAATGGAAGGAATCAGATGTTCTTTATCCTGTTGATTATCATGATGTTGAATATCATGATGCTGAAGATAATGAAGACGGAAGTTGTCGCTGAAGTGAACAGTGGACGTCAGGAGGATGTTCGCGCTGGTCGAACATGATGATGCTGTCGATAATCGAATAAGGTGATGCTGTTGACATGCGAACGGGCGAGGGCTTGTCATCAGGAGGATATCGGTCGGCAGGTGAAATATGATGATGATGCTGACAGTGTTAAGTCAAATATGATGATGATGATGGGTTGCAGACATCCATGCTGTATGTTAAGGTTATAGTGTGGGTGCCTCTGCATCATAGTGGTATCAGAGCTCAGCAAAAGGTCTGGGCTGTTGTGTGTTGATTCTGTCACCGAAAGGGCAGAGGTAGAGTTGAATTGTGTGTTGTGTGTTGAGTGAGAGGTTGACAAAATGCCTCCTAAAGGTAGTGGTACTGCAAGAGAATTGCAGGAGATGAAGGAAAAACATGCTAGAGAGATGAGGAAGATGAAGGAGCTTGCTGAAGCACTTCAAGCCAGGCTTACAGCCCTGGAAAAGAACAAAAAGAGGGAAGTGGAAGACAGTGAGTCTGAAGAAGATGAAGATACTGTAGAAGAGTATGAAGAGGTAGCTGAAGATCTGGATGCTGAAGACCAGAAATTTGTAAAACTGTTAAAGGCAGTACAGAATGATAAACCTAAGGTAAAGGTTGATGTTTCCAAGTATACTGGAAGTTTGAATGAAGATGAGTTATTGGATTGGATTGCTGCACTTGATAATCACTTTGAATGTGAAGATGTTGCTGAGGATCAGAAGGTAAAGATTGCAAAGACCAAGTTAGGAGGTCATGCTTTGGTTTGGTGGGATTATGTACAATCTGAGAGAAGGAAACAAGGGAAGTCAAAGATCACTTCTTGGGATAAGATGGTAGCAAGGATCAAAGGTAAATTCTTGCCAAGGGATTATGAAATCCAGATGTTTAAGAAGCTGTAATTTTTAAAGCAGAAGGAAAGGGATGTGAAGGCCTATACAGAAGAGTTTTATAAATTGAGTATGAGATCTGGTCATCATGAGAATGAGGTAGAAAAGGTGGCTAGGTACTTGGCTGGTTTGAGATTAACATACAGGATGAGTTAGTTTTAGCTAACCCTAAGAATGTGGAGGATTGTTATCAAATGGCAATCAGGATTGAAGAAAAGATGAATAGAGGACATGATAAGTCCATGAGAGGAAGAGGAAACAATATGAGCGGAAGAGGAGCAGCCCCTACACAAAAGCAAACAAATGAGGGTCAAGAAGACACTGGTAAAGGACAGGGACAGTCTGATTTCAGAGGTGGATGGAAAGGTAATAGAGGAAGATTTGGAGGTGGTAGAGGTTCTACTACATTTTCAGGAAAATATTACACCTGTGGAGAGTTTGGTCATCCATCCTTTAAATGTCCAGAAAACAAAGGTTCATCATCCAGAAATGATAGAACACCTGACAAGAGAGTACAACTGGTACAAGAAGAGACAATAGAGCAAAGTGTGCAGAGTTCAAACACTTATCAAAAGGATAAGGAGCCTGATAATTATGCATACCCAGAGAGTGGAGAGTCTCTGATGATGAGAAGAATAGCAACTACCATGAAGGTACATGACAAAGAATCCCCACAAAGAAGAGCTCTTTTCAAGACCATATGCAAGAGCAAAGGTAAGGTATGTAAGGTTGTCATTGATACTGGTTCAACAGACAACATGGTATCTCAGGAAATGGTGGATAAACTGAATTTGGAAAGGATTCCACATCAGCACCCTTACAAGGCATCTTGGGTGAGTGATAGTCAATCACTTTTTGTCTCTGAACAGGCATATGTGGATTTTCAGATTGGAGCATATCAGGATAGAATTTTGTATGATATTTTGCCTATGGAATGTTGTCACCTACTGTTGGGTAGACCATGGCAATTTGATAGAAGGGTACTATATGATGGGTACGCTAATACCTACACCATCAAGAAAGATGGGAAGACTATGAAGTTGATGCCATTGCAGGCAGATGCTGCAGCACAGGGGGCAGCCAAAATCATTTTGATGGGAAAGAAGGAGTATGTGCAGATGCCTAGAGGAGCAGGCATATAGACAGTTGAGGATACTACAGGAAAAGAAGTTGTTCAGGACAACAGGTTGAAGAAAGTTTTAGTTATGACTGACAGAGGTCAGCAGCAGGTGCAGAAACAGGTTTGCACACAGCAACCAGTTGAGAGGAATGACAAGGATGTTGTCATAGTTGGGACTATTGTTTGTCCTATAAAGGTTGACAGGAAGATAGAGTTGAACATTTCAGACGTTCAAGAGGCAGTTCAGACAGAGGTTCTGGTCAGACAATCTGACAAACACAAAGACAACCTGAGAAAGGCCTACCTGGACAGGCATGAGGATTTACTTGCCAGAAAGCAAGTTACAGTTCAGAAGACTTGGAGCAGCCAAGAGCCAGCAGAGGACAAAGCTGGAACAAGTCAGAATATTGCAAAGGCAAAGTGTAAAGGTGGAGGACTTCCACATACTAAACTCATGGGACATGAGTTCTTTTCTGTTGGGGAGTATGGTACAGGAGCACCTACCTGACAGCTGGCCTTCATGAGGCAGTTAGTTAGTTTGAGTCTTGTTTATGTTTCCAAGAAGGTCTGGTAAGACCAAATGCATGTAATAAGGCCATGCTGATCATGATAAGATCATGCTGACCATGCTTTTCTATTTTTAGTTAGTTTGTTAGACAGCTGTCATGCTGTAGGTCCGGTGGGATCTCCCAGCCGCCTGGAGAGATTTCCCAGCCGCTTGGAGTCGGGTCAGTAGTACTCGTGAAAATCTATTTAAGCATGAGGATCGGTTGATATTGGACAGATCATCGATCGAGCTAGGTTGCAGGGAGTGAGGCAGAGAGAGAGACTGATCATTGTATTTGCATCTTTTGAAATCAAATAAAGTGATCCTGTTTGTGTTCATCCTCTGTTGAATTCCTTTATTTGATCGATTTGCTGGTTTGGTGGCTGTATGGATTCACTGATCCATTCCACCGGTTGATTCGTCTGATCGGTGGAATGGTTATGTACAGTAGGGTAGGTGTTAGTTTGTTTGTTCGCATGCAGGTGTGCAGGATCGCGGCTGAAAGGTGTTGAAGACCCTAGCATGGGCATGTGCTAGGTTGAGCTGATAAAGTGTGGAAGATCACCCTGAGAGTGGTTCGGGTTGTCCCTGGAGGATCGGCGAAGTGAAAATTCGCTAAGGTTGGAAGTTTGCCAAAATGGCATCATCAGGATATTTCTGCATATATCCTGCAGTTGCTTCGGGCATCATCATTCGAGTAAGAGGAGATCGGCATGATACAGTTGAGTGCATGAAGTGAATGTGTGTCGGGGTGATCATCATCAGGAGGAGCCGAGGAGGGGTGCATCAGCATCAGGTTGAAGATCGGGTTGATCGCGGGCCGAAAAAGCTAAGTTTGGCCAACAGCAGGATATGACGTCATCATCATCAAGATATATGTCATCAGGATATTTCAGAGCAGCAGGATATTGAGGAGCTGCGGGTGACGTCATCGTCATCAGGATATACGTCATCAGGATATCAGGTGACGTCAGCATCAAAGGGACGGTGCGAGGAGTTAAGGTTGGTCATCATCAGGATAAATGGAAGGAACCGGATGTTCTTTATCCTGTTGATTATCATGATGTTGAATATCATGATGCTGAAGATAATGAAGACGGAAGTTGTCGCTGAAGTGAACAGTGGACGTCAGGAGGATGTTCGCGCTGGTCGAACATGATGATGCTGTTGATAATCGAATAAGGTGATGCTGTTGACATGCGAACGGGCGAGGGCTTGTCATCAGGAGGATATCGGTCGGCAGGTGAAATATGATGATGATGCTGACAGTGTTAAGTCAAATATGATGATGATGATGGGTTGCAGACATCCATGCTGTATGTTAAGGTTATAGTGTGGGTGCCTCTGCATCACCTAGGTCAAGTATTACCATGTATTTGGCCTATTTTATGCAATTTGCTGTTGTAGAAGACAAAATCCTGATAGGGTGAGTGAATAGATGGTGGTTTTGTGTTGTTTGGGTATGGTAGGAGTGTTCCAAATTCCTATCCCTGATCTATGCACCCAAAATTGATCACTTGCTTTGTAACCTAGCCCTAAACTGATCAATTAGGCCTAGAGACCTAGTGAGTGTTCTGAGTTGCTGGAGTAGAGTTGGAACAGGAGACTTGGAAGTTTGATAGGGTCCCTTAAAGGGTATCTAAAACCATCATTTACTTGCCTGGTCATTTAGGATTTTGTCAATTTGTGTTGAGAAAACTAGGTTTGGAGGGCTAGTAGCCTTACTAGTCAAAGTAGAGGTTGGAGAGTTTTGGGAAGTTTGGGATCAAACCAACTCCATGGAAAGTGTTTACTGATCTGTCTTAAGGTGTGGGAGAAGCCTTGAAGGTTGAGTCATCACCAGGGTATCAAACCCTTCATATACCCTTGAATGTGCCTTTGGTTGGTTGGTTGTAGGCTAGGAGAGTGGGTGAGTGAAAGAAGGAGAATAGTGAACATTGTGTTGTTGCTTCCCTTGTGCCACTCTGCATCACCTTACTTTGATGTTAATGTCTTTTGTCATTATCATCGAATGCAAGGACATGACACTGAATGATGTATGTGTCCTAAACATGAGATATAGGACCTTATTGATTCAAATGTCATCCAGGTATCAGGTGTGAATGATAATGGAAATAAGTCAGTTGCTCTGTCCAATTAGAATTTACAAATCTTCACTAATCCTTTTCCTAAGCACACTAAAAATAATATGGTGGAACAAGATTTAGTGAAAGTAGACAAGGATGATTACTTGGACTATGATAGTATCGTGGGTATGATTGAAGTCGATAAGAAACAAGTAGATAATCCACCTCGTCCACGAAGAAACAAAATTTATGCTGATGTTCCTCCTCCATTATCCTTATATGGATCAGGGGATAATCAAAATGCATCTAAAAAGAAAGAACAAAAACCGATAAAGATGAGTAAGATGGTACAGGATGGTTCCTGTTACTATCCTAGAAAGATTCAACAACAAAAACTCACTAAAAATAAAAAAAGGGGAAGATGACTATGAACAAATAGAAATAATAGTGGTTCTCCCCCTCATAAGCAATAAAAAGTCTCATTTAAACAAGGATTTAAGAAACAAACATCATATGATAACAAACAAGACTTTCATAAGAACCACTCAAATTTTTCTTTAAACATGATCGAGTACCTCTCCAAGAGGTTTGAAAGCTCCAAGATATAATATGAAGACCCTACAGGTAAGTATCTCTAACCCTTTATCTCTCTTGTGATGTGCTTCCCTCGTGATGTGTTATGTGTTGTTTAGGCCTCCTAGAATAACCTCAAATTCTCCTATAAGATTCAGGATACCAGGAGACTACCTCTATTGTGACCTTCTTCTTCTATTTGTATCGTCATTCTTCTATATTGCCTCTCTCTGATTTCATTGTTGTGTGTTGTGTCTTATGGACACAGCATTGTGGTTGGTGAATTTGGGGCACCCTCCTACGTGACTGTCCCTAAGACACTTGTTTCTCCTCTCTTATTTTTTATTTCCCTTCCTCTAGTGTTTCCACCTAGCAGGTGGATGATGACAAACATTTATATTGATGCGGACCTAGTGTCCCTTTCGAGAGCAATCAAAAAATGGACTTAGTTCCTAAAATGATGATGGGGTTGTATATCCTATCCAATGCTTGGCTAGTGGAAGCACCCATGTTTTCCACGTAGTGAATTTCATGATGTTTCTATCGCATTTACAAACCTTAACAATACTATTGCTCTATGCACCTTTGTTTGCCTTTGAATTTACCCTTGGCGGTACATGATTTGGAGAGCTTTGTGATATAGCCTCACGATTATCCTTGAACTCTGAATTCATTGTATAACCTTGGCTCTTTGTGTGGTTAATCACATGCATTGATGTTGTTTATCATGATGTTATGGACACTAACATGTTTCTTGCATGGATGTGTTTGTAGGAACATTTGGTGATCGTAAAGTACATGTCACCTCCGAGGGGCATGGGCTTTTCAAAAGTCAGTGTTCCCTTGTGTGTTTTCTTCCTACCTTAATGTAATTGATATCAATAACTGATATCAACCACCTTAAGGTGAGGGCACATATAAGGTAAGTTGTCTGTTATAGATGTTAGCAATGTGTTTGACTTCTGATGTAGAGACTTGTGCCCCAGTGTAGTGCATCGTGCATCATTAGTTTGTTTGCAATCAATCAATCATGTATGCCCTCCGTGGAAGTGGGATATCCAGCATATCTTTTTTTCTTAATCCCTCATCAGAGGCGGGGATGGTGTATTTCTCATAGCATATTGCATCATCTTATCATTTTCAAAAAGTCCTCTGCAGAGGTGGGGAGTGGTTCTGTGACTAACTTAACCCTTAAGTGTGTCTTCTGTGATTGTTGTGGTGAAGCGCAATCATCGGTGTGTGCCTATAATGTGCCCAGGATGGTGTTGGACCTAGAAATAGGTACACTCCATCGCTTGTCTGTCGTGTTTTCTCTGTGTCTTCAAGTGTGTGTGTTTTGGCATGCTTGTTTTGTGTGGCATGTTTGTTGCCCCATATGTAGAGACCAACACCCTTGAGTACTGTTTGCTATATTTTGGGAGGTTTTGTGTGTCTTATGTGTGTGTTGCCCCATATATATAGAGACCTGCGCCCCAAGGTAGTGCATCTTGTATTATGGGAGGTTTGTTTACTTTCCCGTACTTGCATTTGCATTTCATATATATATGAGAAAAATAAAAGAAAAGATATCATTTTCATCTTCCATGCATTAATGTGTCTTCTATACATTGACTATCTACTGCGTGTTCTGCATGACTGTGACTGCCTTCTCCATGTTTTGCGTGTCTGTTACTATCTTCTATGTGATTGGCATGTCTTCTCCATGCTTGATGTGTTTGCTATGTTTGTGACCTTACTCTAGTGCATGTATTGGCCTCACGTTTATGCATACATTAAAGTGGGGGCTAAATGTAACATCGGAAAATGTCCCCTTGGTAGCTTTTCCCTCATAAGGTTTAGCTCTTGGGTCTTTAGCATGCATTTAGGACATTTTAGTTCATATTTTAGCATCCTGATGGAATGAGACATGGGTTTCATGACAAATGGGACCTACATGGACCCCTTGAGCTTTACCCTTCCCAAAATAGGGGGGAGGACTTGGGCACCCACACCCTAGTCCTGCCCTATTTTTGAGCAGCCCCAATTTTTGGGTGTCGGTTAGTGAGCGTCATTAGGTCCCTTTGCTGACACGGTAAGTTTAAATTTCAAATATCTTGGCGGGAGTGCTTGTAGATGCATATATAAGCATGTGTAGGCATTCATTTGTAGACTAGATGATCATTGTGAACTCTAGGCATTCTCAAGGTGATTCAAGGCTTTCTATTGTGTTGCAAGAGTAGACTTATATGTTTTATGTGTTGATATTTGCATATTTGAGCATCAATCTCCTCATGGCATGAAGAGCATCTTCCTCCATGAGAGTTTCACTACAAGGTGACATATCATTGTGTTTTTATCATTGATTCCTTTGGTTTTGGTCTCTGCCTCACAAGGGTACGCCCTCTTTGTCTGAAAACGGTGGTCAAAGACTTAAGTGTCTTCTGGGGTTTGACTAAGGCAAGCCTCTATACACTACAACCCCCAAACCAAGTCTTGTGATTGCAAGTTACAAGTGTCGCATCTGGAAAAAGTGAAGTTACAGGAAGGCTTGGCAGACATCAGGGATTCAGGATCTAAAGAAAAGTTAGACAAAGGAGCACTTCTAGGACTAGGGCACTCGTAATAGTGTCCTCCGCAAATAGATTTTGGGAAATAGAAGTGACAGGGTTGATCAGTGTCAGAAGGAGTTCCAAATTCCTCAAAAAAGTAGGTACCTTGGACTTGGGCACCTGCACCTTAGTCCCCAACTGTTTCACCTCGGAACCACAAAAATAGGTATTCTGTAATTTGTCATTTTACTCCTGTCTACAAGAGCTTTTTTCATCTTTAGTCAATTTGTTGCCATATTTACATAATTAGGGTTTTAATGCTTAATTAGACATAAGAGAAGGAAAATTAATAATTAAATTCCCTAATCCAAGTTTCCCTTCATTCGTAAGTGACCTAGGGTATGATAGTGCTTGCCACTTGACCCTAGATCCTTCAATGTTAAGGTGAAAGGAGGATTCAAACATCTAAACAATAAAAGATTAACAAATCCAATTTTACCCTAAACACGATCTGGCATAGATATTTCACCCATATTCAATGTGGGAGATTTGGTAAAATACTATGAAGGAGTGTCGAGTATGCAAGGAGGAATTGATTCAAACATGTACGATGCAAGCGATTAGATTGATCCGATGCCTGAAAATAAATCTGAGCAAATTGATCAAGTGATTGACTCCCGTATAGCCAAGAAAACCAGGGGCAAAGAATATCTAGAGTATCTTGTTAGATGGAAGGATAAACCAATTGAAGATTCAACTTGGATGATAGCTTTAGAATTGGCCAAATTTGGTATTACACTACCAGATTGATCAAAATGTTCTTGAGTCTCAGCTTCAAGGAACATTTCACTTACCCAGCGTGTCTAATGTAGGAGCATCCAGGTGCACAAGCTATCCCACATCGCCCTAAAAAAAAGAATAGTTAGTTTTCTAATTTTGTTGTGTTTTACAGAGTCATTCAGTTCTATTTTGGTCTGAAGTTGATGGAATATAGGGGTTCATTTTCTGATTGTTTATCAAATGCTCCAAATGACGGGAAGATGTTTCAAACATTCCAAGGTGAGAGATTACTTTTCATCGGCATGACCGCACATTTTGGAGTGACCGCTTGGATGGTCACTTCGACATCCCGAAGTCCCTTTGGTATTCATCAGTAGGCAGATTTTGGCATGACCCTGCTTTTTGAAGTGAGTCCGAACACTGTCCCTTCAACATAGCGAAGTGCAGTGTTTAGCGAGACCATACTATATCGGTGTGACTCTAATCTCTATCTCTTTGAGATCCCAAATTTCATCCAAACTCTGTTTTAGTCTCCTCGATGTGGGGAACTTTAGCAAGACATTGGATTTCAAAGTAAGGGGTTTGGGTGTCTCTTCGACATCCTGATGGTTCTCAGCTATGTGTGTATGATATGCTTGCTTTCACTTTTTAGCATGACATGCCTTTTCGGTGTGACTCAAATCACCATCTCCTCGACTTGGCAAAGCTTGGTATGACTCTTGTTGACTTCTTCATGGGACCGTGTAAACATTTGGAGCGCATTCTTTAGATCGACTAAAAGGAGACCTAGCACTAGCAATGAAGACTATTTAGTGTTCGATAGTGGAATTGATATAGAACGTGGACTAGGTGTGCACCCTATTATGCATGTTGCATTCAGTGAGGATCATGGTAAACTCGTGCTTGCTAACATGGGAAAATTCATTGATGAGCCCACAACCTGAAATCATTCTAGATAGTGGAGCGATAATGTGAAGCACATGGAGATGGAAGATTATTAAAAATGCAGAATACAAAGTAGAGAGGGAGAGAGCCTAGGAAAGGGGAATTTGGTCCCTATTGTGTTGTGACCTCTGTTGTAATGTTTTGAACTATAATGCATTCTCTCTAGGAAAACATATTAGACCATAAGCTGTAATTTCCTCTACATTTTGATTTCATTAAAGAAGTTGTGTTTCTCCTGTTGTCTGTTGAGCTTTTGCTGTGAGATTGACAAGCCTAATAAGGCTCCTCGATCTTGACTACATCAGTTAAGTCATGCCTAAATGGATGGTGATAAGTATGATAGGGAAGAATCATTAGCTTTTATGAATTTAATTTTTGGCTTCATTAGCTAAACCTAAAAATTAAGGGACAAAGTTATAATATTAATAATACTATTAAAAATATAGGGTTCTACACATTTTATTTTATGAAATTAGATTATTTTTGGGATTTCAATTTTATTTACTGAAGAGTTAGAAATCTAGTATTTCAATTTTATTTAAAAAGTTAAAAATCTATAGTATCATGAAAAATATTTGGCCATGTTATTATATTTTTTATTTTATTCTTCAAACATACAATATTTGAATGCATTTTAATTATCATAGTATTAATATTATTAAATTTTAAGATATATTATTACATTATAATATCTTAAGCAGACATTTCAAATCTCTATACACTCAACTAGGGCGAGGGCTCTCCACATAATATAAATATGCTGGCTTTGTAAAGTTTAGTTTTATAGTTTTATAGCTATGTGAATATTTTAGTGCTATTTCTTTTATCTTTAGAAAAAAATATTACTAAACCATAATATTAGATTAATTAATCTAATTAAAATCATGGTCTCTAAAAGTACTTACTATTATTACTTAAACAAAAAATTAAGTGACTAAGATAAAATACTGTATAAATATGATATGTTATTGTTATTATATTGTGTAATTATTCTTGAAACTTACAATATTTTAATGCATTTTAAATTGTAATAGTACTCAATATTATTACATTTTAATATCTTACCCAAACATTTCAAATCTCTCCACACCCAACTAGGGTTAGGGTTCTACACATTTTATTTTTTGAAATTAGATTATTTTTGGGATTTCAATTTTATTTACTCAAGAGTTAAAAATCTAAGATTTCAATTTATTTAGTCAAAAGTTAAAAATCTACAGAATCACCATGTTATTACATTTTTTATTTTATTCTTCAAACTTACAATATTTTAATGCATTTTAAATTATAAAAGTATTATTATTATTACATTTTAAGGAAATATTTTAGTCCTATTTTATTTTTACCAAATTAGATTATTTTTGACATTTCAATTTTATTTACCCAAGACAGTTCAACACTCTTCAAAACATTAATTTTTTAATTATTGGAATGCAATTTGTCTATACAACCAATACATAATCAACAAAAAAATTACAACTAAACAAATACTATATACAACCAATAGATAATCATCAAACAAAATTACAACTAAACAAATACTATAATAACAACACTACAAGGTAGGCCACTATGTGGCACTTGTTCAATGATTGCACCTATATTTAAAAATATATAGCAGACATATTGTTTTAAGGAAAACACTAAAAAGAGAAGACATATATTTTTTAAATTTATAAAGTGTTTTAAATTTAAAATATAATGGACATACTTTTATTAAATGAATATACCTAAATTTAAAAATCTATAGTAGACATATTGTTTTAAAGAAAAACACACAAGAATTAAATTTAAAATATATAACCACCATAGTTTTATTAAAAATATATAACCATCATAGTTTTATAAAATTAATGGACATAACAATTAAGCCGACATAAAGTAAAAAATCTATATAAATACAACTAATAGTCAAACATAAATCACAAAAATATGAAATCAAATAAGGTATAACAAAATAATACTAGAAATGGCTTTTATTTTGAAGACATTTCAATTTTATTTACCCAAGACATTTCAACACTCTTCAATAATTAATTTTTCAATTATTGGAATGCAATTTGTCTATACAACCAATACATAATCAACAAAAAAAAAATACAACAAAACAAATAGTATATACAACCAATAGCTAATCAATAAACAAAATTACAACTAAACAAATACTATATTAACAACACTACAAGGCAGGCCACTAGTGGCACTTGTTCAATGAATGCACCTTTATTTAAAAATATATAGAAGACATATTGTTTTAAGGAAAACACTAAAAAGCGCTGATATATATTTTTTAAATTTATAAAGTAAGTGTTTTAAATTTAAAATATAATGGACATACTTTTATTAAATGAATGCACCTATATTTAAAAATATATAGTAGAACATATTGTTTTAAGGAAAACACACAAGAATTAAAGTTAACATATATAACCACCATAGTTTTATTAAAAATATATAACCATCATAGTTTTATAAAATTAATGGACATAACAATTAAGCCGACATGAAGTAACAAATCTCTATAAATATAAGTAATAGTCAAACATAAATCACAAAAATATGAAATGAAATAGGTACAACAAAAGAAGACAAGAGAAGTTATATTTTATACATTTTTCGTATAAAGGTTTTAATTTATTTCAATTTAAATAAATGGATCGTAGATTCTTGGGAACCAATTTCTAATGGTAAGATTGAAATCTAGCCATGTGCTAGAGGTTTCTTCATTGTTACATTTGATGATATTGAGGATGGTAATGATGTATTTGAGGGTTTTGTTTGGTTGTGGGATCAACATCTCCTGGTGCTTTGTCCCTGGTTTCCACTTTTCAATCCTGCAACTGATTCTTTGAATCTTTTTCCCATCTAGGTTAGGCTACCTAACCTCCCTCTACAGTTTTGGAGCAAGTCTTTCTATTCTATGATTGGGAATGTTTTGGGGCAGTTTATTATGGCTGATCCTACTACCTTACAGTTTAGGCATACAACTTATGCTTGGATTCTTGTGGATATAGGTTTATCTAAGGCACTCCATGCTGAGATTATCTTCAACATTGCTGATGATTCTTGGTGCCAGAGTTTGGACTACGAGGGTATCCCCTTTCATTGTCGACATTGCGATGGCACTGGTCATTTGGTTGAGCAGTGTTTACACTCCAAACCCAAATCTCATTTAGCTTCTTGGTGGCATGATGTTCTGATGTAGAGTGCCTAGTGGAAGCACACAATTGGTATCAACAAACTTGATTGGTGAGAGGGTGGCTTATGTCTTGGCAATCTACTCCTTATCGGCCAAACATACCCGTCGGCCACCTTGCTATTTATCTCCCCGATCTCCCAACTCTCCCTGACAATTCAACTTCCTTGTCTTCAGAGAGACTTCTATTGTCAGCGGTGTCTTCTAACCTCCTACTGATACCCAATGGTGGTTACATTTCCACTCGACTTAACCATGGTGGTTAGTCGCAATCTTGTCAGCCAGACTTTGACCGTCGGCGACCTCCTTGTATGTCCTAACTTGTATTTGCAAGACTTGACTTACTATTACCGGTGGGCCAAAGTATCTTTGCCCTGCTTTCACCTCTACGCCCAGTCACCATTTGCATCCGACGAAAGGTGCATTCCCAACATACATTCTATTTTACCGTTACGGCCGGTCACCTTTTGTATCTTGCGAAATGTATATTTTCAACATACAATCTCAAGATACATTCTCAACATACAATCTCAAGATACATTCTCAATATGCTTTCTCAACATACATTTGTGATATGCATTCGCAATATACATTCGACGAACTGCTACAAAACTTACACTGAAGTATGTTTCTTCGAGGGTTGTGTTACGCCGATGGCAACCCTTGCTCCTTTACAACTACACAGACACCAAACCAAAAATAGAAACAAAACTTGATAGAATGGAAAGGGTCTACAATCCTCGGCAAACACTTGATCACCATCAATTTGGCCACTCCACTAACTATTCACACAACAACACTTTTCAATGACTAGTGACATAGAGATGCCTAGTCAACTTATGCCAAAATCCTTGGATCCTTGGGTGTCTGATCCAGAACCATAGAAAACACAAAATACACATTGTATTCCTCCATCACACTGAAAATGAGAATCTTGCTTTCAGTGGATAGAGGATATACACTCCATCTATTCACAAAACCCTACTTTCTAGGTTTTCAGACCAATCTCTGCAAAAAGAACAATTTCTTACTGACTATGACACTTTAAGACACCAGACTACTATCAAATGAAAACTACTTCAATGCCTGAACATCTCCATTCAGTTTCAGATGATCAACTAATTGTACAGAGTGACTATTACAAAAAAAAACTCAAAAAGAACAATGTTTCAATACACCCAAAAATCTAGATCTTCATTCCTTCATGCATGCTTCTCTCTGTCATTACATCCTGCTTCTTTGCCTATAGAGGCTTGAGACAACAGTTACATTCCTCCCAACCATACAAACTAATTTGAATGACAATTAGCCGTTGGGTTTCTCCTAACACAAGAAAACTACATGTTTTCATTGTGTGATTACATCAAACTTGACCGAAACATGGTCTACATAGGTCTAGTGACCAAATTGACATAAAGTCCTTATTACAAACATGATATGGCTTAAAAAGCCTTATTGAAAACAAAACAAAACATGACTCCTGCACCATAGAGAAGGTGCTCCTGCACCATACTCCCCCTACAGGAAAAACTCAAGTCCCTTGAGTTGCTAAGTATTGGAGTGTCTTCCCATGCTTCAAAATGTCTGCCTCACTCATCCATGTAGCTTCTAAATTAGGAAGATCCTGCCACTTGACCAAGTACTCCTTGTACACACCCTTCCTTGTCTTTTTGACAATCTTGGAATCTAAGATGCATTCCAACTGTAAAGGCTTACTTGGAGGTAAATCTCTGACCCAATCTCCATCTTCAATCACAACATCTGATCCATCTTCAACATTCAATGGAGGTCTGAATGGAAATAGGTCTAAAACATTAAATATGGGAGAAATACCAAGACCAGATGACAATTCTATTTCATAAGCATTTGGACAAAACTTTTGCACTACCTTGCATGGTCCTATTTTATTCATCAAAAGTTTGGTTGGCTGTCCTTTAGGTAGTCTTTCCTTCCTAAGATAGGCCATCACTAAATCTCCCACCTTGAACTGTACATCTCTTCTTTTGAGATCTGCTCTGTCCTTGTACTTAGAGACTATTTTTTCCAATTAAACTTTGACTTGATCATGAACTGCCTTCATGGTGGTAGAAAAATCTTCTCCTAGAGCACTCCTCTTATCCCAACCTTGTAGGTCTTTGAGTTCAAGTGGTCCTCTTGGATGGAAACCATAAACAATTTCAAATGGACTCTTCCCAGTACTTCTGTTCACTGAATCATTGTAAGCATACTCAGCTTGACTGATCACCAAGTCCCATGCCAACCCATGCTGCTTGGTAAGGCATCTTAGAAGGTTCCCTAAGGACCTGTTAACAACTTTAGTCTGACCATCAGTTTGGGGATGGTAGGCTGATTAGAAAGACAATTGTGTTCCCAATTTTCTCCATAAGGTCCTCCAAAAATGACCAACAAACTTAGAGTCTCTATCAGTGACAATTGAAAGGGGCAAACCATAGATTCTAACCACTTCTCTGAAATAGAGACCAACAATGTGAGATGCATCATTTGTGCATTTGCATGGCACAAAATGAGCCATCTTACTAAATCTGTCCACAATGACAAAAACACTGTCCACACCCCTTGCTGTCTTAGTAAGACCAAGTACAAAATTCATAATAATGCTCTCCCAAGGCCTATTGGGAATAGGGAGGGGTTGGTACAAACCAGCATTAGAAGACATACCTTTGGCCTTTTGACATATGGTACAACTTGCAACATATCTCCTTACATCTGATTGTACTTTTGGCCAATAGTAGAATCTAGTGACTTGTTCCAAAGTCTTGTCCAACCCAAAGTGTCCTCCTAAGGTTCCATTATGTTTCTCTTTGATGATGTTATCCCTCATTGAACACTTAGGAACACATAGCAAACTGTCCTTGAATAAAAGACCTTCCTGCAACACAAAATTTGAATATTTACCATGAAAAGTGTAAGCCAAACTAGCACAAACTTCATAAGCAGCTTTAAAATCTGCATCCTCCTTATATAACTCCTTCAAAAAATCTATCCCCATGCTCTCCATCTATACTTCCTGTATGACCAACATCCTTCTACTTAAAGCATCAGCCACTTTGTTGGCAACACCCTTTTTATGCTTAATAGTGAAGGTATAGGCCTGCAATTGTTCCATCCACTTAACATGCCTATGATTCAACTTTTCCTAACTATTTAGGAAGATGAGAGCATGGTTATTAGTAAAAACAATGAACTCTTTGGGCAGAAAATAGTGCCTCCACTTTTTGAGAGCTTGCACCATTGCATGAAGCTCTAGATCATAGGTAGAATACCTTTGTTTAGCCTCATTCAACTTCTCTAAAAAAAAGGCCACTGGATGTCCATCTTGACTAAGAATAACACCTATTTCTTGTTGACTTGCATCACACTCCACTACAAAAACTTTGTCAAAATCTGGGAGCACCAATGTAGGTAATTCAACCACTTTCTTCTTTAACAATTCAAAGCTATCATTTGCTTGCTTTGTCCATTGAAATTTGCACTTTATACCACCCTTGATGGTGTTAAGAATAGGAGCACTTATGTGACTGAATCCTCTAATGAACTTCCTATAAAAAGTTGCCAAGCCATGAAAGCTTCTAACATCTCCCACTGTCTTAGGAGTAGGCCAATTGAGAATGGCCTCAACCTTTGTGGGGTCCATCTTCAAACAACCATTAGAAATCACAAAACCTAAGTACACAAGTTCAATTTTCATGAAATCACACTTATCCAAGTTGATCATCAACTTACTCTCATGCAACTTCTTCATCACTTGTCCAAGATGCTTCACATGTTCTTCTTTTGTCCTGCTGAAAATAAGTATGTCATCGAGATAAACAATTACAAATTTGCCAATGAATTCAACAAGTACCTCATTCATCAAATGCATGAATGTGCTTGGAGCATTGCTAAGGCCGAATGGTATGACAAGCCACTCATAGAGACCTTCATTTTTCTTAAAGGCAGTCTTCCATTCATCTCCCTGCCTAATTCTGATTTGATGATAACCAAATTTCAAATCAATCTTTGAATAATAACATGACCCTCCAAGATAGTCCAAAAGATCCTCAATCCTTGGCATAGGGAATCTATACCTTATTGTGATCTTATTTATGGCCCTTGAGTCCATACATAGTCTCCATTTCCCATCTTTCTTTGGAGCAAGTACACTAGGGACTGCACATGGACTAAGACTCTTTCTAATCAATCCTTTCTCTAAGAGTTCTAGAATCTATCTACTCACCTCCTCATTTTGTTGTGGTGTCAATTTATAGGCAGCCTTATTGTGCAATGTGGCACCTCAAACCATCAAGATATCTGGCCATCATCTCTTTCTCCTCCTCCTTGTGATTGACTCTCATGCTCAATCTATGAAATTCTTTAGTATATGTAGCCACATCCATATCCTTTTGTCTGAGATGATTAAACTTCCTAATGGTTTGCAAATCATAACCAAATGGCATGAACTTGTCTCTTAGCATGGCCACCATTCTACTCCATTTGGTGATAGGGTTCTTTCCAACCTTCTCTCTTTCACCTTGCATATAGTTCCACCAAACTAGGGCAAAACCTCTCAATCTTGTCTTAGCAAACTTGACTTTCTTGCTATCACTATACTCCTTGAAGTCAAAATAGTTACACATGGCTTCAATCCAATCCATGAGAGCATCTCCATCTAGTTTCCCATTGAATGTAGGAACATCCATCTTTGGCTCGCCACTATCTCCATGAGCACCTTTGAGTGCATTCAAGAATGCCTTTTGGTCTGCAGACATATCTTGTCCTTGAGGACTCTCCTCTATCTCTTCTTCTTCTTCTTCTGCATCAGAAGCACTTCCATCCTCTTTACTCTTACCCTTGGGTCTCTCTTCTTTCAACCTTGCTTCAAGCATCTCCTCTACCATCTTCTTGATGGCTTCTTTGCTCATAGACTTGGGAGGCATTGTGCTAGCCTCAGTTTCTATCTCTGTGTCTAACATACACTACTCCAATTCAAATATTGGCTTTGATACCAATATGATACAGAGTGGAAGCACACAATTGGTATCAACAAACTTGATCGATGAGAGGGTGGCTTATGTCTTGGCGATCTACTCCTTATCGGCCAAACATACCCGTCGGCCACCTTGCTATTTGTCTCCCCGATCTCCCAACTCTCCCCGATAGTTCAACTTCCTTGTCTTCAAAGAGACTTCTGTTGTCAGCGGTGTCTTCTAACCTCCTGCCGATACCCAATGGCGATTACATTTCCACTCGACTTAACCATGGCGTTTAGTCACAATCTTGTCAGCCAAACTTTGACCATTGGTGACCTCCTTGTATGTCCTAACTTGTATATGCAAGACTTGACTTGCTATTACCAGTGGGCCAAAGTATTTTTGCCCTGCTTTCACTGCTACACCCGGTCACCATTTGCATCCGATGAAAGGTGCATTCCCAACATACATTCTATTTTACCATTATGACCGGTCACCTTTTGTATCCGACGAAATGTATATTTTCAACATACAATCTCAAGATACATTCTCAACATACAATCTCAAGATACATTCTCAACATAAAATCTCAAGATACATTCTCAATATGCTTTCTCAACATACATTTGTGATATGCATTCGCAATATACATTCGACGAACCGCTACAAAACTTACACCAAAGTATGTTTCTTTGAGGGCTGTGTTACACTGATGGCAACCCCTGCTCCTTTGCAACTACACAGACACCAAACCAGAAATAGAAAAAAAACTTGACAGAACATAAAGGGTCTACAATCCTCTGCAAACACTTGATCGCCATCAATTTGGCCACTCCACTAACTGTTCACACAATAACACTTTTCAATGACTAGTCACAAAGAGATGCCTAGTCAACTTATGCCAAACTCCTTGGATCCTTGGGTGTCTGATCCAAAACCACAGAAAACACAAAATACACATTGTATTCCTCCATCACACTGAAAATGAGAATCTTGCTTTCAGCGGACAGAGGAAATACACTCCATCTATTCACAAAACCCTAGTTTCTAGGTTTTCAGACCAGTCTCTGCAAAAAGAATGATTTCTTACTTACTATGACACTTTAAGACACCAAACTACTATGAAATGAAAACTACTTCAATGCCTGAACATCTCCAATCAGTTTCAGATGATCAACTAACCATATAGAATGACTGTTACAGAAAAATACTCAGAAAGAACAATGTTTCAATACACCCAAAAATCCAGATCTTCATTCCTTCATGCATGCTTCTCTCTGTCATTACATCCTGCTTCTTCGCCTATAGAGGCTTGAGACAGAAGTTACATTCCTCCCAACCGTACAAACTAATTTGAAAGACAGTTAGCCGTTGGGTTTCTCCTAACACAAGAAAACTACATGTTTTCATTGTGTGATTACATCAAACTTGACGGAAACATGGTCTACATAGGTCTAGTGACCAAATTGACATAAAATATGATGTGGCTTAAAAAGCCTTATTGAAAATAAAACAAAACATGACTCTTGCACCATAGAGAAGGTGGTCCTGCACCATGTTCAGCCCACAGACTTCATTATTCCTCCTGTAGCTTCGACTCCTTCCTTTCCTTCTACTGTGACACCCCAGTATAAGGTGCATTCCCCTACTCAACTTCCTAGCCTGGAGCCGTTCGTTGCTGGTTTACAGGTTTCTTCTACTTCTGGGGTGCTACCTATTGCTGCTGCTGTTGTGCCGTCTATTTTAGAGGTTGTTGTTGCTACTACTAGGGTGCTGCCTACTGCTGCTGCTGGTGTGCCGTCTATTCAGAGGTTACTGTTGCTACTACTACTTGTACACCACCTGTCACAAGGAGTGTTTCTACTGTTGGGGCTGTTGATGGAGCTGATACTATTGTGAAGTCTTCCTCCTCTCCTCAAGTTCCACCCCCTTCTATGGTGTTGGGGAAAGCCTCACCCCCTTCAAATCTTTTTTCTGTAGATGGAGACAATGATGTTTGTTAAACTGTGGTCCAAAGAAGGAAGCATGGTCTTCCTAAGCATGTCTCGTTGACCCGCACTCAGGTCAAGGGTGTTCAAAGATCTGGTTATGTTGTTGTTTAGTTTTTGGTTGTTCCTTATAGCCTCACTGCATTGCTGTAGTTTTGTTTGTGTGCTATTAATTTGCTGTCTTTGGCTCGTTAAGGCCTTATTTTGCCCTGGGGGCTACTTTGTAAAGAGTTCGGATGCTCTTTTCTAGTTGAACTAATCAAAAACAATAGAATACTTGAAGGGCAAGAGTAATTTGAAGGTATTTGCATTACATTTTATACATTTTATAGTATAAAGGCTTCAATTTAATTTTCTTTCCTTTTGTGTAGAATGAAATCTAATTTTTAGGTTTTTATTCACTGCTGATGTATAAAAATTAACTGCAGTTAAATAATATTTTATTTACTGTAGAATAATTTATTTTATAATTATATTTATTAGGGTTCTATCATATGAAATATAAACGGAACAAAGTGTATTACACTAAGTGCATTATATTTTGTTAGGTTACTATTTTTTATGTTATTTTATTTACAGTACAATTATTTAATTTAAAACTATATTTTATTACGGTTTTATCATATAAGTAAAAAGGGTCAAAGTATATTCGTCAAGAGGAGAAGTTATTCCAAGTAAATGCATTATATTTTACACATTTTAGTATAAATGCTTCAATTAATTTTTTTTTTCTTTTGTGCAAAATGAAATTTAATTTCTTGCTTTTTATTAGTTGCTATTTAAAAATAGGTGCTTTAAGAAGGATATCTAGCGTATTTTATATATATTTTTCAAAAAATAGATATGCTAGTACCCATCCATGCATATCCAAATATAAACTCTTAAAATAAATATTCTCTATTTTATCTTTTCATTTTCTTTAAATCATCTATTTTTTGGTTTTTTTCCCTAACTCCTCTATGTCGGCTGCTGTTACGCCTTTAAAAGGAAGTCAATGTGGAAGAGGATGAGGTGATGGAAAGAAAATCAAGAACAGACGTAATCCAGGGTTAAAAGATTTCAATCCAATAGTTTCCAAGCGTTCGAGTTTACAAGAATGGAGGGAGTTTTAATTTCAGCAGCAGTTGGAAGAGACAGGGAGCAGTGTGATCTATCTGAGCTGCCTCAGCATATAAAGGAATGCATATTTGCAAAACTTCCATTACAATCAATCTCCTGCTCTCGCGTAGTTTGTAAAGAATGGAATGTTATTTTGTCCTCGCGCAGCTTTCTCTCTTCACTGCCCACCCACAATCCATGGCTGCTTCTCTGCGGTGAAGGGTATTGTATGGCCTACTGTTTTTCCGCACAAAAATGCAGGACTGTCTCTCTCTCTTTCCTCCCAAGGAACAATTCCAGTATTAGCATATTATCAAATTCAGCACTGGGGCTGCTTCTAATACACACCTCACAATTCTATGTTTGAGAATTTATTAAGAGATACAAATAGATGTGATTGACAGTTTAATGGGAATTGTGCAAGGGAGAAGTTCGGAGAGCCCTACTTGGTTATAGCGAAGTTAGAGGACAGCTGGAGGTTTCAAACTTTTTCCATACAAAACTACCATTATTTTCCAGATTCAAGGTGGATTAAGTTTGACTTTTGAGTGGAAACGAAGGAGCTTTATGCATATTATAGTGAAATGGCGTTCTTTTTTTTAACATAGAGTGTCCTGTTAATATCGTGGCTTGCAATATTCAGGATGATGGTTGTATTAAGCCAGTGAGAATAGCTGAATTCCCATATCACCACCTTATTGGGGATGTTGATATTATTAGAGCAGATATGCGATCATTTATGGTTGCATATGGGTCGTCAGTTCTAATGGTGGTAGTAATTAAGGATCCATCAAAGCCCGTGAAAATAGTGATCTTGGAGCTGGTTCAGGATGAGAAAGATGCGTTGTTTTGGAGGTGGAAAGAGTTTGCAATGATGCCTCCAGGCTCTGTCCCTCAATATTTTGAGATTAGTCATCCATGTCGTCGGTGGCAGTGGCAGTGTGTTAGTTGGGTGATTACCGGTGCTTTATGTGTAGAATGTATAGTGTCCAAAAGTGGCTGCATATAAGTCATTTAGCTGTGTAGATAAATTAATTTTTAGTTTCTTTCAATAAATTTTTTAAAATTCAACAAATATAAAAAATTAAATTTCCTGTTGTGATAAATTTAATGTTTCTTTTAAATTGATATAAAATAATAAATTATAATTATTTAAAAATAAATAAAAGAGGGTAATTTCTTAGTTTTTAAAAAGAAATAATTGTTGCCAGTGCCACATTCAGTTATTCATTTTTTTTTCTTTTATTAGTATTTATGGAAATTATTCTAGTAGACCTCTCAATTATTTTGTAGTTGTTGATATGTTCCTCCTATAATTGTAATTTGGATTGTCTCTTTTATATATATTTTTTTAAAGTTTTCTCTTATTATATGGAAGGCAACTTTATCTTAATATATTTATTCAAATTTATGTTTATTTAAGTTTTTACTCTTTAAACTTGTGTGGTAGATGAGGCCTCACCAATTCCTTAAGATTTGATAACAAATTTGATATATAACTTAAAAATAAATTTGTTGCCCATTTTTAAGTTGCCACTTTAAAAAAGTTAGAAATTTGTTCTTATCTCCTAAACAGAGTGTCAGTCTTTTAACACATTTACAATATTATAGCTTGAATCAACATTTTGGAAATATTTTTTGAAGGAAACAATGGTTTGTCACACTTAACTTTATTTTAAATGTTCTTTATTTTTTTCTTACTTGTATCTATGGAAATTATTCTAAATCAACTATCTTTATTAGGTACCTACCCACTGCAATGAGTTTGCACTTATCTAGTTATTAATCTATTGATTGCAAACCAATCAAAAGATAGGATTATTTTTCTTGTCGGACAAATTTGATTTAAATTTGTACTTTTCCTATGTCAACATGATAAATTTTTAACAAAAAATTATTTAGAAATGATTTATCGTATTGTCATTGGCTGAAAAAAAATGACCTCTTCTCTTGGATTGTCAGATTGTCGGGAGAGTGCAACAAAAAAATTATAAATGCAGAGAGAATCTTGGTTTGAGTGGAGCACGTGGCAAGTAAACAAATTATGAACACAAATTTTGTCTCCCACTAGTTAAGTCATGCCTAAATGGATGGCAATTAATAAATTTGATTTAAATTTGTACTTTTCCTAGATAAATTTTTAACAAAAAATTATTTAGAAATGATTTATTGTATTGTCATTGGCTGAAAAAAAATGACCTCTTCTCTGTGAATTGTCAGATTGTCGGGAGAGTACAACAAAAAAATTATAAATGCAGAGAGAATCTTGGTTTGAGTGGAGCACGTGGCAAGTAAACAAATTATGAACACAAATTTTGTCTCCCACTAGTTAAGTCATGCCTAAATGGATGGCAATTAATTTTTTGCTTAATTTAATTTTAATTTAGTTTTTAGGGTTCTACAAATTTTATTTTATGTAATTAGATTATTTTAGGGATTTCAATTTTATTTTCTCAAAAGTTAAAAATCTTGGATTTCAATTTTATTTAGTCAAAACTTTAAAATCTATAGTATCATGAATTTAATTACATTTTTTATTTTATTATTCAAACTTACAATATTTTAATGCATTTTAAATTATAAAAGTATTAGTATTATTACATTAATTAATTCTTTAATCATTATAATCATTATTATTATATTATTTAAATATTTAATATTTAATTTTTAAAATTTATATTTAAATTTTAAGTGAAAGTATGAACATTGAATATTTAATACATAGGAAACAACTTCCTATTATATTAAATATACACCCTAATAATTTTTTTATAAAATAATAGTGACAAGAGTTTAAAGACTATTTTGTTACTTTACTTTACTTGTATTTAATTAAATCTTTCCAGTCTAAATATTAAATTGAAATTAACGAATTTAATTTATTATTTACAAACCTAAAAACCTAAATCAAAACATATTCAAAAATATTAAAAACCAGTGCAGTTCACTTAACTATTAACGTTCAACTACCCAAACTGCTTTTACTCCAAAATTTTATAAATACCCTACATTTCCCAAATCAAGGACACTGCTTTTACTCCAAAATTTTATAAATACCCTACATTTCCCAAATCAAGGACAATCTACCGAGTTTACAGGTGTTGTGAAAAAATTTGAATTTTTTAAAAATTGTTTTTTAGTTCACGGGCCTTTTAGCCCCTTTATCCAGCAGTATCATTGTCTTTTCTATAGTTCATAGTATATTAAATTAAATTTTATCTATTCTCTTTGTCCAACAGTATTTGTGTTTCTTATTTATTTTAAAATATCAAACTTTAATATTTGATGGGCTTGGTTTTTGTTTTTAATCTTGACATTTAAATCTTTAGAGTTTTTGAATGCTTCAAATAACAAATCCTAGGCCGATAGTCTTTTGTATGTGAACATTATAGCACTTTGAAAATTTTCTCACGCCCTAGCTTGTGCCAAGGACACTACAAGCAGGCATGTTCTTAACTAGTTATTAATAATGGCGATAATATTACATGATGGAAAGGGAGTGGCAGTTAATATATTATATTATTTATGTTTAATTTATAACTATATTTTATTAGGGTTTTATCAAATCAAAGATAAGGAAGTGTATTATATTTGAAAGATTTTACTAACTATATTTAGAAATATGGCATCACTTCATTTAAATATTTTCCATCACACTAGATTTTTAACTGTTGAGTAAATAAAATTGAAATCCCCAAAACTAAAGTATTTTTCATGACACTCTATATTTTTTACTCTTAGTAAAAAAAAATTAAAATCCCAAAAATAACCTAATTTCATAAAATAAAATAACACAAATTTTCCTTTACAAAGCATGCATATTTTTATTTATTGATTTCTTTTTAGAGCTATTTTATAAAAAAATTATTAACGTTTAAATTTGTTTTATAACTATACTTTAGGGTTCTACATATAAATAACCTAATTTTCACTAAAATATTTCTTAACTATTCATTTGATCTTAACCATTAATGTCTAATTAAATGGAGTTGAACCACATACTTTTATTAAATGAATGCACCCAAAATTATTACTAAACCACAATATTAGATTAATTAAAATAATTAAAATTATGTTCTCTAAAAGTAGTTACTATTATTACTTAAATAAAAAATTAAGTGACTAAGATAAAATACTGTAGTGATGTAAATATGAATATGTTATTGTTATTATATTATTAATTATTCTTCAAACTTACAATATTTTAATGCATTTTAAATTGTAAGAGTATTCAATATTATTACATTTTAATATCTTAGGTAGACATTTCAAATCTATCTACACTGTTATTATATTATGTAATTATTCTTCAAATTTGCAATATTTTAATGCATTTTAATATTATTACATTTTAATATTTTAGGCAGACATTTCAAATCTATCCACACCTAGCTAGGGTTAGGGTTCTACACATTTGATTTTATGAAATTAGATTATTTTTGGGATTTCAATTTTATTTAGTCAAGAGTTAAAAATCTAGGATTTCAATTTTATTTAGTCAAAAGTTAAAAATCTACATATCACAAAAAATATTTCGCCATGTTATTACATTTTTTATTTTATTCTTCAAACTTACAATATTTTAATGCATTTTAAATTATAAAAGTATTAGTATTATTACATTTTAAGGAAATATTTGTATTATTTAATAGACTTTGTAAAAGTTTAGTTTTATAGTTAGGAAATATTTTAGTCCTATTTTATTTTTACCAAATAGATTATTTTTGAATTTTAATTTTATTTACCCAAGACATTTCAACACTCTTCAAAAATTAATTTTTCAACTATTGGAATGCAATTTGTCTATACAACCAATACCTAATCAACAAAAAAAAATACAACTAAACAAATACTATATACAACCAATGCCTAATCAACAAAAAAAAATTACAACTAAACAAATACTAACAACACTACAAGGCAGGTATAGGCCACTACATGGCACTTGTTTATTTTGTTGTTGTTTGACATTTTCCTTCTATAATTGCAACTTGGATTTCCTCTTTTATATACTTTTTCCTTTAAATTCTTATCTTATTAAATGGAAGACAACTCAACTTTTTTTTTCAATCTTCTATTTATTTTCATGGAACCTTAATAGTTTCAACTTCATTATTTAGTTTTATGAAACTTTTGGCTTTTGAATTTCACTCTATTTTGTATATCTTTTGATTTTAAAATTAAAAACTTGCAATAAAATTTAAGACATGAATAAGGTTTTCATGATAATTTTTCTTATTATTACATAACTAAATGTTAAACAAAAGAATAAAGATAAAAGAGACAATGGAATGGGTTAGAATTGTTAATATAATTACACTTTTTCTTTAACTTAAGGGGTTAGATCAATGCTATAAGTACCCATATCTCATTTATTTTTATTTGATATAATAGATAGAAAACAACAACAAAAGGATTTGTATGTATCATTATTGTTTTCTTTAAAATTACAAATGATATTAAATAAATATTTTAATTTTTAATTTAATTTTATTAAGAGGCATTCTAAAGAATGTCATATGTGACTGGTGGCAGTGGCAGTGTGTTGGTGTGGGTGATTACTGGTGCTTTAGCTATGTAGAATGTATAGAGTGTCCCTCAAGATTTTGAGATTAGTCATGGAAGTCGGTGGCAGTGGCAATGTGTTGGTGTGGGTGATTACCTATGCTTTAGCTGTCTAGAAGGTATAGAGCGTCCAAAGCTGGTTGCATATAACTTAAGGGAAGGATTTTGGCAATGCCTTGTCCAGGTAAAAACTTTTCCAAGATGATCTCATTTGAACTTAAGCTTATGGTGAAGTGGCCTAAATTTGATTGGTGACTTTGTTTTCCCAGGTTCTAGTTATTAATCTATTAATTGCAAACTAATCAAAAGATAGGATTTTTTTTCTTGTCAGGCAAATTTGATTTAAATTTGTACTTTTCCTATGTCAACATGATAAATTTTTAACAAAAAATCAATAAAAAAGCTATAAATGCGGAGAGAATTTTAGTTTGAGGGGAGCATGTGGAAAGTAAACAAATTATGGACACAAATTTTGTCTCTTAATTTTTTGCTTCATTAGCTAAAAGTAATTTAATTTTAATTTAGTTTTTAGAGTTCTACACATTTTAATTTATGCAATTAGATTATTTTAGGGATTTCAATTTTATTTGCTCAAGAGTTAAAAATCTTGTATTTCAATTTTATTTAGTCAAAACTTTAAAATCTACAGTATATGAAATTTATTACATTTTTTATTTTATTCTTCAAACTTACAATATTTTAATGCATTTTAAATTATAAAAGTATTAGTATTAGTACATTAATTAATTTTTTAATCATTATAATCATTATTATTATATTATTTTTTGAAAATTTTTATTTAAATTTTAAGTGAAAATATGAACATTGAATATTTAATACATAGGAAACAACTTCATATTATATTAAATATACACCAAATAATATTTTTATAAAACAATAGTGACAAGAGTTTAAAGACTATTTTGTTACTTTTCTTGTATTTAATTGTTGTTTAGAGAATTTTTATTTACTTCTTAATATGGTCATCTATGTTTAGTTGGAAAACCATTTGACCTCACATTATATAAATTTTTAAGTAAAATATATATTTATATTAATACCTTGAACCCCATCTAATGCCTACCTACAATGACATGCATTAGTTGAGTAGGTAAATAAAATAAATGAATGTAGTACTCAAAAAATAAAGATTAATAATTCAACTATAATCTTCCTCTTTGTTTCATAATATATCTATAATTGACTTGTACTCATCTATAAAAAAATGTCAAAATTTCAAAAACTCTTTCAACAAAAGCTTCCCTTGGTATCTCACCTTATCCATTTGTTGTTAAAATCAAATGAGTAGTGCAAAATCCTCTTATACACATCTCATAATATTTGAATTTAGGAAAACCATTATTCCTTATAAAATACTTGTGTATCCAAATACCAAGAATAACCATATAAACTATTAGATGATCAAAATTATCACCATCTAGATGTTGTATTCTAAAAAATCATGTCTTTCCTCAACACAACATACCAACCAATAATTTTTTTGGTCTATATTTTCCTAAAGTGCAACCAAAATATATATGTCATGTACAACACTTGAAAATGACTAGTATACATCAGTTGAGTCAAAATAATATTTTCATAGTTACATATCAAATCTTATAATGATTTATCAAGATTTAACTATGTAATATCCATCCAATTACAACACTAAATAGGAAATATCATAGCATGTTAGTCCATAATGGGGTATTTGTTATCCAAATATAAATAAATATATTGTTGAGTATTACTTTTAGAGAGAGTCATTATATTAGTGTCAAATTTAAACCCTAAAAAATTTTCATAAAAAAATAGTGAAAAATTCCAAGAAGTTAGGTTTCCAAAACAACAGGAAATTAATTGCATAAAACCCTAGACAAATATGAAATAAAAGATAAAAGTATATTTAATCATTATAAACATTATTATTATTATTAAAATTATACATTAATTAATTCTTTAATCATTATTATTATATTATTTAAATATTTAATATTTAATTTTCAAAATTCACATACAATTTTAAGTGAAAATATGGACATTAAATATTTAAATTATCATGTGTCCTTTGTCATTGAAATTCATAAGAAGGCTTGGAAAGAGTTAAATTAGTAATTAATGGAGGACATTTAATGTTTGTTTCAACCTTCATTGGCTCTAGTAAATACAATTATTAATGTCTTGCATCATTTATGTTTATTCAATTTTTTTGAAAGCTATGGCACTTCTAGTGGTGTTATAATAGGGAAAGCAATACATGTACCTGTTCAACAAAATTTGGTATTCCAGAAGCTAATATTTATTTTCTACAACCAAAACCTCTAATGATCTTTAGAGGTACATTCCTCCTTATTTTGTAAAAATTTTAGTCTATTGTTCCTATTTTTGTTATGGCATGTACAGGAGACATAGCAAATGCATGTGTGTGGAATGAAGAACATGCTAGGAATGACAACCAGTCTTTGAAGCCCAATTTTAGGTTACCTGTTAACAAACTTCTATTATTTTTCAGATTATGATCCTCATGATATGAATAATGATAGCAATGTTGCCAGAGTCTTTTCTAATCAGTACCACATTCTTTGTTCCTGCTTGAGCTCTCAATTACGTAGGGAAAACTGTCTTTCTAAGTATGGAAAGGTAAAATAATTGGCATTTTACTGTTCATTGGACTGAGATGATTTCTCCTGTAATTAGGTGTCATCCCTAGATCATCTAGACCACCTGCCTCAACACTAAAATTAAACCTCAACATTGGACGGATTGCGTGACCATTTTATATGCCATTATCTGTAATTAAAAAATATCTCTACATTCACTATTTCTATAAATTCCTTGCATGAACACTTGATGTTCCGTATTCATAAGAACCATTTTACGTCATTCATCTCCTAAAATGCTAAATCATCAAGACCATGTTCTAGGGTTAAAGCTCCATTCCATTAACAATCTATCTATTTAAATCAAACATTGTAAGCAATTGTACTTTAAGACAGACTAATTACATTTGATAAATAATTATAAGTTATAATTAGTTGTAATTAAACTCCAACACCAAGATTTCTAGTAGGTGAAGATCATTACAATTATATCATGGTAATTTATAGGTAAGAAAATTACCTGATGGAAGAACAAACCACACTTTGAACCCCAAAGGAGCTGATAGTTTGGTGGTAGACCACCACAATAGGGATGTCCTAGATTTGTCCCAAATTCAGAAATGATGGAAATTCAGAAATGATGGACATGTAACTGCACTCTTTTAAATTTTTGTTATTTAATAGGCTTTGTAAAGTTTAGTTTTATAGTTAAAGGAGTTGTTTTAGTGCTATTTTTTTTTTACCAAATTAGATTATTTTTGAGATTTCAATTTTATTTACCCAAGACATTTCAAACAGTTCACATAAATTTCTCATTATAAATTTAGTTCTATAAATATCATAGTTACAAATTTGAAATGATAAACAATTATTTATCTTTAGAAAAAAAAATATTACTAAACCACAACATAAGATTAATTAAAATAATAAATATTATGTTCTCTAAAAGTACTTACTATTATTACTTAAACAAAAAATTACAACTAAACAAATACTATAATAACAACACTACAAGGTAGGTACTAGCCACTACGTGGCACTTGTTTGAAGTTGTCTTGGGGTATCTTATTATGAATAAAATCATATATAAGTTAAATATATAGAATAATCTTATATAAATTTTTATGGTTTGTAGTCTAAAATCTCTTCTTTTGTGTGATATAGTCTAAAATCTCTTCTTTTGTATAATATAGTCTTTTTTAAATTTTGATTGTATTTTATAGTAAAAATACCTAAATACAATCAGATGGCCATCAAATTTAGGCCTTGGGTGAAGGTGTAACTACTTTACATAAATGATAAATATAAATAAGTTTGAGAAATTGTTATTTAAATTTAAGTTTATAGCTAAAGTAAAAAATCAAATCAATAATGTGAAAAATCAAATCTTCCAACAAATCAAATCTTTTCCATGTAAAAATATAAAATTATAATTAATGCTTCTAAGTTACTTAGAAATCAATGGTGTGGAAAATTAAATCTTCCCATAAATCAAATCTTCTCCATATAATTAGTGCATGTAAGTCACTAATATCATTATTTTCCTCACCTTGCACCTCTTAAAAATTCAAGTGCTAGTATATATCATTTGTACATAAAAATGATAAGTAATTGTCTTATTTCTTTTGTGAATATATTTTTTCAAATACCAAAACCTTTTTTTAATTGAAAAAATAATAAAATACAAACTATAAACTTGAACATTGTGGATATAATAAAAATAACAAATCCTCTTATTTTAAAGTTTTAGTTTGAATAACACTTAAATTTAGCTAGATAAAATTTAATTTAATTTTTTTGGGGGGGTAAGTACTAGTAGAGGGGGTAGTTCCATATATTGATAAACGAAAAGTTACATTGCAAGCAAAATGGCATTGATACCATTTGCAAGTACATTAATCTGCTTAATATATTGAGTAGAGAAAAGATCACTATAAACACTTACATAGTTAAGAGACATCAAATTTCCACAGTCCATAATGTTAAGTTCAGTGCTTCAGGAATAAACTGTGTGCAATTTTTTATCTCAACGTTTTGGATCACACTCCATGATCCATCATCAAGAGAAAGAGGATCATTGAGTGTGATCTGAAACATTGAGATAAAAACTTGCACACAGTTTATTCCTGAAGCACTAAACTTAACTTACATAATTTGCAAAAGCAATCATATCACAATTTTCTATACCTTCCCTAAATATCTTTAAGGCCTGAGCTACATTCTGCTTCTTTTTTATAGCCTTCGCATCAAAAACTCTACATATGAATCCACTCTTTGGATTATTATTGATTTTTGATATTGCTTTCAAAATTTCATCAAGAAATTCATCCTTTACCAAGAAGCCAACAAACCTCGAAGTTGAATGCATATAACTAGTAGCCTACACTATGTTGGTACAAAACATTTCTATAAGAACACCATCGTGGGTATGACTTCCTTGAGATGTCTGCAATCCAATGACATTTTTTATGGCACTCCTTAATCCTTCTTCCTCGATCTTGAAGAGACACCTCAGCTACTAATCTACATTCTCCTCTTCACAACCACACTTCAACCCAAAATGACATTGACCTGCTAGTGCTCAGGAAATGAGAATCTCTCTCATCATCTTTTAGCTTTATAGAAAACAACCCGAACAAAGTCAAGACCTTAAGTCTGCACTAGGGCAGTCGAAAATGGAATCAAATATGTACATTAGATTTTCCAAAACTCTAATATGTAGTCGATCTCGTACTTCTAGAAAATCACAACCTTACAGCTATACCTTTTCTCATGGTAATCTCTACTCCTAATTAGAATTTCCAACTTCTCAAGATCAGGTTCTGTAGCGTAAATCGATCCCCACCTTCCATCTTGAATTCAAGATCATCTCAGACACAGCCCAAAAGTCCTTCAAATCCATTAAGGACTGAGTAAATCCTGAGCATGGCAATATCTCCATGACTCTATTTTTTCTGCCTCCACTTAAGCTATGGCCCTGACATGAATCTCTTTAGACCCGTCATCTGTCACAATAACCATTCCTTTTCTTGTGACCTAATCTTTTAGCTATCAATCAATTTCAATGATTAGGTTGTTAATAACTTTTCCCCCAAACTTTCAATTCTAACATCCAATCCCCACTCCAAAAAAGTTAATCCTTTTCCTTTGAAATTATTTCCTCTAGATCTGGCCGCAAATTTGAAGCATCATAAACCACTTCTACACTATCTTGTGTCACCTCCAAATTTTCCAGGAGGTCAGCCACACTATTGGCCTCTCTATACACATGGGTAACAGTCCAATTACCAAGCATTTCAAGACTTAAATAGATCTTTTCTACCCATGACCTCAATTTCCAATTCTATGTATGATTTTTACTAATTGCATTAATACATAATTGTGAATCCCCCTCTATATCAATATCTCTCATACCTTTCTCTTGACAAAATGAAAGGCCTCTCACCAACACGTCTAACTCAGCCTTCTTGTTGGTTGTGATTCCCAACTTTCTTGACAAAGACTAGACACACTCCTCTAGATCATTTTTGATGATACAACATGCACCGGTTGGGCCCAAGTTACCTTTGGCTGCACCATTGAAGTTTAATTTGAGTCACCCATTTGTCAGTTTAATCCATTTTGTCTCTTGTCTCTTCTTTAGCTTACTTGGGGCTGATCCATATGGGCCTTAATCCTCCCCATTTCCTCTGAATACTATCATCCCAAAGAGTGTATTGTCTATTCCTCTTGTTCTTTTGATTAGCATTGGTAACTTCACTTGTCTCCTCCTTGATTTTCTGAATAATATCCTCCACCTTCAAGTTTTTCTCACAAAATATTATCATGTTGTGCTCTTTCTAGAGGTGCTAAACCACTATGGAAGGAGCAATCAGACAAATATCTCCCCATGTGGTAGAGGAACCAAGCTTAGGCCAACTCTCTAAGAATATAAGTACATCATCCAATCTTGTCAAACACCACCCAATCACTTGTATTAATCAATCCCAGCATTGTGAGGCAAATTTACAATTCAATAACAGATGATTGGTGGATTCTTAAACTTCCATGCACATGTGGAAAACACTCAGGACCTTGAAACCTATTTTCCATAATCTATCCCTGGTCAGGATTCTCCTATGGAGTGTTGTCCACAAAAATTCTCCAACCTTTGGAAGTATGCATTGATTCCAACACAAGTTCTTCGGCCAACTGACCCTCCTTGAATGAGAATTCTAAATCACATAACCTAAATTGGCTGAATACTCACTTGACTTCGAACCATAGCAGATGATTTCATCATTTTGATTGCTCAACCAAACTCTGCGCTTGTAAAGTATCTCAGTTACCATCTGTTTAGCTTCCACTGGGATTGGTGTAGACTTGAACGAAATCCAGTTGAAAGAAACTCTAGTCCCTCCATCTAATTTGAATACATAATTAGCCACACATTCTCCCATTTCCCCCACCATGATAGCAATCCAATCCTTTGTTTCCATTAAACTATTAATGGAATCTTCTCCTTTCCGTGAATCATTCTAGAATATAGCATTTCTCCCATTCTCAACATTCCAAGATAAATGCTCAATAATGACCAGTCTACTCTCCTAGATAGATTTTTAGATAGAGGATCCGCCTCCTATATTAGCTTTCGTTAAAATTCTACTCAGGTCCTCATCGACTAAATATTTCTTCTATAGGATTTTGCACCATAGCTTTTCCGGTTCCTTAAACATTTTCCAAGATAGTTTGGCACCTAGAGCTAAGTTTTGAGTCTTCATCCTTCTTAAGCTAGCCCCGCCACCATCTCTTGTTGAACAAGATGTGTCCCAACTTAATAGATGAATTCTCCTGGTATCTTTTGCTCCCTCCCAAAGAAACTTTTTAAAGTGACTTTCTAATCCTGAAATTACCTTGTTTGTCATTTTGAAGCATGACATAACGTAGATAGGTATCACTAATAAAACTGATTTGATCATCATAATCGTACCGGCCATTGAAAGCCATTTGTTCTTTTAGGCATTGGCCTTGTTTCTACAGTTGCTTAGCACTTCTTCTCAATGAGAGGATCTACAGGCACTAGTAAATAGTGGAATACCCAAGTGCTTGGAGGGAAGCTTACCAATTGAGAACTTAAGAACCTTGGCGATCTTCTGCATGAATTTCTTAGTATTGAAACAAATTATTTCTGATTTCTCCTTATTGAGGACTTGGCCTAAAGAGGCCATATATTTATCTATAGTCATTTTGATCTCTTTAGCCTCTCTCAAAGAAGCCTCACCAAAGAGCACTGTGTCATCAACAAAATAAATCTGGGATAACGGATTAGTCTCCTCCAATACTTTGATGCCTCTCCATAAACTATCCTCTATAATCCTTTTGAAGTAACACCCCATTGCTTCTGCCATTATCACAAATAGAAATGGCAATAACGGATCACCCTGCCTCAATCCGTTGGTGGCATTGAAGAAACCCCACACATACCCATTAACTAGCACAAAATATTGTGGAGTTGAAATGTAGGAGTATATAAGTTCTAACCATTTATCATTAAAACCTAACTTCCACATGACCACCAGTAAGAAATCCCATTGAACTCTATCATAAGCCTTACTAACATCTAGCTTGATTAACATACCTTTTTTTATTTTCTGTGTCCATAATCTGTAACGTCTTTGTGGTGATGATTATACCATTAGTAATTTCTCTCCCTGGGGTGAAGCAATTTTGCTCACTGAGATAATCTTCTCCAAAATGCAATTCAATCTATTAGCAAGTGCTTTGGCCATAATCTTGAAAATGGTATTGCATAATGAGATAGACCGAAAGTTAGCGAAGGACATGCAATTGGATTTCTTCGGTATAAATGCAATTACTATGTTATTCAAATCTTTGACAAATTTTATCTTCTTCTGAACATCTTTAGCCAGTCTCCAAATTTTCTCACCCATAAAACTCCAATAGGATTGAAAAAATCGAGCAGGAAAACCATCGGGTCCAGGTGATTTTTCTTGACCGAGCAGAAAAGTAGAGGCTTTGATCTCCTCTAATGTAAATGACACGTTTAGCATTCTATTCTCCTCCTGGCCAATACTATTAGGAATGCATGAGAGCACATCACCATCTACTATATTATCCATCGTATGGTAATCACCCAACAATGCTATGAAGTACCAAATAGCTTCATTTTCGATTGCTTCCCTATCACTTGCAAAAGAGCCATTGGGAAGAAAAATTTTATCAATCTGATTCTTGTCCCTTCTTCCTTTCACCAAAGCATGAAAGAATTTAGTGTTTACATCCCCATCCTTGAGTCACGTCTCCTGTGCGTTGTCTCTCCAAAAAGCCTCTTCTCTCTCTAATATCTCTGCATGCCACTCTTTCAATTCTTTGTCTTTGATGAAGTTGTCCACAAACATGTCATTTTTATCAGTTTCTCATTGAGATCTTCCAATTCTTTCTCTATTTTTTCCTTTTCCACAAATATTTTTTTGAAACATTCCTTGTTCTAGATTTTTAATTTATTTTTGATAAAATTTAATCTTTTCAAAAATCTAAAGCTGAACGTACCTTTAAAAATATCACTCTCCTTCCACCAATCTTCAATGTTGCTGAGAAGGTTAGGATCACACCACCACATGTTCTCAAATTTGAAGTATCCTTTTGTAGGCTTTCCACTTAATTTGACCTCCAATTGGATTGAAAAGTAATCTGAAATTGAAAGTGGAAGGATGCTAGCTTCACAAATGCAGTTGTCTCTTAGCAATCTATGACCCAAGAAGAATCTATGCAGTCATTTAGAAATTTTTGTGAATCCCGTTCTGCGATTGGTCCAAGTATATCATCAACTTCTTCGAATACAATCTACCACTTCAGCATCTAAAATGAAGTTTCTAAAATCTAGCATTACCTTGTTCACCTTGTTTCAACCCCCACATTTTTCTTTTAAGTATAGAATGGCATTGAAGTCCCCACCAAGCAATATATTATCGTTGTTCAATATCCTTAATTTGATTAATATGTTGTTCCACACAAGCAACTTATCCTTTTTTTTCATAGGACCATAGAAATTGAATAGTCTATATTCCATATTCACCAACAGGCATCTGACATTGCACATCATTTAATTCTGATTTGATTTGACTATACAATATCTAGAGTATTAGGAGACCACAGGATCCCCAAGCCTTTAGAAGACCCTAAAGCATCCTGAAACAAGCCCAACAAAAATTTACAATAATTTAAAAATTTCTCCCTTCTTCATTGTTGACTTTGGTTTCTTAAAAGAGGATAATATCTATGGAAATTTTCTCCAAATAGCGCTTTACCACGTGCTTTTTGTCAAGAGTCATCAGAACTCTGACATTCCAAGTTATAATCCTCATTGTCCTCCAAGGGAGGATGTGGCTCCCTTGGATTTAGATATAAAGTCTTTGATGTTCTTCAAACCTAACTCTAAAGAAACAACCTTCTTCCTCTACCTATTCATCTTCATGTCCCTTCCTTTCTTGGCTCTTCCCAGCAGCTTAGCTGGTGTCTGGTTGATACACCTGGGGTCAATTTCCCCTAAGTCATTTTCATCAGAGAAGCACTCATCCAAGTCCCCATCTTCCATATCATCTTCTCCTTCTAAAAAATCTGCTCCCTTATCTATGTCCCCAAAACCTTCAAGTCCAAACTCTGTGCCCTCCACCTTGCCTGAGATCTACCTTGTATCTTCTCCACTTGATTCTTGGTGAGGTTGATAAGCCTTTCGATTCAGACTATCTTCAGCCATTTTTTCTTCCACTCGAACATTCTCAATTATCTTGTTACATGTTACAATCTCACCAAAGACAATTCCAACATTATTGATCATTGGATTGTTAGTCACCAACTCCCATGGGGAGATCAGGGGAGAAGATTTATCACCACCTTGTTTCACCAAAATGTCACTGCTTACCTACTTCTACTTGATTGAAGGTGTAAAATTTGCCACCTTTTGATTTCTTCGAACCCAAACAACTGTCATTTTTGTTTTAATTTTGCATGTCTCTTCTTTATGATCCCTTTTCATACAGTTAAGACAAAACAAATTTTCTTCTTCTATCTCGACCTTTTGCACCCAATGGTCTCCATCGACACAGAGAAGGATCTCATCTGGTATTTGCTTGATCGCTGCAATTTTAATTCGAGCATATAGATATTAATCTCCCTCCATTATTTCATTGTCTATGTCAACTAGCGTGCCCAAGGATCTACCGATCTTCTCAAGACAATCCTCCGACTAGTATTCAATTGGTAAGTTGTAAAGCCAAATCCAAAGTGAACGGTCATATGGATTTAGTTTTAGAGGATTAAAATAAGGGTGCCATTTTTGCATATATAAGAGCATATCCTCCATCAACCAGAGTCCACCTTACAATACCTTGTCTCGATCTTCAGCAGATAGAAAGATTCCCAAAAAGAATCCCTTCGGCAAGAATTTCATAATTACTTAGGTTTTCTAGTTCTGAGAGATCCAATCCTTAATTCTTCCTCTACTCACCCCTTTATTGATAAAATAGAAAATGATCACCAATTCTCCTAGCATACCAAAATACTCTCTAGCCTCTTTCAAAAGATCAATGGAGTATTGGCTATGGTGATTTGTCTCTTTAGAAAATAATAAAGCTTATATTAAAATTGATAAAAGCTTAAAATATTTTTTTACTAAATTTAAATAGAAATAAGTATAAGTGCTTTTATTTTTAAATTATTTTTGAATGTTTTTAGAAAATAATAAATCTTATATTAAAACCTATGAAAGCTTAAATTTATTAGATTGTACGTAAAATTTAAATAAATTGTTTCATTAATAGTAACAGTAAAAGTCTAAAAATTATTTCTAATAAATTATTTTAGAACTATTTATGAAGTATTTTATTTTATTTTATTTATGTAAGAGTTATTTTATTATGTTAAGAGGTATCTTATAAGGAAAATAAGACATGGAACATTATGTCATGTCTAAATAACATTAAAAGACCCCTAGGTTAGCTCACTCACTCACTGTCAGCTATCGTCTTAAAGGTAGCCTAGGTCATGGGTTTGACTCCTAACTTACCTACAGTGTGTGGATGTGGATCCATTACACACTGCTCGAGAGGTTATTGAGGGGACTTTCCTTGTAAAGAGCTAAGCTCTGATTCGTTAGGCTAAACACTTGATTCCTTTGGATAAAACAAGACTACATAAAATTAAAACATAAAGAAAATAACTCCTAAATAAATAATAGATAATAATTCCACACATTATTTGATTCTTATTTAAATAAAAAACTCAAAAAATAATCACTTTTATTCAAATAAAAATTGTAAAGGATAATGAGACTTGCCCATATTAGGAATAATTGAAATCTCATCTCTAAAGTTGTTCTTTTTCTTCTAAAGATAAAATTATAATATGACAAGTTCATTTAATTTGAATATGGAAAGTCTTTTAATTTTAATATTGCAAATTTTATAAAACTTGTACTAAAACACCACATGCTACATCGCAGTAATAACCTACATAACACATCATCTTATAAACCTTAAATTAGGCTTCACTTATGTTATAAACTTAGACTCCTCTAACACCAACCAAAGTCCACATAATTATTTTAATTTAGAAAGGTGGCGAGAAGCATTGGTGGTCTATGATCTTCAAGAAGGAACTACTCCAATTGGCAAGATATTTGATAGGCTTCTTCTATAGACATCTCACCATGCAACCTGTTTGTACATGACTTTACAGAGGGGTCTCCAAGTGGACTATGTCAATGTGTTTAATAGAGCTCTTAACACCCATCATTTTCAGCTCCCAGAGGTGTTAGCAGATAAGGCGAAAGAAGTTTTCAATGTGGTGCAGTTCTACAACACCATGCACCAAATGTGGATTTAGGTCCCCCACATGCACCAGGCACTCTATCCTTTTCTCTTCCATTCTCCATGCCGCCACTAGAGGAACACCATGGTTCTAACTCAAACTAGGTATTCTGATTGTTTTGTGTACTTGACCTATTATTAGTTCTATGTTTTCTTATTTTCCTATCTTCTTGCTTCTCTTCATAGGTGGGTTCCAACTTACATATGTATAGAACTAGATAATATTGTTATGTCAAAAAATGTCTCCCTGGGACTTTTCCCTCTTAAGGTTTAGCTCCTGGGTCTTTTAGAATGCATTATAAGTATCTTGCATGTTAATCTTGAAACCCGATAAGAAAACCCCTAAGTGTTATGGCAAATAGGACCTAGGGGATCTATTTGAATAGATCCTGACCTAAATTTGGAGGGTGGACTTGGGAGTTAGCACCCTAGTTTTGCCCCATTTTAGGTCAGACCAAAATTTGAATATCAGTTTTGTGATTGTTAATTAGGTCCCATGCCGACAACTTAAGTTTGAATTATGAAATTCTTAGCGGGAATGTGTTTAGTTGCATATACAAGCATGTTTAGGGTTTCATTTGCAAACTAGAAGCTAACTAGAAGATGGTTGTGAACTTTTGGTAAACTTATGATTGTAGAGCATTCAAGATATTCATTGTTGCAGAGCAGAGCATTGTTATTGTGTTTTTGATTACAGATTTAGCTTCATCTTCTCATGTGTTGAATAATCTTCATCTATGAGAGATCTACACCTCCGAGGTGATATCTATTTATGTTTTCAATCATTTATCAATTATTTTTGCCACTATCCTATAGGGATACACACTCTTTATCTGACAATGGTGTTTAGAAGACTTGAATGTCTCTCTGAGGCTTGACTAAAGCAAGCCTCTAAACACCTCAACCCCCAACCACTCTCCTTGTGATTACATGTTATAGTTGTCACATCTTGATGGAGTGGAGTTGCAAGGAACAAGAAGCTAGTGTTTAGATCCTAAATCTCTGAAGAAAAGCATTGCTTGGACTCAAGTGCTAGTGGTAGAGTCCTCTGCATTTTTCAAGATAGAAACAGAAAGTATAGTGATTACCAATGCCAGAAGGAGATCAGGATTACATATAGAAAATACCACATTGGACTTGGGCACTAGTGGCATTGTCCTTGACTATTCTACATCCTAAAATTTGAAAAACGGTTAGTATCTAGCCTCTGCCTACTATCTTAGTCTGTAAGTATTTGTCGTAATTCATCATTTTACTTACTATTTTGCATAATTAGGCTTTCAATAGTATTTGAGCATTAAACTAATACATTGATTAACAAACTCTAAATTTTTAGATCATTCCAAGTGATAGCCTAACCTGTAGGTGAATCCTCTTGCACAAATGTGATTCAACTCAATTGATATGTCCTTGAATGTTTGTAGTGAAAGGAGGATTTAACCCACATATCCATTGAAATTGAAAACCCCCTCCTTTTTACCTCAAAACATTTTGGTGAATCCATGTTTTTTTGTATTTTGCACCTTGTTGAGTGTTGTACTCTAGATTTGCATTCATTCATCTTATTGCATTTGAAAGTTTACAAAAAAATTGAAAATTTTAAAAAATTTGGCATCTTAGGCATGCATTTTGGCATAATTTGCATTAATTTAATTTAATTTCATTTAATTTCTGGTATTTTCATTGGATCTGATTTAAATTACATAAATTCATCATTAATTAATCATTTGCATTGCATTTTCATGCATAATTTGTTTAAAATTGCTTGAAAATGTACATTTTTCATAAAAACCTAGTTTTGCATTAGCTAGGGTTTGTAGTTAAAATCTTTTTTCGAATTTTACTACCATTTTCAAACACCCATCTAGGACTAATTTCTAATTATCTTGTTTCATCCTAGTTTCCTTTTTGCAAAAAAATCATGTCTACGGTTTGAAAACCTTGCATTTTCACTAGATTTGGCCTTGTCGTCTCTCTAGAATTGAATTTTAGGCATGTTTTGAAGGACATTGTTGAATTATTGGATTGATATTGAGATTATTATTCACTAAACCTCTTAACATTCTTCACAACACCTCTTATTTTAGTCATTTCATTGAAAATTTGTGAAAAGGATAAAAAATCAAGCATTTTAGGTCATATTCATAAATAGTTTTGCACTTATCCTTTGCATAAACATTGAAAATCCTTAAAAATCTGATTTTACATATATTTGAATACATATACACATGGCGTATAATCACAACAATAATTCTATGCTTCCCCCTAGGCCTTATTTGAAAAGAAGGAGCCCTGAACCTAAAATTACATTTACACCTCATGACAAAACATTTGTAGACAATGAAGGGCCTCTTTACATTACTATGAAAATAATGGAGATTCCAGTGAATGGTACACTTGTAGATCCTAATTGCATGACTAATGTGATAATGGGAGAGTTTGTCCTTGCACATAATTTGACACAAGATTCATTTGAACCTTCGGATATAAGGATTAAGACACATAATGGAGCTTTAATGCCAACCTTTGGGAAGATAACTTTATTGGTTACAACTTTTAATAAAGATGTGGATCAAGTATTTGAGGTTATCCCTTTATCTAACCTCTTCTATGTAAAACTAAGACACCCATGGTTGAAATCTATGAACGATGTCCCCTCAACTATTCACGATTGCATAAAATTCCCTTTACATGGACAAGTATGTAGTATTCAACATAATTTACATATCAATATTTGGCAATGGACAACAACTTTACCCTTGATTACTTTTGGCCACAACCTGATAGAGACCCTATGCCATGAAGAGATCATTCTTTCCTACGATATAGATAATACAAAGCAAAACTTATATCTAGAGTGGTCGGGCCTCCTATGCAAACAACAAGATACGAACAACCTGCATTAGAAGAACTTCCTAGAGGACAAAATGAAATATGAATACACCAAGATTATTATGAATATGATGGAATAATTGGTATGATAAAAGTCAATAAGGAAACATTTCATAATTCACCTCATCCATGAAGAAATGGTATCTATGCTAAGGTTCCTCCCCCATCATCCTTACAAGGATCAAGAGTGAGTTGTCAAGAACAAAACACTTCATCAAGACAAATGAGATTTGAACATAGTGCTTCCTCCTCTAACATACAACAACCTATGGAAAACAAGACAATACTTTTGAAAATATAAGCAACAAGACAAAAAGAAATAGAGAAGCAAGAGAAAGAAGGAGAAGAAGACATGCTTTTGCCCAACAAAATGCACCTCAACAAAAAAACATTCCACCTAACATTGAATCAAATCAAGACGAGCTTAATAATAAACAACTCAAAGATAAGAATAGAATTTGGGCTATGGTACCTTATCAACCTCTTTCTTGTAGCATTCAAGATTGAGAATATGATGACTTACTTGACAATGACCACTAGTTCAGTTGTCCCTTCATGTAAGCATTTCTCACCCTTTACCTCTATGTTGTGTTTCCCCTGTGATATGTTATGTGTTGTTTAGGCCTCCTTGGATGACCCTTGACACTCTTATAAGGTCAAGGATATCGGGAGATCACCTCTATTGTGACCCTTCTCCTATTTGTATCATCATTCTTCTATATTGTTTCTCCTCTATTTTTCATTGTTGTATGTTGTGTCCTAGGGGCATAGCATTACAATTGGTGACTTGGGGGCACCTTCCTATGTGACAATCCTAGGGAACTTGTTTCTCCTCTTTTGATTTATTATTTACCTTCCTCTAGTGTTTCTATCTAGCTGTTAGATGACAAAAAACAAATAAGACTGATAAGGACCAAGTGTCCCTTCAATAAGTATGCAAAAATGGACCTAGTCCATACATGACAATGGGGTTGATATATATTATCCGACGCTTGGCCAGTAGAATCACTCTATGTGATATTTTGATGATGTCTTATCGCACTAACAAACCATAACAATATTGTTGCTCCATGCACTTTGTTTATCTTGGATCTTTCCTTACTTATACTTGGTTATGAGATCTCTACGGTATAGCCCCATGGTTATACTCAGGTTCTGAATCCATAGTATAACCTCAGCTCTTAATGTGATTATGTTTATGTATTTCTTTGATCATGTGATGTGGTTATTATCTTATGGAAAGATTTCCAACCTCTCTTCTTGTAGAAAATTGTGTGTTTGTGGCAACATTCGGTGATCGTAAACTGCATGTCACTTCTAGGGGTATGGGCTTTGCGAAAGCTCTTGTTCCATTGTGTGTTTTCTCTCTACCTTAATGCGCTTGATATTGGTACACAATATCAACCACCTTAAAAGGTGGGGGTATATATAAGGTAAGTTATCTAATGATTTTGGTACTAACTGTCATTAGGGAGAAAATCAGGTCTAAAACTAAAATAACAAGATATCAAACCCTAACTAGCACAATAGAGTACAAACTAGCATGGAAATCAAAACAAGAAAGAAAAATACAAACTGATCTCCAAGCTAGATTTGATTTATCTCCATTGCTTTTCTCAACCCCAAGATTTCAAAGGATTGTTGATGGGAGGAATGTTGGTTTCTCATTATTTTAGTAGCATAACAATGGCATGAGGATGAATGATGAGAGGCTCTAATGGCATTTTGACAGCATGAGGCTACTCAAAAACTAGATTGTATAGAAAATTGTACATAATGAGGCTACTTAAAAACCAATACATAAATGTATTGTGAGAGGTTTGATTTATAGGAAAGGGTTGATTTGAATGAAGGGTTGTGATTGAAAGGCTAATTGAACAATGAGGATGGCTAGGATCCAATAGGGTTTCCCACTCCATGCGGGGTTGTAGTCATGTGACAAGTGTGCGAAGGATATTAAATGAAAGTTATACTACCACACATGACTCAATTGAGAGATGAACAACTATGGAATGTGGTGATAGGTGAGGATAAATTCTTTAACGTTGGAAATTGTCCTCTTGTATGGAATGGTACAATTTCCCTTGGTTTAGCTCCTTACCTTTGGTGGCCTCTCAACCTTTTTCTTTATGACCTTCCTGAAACCCTGATTGACTAAGTCTACTTGCAAAATGTTCACTTTTTGAGGTAACCTTTTGATAGAACCTAGAAAGGGGATTTGAATTATGGGTCCCTGGGACCCCCAAAATATAAATCTGGTCATAAAATGAGGGCCTGGACTCAGGCGCCCATGCCCGTCTTGCCCCATTTTTGGGGATTTTGAATTTTGGCGAGGTGTCGGCTCCCGTCGTGTGCCTCAGGATTCCATTTTGAAATTCTTAGTTTTCACATGATATTGAGATGTTATTCCAAATTTTGAATTTCCCTAAAGCTAGGTATAAAAAGACATTTGAAAGTCATTTTAACACACAATTCTTATGCAAGCTTGATGCCAAAACTCTACCAAAATTGCCATTGAAGATTCGTGACTCGTCGAAGCTCTTGAAAGTTATTTGAATTTGCTATCATGGAGATAATGGATGGAGATTAGGAATCAATATCTTGAGACTATCTTGCTCTTCCTAGGGTTTGTACACTTTTTGCATGATCAAGAGAAGGGTTGAAGCCTCCAACATTGAGCTTGGAGATCCTCCACAGACATTGTTGATTCACCTTCTTATTCATGCAAGTCTTCATTTGTTTTCATATCCTTGAGGTGAAGTTATATCTATTTATTGATTCAAAGCAAGTTGTTGATCTTCCCTTGATTGAGACATCTAGGGTTTGATATTTCTGCATACACATTGTTTGGTTTGCACACACTTCTGCAAATGTTTATCTCTGGCTATTGTTGAGGTAGAAATATCAAAGAGGCGGCTTGACTAAGGCAAGCTCCTATATAGCCATAACATCTTTCTCCTTCTTTTGTAGGTGCAGATTGTGTTTTGTAGGTTACGACAGAAAGAAGCTAGAGAAAGAAGAATATTGAAGGTATAGTCGTCACAGACTTTCAGATTTTCAGATTCTGACACTTGCAGGACTAATGACTAGGTGCCCTAGTCCAACTAAGGAAGATTTATGAGATCTAGGAGCTATTCAGGGGTAACAATCAACCTATGCAAAGGATTTTTAGTGACAGGAATTTGCAGAACTAAAGAACGGGCGCCCTAGTTGATGCAGGAGCATCCAGAGGTGTAAGGGTAATCTTGCATCACCCAAAAGGAAGTTAATTCAAAACCATTGTAGTTGTTTTCATTTATTTCCATAATTAGTGTTTTTAGTTCCATAATATCCAGAATAATAATGTAGGACTTTCAGTTTTTCCAAAACTGCTAAAAATAGCGACCTGCCTGTTTTGGAAAGTGTACCTACTATTTTTAGAAAGTTTGCATTTGGGCACGTAATGAAGTAAAAACTTCTAGAAAGTTACATAATAGAAATATAAGACCTTTGGCGAAGGAATCAGGCAAAGATCATTTGTGAGCTGAAAGATATTAAAGTTTTTATTTTTTGAAAAGCCCCTAAAAATTTACGGAATGAGATATGAGGGACTAAAACATCTCATAACATCTTGAAAAGTTATAGAAATCTATTTACAAATTTCCAGCATGATAGTTCACATCACAAGATTTATGGCGCTTAAAACGGTTCATAAATCGGACACCCGGATCAAAAGTTATGCTTCCCGGAAGTTGACCTACTTTTGGAGGGAGTTGCAAATTTTGAAATTTAGCTGGAGGCCACCAAAAAGTGCTATTTATGACTATTTTTGGAACCCTAGGCAGTAGTAGAGTTAAGGGGGCCAATGTAGAGTCCAGAATAGGTGGGAAAATAGAAACCCTAGCTGATTTGGGGTTACAGAAGGCTGAAGATTCTAGAATCTTGAGGTTGGGAAAGCTGTAATGTGTGGCAGTTAGTAGAGGATTCATCTGCTAATTGTAATTGAGCTTCTGTAATGTAATGAGTTCCCCAGTTCAATAAAAGAAAGTTCTATTTGCTATGTTCAATATCTGTTATTGTGTGTTTTATGATTTACCCCCTTCATCAAGTGGTATCAGATCAAGGGTTCCTGAGTGTGTAGGCAGATCGCCGACCGTGAGGCAGTTTGCACCAGGACCTGAGGTTGTGGGTTTTCTGCAGAGATCAAGATGCCTCCACGAAGAAATCATGTTGGGAGGAATGCTTTGACAGAAGAGGGTTTTAGAGCCCTACAAAGGCAAATCGATGCATTGCAAGAGGAGCTATGAAGAGGGTTTTATCTGAGAACAAGAGAAGAAAGTGAAGATGAAGCTGAAGAAGAGCTATCTGAGGAAAAGCAAGAAGCAGCAGGAGATCCTGTAGAAGTTAGGTTGTTGAGGGCCATTTCAACGATTAGAAAGAGGCCCAAAATCAAAGTTTCTACATATTCCAGAGATTTGAATCTAGAACAACTCATTGATTAGATCAATGACACGGAGGAGTATTTTGAGTATGAAGATGTGGAGGACCCAGTTCGGGTCAAGTTTGCAAAAACAAAGTTGAAGGGCCACACTAGTATTTGGTGGAAGGAGGTCCAATTAGAGAGGAACAGAAGAGGAAAATGAAAGATCACCAGATGGGATCAGATGGTGGAGAAACCGAAGAAGCAGTTCATTCCTGTGGACTATGAGATGGATTTGTTGAAGAAGCTACAAGGACTGAAGCAAGGTAATAAGTCTGTTAAGGAGTATACATAAGAGTTTTATAATATTACTATTAGAATCGGTCTTGCAGAGGCCAATAAGGAGAAGGTAGCCCATTACATTAATGGGTTGAGGCCAAGTATCCAAGAAGAACTGAGCCTGGTCAGAATGACCACCATAGAAGATGCGTATCAGTTTTCCCTGAAGGTGGAAGAGAAGTTGAATAAAAGATTTGACATCAAGCAAAGGGGAAGAGGTCAAGGCGGAAGGACTGGTGGAAGACCCTATGGAGGCCAAAATGAAGATGCAAAGAAAAGTGAAGAAGCTGGCACTAGTCAAAATCAGAGAGGAGATAATACCTACCGCCCTTGTGACCAGAATAATGGTGAGCAAAGAGGAAGAGGAAGAGGCAGACCTGGGCAAGGACCTGGAAGAGGAGGTTTCAAAGGAACCTATTTCCAATGTGGAGAAGAAGAGCATCGAGCATACAAGTGTCCACAACATAAAGGAAGGACAAATAGAAGACCTGAAGGTAATGCACGAGTTGCACATGTAGATGAAGATGCACATTCTAAGCATTCTGAAGACATTGAAAGGGGAGAAACCCTAGTTGTCAGAAGAACCTTGTTGAATGAGGAGAAAGAACCAAATCAGAGGAAGAGTTTATTCTACACAAGGTGCAAATGTGAAGGCAAGTGTTGTGATATTATTATTGACAGTGGAAGCACTGATAATCTTATTTCAAAGGAGATGGTTGACAAGTTGAAGTTGACAAGAAGAAAGCATCCACATCCATATTGGATTGCATGGTTGCAGAAAGACCATAGAGCTTTGGTCAATGAGCAATGTTTAGTGAAGTTCAAGATTGGGGACTACCATGATGAGGTGCTTTGTGATATCATACCGATGGATGCATGTCATATGCTATTGGGGAGACCGTGGCAATATGATAGGAGCACTATCCATGATGGCCGTGTAAACACATATTCCCTAACAAAGGATAGAGTTCGTCATAAGTTGAAGCCATTGAAGGAGGTGGAAGAAAAGGTATGTAGTACTGCTAGAATTTTCTTGGTAGATGGTAGGAAATTTTTAGAGGGTATGAAGCATAAGTGTCATTGCTTTGCATTGATTCCTAAGATTAGTCAAGAGAAATGTGAAGATGTACCAGTAGAAGTTTCAGATATGTTGGAAGAGTTCCAGGAATTATCTCTGATAATGTACCAGAAGGTTTACCACCAGTAAGGAAGATAAGTCATCAAATGGATTTGATACGAGGATCTAGTTTGCTAAACAAGGTAGCCCATAGAATGACCCCTGCAGAGAATGAAGAGCTAAACAGACAATTTTAGGAGTTGTTGAGGAAGGGACTGATAAGGGAGAGCCTAAGTCCATGTGCGGTACCTACAGTACTAGCACCAAAAAAGGATGGAGAATGGAGGATGTGTACAAGCTCTCAAGCCATCAATAAGATAACAATCAAGTATAGATTTCCATTGCCAAGAATAGATGACATCATGGATTGTTTGAGTGGAGCCAAGTACTTCACAAAGATTGACCTGAAGAGTGAGTATCACCAGATCCATATCAGAGAAGGAGATGAGTAGAAGACATCTTTCAAGACAAAGGAAGGTTTGTATGAGTGGTTAGTCATGCCATTTGGGCTAACCAATGCACTGAGCACATTCATGCGGCTCATGAACGCAGTACTGAAAGAATTTTTGGGAAGTTTTGTTATTATTTATTTGGATGATATTTTAATTTTCAGTAAGACTTGGGATGAGCATCTGATGCATATCAGAAGAGTTCTAGAGAAGCTAACGGAGGAGAAGTTGCTGATTAATCTGAAGAAATGTAGTTTTACAAAGAAGGAGTTGGTATACCTGGGATTTGTTGTCTCAGAGGAAGGTCTTAAGATGGACCTAGAAAAAGTAAGGGCTATCATTGAATGGCCTACGCCAAGGAGTACAATAGAGGTACGATCTTTTCATGGTTTGGCAAGTTTTTACAGAAAGTTTATCAGGAATTTTAGTAGCATTTGTGCACCCCTAACTGAGACAATGAGAGGGGATAGAAAAGTGTTTAGATGAACTAAAGGAACAGACAAGAGCTTTGATACATTGAAATAGAAAGTCGTAGAACAACCTGTTTTGGTACTTCCAGATTTTAATAAGGTATTTCAGGTAGATTATGATGCTAGTGGTAGTGGTATAGGAGCTATTTTGAGCCAAGAAGGTAAGCCCATTGCCTATTTTAGTGAGAAGCTTAATGATGCCAAGAAAAAATATTATGTTTATGATCAAGAGTTTTATGCAATAGTTCAGGCTTTAAAGAAATGGAAACATTATTTGTTGCTAAAGGAGTTTGTTTTATATACTGATCATCAGGCTTTACAATATCTTAATAGTCATGGAAAGTTAAATCAAAGGCACTTAAAATGGGTTGAGTTTTTGCAGAGCTATACTTTTGTTTTGAAGCACTGGAGTGGGAAGTCCAACAGAGTTGCAGATGCCTTGAGCAGAAGGCAAAATTTGTTGACAGAAATGAAGATAGAGGCTGTTGGGTTCGATGAGCTCAAAAGTTTGTATCCTGAAGATCCAAATTTTGCAGAGGCTTGGAAAGCTTGTTTGGAACCTGTTACTTTGGATAGAACAAAATGGTTGGATTTCATTATCTAAGATGGCATGTTGTTTAGAGGAAGCCAGTTGTGCATTCCAAGGAGTTCCATGAGAGAGAACTTGATTAAGGAGAAGCATAGTGGGGGATTGGCTAGACACTTTGGTCGAGATAAGACCATTATTTTATTGGTGAAAATTATTATTGGCCACAGTTGCAATAAGATGTGAGGAAATTTGTGCAAAGTTACAGAGTGTGTTAGATGGCAAAAGGAACTAGTCAGAATACAAGGTTGTATCAACCATTACCTATACTGGAGAAGCCATGGGATGATATTAGTATGGATTTTGTTCTTGGTTTACCAAGGACACAGAGAGGACATGATTCTATTTTTGTGGTGGTGGACAGATTCTCAAAAATGGCACATTTTATTCCTTGTAAGAAGACTAATGATGTTGTTCATATTACAGAGTTATTTTTCAGGGAAGTGGTGAGACTACATGGTCTACCAAAGAGCATAGTTTCAGACCGAGATACCAAGTTTGTTGGTTATTTCTGGAGGACATTGTAAAAGAATTTAAAGATAGACTTGAAGTTTAGTTCTGCACACCATCCACAGACTGATGGACAGACTGAAGTGGTGAATAGGAGTTTAGGTAACTTGCTACGATGCTTAGTAGGAGATAAGCCCAAGGGATGGGATTTGATTTTACCACAGGCAGAATTCACTTACAACAATTCTGTCAATAGGAGTACTGGTAAATCATCATTCCAGATTGTATATAGGAATAGTCCAAGAAATGCTTTAGAGTTAAGGAAGCTGGACAATGGAGAAAAGACAAGTGCCGAAGCTGAAGACTTTGCAGAACATCTGAAGAATTTGCATGAAGAGTTGAGAAAGCACATTAATAAAATGAATATTCAGTACAAGGCTAAGGTAGATCAGAAGAGGAGATGTAAGGAATTCCAGGTAGGAGATGAAGTCATGGTTCACTTGAGAAAAGAAAGTTTCCTAATTAGAACATATAATAAGTTGAAAATGAAGAAATTTGGACCATGCAAAATCCTGAAGAAGCATGATTCAGGAAATGCATATGAGGTAGAGCTGCCGAGTGGGATCAATATTTCCCCTATTTTCAAAATTGTTGATTTATCAAAATATCATGAAGGTGGAACAGAGGATGGACCAATAGAAGTGCAGTGGAGTATTCCGACATCTACTTCAATAGAGGAGATAGAAGAGATCTTGGATAGCCGTGTGGGAAGGAGCACTTGAAACAGGCAATACGAAGAATATCTAGTGAAATGGAAAGGAAGGCCTTTTGAAGATTCTTCTTGGTTGTCTAAGGCAGAGGTTGACTGTTTGGGTTTTCCTCACACAAACATCTGAGATGTGACAGGGTCACTTCTCAAATTACCCTGGGTGTCTGATGCAGGAGCATCCAGAGGTGTAAGGGCAATCTTGCATCACCCAAAAAGAAGTTAATTCAAAACCATTGTAGTTGTTTTCATTTCTTTCCATAATTAGTTTTTTTGGTTCCATAATATCCAGAATAATAATGTAGGACTTTCAGTTTTTCCAAAACTGCTAAAAATAGTGACCTGCCTGTTTTGGAAAGTGTACCTGCTATTTTTAGAAAGTTTACATTTGGGCATGTAATGAAGCAAAAACTTCCAGAAAGTTACATAATGGAAATATAAGACCTTTGGCGAAGGAATCAGGCAAAGATCATTTGTGAGCTGAAAGATATTAAAGCTTTTATTTTCTGAAAAGCCCCTAAAAATTTATGGAATGAGATATGAGGCACTAAAACATCTCATAATGTCTTGAAAAGTTGACAGAAATCCATTTATGGATTTCCAAAATGATAGTTCACATCGCGAGCTTTCTGGTGCTTAAAACAGTTCATCAATCGGACACCCAGATCAAAAGTTATGCTTCCCGAAAGTTGACCTACTTTTGGAGGGAGTTACAAATTTCAAAATTTAGCTGGAGGCCGCCAAAAAGTGCTATTTATGACTATTTTGGGAACCCTAGACAGTAGTAGAGTTAAGGGGGCCAGTGTTGAGTCCAGAATAGGTGGGAAAATAGAAACCCTAGCTGATTTGGGGTTACAGAAGGCTGAAGATTATAGAGTCTTGAGGTTGGGAAAGCTGTAATGTGTGGCAGTCAGTAGAGGATTCATCTGCTAATTGTAATTGAGCTTCTGTAATGTAATGAGTTACCCAGTTCAATAAAAGAAAGTTCTATTTGTTGTGTTCAATATCTGTTATTTTGTGTTTTGTGATTTACCCCCTTCATCACTAGTCCAATTGGCCCTCAAATTCTAGGTGCATAGTCTCTGAAACCCTTTCCTTGCATTTTTGTGATCTATTTTGCCTGTTTCATTATCAAATTCCAAAAATCTATGTTTTGAGGCATTACTAGGGTTTTCTTTGATTTATGAATAAAAACACTTAACAAAACCCTAGTTAGGTTCTTGAAATTAGACCCAGCAAGCATAAGGGATAGACAAAGTGGTTAGTAAATTTATCTTAAGCTCATTCCTTGTCCTCCTAATGTTTAGCATAGTGAAAGAGTAGAACTTAATCTCATTAAGACAAATCTACAAATTTTACCCTAAACATTTTTGGTGAACCTGAGCTTTACAGAATTTGCATCCTTTTAAACTTCAGATCTGAACTAATTTACTGTCCTAGAGCATAATTAGATTGAAAAACACTCTTTTGTGAAATTGTATGTGTGGAATTGTGAATCATATTCTTTATCTTTTCAGTAAGAGAGTTGGAAATTATCATTTATTGTTGTTTTGCATAGTATTTCATTATCATAGGCCATCACTGTGCATTTGAATATTGGGTTAAATAGAGCATGTTACAATGTCTGATTATTTTTTGCAAGATTTTCTTGCTTATGATGAGTTGTTTAGTCAGGATGACTTCAATATGTTAGATGAAGCCCTTGAAAATTCCACTAGGGCCTCTAAGCGATCATTATTTCAAAGATTTGTAAATGTAATTTATGTTCCTAAATCTAAAGAACTTGAAAAACTAAAAATTGTGGTAACTTTATGTTCAAATGTGGTTCAATCATCTCCTAAACTAGTGCTCATTGTTAAAGGTTTTCCATCTTCTTCTTGACCTCTAGATCACATTAATGATTATGCTAAACAAATAGCAAAATAAAATTTACAACAAACTAATCATAATGTCATTGCTCATGCATAGAATACTCAGAATAAAAATTCAAAGCACACAATAATCGAGTATTCTGATATCTTTACTAGCTTCTCAACCTACTCTTCCCCAAGCACCTCATTTAACATATAAAGGTGGTAAAGACTATGATCTTGTAGAGGAGATTTACACTACTCATGCAAAGATATCTCTTTGGGAACTTATACAAACTTCACCTACTTACCATGGAATGCTCCAAGAAGCTTTACAAAAGGTGATTGTCCCACCTGATGTTAAACCAAATGATGTCACAACTCTATTATATTGTATGCATGCAACAAAAAGAAATATTCTATTTCAACAACATGAATTGCCATCTCTTGAAGTTTAGAATTAGTATGATCCTTTGATTATATTTATTACAATAAAAAAAACATTGGTTAAGAGAGTCATGGTTGATAATGGATCAGCTCTTAATGTTTGTGGCATTGACTTATTACATAAGGTTAAAGTTCATACATCTACCATTAAATCGGAAACATTAAGTATATGTGGTTTTGACAATGTTGGATGACAATCCGTGGGTAGTATATCTTTACCTATACAAGTCAGACCTATGATTGTGCCTACCCCGATTCATGTCATGCCTTGTTCTCTATCTTACAATATGATCCTTGGTAGACCTTGGATACATGCATTGGGAGCAGTTCCTTCTACTTTACATCCTTCTATCAAGTTTATATTCAAAGATAAGATACATAATATCCATGCTGATCCTAAACCTAATAATTACTTGCAAATAGAAGCTCATAAGCATGTTGTTTGTCCTAAGAGCCTAAACAAACTAAAATTTGACATATCGACTCCTCTTGCTTCCGAAAATTGTATGCAAGAGTTTAAACAATCGAATGCATTTGTTGGTGATGACTGGGGTTCATTAGATTTTACATCTTCTTCTATATGAGAATACAAACTTAAAAACCTCATCCCTGAAACATCAAATATTGCATCAATCACATCGCATGCTTTGAATGACAAACATAAAGTTTATTTGATGACAAATTTAGATAATACTTTTACTTATACAACTCATTATGAAACCTATGAAGCTCCACCTTCCTCCAAGAAATTGGTTTCTCTTTATGGTCAAGGATTTTGAATCCTTTATAAAGATTATGATTATGTAGTTAACGGCTATCATATAAATCAACAAGGAATCAAAGTCCCTATAGAATTTGCTTCGCGACATTGCTCAAATGGAATTGGATATAGCCCTTTCAAGGAATCCAAAGCCTGTAAATGCCCTACTCTTAATGTGAATACAATATCAACACTTAGTTTGATATTCCCTGAGATGATCGACACTAATTGTCATCCAAGACCATTTCCGGTGGATGTATTCTCAGCAGATGAAGCGATAATAGAATTCTTAGGTGCTTATGACAATATTCCTCATTATCATCATAAATGTGGCCTGCCTTATTATTTAAACAATGATGCATATTTTGGAATAACTACTACCACAATAAATAGACCAATGGAGGATTTGAAGAACAAATACAATCATATAATCCCTTAGACCACAATACTCTCCTTAATGGAAAGACTATTGATGTTGTTATGGATAAGGATAACACTTAAAAAGTTATCCCTATTGGTGATTGTTTAAATATGGAAGAAAAAGAAGAGATGACTAAGTTGTTGCATGAATTCTCATAAATATTTGCTTGGAACTATTCTGACATGCCTGGTATCGATTCTTAGATTGTAATGCATATATCATGTTGAAACTAGAGGCTAATCCATTTAAACAAAATATTCGTAAGATGAATCCTAAGATTGCATTGCTTGTTAAAATTGAGATTAAGAAGCTCCTACAAGCTAGTTTCATCCGACATATTGATTATTCACCTTGGATTTTGAATATCGTTGCCATCGCTAAAACTGATCACCACATAAGAATGTGCATAGATTTCTAGGATTTCAATTTAGCATCTTTGAAAGATAATTTTCCATTCCCTAATATTAATATGATTATCAATTCCATACCTGGCTATGAATTGCTCTCTTGCATGGATGGTTTTTTAGGATATAATCAAATTATAATAAATCCTCAAGAACAATATAAACCAAATTTTATAACACCTTGGGGTACATTTTGTTGGGTAGTTGTGTCATTTGGACTTAAGAATGTAGGAGCTACTTACCAATAGGCAATGACCCTTTATTTCATGATTATATGCACAATATTTTAGAAGATTATGTCGATGACAACTTGGTGAAGTCTATCCACCGTAAGGATCACACTACAAATCTTTGACAAATATTTGAGCGCATAAGGAAATATAACATGCAATTAAATCCCCATAAGTGTGTTTTCGGTGTGAATAGTGGAAAGCTACTAGGATTCATTATTTCAAAACGTGGTATTGAAGTGGATACAAAAAAGATAGATGTAATTGTTAATATGCTAATACCTAAGAACATATCTCAACTTCATAGTTTGCAGGGAAAGATACAGGCCATCCGCCAATTTGTTTCCCAACTCGCAGATAGGACTCGCCCCTTTATACAACTATTGAAGAAGAATTCTAAATTTCAATGGAATTCTGAATGCCAAAAAGCTTTTGAAGACCTAAAGGTTTACTTAGCTAATCCGCCTACATTCTACAACTCATTGTCCCTGACAAACCATTTATGTTATACATTTCAACATCCAACAATGCCCTAGCAACTTTGTTAGCACAACATAATGCCGAAGGCAAAGAATGCATTGTCTATTACATTAGTTGAACGTTGCTCAATTATGAAGTACGATACACTGTTATCGAGAAGAATTGCTTAGCTTTAGTGTTTGCAACTCAAAAGCTCAGACATTACCTCTTAAATGCTGAAATACATGTGATGGTAAAATTCAACCCTCTTAAACATCTCTTTACAAAAATAGATTTATCAAGTTGTATCGCTAAATGGGTTATGTTATTAACAGAATTTGATCTTAAGTTCATTTCCCAAAAAGTGATTAATGGACAAGCATTAGCTGATTAGTTAGCTAAAGCTCCTTCACCTTTTTCTACACAATAACAAGATGCATTTCCTGATGACCAAATTTTAACAATCTCTAAAGATGAAAAGTGGGAATTATACTTTGATGGATCAAGATGTCAAACTAGATCTGGGGCTGGTGTTATATTGATACCCCCCATACGAAAGTTGATTCCTCTTTCTTACCTCTTAGACTTTTCATGCACAAACAATATATCTGAATACAAAGCTCTCATCGTAGGACTTTGTGCCACTTTGGCTCTTAATATCAAACACCTTACAATATATGGTGATTCTTAGCTAATTGTAAAACAAATAACTGGATTATATAAAACTAAGCATGATAAGCTATTTTAGTACCGTGAGTTTGCATTATCTCTCTTAAAATAATTCACATCATATTTAATCAACACTATTCCCAGGAAAGATAATCGGCATGTGAATGCAATGGCAAGTGCAGCTTCCCTTATATCCCCTGATGGTTCTCCTAAGGAATTTACTTTCATTGTTCATAATATTAAAACACCAATGATTGAAGATCCTATAGTTGTGAATATGGAACTTAGTGGTAATACATACACTAATGAATGGTTCTCCTATATATTCAATTATTTGCACAATGGAACTATTCATAATTCAACATCTAAGAATGCCCGAATCCGCTTACGCAAACTAGCAATGCGATACATTATATTATCAAATGTCTTATATAGACAAAGTTACAATGGTGTTTTAGTCCAATGTTTAAGTAATTCAGATATTCCAATAGCTTTAGAAGAAGCTCACTCTGGTGCCTGTGGAGCGCATTTTGGGGGAAAATCATTGGTACAAAAATTGTTACGAATGGGCTAGTATTGGCAGCACATGGAACAAGATTCCTTTTCTTACGTCAAGAGATGCCTGCAATGTCAAGAACATAAACACCGAATCCATGCTCCCGCTCAAGAGCTTTGTGCCCAAGTGTCACCATGGCCATTCTCTATTTGGGGTTTGGATATAATTAGTAAAATTTCACCACCCTCCTCTTAAGGGCACATGTTCATCATTACTGCCACTGACTATTTCACAAAATGGGTTAAAGCAGTTCCCTTGCAATCCATGACTGCTGATGTAATTTGTCAATTTATACAAAACAATATTATTTCTCGATTTGGAATACCTTCCTCCCTCATTTTGGACAATGGTACACCATTTAAGAACAAGGATGTGAAAAAGTTCCTTGAAAAAAATCATATACAACATTGCTTCTCTATGCCCTATTATCCTCAATCAAATGGCCAAGCAGAAGCTTCAAACAATGTTATTAGATAGATTTTATGAAAATTTGTTAATAAACATCAAAAAGATTGGCATGCTCAATTATCTTATGCATTATGGGCTTACAGAACAAGCATTCAAACGCCTACTATTAATACATCATATAATCTCATTTATGGCACAGACGTGATAATGCCCTTAAAGTTAGAAAATTCTTCCCTAAGAATTTCCCTAAGAGACATAATGGATGACGACAAGGAACACGAGAAAAGATTACAAGAAGTTGAGATGCTTGACAAAAGGTGAATTAATGCTCTTGAGCACCTCAAGGCTTATCAAAAAGGTATGTAGTTCAATGATCCTACAATACACGTCATACAACGTTCACTCGATGTTGGGGATTTGGTTCTTTACAAAAATTAGTGCAATATAAATGCACCACCTAGAGAAAAAAGGTAAGTTTAGCCCTAATTGGCTTGGACTGTATATAATCACTGAAGCCTTTGGATCTAGAGCATATAAACTAGCCGATGAACAAGGTACGCCGCTTAAGGAACCTATTAATGTAGTGCACCTCAAAAGATTTTATGCTTAAAGATTTGATGTTAAATGTTCCTACGCCAATTTATGACATAGATTAGCTTCAATTTTGACAAGATATTAAGGTTTTGTCTTAATTCATTTAACATTACATCTTTTGTTCAATTGATCACTGATGAATCTTGCTGGAGTATTCTTTGCTTAGATCACTTTGGTATTAACTGACTATAGTATTAAAATTAGGAATATGTATGAAATGCTTGATCATTGTGCTTATTACTATGTGTTCTTTTAAGAATTGTTAGTATATCACAATATCATTAATTATAGCATTTAAAATCATCACTAGTTGCATTTTTACAAAAATCACATGTGATAGATCAAAAACCATTACACATAGATGGAAAGAAATAAGCATCATATATATATTCTCAATTTTAAATATACATCCGAGTTGACTATCCCTCGGGATAGAAAGGGATATCGTAGTACATAAAATCTATACATCACATAGTTGAACCTCAGTCGCCTATACCCTAAGACCCTCATGGTCTGTGAGTGAGAGAGGCCTAACCATGTGTGGTTACATATCGTGAATGACTCCTACAGACACTTTGTGATCGTAACCCCTTGATCTCTCCTCTCATCTCTATCATCTTCTCATGTGCCTCCTAGTACATCCTCTGGTCTGGCCCCTCTTGGCCTAAATCCTGTCTCTATCATTTCTTGCCTGCCGAACCTCATGCAGTAAGAACTCATTGACAGATTTCTCTCCCTCTGATGTAGGCGCCACTACCGTCTACTCTCATTACACCTTAAGCTCAGCTTCATCACACTCATCTCTCTGTCGTAATTCCTCTCTCTTATGCAGACTACTCTTGCATAGCCTCTATAGTCATCTTGTACCTGACAAAAGGCATAAATATCTCTGCATGTTGCCCAACAGATGATCGTGGTGAATAACCCACCCGCACTCATTGCTCTGAGACATATGTAGGTACTATGTTTGCTATTACACAACTCACAAAGTCTCACCAAGCATCCATCCCAACTACAAAATAGAGGATAAGATAGATATTAGAATCTCATAAATATCATAAATAATAAATATACAACGTATCAAAATAATAAACCAAACCTAACCTGGATCTCCATCTCATCAAGATGGATCTCAGATCACTAAAGTTATGACAAGCTCTACAATTTGATCTGTAACTCGGGGCATAGACCTACTACACTCCCCTCACTATCTTTGACTAGGTCTCGCATCGCCTACAAGAGTAGGACCACAAGAGTTAGACAATGGTCTCAACTTTGTCTCCTTTTCAGTGTTTAGCTCATGTTGGTCTTGTCGTGGTCTTGCTCTGAAAATGTACTGTGATGGGACCTTCGCTGACTCATCCTCATCATCCTCCACGTCCTCCTCAAGATCGTAGTATCCCGCAAAATCACTAACATCGTCCTCTACCCCTATGTTACTAACGTGACCGGCCCAAGGTCGAGCATCACCTATAGGGTGACCAGGAGGAAAGATAGGAGCAAGTCATGTTGTATGCCACTAGGTCTGATATGCTCGGGTACAACTGACATCGTCTGCATCTGACGCTAGCTCTGTATCCTTAGGACTATCATCATCACTAAGCGGTACATTTGGTATTGTCAGTTGTTGGACAGTATTCACCCTGATTGTGCTATGCACAGTACGCGCATAGCTCAGATGCACTACAAGAACATCCTGTATGTATCTAAACTGTCGTGCCACCCTGTCAAAACAAAACCAAGCCACGACATGATCAAGGTGACTAGCCATTAGTCAATCCCTCTGCATCCTCGCCAACTACCTCTGCTAGCCAGGCCAAGTGATGTAGTCGTGATATGATCTCTAGATGATGTCGCTAGGCTGTAATATGTCAAAAACAACTCTCCAATATAGCAAATCCCAGTGCCTCCAACACCTGACCAGTGGATAGGCATGAACACACAGATGGGTGAATGTTGCCTCTATCAGATAACCCACCGGTCGTGTGCACCTAATGTGCTCAAAAGCCCAAACCTGTAGTAATGTGCAAATCATTAGACTATGCATCTCATAATGGACATATCGCCCTAGGTCGCGGTAAAGGTGCGCAAGCATACTGTGCCCCCATGCATACACCGTCTGATGCTCCTCCATCACCCTAATGGTATGAATGAGATCCCTGTGTAGGTGAGTGCCTCATCCATTTGGCGCGATGGATAGTGTGACTGTGACTATCATAGTCCTCCGCAACAAGGGAATGTCACTGCATCCTTGCTCTAGAAGTCAAAGCTGAATGTGTCATTGCTCTGCCTAAGAAACAGTGCAACCCAAGTAGTATAGCTGACTCTCATGAGTGTACCTCACTGAGTGATGTTCTACTATCGTCACTATCTCTCCTTAGATAGGTAGTTGAAGGATCTTGTATACATCCTCCAGCATATTGGTCATCTCGCCTATAGGTAATTGGAATGTGGATGTATCTGTATTCCACCTCTCCATCAGTGCGTGTAGTGGAATATGATCATGGGCATATCAAATATCCACCATTGGCCCACCGTCTGCAAATGCTCTCTCTCTACGATAGACAAGGAGCTGGCATGCTCTCATAGAAGCGCCATCAGGCGACCACCTGTGTGCTCACATGTCTTAGGGACGTCCTGTAGGATGAAAAGAAAACAAGAACACCAGAATCCCCTCAAGAAACTAAAAGTTGCTATCAAAAATAGAAATGAGTACATGTGCCTAGGGCCCGTGTCCTCTGTGGACCTAGGCACCCCAATAAGACTAGGGTGCCCCAGAGGGACACTGGTGCCCCTGTGGGACTAGGGCACCCAAGAGAGACTCTAGCACCCTAAGTAGACATGGGTGCCCCTCTCAGGGACCCCTATCCATTCTCTCCCCCTTGGAACTATAAAGGATAAAGTCAAACAAAATTGCCTGAAAGATGACAGAAGCACAAGATTAGGACCTACCTCGGCCTTGAAACACCTCTCCACTACTCAGGCTCATATCATCTCCACTCATGGTGGCTGATACGGGCGTCAGCTCAGCATGGCTATCCTCCTTTTCTCCTTCTCTCCTCTACTTTTCTACAATGACAAGAAACAAGAATGAGTAAATGATAAGTGACAACTCCCTTTACATAACTTAAGAGAGTGAGAATTCCTATCCCTAAATAGGTGCAAGATTGATCTCTGTTACTCTTGAGCCCTTATCTTGAGCTAACAAACTCTGATTTTCATGTCGTTTGTTGCATTGGAATCCCAGTTCCACTCTTTTTATTATCTAATGTGTTGTGCTTTAGCGTTGTTTCTTCAAATGACCCTCATAAAACATTTCTCATCAAGTTTCCCTCGAAATTGATGTGCATGGGTATCTCCTTGTTTCTACTTTCCAGGATAAGCAAGCAGAAATAAGGGGGGCATATATCTCCCTCAATTTCCTCCCTCATCATGTCTCATCACTCAACCCCCTTAGTGTTTTTGTATTGACTCATTGGTGGTGGTTACAAGTTGACTTAATTTTTGATTTTCTAACAAGTGTTCCTTTACAGGTTGCGATTCTTAACTTTGTGGTCCTACAGGGTTGCAGACTTGGGGGCTTCTTCCTTCTTGGTGACAACACTTTAGCTTCCTCTATAGTATCCTTTTGGGCATCCTTTTTCATGAGTGATGCATTTACTTTCCTTTAGTTGCATATGCACATAGTGTCATATGGCCACTAAAGTGGGGGCTAAATGTAATGTCAAAAATTGTCCTCTTGTATGGAATAGTACAATTTCCCTTAGTTTAGGTGCTCACCTTTGGTGGCCTCTCAACCTTTTTCTTTCTGACCTTCCTGAAACCCTGATTGACTAAGTCTAGTTGCAAAATGTTCACTTTTTGAGGTAACCTTTTGATAGAACCTGGAAAGTGGATTTGAATTATGGGTCCCTCGGACCCCCAAAATATAGATCTGGTCAGAAAATGGGGGCCTGGACTCGGGAGTTTGCACCCTAGTCCTACCCCATTTTTTAGGATTTTGAATTTTGGCAGGGTGTCGGCTCCTGTCGTGTGCCTCAGGATTCCATTTTCAAATTCTCAATTTTCACACGATATCAAGACGTTATTTCAAAATTTGAATTTCCCTAAAGCTAGGTATAAAAAGACATTTGAAAATTATTTTAACACACACAATTCTTATGCAAGCTTGATGCCAAAACTCTGCCAAAATTGCCATTGAAGATTAGTGACTTGTTGAGGCTCTTTAAAGTTATTTTAATTTGCTATCATGGAGACAATGGATGGAGATTAGGAATCAAGATCTTGAGATTATCTTGCTCTTCCTAGGGTTTGTATACCTTTTGCATGATCGAGAGAAAAGTTGAAGCCTCCAACATCGAGCTTGGAGATCCACCACGGATATTGTTGACTCACCTTCTTGTTCATGCAAGTCTTCATTTGTTTGCATCTCCCTGAGGTGAAGTTGTATGTGTTTATTGATTCAAATCAAGTTGTTGATCTTCCCTTGATTGAGACATCTAGGGTTTGATATTTCTGTATACACATTGTTAGGTTTGCACACACTTTTGCAAATGTTCATCTCTGGCTATTATTGAGGTAGAAATACCAAAGATGGGGCTTGACTAAGGCAAGCTCCTATATAGCCGCAATATCATTCTCCTTCATTTGTAGGTGTAGAGCATGTTTTGCAGGTTACGACAGAAAGAAGCTATAGAAAGAAGGATATTGCAGGTACAGTCATCACAGACTTTCAGATTTTTGGATCCCGACACTTGTGGGACTAATGAACGGGTACCCTAGTCCAACTAAGAAAGATTTTTGAGATCTAGGAGCCATTCAAGGGTATCAGTCAACCTGTGTAGATGATTTTTAGTGACAAGAATTTGCAGGACTAAAGAGTAGGTGCCCTAGTCTAGTTGGCCCTCAAATTCTGGGTGCACAGTCTCTGAAACCCTTTCTCTGCATTTCTGTGATCTATTTTTCCTGTTTCATTATCGGATTCTAAAAATCTTTGTTTTGAGGCATAACTAGGGTTTTGTTTGATTTATGAAAAAAAACACTTAACAAAACACTAGTTATGTTCTTGAAATCAAACCCAATGGGCATAAGGGACAGACAAAGTGATTAGTAGCTTGATCTTAAGCTCATTCCTTGTCCTCCCAATGTTTAGCATGGTGAAAGAGTAGAACTTAATCTCATTAAGACAAATCTACAAAATTTACCCTAAACAAATTCAAATATTTTATTTGAATTATTTGGGACATGTGAAAGGGGTATTAATTAAGTAAATATGATTTATTTAATTAATTGTCTAGGTGATTAGGATGGGATTAGGAGTGGGATTATGCAAGGGACCTAGGACAAAACATTACAAGATGTCTCACAAGGTGATGTTGCAAGACATGGACAATTTTAGGTGTCTACATTTTGCCCCTCTTTGAGATGATGTCTGAGATGATGAGATTTATGTCAAGTAACATCATTTCAAAAAGCTAAGGTATGGATAGAGGAAAAATAGCATCTTATTAAATGGAATGATGATGCCCCCTTGAGAGGATAGGCGGGTTGGACAAATACGAGTAGGCTCTCAAAATGAAAGGATTGGTTAAGGAAGAAATATAAGGGAATGGATAGAAGAAGTGAATGATACGTTATGCTGCATTGAAAGTGAGAAACCATGGTGTTTGATATAACACTAGATGTTATGCACCAAGGTATAAGGACCAAGGTTGTGATGTGTCTCGTGCCCTAGCATAATACAACCTTGTCTAGAGACAAGATATGGATATTAGCTTGGTTGGATTTGGATTTGATACAAATGCAAGAAAAAATGATAACACACACACAAGTAATTAAGCAAGCATACACAAATGATGCAAAAATCAATAGGGTATTTCCCCTGTCAAGCTATAAACCAATGATTGATTGATTGATTGATGATAATGATGTCTAGCTTCAGGAAATGAAACATGTCGTCTAAGGCGCATGGTCTGGTTTTGACAATGCAACATCCTATCTAAGACAATTGATTGATTGAAACTAGTGTTGTTGGCCATGCAAATCAACACTAGGATTTGATTAATTGATTGATTAATTTGGTTTACAACAAAGCTAAGATCAAGACCATTGATGCAATTAGATAATTTGAGTTGATTGATTGACTTGATTGATATGGATAATTGATTGACTTGCATTTGGATCATCACTTGGAATGATTTGATTGGATGAATGATTAGGAGAATTGATTTGAATGATGTGATTAATTGATTGATTAGATTGAATGATGAATTTGATTTGATTGAATTAATGATTGGATTGATTGGATGAATGGATGATTAGATTGAATTTATTTGACTTGAAGAAATGATTTGAAGAATTGGTGTGATTTGATTTGATGATTTGATTGGATTGATTTGAATGATTTTGATGAATGGGGGAATTGGATTGTTTGAGAAGTTGAATTGATTGGATGAATTGGTTGATTGGATTGATTGAATTGATGTGATTGAGAATTGATTAGAAGAAATTATTTGATTGATATGAATTAATTTTGATGATTCGAGGAATTGATTTAAAATTATTGGATTGATTTTATTGCTTGGATTTTTTGTTGGATATTTGATTTTTTGTGTTTTTGGGATGTTTTAGATTTTTTTAATTTTTTGATGGTTTTGGGATGGCATTGGGATTTTTGAGAGGTGGATGCCTCATTTGACTTAATTGCTTTTTGCTTAGGGACCCATACTATTTTAGTTTTAGACTTTGCTTTTGGAGGTATGGGTTTGGATAGATTTTTAGATGTATTTTTCTTTGATTCTTTACATTTGTACCCTAAGGCATTAGGATCCTTAGGATATTTGGATTTATAGGTAGAGGCATTCAAATGTTTATGTTTAGACAATGTGTACATTTGTTGGTCATGATTGGTATATTTTATGAATGATAGGGATTTTAGATGTTGGGAGAAATGGTGGTAAAGTGGATGGAGGGATATTAGGAGTTGGAAGTAGTGGAGGTAAAGTGGATGGTGGAAAGTGTATGGTCACATGCTTTTAACATTTGTAGGACAATGGAGGTGGAATGACAACATATGTTTTGGGTATATGATAGGATGTGAGATGGAAAGTGGTGGACTTAGGAGGGATGGAGGAAGTACCAACATCTTTAGATTGTTTACTTTGGGGTGTGTATCCAAGGCCATATGAGTGTAGAGGGACCTTGACATGGATAGACTCCAAAATTCCTTGTTCATGAAGGCCTAAGCCTTTACCTTCATAGTTCATGTTTTGGAGTATGCAATGGACTATAGGACTAGGTGTGGTTTGGACACTAGACTTGAGTTCATTGTTGGATGAAGAAGGTGAACTGATGGACAAAGGTTGTTGTTGTCCTAAAGAGGAACACTCGTGGATGAAGGTGGATAGACCAAGTGGATATGATGACTTTGAAATGGTATTGATAGTGGATGTGGAAGGATCATTAGGATCTTTATTATGTTCATTAAGATCCAAAGTATTTGTTTGATCTTCTATGTTTTCTTAGGAGACACATGTCTCATCATGACAAGTGGAAGTTGGTGGATCATGGATAGGTGGAGAAGTTTCTTTGCTTTGAAGGAAGGCCATGAAACAGGGTGAGTTCTCAAGTAAGTCGACAAGACTTTCATTAGATGGAACTTATGAAGGTCTTGGGTCTCTTGCTCATGAATGGTTGTGGGGGTATGAATAGGATCAAGTTTCTCATGGATAGGTTCTTCATCATGCATAATGTCTTGATCATGGAAAAGATACATGTTATGAATGGGTTGAATGAAAATGGTTTGATCTTGATTAGAATGAGGGCTTGATGTTTCCTCATGCTTAGGATTAGGCTCTCAACATACATCTTGACTTTGGATGGAAGTAGAAGTGGAAGGCTCTTGGAGAGGCTTAGCATGTTCTTGATGGATATCGTATATCTTGAGCTAGTGCATATCCTTTTATTTTAAGCCCTATGCGGAGGCAGGGATGGTGCATCTCTTGAGCTAGGGCACATACTTTTAATTCTAAAAGTCATTTGAGTAGGTGGGGTTGGTGTATCCTCCCTTAAGCATGTCTTTGGTAGTTGTGGAAAATTCCAACCATCAAGTGTGCCTGTAATGTATCTAAGAAGGTGGTGAACCTAGCAATAGGCTCCTTCCATTACTTGTTTGTCATGTTTACTCTATGTTTTCCATGTGTGTGACTCTTGTATGGCGTGTTTGTTCCCAAGCATAGCCTAAAGACATGTGACGATGAGTCCCTCCTATGCTTTGGGATTTGTATGGCTTGTTTGTTCTCAAGTATAGTCTAAATACATGTGGCGATGAGTCCCTCCTACACTCTGAGATTTTATTGTGTGTCCCTAGCTCCATATGCAGTCTAAAGACGTGTGGCAATGAGTCCCTCTTGTATTTTGGGTGTTATACATTTACTTTCCATGTACTTGCATTTGCATTTCATATATATATGAAAATGAAAAAGAAATAATCACTGCAATCACTATATTCATTGTGTTTTTTGTGTCTTCAATATTGTCTTCTCTTTGTTTTACATGATTGTAACTATCTTCCCCATGTTTTGCATTCCTCTTGATGTCTTCATTGTGATTGGCATGTCTGCAACATGTTTTCTCTAATGTCTACCTGAGACTAGGGGCTAGAGATAGTTCCTCAATCTTAGTGTATGCATTAGCTCTAAGTGCTTGACATGTTTGTTGTGTTTTGACCATACTTCAATGCATGTATGGGCCCTGCGTTCATGTATACATTAAAGTGGGGGCTAAATGTTATGTGAAAAAATGTTTCCTTAGTACTTTTCCCTCTTAAGGTTTAGTTCCTGGGTCCTTTAGAATGCATTATAAGCATCTTGCATGTTAATCTTGAATCCTGATACGAAAACCCCTAAGTGTTATGGCAAATAGGACCTAGCGGGAGCTATTTGAATAGATCCTGACCTAAATTGGGAGGGTGGACTTGGGCACTAGCACCCTAGTCCTGCCCCATTTTAGGTCAACCCCAAATTTGAATGTTAGTTTTGTGACCATTAACTAGGTCTCATACTGCCATCTTAAGTTTGAATAACAGAATTCTTAGTGGGAATGTGTTTAGTTGCATATATAAGCATGTTTAGGCTTTCATTTGCAAACTAGAAGCTAAATAGAAGATGATTGTGAACTTTTGGCAAACTTATGATTGTAGAGCATTCAAGATATTCATTGTTGCAGAGCAAAGCATTGTTATTGTGTTTGTGATTATAGATTTAGGTTCATCTTTTCATGTGTTGAAGACTCTTCATCTATGAGAGATCTACACCTCCGAGGTGATATCTATTTGTGTTTTTAATCATTTATCAATTGTTTTTACCTCTATCCCACATGGATACACACTCTTTATCTAACAATGGTGTTCAGAAGACTTGAATGGCTTGACTGAGGCAAGACTCTAAACACCACAACCTCCAACCACTCTCCTTGTGATTGCTGGTTACAGGTGCCGCATCTTGATAGAGTGAAGTTGCAAGGAACAAGAAGACAATGTGCAGATTTTGAATCTTTGAAGAAAAGCATTGGTTGGACTCAGGCACTAGTGGTAGTGTCCATTACATTTTTTGAGACAAAAATGGAAAGTACAGTGATTACTAGTGTCGAAAGGAGATCAGGATTCCACAGAGAAAATACCACATTGGACTTGGGCGCTAGTGGCATTGTCCTCGAGTATTTTGCATCCTAAACTTTAAAAAATAGTCAGTAACTAGCCTCTGCCTACTATCTTAGTTTGTAATCATTTGTCATAATTCATCATTTACTTACTATTTTGCATAATTAGGGTTTCAAGAGTATTTGAGCATTAAATTGATACATTAATTTACAAACTCTAAATTTCCACAATGTTCCCAATGACAACCTAACCTGTAGGTGAATCCTCTTGCACAAGTGTGATTCAACTCAGTTGATATGTCCTTGAATGTTTGTAGTGAAAGGAGGATTTAACCCACATATCTATTGAAATTAAAAACCCTCTCCTTTATACCTCAAAACATAAATATTCCTATTTTTTGATTGTATGTACTTTTTTCTTGTAATTTCACTTCTCTAATGTAGTATAGGTGCTTTCTCACCTTTCTTTTTAAAAAAATAATTTCATTCTTCAATCTTCATCTCTAAGGTGAGTGTTGTTGTGCTCAAATGTTTGACTTGGTGTGTGCCATAATATAATTCGTTTAGAAAAAGTGAGGTATATAATGAATCCTTTCTATGGTAGCTTTTGTGGCTCTTTCTCATTATATTGCAAATGCATTGTAATTTGTTTTGGAACTTAATTCTTCATCATAAAGGAGTATTATTATCTATGAGATGTTTCTACTCTACAAGGGTCATTAAGGGACTATTTGTATGGAGGATGATGTCTAGAAGGAGGATGCATGGATTTTTCATATTAATCATGTTGATATACTAGAAATAATTTGAAGTGTGTTGGGAAATATTTGTACCATAAACATAAATATAAAATTGACCCAATTTAATCAAAGATTATTTTGAAATAAAATTGATTGTTATAGTTAAACATCAAGAGGTATATATAATTAAATTTAATATACATTTTCATGGTTGGAATTTTGATTATCTACTCAAATGTGCTTAATTCACAAGAAGAAGAATTTTTCTTAGATGTAGAGATAGAATCTAACATAAAAAATGGAGTAGTGGAACTACAAAGGGAATGGAGACTATATACCAACACTTTAAAGGCCTCATGTCAACATGGCAGGAATTTTATTAACTATGTAAGAGACAACTTATATGTGGTTCATTCTCATCATGGAATATTGGATGCATATGATATCATGGTATTTACAACCTTCCAAGGTTGGAGAATATAGAGAACCTAAAAAAGTTTAGAACTAGATGTGTGTTTTTGTTTCTTCCAAAGAAACAAGGAAAACTAAGGCACATGATTTATGATCCTAAGGATCTGGTACCCAACATAAAATTCTAGTGTCACTCTCCAAGCATCTAAAATCCCAAAAGGTATGAACTTATCTAAATGATTAATCATTGAAGTGGTAAGCATTAGACTCAACATCTACAAATAGAACTAAAAAATAACAATAATAAACTATAGTCAACATAAGAAAATACAAATAGAACTATATAGCTACCAATAATAAACTACAACCTACATAATAAAAAAATTAATACAAATAGAACTAAATTAAATGAATTATATAATTAACAATAATAAATAAATTACGATCAAGAAGTGATTGAGAATGAAGTGTTTATTCAAAATTTTGACACCATTTCAAAAATTTTGATTAAAGAAGGTGCAGCTAGTGAGATTCAAGGTACTCAGCTTATGTGAGTCAATGGACAAGTTCATAATGAAAGGTTCAACTTGTTAAGTGAAAGCATCAGTCTTTGCAAAAGAGACACAACCTGGAATGGTGTGTAAGCCATAGGAATTAGCTACAAACATGGCGCAAGTCAGGAATGATTGCATAGTCATATTCATACATGGCATAGTTCCAATCAAAGGTGCAACTCCTGTGATAGAAGGTAGCTTGTAAAGAGGTGAAGCGTGGCCATTATTCAAGAATGGTGCACAACTTTGTGAAAATTCAACACAACCATTATACAAAGATAAGTGTAGCTAAGTTAATACATGGCGCACCAGCAAATGGAACCAAGCTCAGCCTATAACACTCAACACTCAACCTATGGAGAGAATTAGCATTCAAAGATGGAGCAACCTTTAAATTTAGTGCAGCCACTATCATGGCGCAATATCTCAAGGTATGGGCCATGCCAAGTATGTAACATCAGCGAATATATTTGAGGTGCCACCATAAAGGAATAATATGCAACCATTAAAGAGAGTATGGCATTGTTCCAATAAAGACTCAGCTAATATTTAACATAGTGCATGGTCTACAAATGAAGGCACATTTAAAAGAGTGGAGACAAACCAATATGGCATGCAACAGATAAGAGTCTCAACCAAAGTTTCAAAAATCAGCCAATGTAGAAACTGGCACTGCCTATGAGGTTCAAGGTGCAGGCCACTTAAGAGAGCAGTCACAAAATGAGTTTCATTAAAGTTTAATAAAGGAAGCTTTATTAAAAAGAAACTTTAGAAAAGATATAGGCAGAAATTAAAGCGAGGCTTTTATTTCTCATGCTTTATCAAAACAAGAAAAGATACAAAAGTCCACTTCAGTAAGAAAGCTATGGGATAAGAAGTTTGTTTTTTCATGCAAAAGATAGAATCGAAGGCACAAAAACAAGGCGCCATCTGGGGGCGTAGGAAAGAAAAGATTCAAATTCCAAGAGATGTGGTTAAGAGACCCAACCTTCATACCTTTGATTCAAGAATGGTGGCAGGTTTCTCCTTTTGTGAGAAGATCAAGAATGTTCTAAGTAGAATCCAAGCTTAAGTTTGTGAAGTTCAGAGACTTATGGAATGGAACCGAGATCACTTCAAGAACATATTTGTGGAAACGAAAATGATCCAGCAAGATTTACATAATATTGAGGCCACAATTATAAAATTTGGTATGGACGTTGAAAGCTATTAGAAGGAGAAAATCCTGAGAAAAGAGATGGAAGAAATCTTGAAGAGAGAAGTCTTCTAGTAGCAAAAGTCAAGGGAAACGTGGCTAAAAGAGGCAGATAGAAATACAACATTTTTTCACCTCTCGACCAAAATCAGATGAGCTTCAAACTTGATTTGTAATATAATGAAAAGTAATGGAATGATGACCAGTGATATGGAAGTGATAAAAGAAGAGCTTGGGACTTTCTTTGGAAATTTATTATCAAAAGATGAAAATCTGGTATAATGGGAAAATAGAAAGGTTGAGATAGCTAAGTTGATATTGGACGAGCAAAATAAGGAGCTAATGAGGGAGTTCTCATTGGAAAAAGTCAAGACAGTTGTCTTCTCTATGTCAAGAGAGAAAGCACCAGGTTCGGATTGTTGGATGGGATCATTTTTTTCAAAATTGTTGGGACAACGTGGGAAGAGATGGCAGTGGGAGAATCAAGGAAATTCAAAAATGTTCTTAAATAAATGAAGAATACCAACATTCCCAAGGTAAAGATGCCACTTAAGTTTGAAGAATTTAGGCCAATTTCACTTTGCAATTACGTATACAAAATTGTATCCAAGGCAACAACTATAAGACTAACAATGATTATGTCAGACATCATTTCAGAGCAACAAGGAGGCTTTGTTCCAAGGAAGGAGACAACATAAGGGGAAATTCTAACTCATGTGATCCTCTGCTCTATCAAAGAAGGGAGAGACCTATGGATGGTAATAAAATTAGATATGGCAAAAGCTTATGACAGGATTGATTGGGAATTTCTAATGTACTTCCTAGATAGATTGGGATTTTCCATAGCATGGATAAACTAGATTTCATTTTGGATCATAGGATCCAGATTTATAGTCTTGGTAAATGGTATGGAGACTATTCCATTTGAATTGACTAGGGGTTTAAGGAAAGGGGATCCCCTCTCCCCATACCTGTTTATTCTTATGTCTGATGTGCTGACGTGGGCAATTCAGGATACAAATAGAAGGAAGCAGTGGCAAGGAGTTAGGATACAAGTTCTACAAGAAACCTTCACTCATGCGTTGTCCGCAGATAATACTATCTTATTTGGATAAGCCTTGCTACGGGATGCCAAAGCAATCAAGAAAACAATCGATTATTATTGTAGCATATTAGGACAATTGGTTAATGATAATAAATCCAAAGTTTTTATGTTCCATTCAGTAGTGACCAAGAAAGGAGAAATATCCAACATTTTTAACTTCAAAGTTGAAGCACTTCCAGGTGAGTATCTTGGAATACCTTTGTTTAATGGGAGGCATAGAAAGGACTTTTGGAAGGAGGTGATTTCCTATTCAAAGAGTAAAATAGGGACTTGGAAAGGAGGATGGTTGACATTGGTAGGCAGAATAATCCTGGTCAAAGTGGTGCTGATAGCTATTCTAATATACATGATGTCCACCTTACAAATTCCTAAAGGTGTGTGTTCAAAATTAGTAAAGATATGCAAGCAATTCCTTCAAATGGAAAGGGACTTTAGAAAGGAAGAAAATTAACCTTCTACCTTGGGAGAAGATATGTAAACCTAAACATCAAGGATGGGCATGGATTTTGAACATAAATATGTAAAATCAAGCTTTAGGAGAAAATTTAGCCTGGAGTATGTATAAGAGACTTCAATCTAAGTGGGCCAGAATGATGCAATTCAAATACCTAGATAATATAGAGAAGAGTATATTCATAGTAAAGAATCTCAAATGGAAGTTGGTCATGTGGAATTTTATTATAAGGAGTAGGGAGGTAATTTTGCCACAATTAACATGGGTAATTCATAATGGAGCAAAAGCAAATTTTTGGGGGGATTCCTGGAATGGATGGCCAAATCTTTCAGCATGGGAAGAGTTAAAGGAAGCAAGGATTTATCTTAAGCAACATTGGGGAAACAAGGTTTGAGATTACTGTCTTCTGGAGGAAGGGTCTCACTCATATAAAGCTATATGGAGAAACACAATAGATTGTGATAATCCACGGGCTCAAAAGGATTTGCTTCAAAGCATCCTTGGGTCTAGAGCACTAGTATAGAAACAACAATATATGATTAAAAAAACTACTAAAAACTAAATATAAATGACTGAACATGGTCACATGACCATTAGTAGTTTATTACCAGTCATTTATAACGCAACCGAATTGATGACTAAACCATTTTTAGTCATTTATTGGTTGTTTTGATTGATTGATTTGGTAGTATATTTAGTCATTAATTTAGTCATTAATTGTTGTAAACTGGTCACTTATTTAGTCATTTTTTATTCACTAATATATTTAGTCATTAATTTAGTCATTGATTGTTGTTAATTGGTCACTTATTTAGTCATTTTTATTCACTAATTTCCATCCATTAGTAGTGTATTTAGTCATTAATTTTAATCATCATTTTGATCAATTTGGTACTTTATTTAATTGTTTTTGTTCACTAATTTTTGTCAACTGGTAGTATATTGATACATTGTTTATTAATTGCATAACCATTATATTTAGTCATATTTATTCACTGCTTTGTCAATTGGTAGTTTATTTAATTGTTTTTGTTCACTTATTTCTACCTAAAAGTGATGGAAATGAGATAATACTTTTGAGGTTTAAACATAAAACACAGAAGAACATAATCAATCATTCATTTGTACATAATGAAACAGCTATTAAGAATGCAAAATACTAAAATTTTATTGAGAAAAGGTGTACTTATAGCTAATACAAGACTTAAATATGTGTCTTTGCTTTGAAAAATGTATTACAAAGTGTGTTTCTCAGTGCTGTGACTCAGAAAATTGAGTTACAATGCTCTATTGTTTGCTTATACAACTCGAAAACGTGAAAGAACTACTTGAAAAATGAAGCCTAAGGGTCCTATATCTCATCCCAAGCATGGGAGAGCATAGAGGAACTAAAATTGACTAAGTTCTCATGCTTAAAAATAGGGAAACCTATTTTAAACACCCAATAGGTCTTCTTGCTAGGACGATGAGGGATGAGACATTGATGGTGCTCTCAGCCACCTCTGCCCCTACAGTTACATAAGTGATCATTGTGTCAGGGTAGTATGGTAATACATTGTTGGTTACCCATGTATCCGCTATGCTCAAGTACTGTTAAAACCCAGCAAATCTAAATTGGGTATCCCAATCATGAGCTCAATGCTAGTGGTGGGAAATGCTTGAAGGACCTACATATAAGGAAATTAGGATTCAAAACCACAACTTTCCAAGAAATGGTCTTTTGATTTACATTAAACTACTATGGCAAATGTTTGATGTGTTTCAAGTAACAACCTACACATTAGAGTCATAAATCCTTATCTTCTTGATAGACACTAATTTAACCAACTAGGCTACTTTGTTAGGAGTTGGAAGGTCATCCCCTGCTCGACCATAGCAAAGTCCCGCTTCACTTACTCCCATGACCCCTGCAAATGAATACATTAACCCTCTAATAATGTCAAAAGTCAAAAACCCTGTTGATTCACCCAACTCCCAGTTGAATTCCCTAGCAAATATCCCAGTTGTAGACCCCAATTTTAATTGAAATAACATAGATATCAAAGTCTACTAGAGGCCAAGAATGGCCAATGGAACTGAAGAAAGCACATAATCCAAAAAGTATGTAACATTAAGAGTACCTAGTGCATCTCCAATATAGTAAAACAAAACTGAAGCAAACAAAAATAGTTGCCAAGTTTGAAAGCATATTTATCTATCACCATAGTGAAAAGTTAGCAATTGCATTTGGTTTGGTAAACATGGCCCATGGTACAACTATTAGAGTTTTTAAGAACCTTTGAGTATGTTCTTATTTTCACACTACATCTAAATTCATCTACAAGATTGTTGCAAGAGAAATTGTTCTGAGGGATGTGAACCATTTCCATCATTTTAAACAGGAACAATGTTCTTGTGGAAAATATTGGTGATGATAAATTAAACAATCTGAAAAATAGGCTTGCACTATAATAATGTGCACTATGCATTGAAACAAAATAGGCTTGTACTATTTACAAAATATTGGTGATGCTAAATTAAACAATCTGAAAAATAGGCTTGCACTATTTACATTCACCTTTATACATTTTCAAACAAATCATATTCTTTAGAAAAAATAATTACCTATTTGGCAATTTTTATTTTCAATTAATCCACCCAAAACAATACTACCTTATGATATTTACTTTATTTCCTTCGCACACTTCTTCTATGTTTGATTTTTATTTATAAAAAAATTGGATAGTTGACTTTTCATGTGCCTCACGCACCACCACACATCTTCTATTTTCCCTTTGTGAGAGTGCAGGAAAATATTGAAGTTACCCGCTCAACTTGGGTCATCCCACAATAATGGGTTACACTTTTTTGCCAAACTTGACATTGAAATCAACATTTTGAACTAAATCTTCACGTGCTGACACCTATAGCCACTAAACCGTTAGGAATTTGAAGATGATGCGAACTAGTGATTTGTGAGATCTTGTTTGTAGATTCTAAATATATATATTTTTTAAAATTTGGAGTTAAATTGTAAAATATTTTGTGTCTCCTTTGATAACTATTTTTTAATAGTAAACACCATTTTTTTAAAGTGAGGTGTATTCCGTAGCACATAACTTTTTTTCTACAAAGGATAAAATCCTCATTCTTTTGAATTTAGATTGGTAACACTGATATATAGGGCATGCATTTGGTTTCATAATGTTTTGTTGAATATTTTTTTTAATTAATTTTTGAAGTCAAACCAATTATAATTTAGACATAGGTGTATTCCTAAAACATAACTTTTTCTGTATGTATCGAAATTCAATTTTTTTTGTTGAAACAAGGACATCAATACGTAGGGCATAGATATTTTTCAGAATTTTTTTCACTAATTTACTAATTTTCCATGTGTGTTTACTAATTTACTAATTTACTTGATGTTCGGTGAAAAACCTACATTCATAAGAAATAAAAATAAATATAATAATCAAATTAAATATATTTAAAATTATACTTTTTGGGAAGCATATAATAAGGACTACATACATACAAAACATGAATTTTAAAAGAATTCAGTTGATCCCTCAAAAGGTAAATCAAAAGTGTTTTTTTATCAGCATTTTGATAGGTGTAAAGGAGACTCCATTATAAGTATGGTTTAAAACTAGTGGGGTTCTATTCAAGGGGGTTTGATCAAACCCTCTTCAATTAAAATACTTTAAATGGAACCTTTCAAGGCTTAAATCATTATATTTTCTAAAAATATGTGATTTCAACAAAAATCAGGATGTCACAAAAAGTATAACACATTATTGTGGCAACACCCCCTTATTTTTCATTTCACCGCATTACCACACACACTTTGGGGTTCCTTCATGGAGACACGATGAACACTCAGACTGCTTCCCACAAGCCCACACATGGTTTGATCTAGCTCTACGGGGGTGTGGGAAATCTTGATTTGCTCTCCTATATACTCCCTCACTTCTGTGGATGTCTCATGTTGTCAAATAGTTTCGGTACCTTATCTCTGCACCCATATCCTACCCCAAAGCTTCCATTCTAGTACAAGCAAGGAGAAAAGTGATCGAACTACATATCTTTTAAAGTTAAACGCACTCATCTAGCATAGGTATCCGCTAGAGTATTTGCAAATACAATATCTAACAAAAAACCATTTTGTTATATGTTTTTGGATCCCCGTTCCCTATTTTTGAAAGGACCCATTTTGTCATAGGCCGTGACATTGTTGGCAATAGATGAGGAATCTAGTTTTATACAAGAAATTACATTTGTTTGGAAATGCCTTTTCAAAGGACTCAATTCACAAATTTCATTATATTCAAAGTTCAAGTTTGCATGACATTCAATGTGTAATAAGCATTGACACCACACACAACACCAAATTGGAGAAGCCCCAAGAAAAGAACCATTACAAGATGCCTCACAATATGAGAAACATGCAGTTCTATCAGGGATATGCACAAAATGAATTTGTTGAAAAGGCTTTAGAAACTTTCAAGCAAATGCAATTAGCGGGTGTAAAGCCAAATTTGACAACCTTTTCCAGTTTGCCAGCATACTCCCTGTCTGTGCCAAAATGGAAGCTTTGGAATACGATATGGACATCCATCATAACATAATTGAAGGGGGATTTTTGTTAGATAGACATGTATGCAAAATGTGGAAGTATAGATAAGGCACATGAATTGTTTGATGGAATGGCTCAAAGAGATGTCATCTCTTGGAATGCAATGATTGTAGGATATGCACAAAATAGATTTTGCATGGATGCCCTCAAAATATTTGAATTAATAAAGCACTCTAGAACATATCCTAACATTGTAAACTTTGCTTGTGTTCTATGTGCATGCAGTCATGTAGGTTCAGTGGATGAGGGTTGTACATACATCAATCAAATTAGTACCCTTATTGCATTACACCTACAATTGATCATTATGTGTGTATGGTTGACCTTCTTGCTCATGCTGGCTATCTTGAGGACACTCTAAACTATATCATTAAGATGTCATTTAAAGTTGTCATGGTTGTGTGGATGTGTTTTCTTGGTGCCTATAGATCACATATGAATGTAGGGCTAGGAGTATTTACAACAACGCTACTTTTTTATTTGGATCCTAAAAATGCTGCAACTTATGCTCTTCTCTCAAACATCCATGCAAAAGTGGGCAGGTGGTGTGAGGTTCAAATGTTAAGAAGATTGATGAAAGATAGAGGAGTTAAAAAGATCCTGGATGTAGTTGGATTGAAGGTCATAAAATGGTAAATTCTTTTTGTGTGGGAGACAGATCACATCCACAAACACAGAATCTATGCAAAGTTGGAGAAATTGGCTTGGGAGATGAAGGTAGGAGGGCATTTTCTAGATTCAAGACATTTACTAAATGATGTGGAAGAGGAGGAAAAATAATTATCTATGCTACCATAGTGAAAAGTTGGTAGTTGCATTTGGCTTGTTAAACACACCCCCTAGAACAACTTCTAGAGTTGTAAGAACTTTCAAGTATGTGTTGATTGCCACACTACAAAATCTATCTCCATGTTTGTTACAAGAGAAATTGTAGTGATAGATGCAAATTGTTTCCATTATTTTAAATAGGGACAATGTTCTTGAGGAGATGATTGGTGATACTAAATGAAGCAATCTAAAAATTAGGCTTGCAATATGTTGTAGTGGCAACTGCCCTGGTAGACATGTATGTAAAATGTGAAAACATAGACAAAGCACGTGAACTTTTTGACAAAATGCCTCAAAGAAATGTGGTCTCATGGACTGCAATGATTGTAGGATATGCACAAATTGAAATTTTTGAGAAGAAATTAAAAACTTTCAAGCAAATGCAATTGATAGGTGTAAAGCCAGACTCCACAACCTTTGCTAGCATCCTCTCTGCCTATGCCAAAATAGGAGCTTTGGAATAGGGTATGGACATCCATCAAAGCATGAAGGATAGAGGAATTTTGTCATTTGTTGTAGTTGCAACTGCCCTGGTAGACATGTATGCAAAATGTGGAACCATGGACAAGGTATATGAACTATTTGATAGAATGCCTCAAACAAATGTGGTCTCATGGACTGCAATGATTGCAGGATACACATAAATTGGATTTTTTGAAAATGCTCTAAAAACTCTTAAGCAAATGTAATTTCACTGTGATCTTTCTTTGTCTTAATCCTGAGGTCTAAATCTTTACCATTTTTACTTTTAGGTTTGTCACACTTCTCTAGACTCTCATCAAGCCTATCTATGCATTTTTTAAACCTCCAAAGATCTTCAAACTTTGTATGGTCTTGTACACTATCAAATAGGCCTATAGAATGCAGTGATAGTGTTGATATCTACCAGGGACCTCTTAAGATCATTCACTCCAACTATCCAAAGTTTGGGGAGACCAAGGTTTACAAAGCATATTCAAGTCAAAGAGAGGTTTCCATGGTTGCATGACAATGTGTAGGAGACAGCTACAAAGGAATAGAGACTAAGATACATTGCAAAGAGGCAGAGTTTCTAGACAGGCTTGCAAATATGAGGTCAAGAAGACAAAGAATGAAGAGGGCCATGAAGACTGAGGGTGGATAGAGTGAACAGAGGTGTTGCTTGATCTTGAAAGTAGTTTTGAGCATGGTTAACCTTTGTTGAAAACTGAGCATATCTAGAGATATACATGACAAAGAACAAAAATCACATATAAAATCCTAATAGACGATCTCTTTAGACATAATTTTTGGTTAGGTTACAAAGAGACAATGATAATAGTAAATAGAGGTCCATCATGAAAAATTATAAAGAGCCTTATCACCAACACTCTAGGGTATCGTGTTTGAGCTTTACAATGTCTTGTATAAAGTATACACTATCATGTAAAAATTTACACTATCACACAAAGGTTTGAATTAAAGAATATTTTCATTCATAAGAAATTTGAGACTATAAAAACAAGAATATAGAGGGATTTTAAACTACATCAAATTCATATAGGGAAAAATTAAGAAGAGACTGAGATACATTTTACAAGAGAGACAATGACTCAAATGCTAGTTCAAGAATATAGAGGTATAAGGAAAGGTGACAGTCCAAACCCACCTTTACATCTCTCTATTCATTTTCAACTATGAGGTTTACATGATATGATTGTCTCATTCTTAATAGAGACCTGCACTAGAAAGTTGCAAACAACAAAATGGGCTATCACAAAGTTGGCAGACATGAGAAGACACTGAGATTTGAGTATGGGATAGTCAACATGATCTCATAAATGTTGTGAAGATAGTGTGCATAAACCCACTTGTTGGGATCTCTTCACTAAGCCTTGCATAAACATTATGAAGTCTGTATGATAAGAGAATCCCATGCACCTTATAGGAATGTGTGAGATCTACATGTTCATTATGAGCACCTTGCAAAAGAAGGATTGCTAAACTAGTATAAGGTCAATACAGTCATTGTAGAGGGTCTAGTATAACCTTGCATCTCCAGTGTCAGGTATGCATATGTTAAAGGAGGGCTTCATGACAGTCATTTAAAGGAACTCATGAGATGCCTACACTCAGTATTGAAAGAAAGGAATTGGTAATAGGGCATCAAGGCAATAAATATAGTGACCTTGTGAATATATACAATGCAAAGATGGCATTGATAGGCCTACACTAAAGGTAGGAAAGGGATCTAGAATGATATAGAAGTTAATCCAAGAGGAAAAAGGTCTAATGAACAACTATGCAAAGAAGATATGTACTAGAAGGAGTGTAATGAGAAGAGATAAGGCATATCAAATAAAGATCCAAATGGACCATGTATTAGTCTCACATAGAAAAGGTAGTTTATGAAGACTCTTGAGTAGATCTATCTTATAGTGCTAAATACTATTACAGACTTGGGTTGAACTTTCACAAAGGTATGTCAAAATTGTAGAAACATAGGAAGTTCCATGGAATAAAAGATCTGAGAATATTAAGAGTAGTGTTGTTTTGAACTAGTAATATTGAATCATTAAACCCTACCAAATGATGAACAAGTTTGCATAGAATATTAGGGTCTCTCAAACCTATACAAAGGAGATTTATGAGTCAAAATAGTATCATGATAGTGATTGTGATGTTCTTTTAGACTAGAGAATCCTTTGTAAAGCTTTGTACAAGAGTCTTGAGAGAGTCCTAGAGGTCTCACAAGGTTTAGAGAGTCATCAAAAGTTATACAACTTTGTCTAAGTTTTTAGGATTCACGTGAGCCTAGAAAGGTTACACAATCTGCCTAAAATATAGAACACTATCAATACAAGAAGATTTGCATAGTATGTTTTAGAGAAGGACTGTCAATGCAAGGTATGAAAGGACCCTAGGCATGCTATGTGAAAGAGGATACCTTAAGAAACATTGTAAGAGAGTTTTATAACTCTAAAAGAGGCTGACAAAGGGTAACAAGAGAAAAGATCACCATAAGAGAGAGGGACTAGGGTTTGTGAAGGTATTGCCATTTGAATGGCAGTCACAAATGGTAGATTTTGTGTGATGACAATTATTATTGAAAGACAGTTATAAAAGAAGCTCATAGTTAAATGATTATATCAAAGGACTGTTTTGGACTGTTGAAGGTTAGAAAAAGGTTGAGGAAATCAGTCATAGAGATGTGTAACTGAACAAGGGTAACCATGAATGTAATGAAGGGGCAGTCAATCAACAAATGGTAGTCATAGAATGCTAAGGGGACAGTGGTCTTGAAAAGAAGAGGGTGCATAGGCTGTGAATGAAGGACTATGTAGATGTTTTAACAAATTAAGGTAACATAAGAGCCACAAATCCATGACATTTCCCATCAATGAATGATGATAATCTTTTGGGAATGCATGGGACTGTCATAGTAAATATTCCATATGGCATCCTTGTCAAAGGATCTCGTTTTTGTTACTTTTTCTTGTATGCAACAATTGTGGGCTAGGATCCAAGATAATATTTAGACATCAAAACCATGTGATTGACGATAGGAATGCACCAAAAATTAAAAATAGACAGTGATACTTGTGATAGTGCTCATATAGAGCAGAGGAGCAATGATTCAAACCAAGGAAAGATAATTACTATAATATATGACAGTGAACAATGCAAATGGCAGAGTTTAAAAAGTTTCACCAATGTCATAGTTACCTTTAATGGAAGAATAGAAACATACATCATGTAATGTTAACCTTTCAACTGAACTTCTTTTCTAGCTCTTGCACAAGCCCCACATGAATATTTTAGAAATCCTTCCTCAAGAGGTATGGAGCATGAATGACAATTGTCTTATAGTTGCCAGATATGTCAACTTGCCTATACAAGACCAACAGATTTTAAAACTAACAATTAGAATCTAAGACTTCTTAAATACTGCTTAAATATTATTCTAGGAGTGAAATCATCTAAGTATAATAACCATCCATGCGTGTGAGTTTTGGAGAGAAGTAAAGATTTGAGTCATCACAAGTCACAAATAATATATGGGAATCCAACTACTAATATAGAAAAATAGGTTACTTGGAAGAGTTGATATACAAATCTTTGAGTTCACTCTTCAGCTCCTGATTGGTGTTCTCCAAATCAAATAAGGCTTGTAGTATAGATTCAAGGGTAGTTAAAAGAACCTAAAAGAAACCTAATACATATTGCATCAAAGATAAGTATGCATAACAAGATTTGACCCTCACTTGAGCCATAGACTCCTCAAAACCAAAAATTGACTATTTTCTCATACTGACTAACATTTGATCTTTTCTATACTATCCCCAAACACTTGAAATGATTAAATGTATGTAGGGTTGTGACCTCTGAAGTTCCATACTTAGACATATATGAGTTTGTCTAGTTCCAAACTTCCAAAAGGGGCTGAAAACCATGACAATGCTTAATGGGTATGACAAACTTTGTGATACTACTGATAGTCCTCTTCTAATTTATCATAGTTGCATGGATTATTAAATCCTAACTGACCTTTTAGACCATTGTCACATTGTTTGAAAGACTATTACATACCCCAAACCTACGACAGGGCACTCAAAGACTAATAGGCATCGTCATTGCTTGTTACCATTTGTATGGTCTGTCAGACCTGTAGTTCACTGTATAAGGAAAAACAAAGTTTTCACAAAGTTTCCAAAACCCTACCATCATTTAACCTATGTTACCCTATAGACCTTGACAGACCTACAGCTGACCCCATGCACAGTATCTCTATTATATCTCCATTAGACCATTGTTCCTCATGTATCTCTGTATTCACTATGTTTGCTACACCTTAGAGATGACTGTTCCTATTTGCTTCACTAATGATGACTGCTCCAAAATGTTAACTGTTGCTACCTTGACAGAGGTATCTCCATGACAATTTAAGGACTATTCTTTTCAACTCATGTGGGCTTCTTATATCTATTGTTTTGCTTATTCTCATGTTCAGTTATCCTATCAAAAATAAAAAAGATTGATTCTATCTTCTATCCATGCCCTTTGTTCCCTCTAGGTCTGATAACAGTCCCTATTTGTTGGACCGATGTTCATATCACACAATCCTTATAGGACTATCAATGTATTCTTGTGTGACTGTTTTCTGTCTCCTTGACTATTATTTCATCATCCCCATAACTCATTGCTATTCTTCTATTATGACCCTAGGTTCATGCAAGACTCTTTTGGGTTTATGTAAGGGCATAAAACTTTCCAATGATCTCATAAGCCTTCAATACATGTGCATAAGCTCTAAAAATATGCAATCTTTTACCATTTTTCACTATCTTTTTGGCTCTCTTTGAATGAGAAAAAGGACTTCAACAAGAGCTAACTCTCTTCAATCTTTGCATGGTTCTACTTTTATGGACTATTCCTTTGTTTATCTATGACTGTCATTATATTGACCTCTTGTTATTCAAACATTTGTTCACTGTTCTTGTAGAGGTCTCCTTTCACCTATTAGAACAAATATTTATCACTTTTTATTATGAATGAAGTGTTAAATTACTATTAACTGTTTGACTATTGAAATGGATGATATTTATATAGGGTGCATATTTAGTAACCATAGTTTTAATCTTGTGCAGAATGGGCATTTATGCACGTATTGCTAAATAACAATCAGATGATAACATGTTTTCATATTTATATGAATTTGCCACTCACCTGGAGCTAGATAAGGTATAAATCTGAGTCAAGGATTAGATTCAATCAAATATGATTTATCCATTATGGAATGAGGAGATTGGCCCAAGTGTCAACATTGCTTGCATTTGTTTTTATAACCCTGCTTCTACTTGGAGCTACAGGTACACAAATAAAGATAACAACAAAAGTCTTCATCTTCTCTTCCCTACTTCCTGATATTAAAGTATGAATGTTTCCCTAGAAAAATTAAAACATACTAGTGACTCACATAGAGTTCAATGGAACACAAAATTACATGTAGTTGTATTATCATGGAAATAGCCTTATAAGATTACTGTATTACTAAAGTGGAAGGAATACAATAGAAGGTAGATGTAAGAATTCATAGGCTGGGGAAAACATGTGCACCATAGAAAGATGCATTGCAGGATTTATTGGAAGTCGGCTATTCTTAAATATCATCCACTTCAATAGTCAAAGGTCAATTTCGACCAGTAAAAATAGGACAAATATTTATATATATTTTTTGTGAATGAGGTGTAAAATTGCTATTGATTTTTTGACCATTAAAGTGGATGATACTTAAGTGGAGTGATTGGGAGTTGGCTATTCTTAAATATCATCCATTTCAATAGTCAAAGGTTAATTTTTCCCAATAAAAATAGGACAAATATTTACATCAGCCTTGAATTTGCTTTATCATTTTAGTTGTTTAAATAGGCATGAGAGGATCCTACCTTTGTGGATGGAGGAAGTAGGTTTTTCATGATGAATATGCAAGGAGCTATAAATGTTGTAGGGCCCTTTCACGTTTACCTTCAATTTAACCTGATTTGTCCATATTACTTACATGAAAATCCAATGGATTGCCTACTCTCGAGGCATCTAATATGCCATTAAAACAATCAAATAACTTAGTTCAACTACCAAACTTGTTTTTATTCAAGCTCAAGACAATATCACATTCACAATGTTACTGGATTTTACCATTTTCAACAGCTCTTCCTAAGGTTTCTATTTTGAAAAATTCTGGTTTTAAATAATGTGAAACAAACTTACACAAGATAATCTAAGAACATACATTGTTGTTGAAACCAATGGGTATAAATGTCTAAGCAAGAAGCCCATGATGTGCATATGGAATATGGGAAGGGTCCATCAAATTTTTAGTAAGTACTTCATACCTGCAAAGTATTAGCCAAGGTATTTGTTTAATTTACATGTAGAAATAAACATTATATATTATCTTATCAATTTGAAGGAAGAACACTAAAATAATTTAAGAATAAAAAAATAGGAAAGATGAAAAATATAAATCATTAATATCTTGTGTCTATGGAGTATAATCCCACTCAATACATATTCATTTTTTCTTGAAAAAGAGTTACCCATGTAAGGAAAAACTCTCATTGTTAGAATAGATTAGATTGATGGATCACTTAGCATTGGAATCAATGGCAGAGTTTTTTTTAGAGCAATATCTGTGTAAAGGGGATCAGTGTTTGGCCAAAACCAGATGATCCCTTTTTGTAGTAGACTTGGATAAACACCTTTATGTGCCCTCTTGGAGGTGTGGACCTGCTTTTAAGGTAGAATCACTTCATTAAAAGTTATATATATAATGCACACAACCACTACAAAATCACTAACCCTCACAATTATTTGATTCCCATTCCTTGTCAAGGAGACTAGATCCTCATTTTGATGCATAGTTAGATTGATCTCCATGATTTTTGATGACTAAGTCTATTGCCTCCTTAATGAAACTAACATAATGGCTTTAATGGCAATGCAACAAGCCAATATCGTTGAAACAAAACTATTGTCTCTTTGTTGCACTCTTGAAACCCTAGATCCCAAAGCATAATGATTTGAAACACTATCCAAAGGCTAGATTTCAAGGGTTTTGAATCTGAAAACTTCTATTGCATAATGTTGCCTCTGTAATACATAAAACAGAGCTCTAGAAAGCAACATTTCAAACTAAAAATGCATATCAAACACAAAAGAAAACCCTAACCCATGGGAATAAGGGAAAGATCCTTCAAATGGATGAAGAAAACATTGATATACAAGAACATGAAGAAAGAACACTCCCTTATTTGCCTTCTACAATTTAGAAATGAAACAAAGCAACCCCACTTGGAAGATGGAAAAACGTAGAAAAGAGGCAAAGGAAATAACCAACCATGCAAACGAAGATTGAAAATTCTTAGAAACATTGCCATGAAGTTGCCCCATGATCATACCTGAATGAAACTTAGATAACTACCCATAAAAACTACAACCTTCCTCTTCAAAGCAACAAACAACAGAGAAGGTGTCCATCTTGGTATGGTAAAAGTAGCAAGTAAGGGTTTTCCTCTCAAAAATAAAAATTTCCTCATGAGCCCATGTTGTTTCAGTCCTTTTACCAAAAAAAAACAAAGAGAGAACTCCTTGCATACATGGAAACCTGTGCAAGTTTTCCTCCTTACAAAATTCAAAAATTTCATTTATCACTTGTTCAACTTCGTGTTTCCCTCTTTTTTTAATTACCAACTTTAATATCATATGTGACTAACTATTTAGTTGTGTTTTTACTCGATGATCAAATTAGTCATTTATTTAGTCATTTTATAGTTGTGTTGCAAAAAATTAGTAGAATTTAGTCATTTTTAGTTGGCGTGACTAAAAGTTTTAGTCATGTAGTCATTTATTTGCCAAATTCTACTACTAGAGTGGTGTTTTCATCAAACCAAAAGGATGAACTAGTATGTACAATAGACATGACATGTATGTATTCAATTAAACAAGGTTATAGGAGTCTAAATGCAAGGAAAAAGCCAAACTAGCTAGCACATTTATGTTGGAATGATGCTACGTTACCCAAGGTCGGAGCCTTTGCTTGGCTAGCATTACATAAGAGAAATTTTCTTTCTAGGGATAGAATTCAAAAATGGGCTATAGGTTCAAAATTTAAATGTGTATTGTGTGGGGATGAGGAGGAGAGTCTTGACCACCTTTTACTATAGTGCCCTTTTAGTAGAAAATGTTGGTAATGGCTCCTCAGAAAATTAAACTAGGTCATGTCCCTACTGGAGTCCTTGTTATTGCTATTTAAAAGCTGCCCTAACTTGTGTTTAGATTCAACCTTTATAGGATTATGGCATGTGAGCCCATCCATAGTAGTTTGGCATATTTGGTGAAAAAGAAATTTTAGAATATTTAGGAAGGAGCCCTCAACATTACAGAAGATATGTGAGAACCTAGATAAAGCAATCGTAGAGGTAGTTTCAGTAAAAATAAGGAATTCAAGAAACCATAGTGCAAAGTGGTCAAGGTGGGATGATGAGATGGTCAAAAATTGGATCCATTTGGAGCCAATTACTATTGGCTCAACAGTGTATCCAAGCAATAACAAAGTAGATAGAAGCCTGGTTAAATAGAGTCCCCAACACAACCATATGTCAAGATGAACTTTGATGGGGCATGTCAAGGGAATCTAGGCCTATCAAGAATGAGATGTGCTATTAAAAACCATTAGGGAAAGATGATGGTGACCAAATCATTGAAAATCCAACAAGGAACCAATAATGAAGCTAAGGATTGGATGCTCCTACATAGTCTCCAATTGGCCATAGACTATAAGGTTAGAAACATCTGGATAGAGGGGGACTCTCTTAATATAATCAGAGCACTTAATGCTAAGAAATTAGAGAATTGGAAGGTAGACTACATTCTATGGTAGGCTCAGGATTTGGTAAAGAAGTTAGAAAATTTCTAGATATCCCATTTCTATAGAGAAGGGAATAAAGTGGTTGATGCACTGGCAAATAGACCCATAGATCAAAGTCATGATGAATCGATCTTTGATCCAAGACAAGGGAATATGCCCAGTCAGCTGATGACCTGAATTAGGGATGACATGTAAACTCACAAGGTTCATCATTTCAAATAGGTCAAGTGAGACATCACAATAAATTTCCATTCTAGGCTTTATAGTTGAACGACTTTTTGGAAGAGGTGATAGGCAGGACTCTCATAGGATGTCATGGCTATAATGGAAGCATGGGTTTCAAATAGAAAAATGACACAGGCTAGATATAATTACTAGCCTCAACAAGTGAATTAACTATGGGACAAGTTCAGATTGAATGTTTGAAAGATCAAGGAAGGTATTGGTTGGATGTAAAGGATTGGATGTTGATCATTAATAGGTAGTAATTAAAGCAAGATCATAGGGTTTTCTCCACATGTTTCTAACGGAAAGTATCTATTCCAATTTTGAGGCTGACTCTACTTATCAAATCCCACATCTCTTTGCATGTAGGAGATCCAACTCCTTTATTTCTATGAAAAAAGGCAAGTTGGACAGTGGCCCATACAAATCCTAATCTTTACTATGATGATGCTAGGCGAGGGTAGAAAATGCCACGACTCTGTGACAAGGAAAAGGTTTAAATAAGGAAGGAACAAGGTGAAAGGGAGCTATTAATGGCAATACAAGGAACATCTTAAAATGATCTCTAACTTTTATTACAAAGGCTAGTATCTAATGTTGAATGATGTCTCCTCAAGTATGATCAGGCCGCCTTAGGATTGGAAGGAGAAGTACACAGATTCTATATTTCATTATATATACTCCTTTTAGATTATAGCTTTGGGCATCTTATTCCTTTCAATTGGCCATGATATTTTCATGGTGTTGTCATTGTCTCTCTACTTGCAGGTATCTATAATGGATGATGATAAGATTAATCAACGCCTTTTTCCCCTATCATGTCGTGGGAACCTAAAATTCATGGCAAAGTGAGAATTATGGACTTGGATCATATTGTAGACTCAGATTGTACTATGGTGCAGTTCACAGTCCAAAATATATGTGAGCAAAGGGGGCTGCAAGGTTCAGAGGAGAGAATTATTATTGGTCGGACGTAGTCTCCACCATTCTGTCATTTATATAATGGATATTATGTAGGATGGGAACTATGTCCATGCCATTACTATCGAGTTGATCTTTGGTCACTTGTACAGTCTAGATAGATGCAGACCAACTCTACAGGGGTATGATTTGATGAGAGGTGGAGCCATGGTGGGTGGCCTATTTCCAATCCAATCCATCATAACCTCCTCAGTAGTTGAGTGTGTCTATAAAGCTATGCAGAAGGGTTTTGCATGTGGGTGCATCAGCGGACTAGATAGAGCCCTCCATGGGCACAGTCAACTTTTTCAAATGATTGGCTGCTAGGTGTAGGGATGTCTTCATGTTGATCTGATTCCTCTGAATGCACGCATTGGGTTGGGCTCCTCATCTTCCTAGGGTGATCATAGATGATGAGGACCCGTCTACGTAGGATGGAGAGAATGGGTCGGATAAACAGGTGGGGCCAACCATGACTAGAATGAGCTCTATGAAACCAACTCCTGAGCAAGGAGAGGATTCAAGGTTGAGGGAGAGGGAGAGGGTGAATATATGAATGGTTTAATGGCTCCTTTTTCATTTTGCTAATGATGGTGTTCACATGGGATTATCTTATATTTTTTCTTCTCATGTTGTTAATGATAGGTTGTTGTGGTGTGTAAGTTGCCAGTTGTTAATGATAGGAAGCCATTTCTATTTTAAGGCTATTATAGGGTCATTTTTGTAAGCTTTATAGATGTAGTTTTAGAAAGAATCTAGATGGCCTACATCTTCCTATTGTAATCAGTCTTTAAATGTTTAATAAATGTTTAGGTGGTAGGCACCTTTAAAAAAAATAGAAATGCAAGGTCATGTTTGTAAGAATGAGATTTGTGAAAATGATATTGGGTAGGGAAATGGTTAGATCTATGTGGATAGAAAAACATAGGGCTATAGTACACATACATGCACAATTGTTTATGTTATTGATGACAGTTGATTGACTATCTCTCCTTGCCTAAGTATATGTAAGCCTGCATGTTGCCAGCCAAATTGTATTTGAATTCTATGATATACTGAATGACTGAATCTGCATTTGATTCATTTCTTGAGTTGTTTCCATTGTGTTTACTCTTGTTGCATGGTCCGGACAGTTCATTCTGTGAACCCTCCTACCATGACTGCACCAAGTGGTATCAGAGTAAAAGTTTCAAGCCTGTGGAATTGAATTAAGAGAAGTTGGTTAGGGAATTCCATAAGATCCTATTGTGAAGAGATCGCCGAATTGAGGCAGGTTACTTGTGTTGCAACTGATCACCGATTGTGAGGCAGTTGTCACCTTGTAGCTCGATCGCTGACTTGAGGCAGTTTGCACTTGATCTAAGGAAGAATGCCACTGAGGAGAGTTGTTGCTATTAGAACAATGAATGGTAGAATGGATGAGATGATGGAGATGATGAAAACATTGTGAATTCATTTGGATGTTGTCGAGGAAGATAGGCGAGGAGGATTGACACCGAGACCTAATGTTGAAAGTGATGATGAAGGAGAATTTCAATTTGCTGAATAAACTAGCGAAACCCTAGGAGGTGATGAAGAAGAAGAATCAGATCAAGTAAAGATGTTGCGAGCTATTTCAAAGATTGAAAAGAGACCTAGAGTTGATGTGCTGAATTATACTGGTAATTTGAACCCAGAAGAATTGATTGACTGGATAAATGACATGGAAGAATACTTTGAATATGAAGAGATGGAAGATCTAGAGAAGGTGAAATTTGTAAAGATAAAGTTGAAAGGACATGCTGCTATATGGTGGAAAGAAGTTTAGTTGGAGAGAAATAGAAGAAGAAAGGAAAATATTACAAAGTGGGACCGAATGGTGACACAGTTGAAGAATCAATTTATACCTGCTGACTATGAGTTGGAACTATTGAAAAGATTGCAAAACCTAAGACAAAAGGAGAAATTTATGAAGGAGTACACTGAAGAATTTCATAAGATGATCATAAGGATAGGACATAGTGAAGCAAACAAGGAGAAAGTGGCTAGATACATCAATGGACTAAGATTGAACATTCAAGAAGAACTAAGCTTGGTAAGGATGACATCTTTGGAAGAAGCATATCAGTTTCCCCTATAAGTTGAAGAGAAGCTGAATAAGAGACATGATCAGAGACAGAGAGGTAGAGGAGGTAAATTTCAGAGAGGTGAAACATTTTTTAGAGGAGACAGATCATATCTGGAGCAGAGAAAGCTTGATAGTACGTTCAAGGAGGATAGAGATAATAATGCTTGCTAGAGAGATGACAGAAATTTTTACTAGAGAGGAAACGCTAGTGCATACTGGAATGAAGGATATAGAAGAGAAGGAAGAGGATTTGATAAGAGGACATTCAGAGGTACTTGTTTCAAGTGTGGAGGTGAAGGATATAGGGGTAAGTGCACAAAGATGAGGGACCAAAATGGGGTCTTAAGGTGCCACTTTTTTCTGAAATTAGGAAACATTAATGTTGAATGAGAAATTGAAGATAGCTACGCTCAAAATTTGAAGATAGAATGAAAACAAGAGTTGTAGTGCTCCGAATCTAGTTTCTAAACTACTATTTTTTTCCAAAAAAGGTTGAGATTAAGGGGTTTAAAAAGGAGGAGTACACAAACTGGTCTTGTTTTTCTGAAAAAACATAACATAGCATCTGGTGTGCTCCCCCTAAAATGTTAACTTTTTGTAGTATTTCAATAATCGCTCTGGTGAGAAATTAGGTAACACCATGTAGTTTATCCTTGATTTTTCTAATAATTTTTTAATGAATAATTTATTTTTTAGTAATTTTTAAAGTGGATACATCCTGAAAAACAAAAATTTGAGTGTGCTCCCCCCTAAAATGTTTGAAAACTAATCAAAAATTGATTTTTTTTTGAATTCATGTAGAATGGAGTCTAGTTTCTAAAATTATAACTTATTTCAATTTTTGATGAATGGTTAAAAAAAAGTCAAAAATACTAGACACTAGTTTTTGACAAAAATTGGACACACTAACAAAAGAAATTCAAGATGAAACACTAAACGTGATGGTGTAGATTGTCATTGATGTCAAAAAGGTCTTGCAGAAGGTAAGTGCAAGAGGTTGATGCTTCATATGTGTGTTCATGCTTCATCAAGGGTTGTGTGAAGTTGTTGACAGGAATTGTCATATCATAGCTTGTTCAGTATGGTAAAGTGTTGTGTCATTCAGATTGAGTTGATGATAATATTGATCAGTGAAAATGTTGCTTTAAGGATATCAATTGTGTTTGTGCAAAGTCTTCTTGAATAGATTCTCAAGATTGAGTTACATCAGAATGTCAGTGATGTGTTGAGGATGTTGATCATATAGGAGCTCAAATGGTTTACATGCATGTTCATATTCAAGAAATATTGGCATAGGTGGTTGATCATGTTCTTGCCTTACTTTATGGTTGGTCTTACAATGTATGTTTCAATCAATCTTGGTTTGACAAAGTTCACATGCTTCAGTTTTACAAGACCAGTGCAGATCAGGTATTTATGTTGGAGGTTTCACTTTGTGTGTAGTACTTGATCAAGTCTTTATCATCATTTTTTAAGGGCTTTGTGAAGCTCTAAAATCTACATCCTTAAGCCATCACTAAAGTTTCTTAATGTTGATGACTTGGGATCGATGGGTTAGTCTCTCATGCTCAAGCAAGAAAAAGCACATTAAAAAATTTAAATTTGAAGTAGAGAAAGGGAGCTTAATTATTGAGCATTGAAATTTTTAAGAGGAGCATGATTAATACACAAGGCATCAAATGTGGTGAGCGGTCATCAAATAACTTGAATATTTTATAAAGCTTTGAAGAGTTTTTCAAATGTATCTAAACCTTATGGAGCCCAATTTGAATATTCTTAAGGAAAGCATATTTTAAATTCGAAGGGAAATGCTTTTATTAAAAAAAAGAAAAAAAAAAGAGAACAAAGTGGAGCCTGATGCATTTGAATTTAAAATATGTCTTGATAAGTAAAAAGGCATCGAGTTGCCTTTTTAGGGGAGTATGTAATATGTTTTTTTTAAAGTTTCTATTATGCCCGATCACTAAGCCTTTTTTATGGCTTTAGTCTATTCTTTAGAAACTTTTCTCAAAACCGCTATGTGATCGGCCATAGACATGATTTTTTTTAAATGGTAAAAGCTATCAATTTTTTTGTGATAAGTTTTTTTAAAAATTAGAAATTGCTTTTTCTAATTTAAAGTTTCTTTGAGGAGATTTTTTCAAGGCAATCAATTCCATCAGAGAAATAATTTTCTTTCTTAAGGAAGATTTTATTGGTGAGTTTTTTGAGGGATTAAAAAGCTAAGAAGGAGATTTTTGTGATATTATATTTTTATATAAAGGGGAAAGTTTTTTTTTATATTATTCTTGAGAGTAATATGCAAGGAGTTAAATGATTTTATTTTGAGAAGACAAAGAGAATTCAAGATGAAATTAAAGAATTTGAAGAATATTTTTTTGTTTTACAATCTCGGAATGTGTTTTTGCAGAGAAGATCAAGAGCTTGGAAATGTGTTATTGCAGAGAACATCAAGAGTTTGGGAATGTGTTTTTGCAGAGGGAAATTGTAAAGTTTTTGAAATAAATATGCACAGATAAATATGAAGATTTATATTTTTGGAGAAAATGGTTTTTGCAGGTGAAGATGAATGGATCAGAGAAAAAGGAAATTTGAAGATGAAGTAAATTATTTCATATCAATCTGATTTAATTCTAAAAGATATTATTATTGTAATTTATGAAGAAGAAATTGCAAGAGTCTTTGAAGTGCAGAGAAAATATGAAGTGTTTTTGAAGATATATTTTGAAAAATAGAGATTCCGACAAGGAATTGAATGGGTGCATTAAATGGAAGACATTTACAGATATAAGGGCAAAAATAAGATATTGAAAATCATTGAATTTGTTTTTCAGAATATGAAAGGTTTTATGCTCACTAAAATAGATTTGCAAGACAGAGAATTTGAAGTGACCATATTTGCAAATGCAAGAATATCAAGGATTGAAACAGTTGTGGAGTGAAGACAAAATATGAATAGTCATCTTGTATATATTGGCTTGGCAAATGGATTGATGTAGAGTTGTTGAGTGGATCAGGATATAGGATTGATTTTGAATATCTGAGTTTGTACATAATTTGGGTTGATGAAAAGAATGGCCATTTGAGAGATACATGAGACAGAAGAAATGTTTTGTATTGAAACAAAGAAACCCTCTGAGTTCTTGTTTTCAATTTGTTTTGTTTTAGGGGTTGGTGCTCCTTGAAGTTGGTGCTTCTAAACATTGTTGCCAGTGAGGCACACAGTATGCCATTGAGGCTTGTAGGTCAGTAAGACCTTTCAATTGTCAGTGAGACATAATATTTAGCCAGTGAGGCTTTGTAAGAAGTTTTTAAAGTTAAGCCAGTGAGGCACTTCATGAGTGGTTTTTCTACCCCGAGAGGGTTTTCCACTCCAGAAATTTCTGTGTTATATTTTGTCTCTATGTGTGCATATTTGTGTTTTGTTGATAAGTTTTTGGTTCACATCTTTCACTATCAGTCTTGTGCATATGAGCTCAACAGATCATTAATGTCTTTCTTTCTACTTGTCTTGTAAAGTTTGCAAAAAGTTAAGAATTTACACAACACTGCTTCACCCCCCCTCTCAGTGTTGTCATTGACTCCTACAAAACATACACAAAATGTGAAAAATATTATATGGTTAGATTGCTAATAGAGATCTTAAGATTATGGTGGTATTTTTTTTGAGTTTTCATTGAAAAAAGTGTCATCCTGATGGGGAGCATGCTCAAGATTATCTCCAGATTTAGCTTAAAACTGATAAAAACATGTCAAACAAAGCTAAGCATAACGCGCTCGTGTTATGATGAGCATAACTGGCAATACACATTACAATTGCATTTTCTTGAAAGTTTCTAAAGCCTTTTCAACAAATCCATTTTTTGCATATCTTGCAATCATTGCATTCCATTATAGAACATCTCTTTGAGGTGTTACGTCTTACAACTAACATGCCTTGTCTATGCTTCAACACTTTACATACATGTCTACAAGGACAGCTACACTTCCTATCATCTCTCTCTCTATTTCTCTTCCCTCTTTATGTCCTACCCTTTCTCTGAGTCTCTGCTTCCCTCCCCTCTCTACCTTCCACCTTCTCTCTCACTCTCTTCTTCCCTCCCCTGTCTACCTTCTACTGTCTCTCTCAATCTTTACTTCCCTCTCCTATCTACCTCCTACCCTCTTTCTGAGTCTTTTCTTCCCTTGCCTCTCTACCTCCTACCTTCTCTCTCACTCTCTACCTCTTACCCTCTCTCTCACTTTCTACTTCCCTCCCCTGTCTACCTCCTACCCTCTCTCAGTCTCTACTTCCATCCCCTATCTACCTCCTACCCTCTCTCTCTTTTTCCTTGCCCTGTCTACCTCCTATGGTCCTCTCCCACTCTCTACTTCCATCCTATCTCTACCTCCTATCCTCTCTCTCACTCTCTACTTACCTCCCCTCTCTACCTCTCCTCCTCATTCTTCCCATCCAATGAAATTTAATAAATCATCTTGTTTCCATTTTATTGAATCCCAATTTATATCCTCATCCATCTTTACATGTGCTATTTTTCTTACATTTCCATGTTCTTTGTCGATAAGGGAGAAAGAGATGGAGGAAAAGTGAGAGAGGATGGAGATGGATGGGAGAGAAACCTAGGAGAGATACCTGGGGATAGGGAGAGAGAGAGATAGAGAGTCCTAGTTTTCTTGTTTTGGAGAGAGAGAGAGGGTGGGTCAGGTTTATGAGTTTAGGGTTGCTTAAGTTTAGGGTTTAGGGGAATTATTTAGGGTTTAGGGGTTTAGGGCTGCTCAAGTTTAGGGTTTAGAGTTTTGGGTTAGGGTTTAGGGGAATTATTTAGGATTTAGGTGTTTACGGTTGCTTAGGTTTAGGGTTTAGGGTTTAGGGGTTAGGGTTTAGAGAGAGAGAGAGTGAGGGGATCGATAGATATTGGGAGAGATCTAGGGAGATAGAGGTTTAGAGTTGCTTCCAGGGTTTATGGTTTAGAGGTTTGGGGTTTAGGGTGGCTTAGTTTTAGGGTTTAAGGGTTAGGGGTTAGGGTTTAGGGGCATTATTTAGGGTAACTTAAGGTAACTTATGTTTTAGGGGTTAGGGGTTAAGGTTTAGAGGTTTAGGTTAGGGTTTAGAGAGAGAGGACTGATAGGGAGATATAGAGGAGACCGAGGGGAGACATAGGGAGATAGAAGGTGAGGGACATGGCTAGAGACATAGGCAGAGAGATTGAGAGGTAGAGGGATGATATATCTACAAGGAGATAAGGTTTAGGGTTGATCAGATTTAGGGTTGAGCAGGTTTAGGGTTTAGGGGTTAAGAGTTTAGAGATGGAGAGATATGGAGATAGAGGGTGAGGGACATGGCTAGATACATACCCAGAGGGATTGAGAGGTAGAGAGATGATAGAGATAAGGAGATAGGGATTTAGGGTTGATTGGGTTTAGAGTTTAGGAGTTAGGAGTTTAGAGAGGGAGAGATAGGGAGATATAGGGTGATGGACATGGCCAAAGACATAGGCAAAGAGATTGAGAGGTAGAGGGATGATAGAGACAAGGAGATAAGGGTTTAGGGTTGATCAGGTTTAGGGTTTATGGTTGGTATATATATTGTATAGAATGGTGTAAATGACTAACATATTGGCACTTATGATGTTCTGATGGCTCCTATGGTTGGTAGAGGGTAGAATGACACTTGTGACTGGCTAGGTGTAAAATGATGTTTGTGATTGATAGGTAGGTGCTACTAAGGAGCATATTGGCACATACGATATACAAAATGGTACAAATGACTAACAGATTGGCACTATGATCTTCTAATGGCTCCTAGTGAGGTATTTGTTTGATTTTGACTATTTTTGGGATCGTTTGAGATGGAGCTTAGATTGATTTGGGATGGAGATGGGATGAAATGGATTGGTTTAGGGATGATAAGAGGTGAAAAGGACTAGATTAGGAATGATTTGGGAATGATTAAAATGGTTTTAGGGATGGTCTAAAGTGGTTTAGTGTTGATTAGGGAATGATTAGAATGATTTAGAAATAGTTTAGGGGTGGTATTTGAGATGAAATCCAGGTTGATTGGAAAATTATTAGGGATGAAGTTAAATTGATTTGGATGTGATTTGGGATGGTGTGAAGTGGTTTAGGGATAATTAGAAGTGGTTTAGGGATGATTAGAGATAAAATTGAATGGATTAGGGATGATTTTGGATTGATTAGAAATGACTTTGGTTGGAATGAAAGCTTAATGTTTTCATGTTTTCACGTTATAGAGATTAGGAGAGATAGGGAGATAGAGGTTTAGGGTTTCTTCTAGGTTTTATGGTTTAGGGGTTTAGGGTTGCTCATTTTTAGGGTTTAGGGGCATTATTTATGGTTTAGGGGTTAGGGGTTAAGGTTTAGAGGTTTAGGTTTATGGTTTAGGTAGAGAGGTGAATAGGGAGATACAAAGGAGACTGAGCCTGGGAGAGATATCTATGTCTCCTCTATCTCTCTCTCTAACTATACCTACCTCTCTATCTCTCTCTCTCCATGTCTCTCTATCTTGCTAGATCTCTTTTATCCCCTCTCTCTAACTCTACCTTTCTATCTCTCTCTCTCCCTCACTATTTGAGGTTTACATGAGTTTAGGGTTTCTCAAGTAAATATGGTTTAGGTTATAGGGTAAGGGTTTAGGGGAATTATTTAGACTTTAGGGGTTTAGGGATGCTCGAGTTTAGGGTTTAGGGTCTATGGGTTAGGGTTTAGGGTTTACAGGTTAGGGATTTAGGGTTTCTTGAGTTTAGGAGTTAGGGTTTAGGGTTTAGAGAGAGATAGAGCAAGGAGACCAATAGAGATTGGGAGAGATAGGGAGATAGAGGTTAAGGGTTGCTTCTAGGTTTTATGGTTTAGGGACCTTAGGGGTTTAAGGGTTTAGGGTTGCTCATTTTTAGGGTTTGTAAGGAAAGCACAGGTGCGGAAGACAGCTTCCCTAATGTTAATTCCAAGGGGACGATGCAGACAAGTCACTTTTAAAAACTAAATAACACAGATAAGTACATGAGAGAAACCAAATAGACAATATTCAGAACACAGACACACAGTATTACGTGGGAAAACCCTTACGGGTAAAAAACCCACCACCACAAGAAAACAATCTTTATTACAGTAAGATATACAGTTACAATAAAGAACTCAACTTCTTGCTCTGGTTTTGATTCTTGACTCCCTACCAACAGTTCGCTCACTGTATATTTACAGAACGAACCTTTCTTCAAGTCTCATCATCATAATACCAACGACACCTGTAGACTTATCATTCTATTTCCAGTCTGCAAGAACAAAAGTCGTTACACACTTCTGCTCTAACTGATAGAACAAATTCCTCATACGTCGCTGCCATCTAACCGTCGCAACGGTTCACATTTCAGTGAGGCGTTTAGTCCCACATGTACCAAGTCGCAAAGGACTTTGCAGTTTATAAATGCCAACGAACCAAAGGCTATTGTCGGCAATTTTGTTGCCGACAATACCAAGCCTCCAAGCCTCCAAGTCCATCAGCATAACAACTACCATCGGCCCACAGACTTCACCCTCCACCGATGAGCATAGTCTCCCTGATCACCAATGGTACCATCGAAATAACTTTCACTATCGGCACAAGAATTAGCTCCCGCTCCGACAGTGCTCTGTCTCACCGATACCTCCATCGGAATGACCGCAGTACATCGGCCCAACACCTTTAGGCTATGCCGACGGGTATTCTCTTGCCGATAGACATACGCCATCAGAGTGACTACTCCTGTCGGAGTAACTCTACAGAGTTTGGCCGATAGGCCTTGTCTCGCCGACGACCAACCCATAACCTTCGTCGGAGTGACTACTCCTGTCGGAGTAACTCCACAAAGTTTGGCCGATAGGCCTTGTCTTGCTGACGACCAACCCGTAACCTTCGTCGGAGTAACTCCACAAAGTTTGGCCGATAGGCCTTGTCTTGCCGACGGTTGAATGCTTCCATCGGGGTGACACTCAGCATCGGACAAACCTTCGATGCTTATTCCGACGGCCCTTGTCTCACCAATGCCAATGGTCTTCAACACGGTCCTGCCGATAGCACTTCGTCACAGCGATGCCAACATCGCATGTCCTCGAACCAACGAACCAACGAATAGTTGATCCTGCCGAATGAACTCCAGAACGGTTCAACAAAGAGGTTCAAACAGTAATAAAGGTTCGACGAAGAGGTTCAAGCAGTAATTTGAGACACAAGTTCTCTTCAGGGTTTAGGAGTTAGGGGTTAGGGTTTAGGGACATTATTTAGGTCTTAGGGTTTAGGTTTTAAGGGTTAGGGGTTAAGGTTTAGAGGTTTAGGTTTATGGTTTAGGTAGAGAGGTGAATAGGGAGATAAATAGGAGACCGATCCTAGGAGAGATATCTATGTCTCCTCTATGCCTTTCTCTTACTATACCTACCTTTGCTTCCAGGTTTTATAGTTTAGGGACCTTAGGGGTTTAGGGGTTTAGGGTTGTTGGATTTTAGGGTTTTAGGGTTTAGGGTTAGGGGATACCTAGGCATTATTTAGGGTTTAGGGTTTATGGTTTAGAGGTTTAGGTTTATGGTTTAGGTAGAGGGGAGAATAGCAATCCCTATCTATATCTCTCTAGACATATGGATCCCTATCTCTTAATCTATCCCTCACTACCTCTCTCTCCTCCTCTAAATATCTCTCCCCATCCTTCTACTTCTTGAAATCTCTCTCCCTATGCCTCTAGACATCTCTTGATCTCTTTTCCTATTTATCTATCTATCCTCCTAACCCCATCTCTTAATATACCACTTTCTACCTCTATCTCTATATTTCCCTATCTATCTCTCCCTTGCTAGATCTATCTACCTATATCTCCCCTCTATATATATATGTATCTCTATCTTTCTCCCTCTATATACCCCTTTCTCTATCTCGATCCCCATCTCTCCCTTTCCCCATCTCTATCTCCACCTATCCTCTATATCTCCATGTCCCTCTCTATCTCTCCATGTCTCCCAATCCCTCTTTATATATAGGATAGAGAAATGAAGAGAGAGAGAGAGAGAGACTCTCATGTAGATACAAGGATACCTAAATATGTTATAATCTTTCCCAGAACATGATCATGTTATAAAGCGATCACATTCTTGGAAGCATGGAAAATGGTAAAAAAGCATGTGGGATCCGTGTTTCAGACCCCACATGCTTGTTATTCCTGCTTTTCATGAGTATATCGGACAAGAAAATGCTTTTCATGTTGGTTGACTAATTGAGAATCATTTTTATATGAATCCACCACCTTTTTTGTTTTTTCATTATAGAAGAAGTGATTTTTCATGTTTTTAGAGAAAATTTGATTATTTAAACTAAAAGTTTCATGTTTCATGTGCGATTTTGTTACAAAGCTAATTACCATTGATATATAGATTGAATTTGATGATATACGTTTGTTTTTTACATAAATTTTACTAATCCTATTCTATAATTATATAGAATTCATAATCAAACTTGAGAAAAACAAGAATTTGAGGATTTTGAAGCCATATTTTGGAGAATTGGTCAACTGCAATATCGAATTCTAAGGTATGTTCAATTTTAATTCACATATATATGTTCTTATGTTCTTTACATCTTTAAATGTCTTTGTCTTTATGTTTTTTTTATGTTCTTTATGTTATAAGACATATATGTGTCTAGGTATATCAGTTAGTTCAGTCAAAGAGACTCCAAATTCCTCATGTTTCCACCTTGTTTCGGCCCTTCATGCCTTTATTTCACCTATTTTTAGCTATACAAGAGAAAACATTATCAAATACTTCATAAAATAATTTTAGTGAACAATTGTTCGTCATACTCATATTGAGTGTATACATGGAGCAAAAATTGATTTTGGAAGACTCTTAATTTTTGCCCTAGGATGGTATAGAAGGATTTATTCCTTAATACATGCATAATTCAATTAATTTAATAGAATCATGCATGAAATGATAGTTTTCTTACAAAAATGGAGGAAATGAGCACCACGAACTCTTTGACAAATTGTTACAACTCACTTTGATACCACATAAGATGATACAAAGGGAGTTACAAGGAGATAAAACACTAAAAAGAAGGTTTTCATGAGTGTAGGATAGTCATGTAAGTCTATATAATAGTCCACTATCATAGTCTATATAACCCTGCTGCCATGTATGATCCTCCTTGCATTTGAAGGTCATTTTACAATTCTATGAAAGTTATAATTTATTACAAAGTGGTCCTTCTTATTGCATCTATGTACAATGAAATTCATACATTTATACATTATTTACAATGAATGTGTAAAGAGTCCTCTTCCTACAACTATTCACATGCTACAACTAAGATAAGAGTTTGTACACATTACAATAATGAAAACTATCACTGTTATTCTACAACATGCTACAAGTCATCTATGTTACATGCTACAACATTTATGTTACTATGGAACACAAATGTGCATTCTTATAACACCCAAAACATGTCATCGTGCTAGCTCTTACATTCTCTATTTTCCTTGTCCTTTCTTGACCTCCAAGTGGCCATACTTCTCATACTCACCCATAGTGAGTGAAACATACTACTTGCTTTCTCTACAAGTGAAAAACTTGAACACAACTCAATCCATAGGAAAAACTTGGAGTGATAATCAAATTCCCCTACAAATGAAAGCAACTCACACTTATCTCCTTTGCAAATCAAGTAAATACTATATCCAAGTATCATTACATACTAACATCATTCAATGTTGATGTAGTCTCATGTGAGAGTTTTTCTCTCTTTGAATTTGATGTTTTAGTGTGCATTTTTTACCTTTGTGGTTGCTTACTCTTTCATTTTTCATTTGGGTGAATCTCTAGATGAAGCTTCCAACACTTGTCATAACAATATCTGCCAACCTTGAAATAAGACCAATAGTTGTTAGCTTTGTACATATGAACTAGATGAGGCATCCAACAAGATTATGTTCACCAACTAGAACCAACCAAACCACTCTTCAAGTCACAAGGATCCCCTTTTAGCAACCAATCTGCCCAAGCCCTCAAATCCTAGTAGCCCTACTTAAGGGTTGACTTATTTTTGCCATAAAGTTTCAAACCTAAACTTCAATGAGTATTTAGAATACCCATTACCAAGTTGCATAACATATATTTAACTTAGTATAGACTCCTTTGGACAATATGCCTCAAAACTGACCTTATTCGCTGTCCTAAAAGGGCTAATTAGGCCCATATTACAAAGGAAGTTGCCTTCAAACTTTCCACAAACCCCTAAACTTAGTAAATAGTCTTTATTCAGGTTGCCAAACTCCCAAATCCACACTCACATTCAAGTGGCATGATCATTTATGATGCAGACACAAGAAGGAATTGAAAGCATTGATACCATATTTCACAAATCAACTCAACCATAAACCAAAATCTTGCAATGGCCCAACTAGGTGCTTAAGGGCATCATAAAGCATAAGAGCTCCAAGCTATTCCCCAACACTAACACAAGCATACACCATGTAAATATAATGTATTCAAACCAATTTTGTCACTTTTAGTGCCTGGAAACATCAACCAATGTCTGATCCACAAATCACTCCTTAAGGCCTAATAGCCTTCCAAACTTGAAAAATGTGCATAACTTTGTGTAAACTTAGCCAACCCACAAACCAAAAAGTTTTTAGATACCCATTATGGAGTAGAACAACATATCAAAAGATCTCATGCCCTTATTTCAAGAAAAATGTGAGTTCTATGACTGGCATTCTCTAGAAATAGGCCTAATTTGGTCCAATTAACAAAGCAAGTACCCTAGGATCATTCAATAACCACTCCAAACCCAAAAACAATAGATCTATATGTCACAAAACTTCAAATTCTACCATTGGTTAGTATATTCGTGCTCATTTAGGGTGCAAACTAGAAAACCCTTCATTTCTTCACAAATAAGGGGGTTTTAATGAAATCTCATATCCGCTCCAACCTAGAACAAACTAACACTTGATTCACCTTTAAATAGGCTTGAATATGCTATAGGAACACTTACTTGGCTAGGTTGCATTCAAATTCACAAAGAACCACTATTTAGCCACCCTTTCCACTTGGAAAATGCATGGAAATGCCCTTAAGGCATTACACAAAACCCTCTTAGACTCCTTCCCTGCACAAAACCTTCCACATTCATGTTAGAGACATCAGAAAAATAGGGTAAAATAGTACCATACAGGGCCTAGGTATGGTCTGAAATGGTGAATTTGCAAAAAAAAATGAGTTACAGCAGAAAAATAGGGTATAACTTCTTATTTCTTCCTCCAAGTTCGTCCTCCTCTCTTCTATTTAAACTAGATTCAAGTGTATATGTGTGTTCAAATGAATACTCCATGACTTATGTATGTTCAAGTTATCTTGATATAGGTGTCTTATTCATAAGTTTGTAAAACCTTGTTATTCATTCTAACTGTGCTATTCATTGCCATTATAAAATTTATAATGATCATTGTCTTATTCTTCATGCTTGTAGAAATCATCATCATGCTGAGGAAATGAGAAAAGACTCTAACACCAGAAGAGCGTGAAGCTGAGAATGAGAGGAAAAGAGAAAGATTGAGGCAAATTCAGGAAAGTTGGAAATTGTCAACCATACAAGAAGACATTCCACCATTGCCAATTGAAGAGGAACGTGACACATCTAATGAAGATAAGAGAGATGGAATTCATGGCACAAAGGGAATGAATGAAAAACCTCCATGCAATGAGGAAAGTGAATCTCCAAGTTGGAGGCACTCCATCATCCATAGGTCAAGTTGAAGGAACACCATCATTAGCTTCTCGAATTGGAGACACTCCATCTTTCACAGGTGAAGTAGAAGGCACATCTACATTTTATTCTCAAGTTGGTGAGATGCCATCATTCACACCTCAAGTTGAAGGTACATCATTTTCAACCTTTTCACCTCCAATCAAAGGTATGTCATCTATCCCATCTCAAGTAAATATTGAAGAAATTCCTAATGTTCAGTCTACTTTACCAAATAAAACGCCTCCTAGAATTTTGCATAGGAGGCCTAAGTTTCTAATTGATATTGATGAGAATGTATCGGAGCCCATGCAGGATAAGATTCCCATGCGCACTTGCCAAAGATATGCAAATAAGATATGGAAATTATTCTTTGACAATTTAAATGAAACTAGAAGATGTCAACTCTTTGTTGAACTGATGAGAAATCTAAAATTTAGGCCCACTATGAAGATTCTTGGCCTAAGAACATCGAATGCATCAAGTGAAAAATTAATTGTCAAGAAACTAATGAGTGCGTATGAGAGTGTGGGTTCCACCTCATGCACCAAGGATAGTAATATCACACAACGTGTCATTACATCGACAATTGTAAGCCAACAAACAAAAAAATCTCGCCTCATTAGAAAGACAAGTCGAGCATTGAAAATAAATAGAAAAACTCTAATGAGAGCCGTTAGAAGATGTCAAAGAGTTGAGGATCCAAACACTAATGAATTGTGGACATTCTCTGGGAGACTCCCATGGAAAGACAAAGTTGTTGTCGAAGCTTTGAGATCACTAATTGAAGACTTTTGGAAGAACTACACGAGAGTATCTCCGAATCAAAGGGATGTGGTAAGAAGGAGAATTGGTAGTTGAAACTGTGAGCGACATCCAAAGCATTTTTTGGATATGACTCAAACATAGTTTTTTGGTAAATTTCTAGAGAAGTGTCCTCAAAATTAAAATTTCTCAAAGATATTTTGAAATGTTAAAACCTTTCTTTGTCAAAATAAATCACACATGCACTACTTGTTGTATATTACATATTGAATTTTCTAACCATTTTGATGTTTATCGGTCTATATGTTTAGATTTGCATACTAACAATGTTTTGTAGGATTATGGCATACGTGCCCCACCAACTACCTCAAGAGACATCATATCAATGATTTTAAGTGATAGAGAGGAAGGTCAAATATTCTACAGGAAATTGTGCTTGGATGGCACATGTCAATATTGCAGTGGCTTCCAACGTATGCCAATATGTGAACATATGGAAAGAACACATGCAGTTGTGGTGCAGGGGCACCTAACATAAGTCATTTAAGTTCATTTTTTTTTAAATCATGTTGTAATAAGATCTATTCGACCAATACATGTAATTTTGATTTGTAGACCCCAAGTACTTAGGTTGTAATTGTCAAATTAAAATAAGACAGTGGGTTTTCTCCCAGCCACTTGGAGATAGTTAGTTTTACTCCCAGCCGCTTGGAATCACTCTCCTAGCCATTGGGAATAGGGTTGTAGTTCTTCTGGGTGAATCTATAAAACCTAAAGAAAGGAACAGGATCAGGCATGATGATCAACATTGTAGTCAGATCGATTGAATGTAATCAAGCATTGTTAAGGAGAATCAAACTATTTTCTGTGTCGTCAAATTGTTTTATGTTCTCTATAAATACGAGTTGCATAGTTGTAGTTTTCTTTCCTTTCTATTTTCCCATTGTTGTAGTATGTCGATTTGAAGCATTCCACTGATAAGATTTCTGTCAAAATCAGTGGAATGGCTTCACTGTATATATATTTGTTTATGTTCCCTATTTGTTTCATTGTTTCAATGACACAGATGTTCCAGTTCGCAGGTCATGCGCAGTAGTTCGCCTAGCATTTTGTATGTGCTATGGTTCGGTGAAGGCAGACTATGCAAGGGAGTATAGGAGTAGCGGCATAAGAAACCCTAGTGTTCGCTGATGATTGAAATAGGGCCGATGAATGTGGTTCAAATGTATGTTGCGAATGTACATTGAGATTGTATGTGGCGAAACATACAAGCAGCGACCAGGGTTAATGGTGAATTGGTGCGTGTGTCCACTGGAAATAACCAGTTCAGTGATGTACATGAATTGATCTGTTGATCTATTTGTCCACTTCTATTGTGCGCTCTGCATCATTTTGGTATCAGAGCTAGTGAAGGGTCTGCAAAAGTGTTGGCATTGTCTGTGAATGTTTATGTCAGATAGAGAAAGTGAATGAGGGGCTAGCGAGATGCCTCCAAAGGGGATGACCACTGAAGTGGCCAAGAAATTCAAGGAGATGGAGGATATGATCAAGACTAGAGTCAAGGAAGCACTCCAGGCTGAGTTGCAAACCTTAGGAAAAGGCAAGAAACCAGACGAGGAGTCTGATGGAGAAGAAGATGGGGAAGAGGAAACAACCCCAGGATAGATAGATATGTCTACAGATCAAAAACAATTTCTAGAGGCCATAAATTCACTTGGTAAGGAATCATCTGAATCAAGAATGGATATTCTGATGTTCAGCGGAAAGATGGATGTAGAAGTCATCGAATGGATCGAGGCTTTGAACAACTACTTCGAGTACAAGGAGGTACCAGAGAATAGAAGAGTCAAGTTTGCAAAAACAAAATTGAAAGGTGCTGCACTCACATGGTGGAACTACACCCAAGGAGAAAGGGTGAAGAGTGGCAAGAGCATGATCTCATCCTAGAGTCAGATGGTAGAGAGGATCAAAGCTCAGTTCTTACCAGCAAATTATGAAGTGCAGATATACAGAAAAATGTAGAACCTTGGACAGAAGCATATGGATGTATCCACCTATACAGAGGAATTTCATAAATTGACTCTAAAGTGTGGACATGCTGAGGATGAGAAAGGAAGAGTTGCCAGGTATATTAATGGCCTGAAGTATAGTATACAAGATGAGATTACCATCTTGACACCAGACACCATGGACAAGTGTTTCCAAGTGGCACTGAGAGTAGAAGAGAAATTGAAAAGAAAAGGAGAACAAAAGAATAGAGGCAGAGGTGGAAAGAATTTCAGGGGCAGAAATAGCTTTGGTGGTAGAAATTAGTTCCAAAAAAATCAAGGGGAGTCCAGTCAGCGAGAACACAGTGAAGAATCTGGTTCCAGAGAGGGTTTCAGAGGATGGAGACCCAATGGGAGAGGTAGATTTGGTGGACTAGGTAGAGGTCCTAATGTCGTCACGGGAAGATGTTATAATTGTAACCAAATTGGGCACACAGTAGGTAGGTGTCCGGAGAAATCCTCAAGCTCTCATAGAGGAGAGAGAAGGAACCAATTGATTCAAGAGGAAGATTGCCAAAGTGTCAATTCTCCAATTGGAAGTGCAGCCCCGGTCCATGAAGGAGAAAGTTTGATGATGAGAAGAACCATGTTGAAGGTGCCTCAAACTCAAGAACCCCCTCAAAGGAAGACACTGTTCAGGACAACATGCAAAACCTATGGTAAGATTTGCAAGGTAATTGTTGATTCAAGCTCAACTAAAAATTTGGTTTCCATTGAAATGGTGGACAAATTGAAATTGAAAAAGCTTCCTCATGTTAGTCCTTACAAAGTATCATGGTTGAATAAGGGACAACAAGTTTTGGTAGATGAACAATCATGGGTTGAATTTGAGATAGGAGAATATAAGGATAGAATTTTGTGTGATGTGATTCCTATGGATGCTTGTCATTTGTTGTTAGGACGTCCATGGCAATATGATGTTCAATCACAACATGATGGTAAGACTAATTCTTTCATCATAACTAAGAATGGTAAAAGGTATAGAATGGATCCATTACCTGATGAGCATGTAGAAAGGAATGTTGATTCAAGTGTCATGATTATAAGTGGGAAAGAGTTTCTCCATACTCTGAAAGAATAGAGAACCTAGGGGTATGCTCTAATTTTGAAACCTAAAGACAGTTCTGATTGATCTAAAAATAGCAAGGAAAAGGTCCCCAAAGAAGTGTAGGAATTATTAGATAGGTATAAGGGTATCATGGTGGAGGATATGCCTAATGTACTACCCCCTATGAGAGACATAAGTCATCAGATTGACTTCATCCTAGGATCCACATTGCCAAATAAACTAGCCTATAAAATGACACCTAATCAGAATGAGGAGATTGCTAAACAAGTACAAGAACTGTTGGATAAGGGTTTGGTGAGGAAAAGTCTTAGTCCATGTGCTGTACCCACAGTTTTAGCTCCCAAGAAGGATGGCAAATGGAGATTATGTACTGATTCGAGAGCCATAAATAAGATCACCATCAGATATAGGTTTCCTATGCCCAGAATAGAAGACCTAATGGATTGTTTGGGAGGAGCTCGGTATTTTTCTAAAATTGATCTCAAGAGTGGATACCATCAGATCAGGATTAGAGAAGGGGATGAATGGAAGACAACCTTTAAGACTAATGAAGGTCTTTATGAGTGGTTGGTGATGCCATTTGGACTGTCCAATGCTCCAAGTACTTTCATGCATCTAATGAATGAGGTATTGAAAGATTTTATTGGCAAGTTTGTTGTTGTCTATCTTGACGATATTCTGGTTTTCAGCAGGACAAAAGAAGAACATTTGCAGCATTTGGAATAGGTGTTGAAGAAGTTGCATAAGGAGAAACTAATGATCAATATGGAGAAGAGTATCTTCATGAAGGAAGAACTCACATACCTTGGATTTGTTATATCCCAGGGCAGTTTGAAAATGGATCCAGAGAAGGTAAATGGTATTTTGTCTTGGCCAGTGCCTAAAACAGTAAGTGATGTAAGAAGTTTTCATGGGTTAGCAACATTTTATAGGAAATTCATAAGAGGATTCAGTCATGTTTGTGTACCCATTCTGGATACCATAAAAGGAGGATAGAAATGTAAGTTTGTTTGGAATAGAGCAGTCGATGAATCTTTTGAGATTCTCAAATAGAAAATAGCAAAGAAACCCATTTTGGTTTTGCCTAATTTTAATAAGTTGTTTACAATGGAATGTGATGCCAGTAACCTTGCCATTGGTGCTATCTTGAGTCAGGAAGGTAGACCTGTTGCTTTCTTTAGTGAAAAACTGAATGATGCTAAAAGGAAGTATTCCACATATGATCTAGAATTGTATGCAATGGTTCAAGCATTGAAAAAATGGAGACATTATCTCTTGCCCAAGGAATTCATTGTTTATACTGACAACCATGCTTTGAGTTTTCTAAATTCGCACGAGAAGCTAAATCATAGGCATATGAAGTGGTTGAACAACTTCAGGTGTATACTTTTTCCATCAAACATAAGAAGGGACAAGCCAACAAAGTGGCAGATGCTTTGAGCAAACGAGTGTGCACTATATAGGAGATCCAGTTGTAGAGTGTGGGAGTGGATTCTCTCAAGAACATGTACCAGGATGATGAGGACTTCAAGGAGATATATGCAGTTTGTTCACAATTCTTAGATTCTTATCATACTAATTTTTTTGAATATTTGTTACAACAAGGGCTACTATTCAAAGGCAGCCAACTATGTCTGCCTAGATGTTCCATGAGGGAGAACATCATAAAAGAGAAACATTATGGTAGTCTTGGAGTTCATTTTGGATTGGACAAGACGTTGGAACAAGTGAAGAGGTTTTACTTCTAGCCTAAGATACAAATAGATGTCAGAAAATTTGTAGACAGTTGTCACATTTGCCAGAGAACAAAAGGAACTTCATCAAATGCAGGTCTCTATCAACCACTTCCAATTCCTCAAAGGCCATGGGAATGCATCAGTATGGATTTTGTTTTGGGTCTTCCCCGGACTCAAAAGGGATTTGACAATGTATTTGTGGTTGTTGACAGGCTTAGTAAAATGGCTCATTTTGTGCCATGTAAATGTACTAACGATGCTTCACATATTGCTGGTCTTTTCTTCAAAGAAATAGTAAGAATTCATGGTTTACCATTGAACATAGTTACTGACAGAGATCCCAAGTTTGTGAGACATTTTTGGTGCACATTATGGAATAAATTGGGCACTCAATTATCTTTCACGTCAGCATATCACCCTCAGACGGATGGACAAACTGAGGTGGTGAATAGATCACTGGGTAATCTCTTGAGGTGTTTGACTAAATAACATGGAGAAGCATGTGATATGATCATCCCACAAGCAGAGTTTGCATATAACGATTTTGTCAATCCGAGCACAGGAAAGAGTCCTTTTGAAGTTGTATATGGGATTCATCCCAGGGGAATTTTGGAGCTCAGGGATCTCCAGAACATGGAGAAAAGGAGTGCACAAGGTGAAGATTTTGCAGTCAATATGAAAGATATCCATGATGCTGTTAAAGAAACTATACAGATGAATATAGGGAAATATAAAGAGAGAGCTGGTCAGAAGAAAAGGGATGTCCAACACAAAGTTAGGGATTTAGTTATGGCATATTTGAAGAAGGAAAGACTTCTGAAAGGGCAGCCCACAAAACTTCTCATGAAGAAGATAGGTCCATGCAAGATTGTACACAAATTTGGGCCTAATGCTTATGAGATTGAACTTCCTCCTAGATTAGCAATTTCACCCATCTTTAATGTGGCAGATTTGTTTCCATTCAGCGGAGCCCATATAGTAGAGACAGGAGCAGAAGATGCAGAATGGATTTCTGATCTTCCACCTAGCCAGCCAGTTTAGTTGGACTTTATTTTGGACACAAAGGTTCAGAAGAAGACCAGACACAAAACCTACAAGCAATATCTGGTGAAATGGCATGGTTTACCTACTGAGGATGCAACTTGGATGAGTGAGGAAGACATCATCAAGCATGGGGTTCATATTTTAGACTTGGTTCCTCAAGGGACTTGAGTTCTTTTAAACCCTGGGAGTATGGTGCAGGGGCACCTAACATAAGTCATTTAAGTTCATGTTTTGTTTTAAATCATGTTGTAATAAGGTCTATTCGACCAATGCATGTTATTTTGATTTGTAGCCCCAAGTACTTAGGTTGTAATTATCAAATTAAAATAAGATGATGGGTTTTCTCCCAACCGCTTGGAGATAGTTAGTTTTCTCCTAGCCACTTGGAGATAGTTAGTTTTGCTCCCAACCGCTTGGAATCACTCTCCCAGCCATTGGGAATAGGGTTGTAGTTCTTCTGGGTGAATCTATAAAACCCAAAGAATGGAATAGGATTAGGCATGATGATCAACATTGTAGTCAGATCGATTGAATGTAATCAAGCATTGTTAAGGAGAATCAAACCATTTTCTGTGTCATCAAATTATTTTTTGTTCTCTATAAATACGAGTTGCATAGTTATAGTTTTCTTTCCTTTCTGTTTTCCCATTGTTGTAGTATGTCGATTTGAAACATTCCATTGATAAGATTTCTATTGAAATCAGTGGAATGGCTTCACTATATATATTTGTTTTCATTCCCTGTTTGTTTCATTGGTTTGACGATGCAGATGTTCTAGTTCACAAGTCGCGCACAGTAGTTCACCTAGCATTTTGTATGTGCTAGGGTTCAGTGAAGGTACACTGTGCAAGGGAGTATGGGAGTAGCGGTGTAAGAAACCCTAGTGTTTGCTGATGATTGAAACAAGACTGATGAATGTGGTTCGAATGTATGCTGCAAATGTACATTGAGATTGTATGTGGCAGGACATACAAGTAGCGACCAGGGTTAATGGTGAATCAGTGCGTGTGTCCACCGGCAATAACCAGTTTAGTGATGTACATGAATTGATCTGTTGATCTGTTTGTCCACTTCTATTGTGCGCTCTGCATCAAGTTGGAAACAAACTAGTAGAGTTTGACCAGTATCAATTTATGCCTATACTTCGTGACAACATAGTGTATGAGTATGTAAGACATGCCCATAGGGCTCGATGGTTGGACTTGCAATTCAAGTTATGAAAGGACACATTTCTAGTCAAATTTGTAGAGAACTACAGTATATAGCCACAATGTGAGGTGTAATCCTAATATTATAACTTGACACAGGTTTCTATATTTGTGCACATCAAATTCATTCATGTGAATGATAGTACAGAGGATGACAGAAAGATCATAAGGGAGTATCATTTTTATATAAGCGATGATCGTACACATTCCTTGGAGTTTGTACAAGGTTGTTTTCAGGTGTTCTACAATTATCTGTCTAGAAGGGGCATATCATATGGTTGGATAACTATGCATCACAATTCAAGAACTTGCGAAATTTCTATTGGCTGAGTAGGAGGCATAATATTATAGGTGTTCAGCATATGTGGAACTTTGTGAGGTTAGGCATGGAAAGAGGGTGCATGCTGGTGCAGGAGTGTATATCAAAAGAGCCATAGCATGAGAACAATTAAAGTATAAAGACAATGCAAAGTTGACAGATGCAAAATCAATCGTCGAGTGGTGTAATACTTTGATGGGTCTAGGTAATGAAGGTAAGTCTTTATTTCATTAATTTTTTTGGATGATAGATGATACTAACATTGCACCGTATGAGGACTGTTGTACACTGACATGATCAAGTGAGCTACACTCTATCAGAAGCTCAATTGTAGGTTCATGGAGTATACATACACAGAAGATGGCATGCTTTTGTTCTCCATGTACAATTCAAGCCTGGAATGAGTGCGAGTCACATGAATGGGTTGACAAATGGCAATTTAGTTATCTTAGCCCACTTGACACGTATCAACCCTCGATGACACTGGATCTGACATAGATGGAATCATCAATTAACTTTGATCACATATCATATCTAGTTCAACCAGGTAATATATCTACTTGCATAGTTAAATTTGAAATTCCTAATGTTATCTTAAACTTTGCAGTATTTTTGTAATGTTGACTAATTTCATCTAATTTTATACACATATCATTGTAGGGCATGTTTATACAGTTATTGTAGATGAAGATAATGAAAAGGGAATAGATTATTACCTATGTCCTTGTGCTGAGCCCAAAAAAAAATTGGAGACCCCAATTATAGATGGAGAAAACATCGAATACCATAAAGGCTCAGTGGTTTTTACTGGAACATGGCTTAGAAGGTACCCACATAAGAGTGTTAATGTTTGGTTGTTTGAGGACTTTGACATGCATCGAAAGATTCTTCATTACTCCAATCTTGTCGTGCCAACCAATGTTCATTTGATACAATATCAAGGTAGACCTTTGAACAAGACCTTGTGGAAGGTGCGTGACTCTAACCATGAGGCCATACTTGACACGATAAAGAGTAGAGAAAACCCAAATGGTTCATTAGATTAATTTGTAAGTATGCATAAAACTTTCCTAGATGGTTACTTTTTACTTTGTTTTATATATAAATAATAGTATGAATTGCTTCCCTCCAGTATATTTATGTTTAGTCAATTTTGCTTTTTGATGCTTCTCACAAGAGGTCACAACTCTAGTCTGTCCAACTACGAACAAAGAAGCTCAAGAAAAGATGATGGAAAGTGATCATCAGATGGAGGTAAGTGATCAATTACATAAGTGATGTTATATATTTCATGTACATTTTGTTATAGTAATGTGCATATTGTTTGATTGTATTAATAGTTTATATTAAATATTTAATATGATGATAAATTATCCTTGAGCAGTGGTATGAACTGTGGGCAGTGAAGGCCTCATGTTTCATTTGATTTGTTTTCTATGGTATACATTTGATGTTTGCATCATCATCATGTTATGCTTCATGGGGTTAGATCTAAGTAATGGATGAAGTTGATCCTAATTGATCTTAATCTTATTCACTCGTGTTTCACTCATGTCATATCAAGATTCATGTCACAAGGTTTGTTCATGTCTTCATGCTTCTTTGTCCTCCATGTCGTTAGTGTTCTCATTGTCTTCGTGCTTTCAGGAGTTAGATTGGGTTGTGGTTCTTCCTCATATTTGGAAAGGTGCTAGGAGTGACATTTTGCATTCCATAGCTTGTGGGGTCAAACAAATTTTGCCAATGCATCGGGGTGGGTGGGTAAATGCTAGGGGAGGTCTTGTTTTGTGTGTCAAGCATCACAGCCGTTCGAGGCAATAGGCTACCAACAAAGTCCCTTAAGATCCCTAAGATGAAAAAACTGCCAAACTTTGATGGAGCAGTTCTTGGAATTTGTGGCAGATGGGAACATTCCATTTGGACCTATAGGTATATGTGGGGTCCATCTACAATAACCTCTCTCAGTTTCGTTCAACTCCTATTTCTTTGACCGTGCCAGAATCAAGCACATTCTTGAAAAATGCTTCAGTTTCATGTAATGGAAAGGTGTTAGGAGTGACATTTTGCATTCCATAGCTCATGGATCCAAACAGACTTTGCCAATGCGTCGGGGTGGGTGGGTAAATACCAGGGAGGCCTTGTTTCATGTGCCAAGCATCGCAGTCGTTTGGGGCAGTAGGCTACCGGCAAAGTCCCTTAAGATCCCTAAGATGAAAAAATTACCAAACTTTGATAGATTAGTTCTTAGAATTCATCCCAGATGGGAACATTTCATTTGGACCTAAAGGTGCACATGATGTTTGTCTACAATAACCTCTCTCGGTTTTGTTCAACTCTTATCTATTTGACCGTGCTAGAATCAAACACATTCTTGTAAAATGTTTCAGTTTCATGTAGTGGAAAGATGCTAGGAGTGACATTTTGCATTCCATAGCTTGTGGGGTTGAATGGACTTTGTCAATGCGTTGGGGTGGGTGGGTAAATTCCAAGGGAGGTCTCGTTTCATGTGCCAAGCGTCGCAGTCATTCAGGGTAGCAGGCTACCGGCAAAGTCCCTTAAGATCCCTAAGATGCAAAAACTACCAAACTTTGATGGAGCACTTCTCATAATTCATGGTAGCTGGGAATATTTTGTTTGGACCTAAAAGTGGACATGGGGTCCATTTACAATAACCTCTCTCGGTTTTGTTCAACTCCAGTCCATTTGACCGTGCCGAAAATAAACACATTCTTTATAAATGCTTTAGTTTCATGCAGTGGAAAGGTGCTAGGAGTGACATTTTGCATTCCATAGCTTGTGGGGCCGAACGGACTTCGCCAATGTGTTAGGGTGCATGGGTAAATGCCAGGGGAGGTCACATTTTGTGTGCCAAGTGTCACATTCATTCAGGGCAATAGGCTACTAGCAAAGTCCCTTAAGCTCCCTAAGACCAAAAAATTGCCAATCTTTGACGGGACAGTTCTTGGAATTCCTGGTAGCTAGGAATGTTTTGTTTAGACCTAAAGGTGCATGTGGAGTCTATCTACAATAACCTCTCTCAGTTCTAGTCAACTCCAGTCTTTTTGACTGTGCCGAAATCAAACGCATTCTTACAAAATGCTTCAGTTTCATGCAGTGGAAAGGTTGTCAGGTGTCATATTTTTTGTTCTACTCATTGTACAGCTAAATGGACTATGCAAAAACATCAGGGTGAGTGGTTGAATGCTAGGGGAGGTATCATTTCATGTGTCAAGCATCCCAATTGTTCTGGCCTGAAAGCTACCAAGACCTAGCACTTTTTGAGTTTACCAGTAGTTTACCGGTAGCTTGCAAACCGAAATGAATGAAACGAGACCTCCCCTAGAATTTACCCACCCACCCCAACATGTTGATGTAGTCCATTCAGCCCCATGATAAGCAGAACAAAAAATATGGCACCTGGCAACCTTTCCATTGCATGAAACTAAAGCATTTTGCAAGAATGTGTTTGATTCTGGCATGGTCAAATGGATAGGAGTTGAAGGAAACTAAGAGAGGTTATTGTCGATGGACTCCATATGCACCTGTAGGTCCAAATAGAATGTTCCCAGCTACCATGAATTCTAAGAACTATCTCGTCAAAGTTTGGCAGTTTTTTCATCTTAGGGAGCTTAAGGGACTTTCCTGGTAGCCTACTGCCTTGAATGATTACGACGCTTGGCACATGAAATGAGACCTCCCCTAGAATTTACCTGCCCACCCCAATGCATTAGAAAATTTTGTTCAGCCCCATGAGCTATGGAATGCAAAATGTCACTCCTAGCACCTTTCCACTGCATGAAACTGAAGTATTTTGCAAGAATGCATTTGATTTTGGCACGGTCAAACAGACTAGAGTTGACCAAAATAGAGAGAGGTTATTGTATATGGACCCTATGTGCACCTATAGGTCCAAACAGAATGTTCCCAGCTGCCACGAATTCCAAGAATTGCCCCATCAAAGTTTGGTAGTTTTTTTGTCTTAAGAATCTTAAGGGACTTTGTCGGTAGCCTACTGCCCTGAATGACTGCGATTCTTGGCACATAAAATGACACCTCCCCTAGCATTTACCTACCCACCCCAATGCATTGGCAAAGTCCATTCAGCCCCACGAGCTATAGAATACAAAATGTCACTCCTAGCACCTTTCCACTGCATGAAACTGAAGCATTTTGCAAGAATGCATTTGATGCTGGCATGGTCAAATATATAGGAGTTGAAAAAAACTGAGAGAGGTTATTATAGACAGACCCCACATGCATCTGTAGGTCCAAATGGAATGTTCTCAGCTATCATGAATTCCAAGAACTGCTCCATCAAAATTTGGTAATTTTTTCATCTTAGAGATCTTAAGGGACTTTGTTAGTAGCCTACTGTCCCAAATGACTGCGACACTTGGCACACAAAATGAGACCTCCCCTAGCATTTACCCACCCACCCCAACATGTTGGTGAAGTTCATTCAACCCCACAAGCTATGGAATGCAAAATGTCACTCCTAGCACTTTTCCACTGCATGAAACTAAAGCATTTTGCAAGAATGCATTTGATTCTAGCACAGTCAAACGGATAGGAGTTGAACAAAACTGAGAGAGGTTATTGTAGACAGACCCCACATGCACTTGTAGGTCCAAATAGAATGTTCCCATCTACCATGAATTCTAAGAATTACTCCATCAAAGTTTGGTAGTTTTTTCATGTTAGGGATCTTAAGGGACTTTGCCGATAGCCTGCTGCCCCGAACGACTGCAATGCTTGGCACACAAAAAGAGACCCCCCCTAGAATTTATCCACCCACCCTGATACATTGGTGAATTTTGTTTGGCCCCACAAGCTATGGAATACAAAATGTCACTCCTAGCACCTTTCCACTATATACATGTTCACAACTTTTGTAAAATGAACTCAAAATGACTCTATTGACCTTGTACATGGTTTATTATGACCTTATTAGACCAAAACAAACTCAATTACATGTGAATCAAATAAATTTCAAAGTGCATAGTCTCAATCTTCATATTTTTCATGTTTCAATCAGGCCTAATCTAGTAGGACAGCAGAACCTGTTTTGGGGGTTTTTCTCTCAAACTTTCCAAAAGACCTACCAAACTAAATACAGATTTAGATACTCATTTCCAAGTTACAGAACATATCTAAAAACCAATAGTGACTCCTTTGGAGCATTTACCTCAAAATGGCATTTTTCACTATCTAAAATAGGCTAATTAGGCCTAGTTTGTGAAGAAACATACCTCTAAACATCCAACAACCCCCTAGACTTGATGGGGAAGCATATCCCATGTATCCAAACTCTCAAAACCATAATTAGTTTTAGGAGAAACTCTCACTAACATACCAAACCCCAAAAATCCTTAATCTAGGCCAATTTGAGGGGGGTTTATTGAAACTCTACCTTCCACACACTCTCAGACTTTGCCAACACTTGGATCACTTCAAAAATGGTCTGTGTATGCTTTAGGAACCATCTCCTAGTACTTTCCAACCTTATTTTAACAAACCCTAGCCTAAAACCACCCTTTCTTGCTTGGAAACAAGGAAAAACGTGCCTAGGACAACACCATAGTTTGGTCAAACTCCATTTCTTGCTTTCCTGACTTCATGGGCATCTAAAACACATCCAAACCAAACCATTCCATTGAACATATATGCAAAGTAAGTAAAGTATACAAAGTGTGGAAGCATATACTTGGTGAACATGAATTGTTTAACATGATGCCTCAAAGAAATGGTGTCTCGTGGAATGCAATGATTGCAAGATATGCATGAAATGGATTGTTTTGGATAGGAGGCTCCAAATTCATGACAGTTCAATTTGAGACTAGGCCTAATTAGGCCTCCTTTACAAGGTAACTACTATGCCAATGCAAACCCACCATACCAAACCACTTGGGAACCCTAGCATGCATGGAAAAGGAACCAAATTCACTACTTTTGGCCTTTGAAACACTTGTTAAGGCACTATTGTATGGATTGCACCCTCTTTTTGCCTAATACATGGTCATATTAGGCCATTGCATCCTCACACTCTGCTATATTCTTGTTTCCTAACCTAGGTCTTATTGTAAATAGTGATCCTACCTTATTCCATCCCATTCCACCAATCTAGAGTGATTAAACTTTGCCCTTCAAAACCTTCGTCAAAACTTTGCCCTTTAAAACCTTCTTCACCAAGCCCTCCTCAATGTGTGTGAAGGTTTTTATACATGTTTACAATAGTTCCAGTCAGTCATAACTAACTTTCAACTTGTTTGATCATTGGGTAACCTCCTTATTACATGATTTGTTAAGTTGACAAAGCAACTTCTTACCACTACTTGCATTATTAGACTATTTGTTTGACAAGAACATAAAACATGACTCCAAACACAAATGACATTGGTCATTTGACCTTATTACATGCAATATGATTACACAAGACCATCAACTTGTCCTATGATGTCCTAGGACCTTGTTATGACATGCTCCTAGCCAAGATTGGCTATGGCTAATTTGCTCCTGCACCATGAAATATGTTTCCATGGTGTTGAGTCATCCTCTTTACCTATTACATCACCCTTGTAGACATGTATGCAAAGTGTGGAAGCATAGATAAGGCACATGAACTGTTTGGCATGATGCCCCAAACAAATGTCACCTCATTGAATGCAATGATTGCAAGATGTGAACAAAATGGATTTTTTGATAAGGCATTAGAAATTTTCAAGCAAATGCGATTGGCAAGTGTAAAGAAAAATTCCACAACCTTAGCTAGTATCCTACTTGCCTATGCCAAAATGGACATCCATCAAAAGGATAAAATATATGGGAATTTTGTTAGATGTTGTAGTTGCAACTGCCCTCAGAGACATGTATGCAAATTTTGGAAGCATAGACAAGGCACATGAACTGTTTGGCATGATGCCTCAAAGAAATGTCACCTCATGGAATACAATGATTGCAAGATATGAACAAAATGGATTTACTGATAAGCCTTTAGAAAGTTCCAAGAAAATACAATTGGCAAGTGTAAAGACAAATTCCAAAACCTTAGAAATGGTATGTTTGGAGCACAGTATAGACATCCATCAAAGCATAAACGATATAGGAATTTTGTCAAATGTCGTAGTTGTAAGTACCCTGCAAGACATGTATGCAACTTGTGTGGAAGCATATATAATGAATATGAACTATTAGACGTGATGCCTCAAAGAAATGTTGTCTCATGGAATGCAATGTTTGCAAGATATGCACCGAATGGATTTTTTAAAAGGCTTAAAAAATTCTCAAGCAAATGCACAAAAATAATTTCAACCATTTACGCAAATTTTAGCACACCTAAAACCAAATTGCACAACCTTAACTAACCTCCTCCTTGCCTATGCTATAATAGGATCTAGAGAACATGGTGTGGACAACCATCAAAGCATAAATGATATAGGAATTTTCTCACATGTATTGTATTTGCAAAGTTGCCCTTGTAGACATGTATGGAAAGTATGGAAGCATAGACAAGGTACGTGGCCTATTTAAAATGATTCCTCAAAGAAATGTACAATCTGACAAAATTCAATGATTGCAAGATATGCACAAAATGGATTATTTGAAAATGAGTCATAAACTTTCAAGCAAATGCAATTGGCACTTGTAAAACCAAATTCCTGTAACAATAATTGATTATCATATTAAATATTTAATAAAAATTGTCATATACATAATGTCATGAACATAACATCTAGTTTATATAAAAAGCCATATATGCGTGTCCAAACAAAGCCATATAGGCCAATATACAAAAATATACATCAGATTAACATACAAAAGTATGTATACAAAGCCATCTAGGCATACAAAAAAGTTCGAAAAACTAGTTTCCTATGGACTTTTAGGAAATAATCGGCAACCCTTCTTTGACTATGAAGATGGAGAGCCAATAAGTGACACATCCTCTCTCTGCCGTCACGTAGACCTCTTCAAATAAAGTTCATCTAGCTACACCTTTTAATACAAACAAACAATATGCGCATTAGTATAGAAAATGTATGAAATATATAACATCACATATGTAATTGATCACTTACCACCAACTAATGATTGCTCTCCATCATCTTGACTCTCTCTTCATCCGTAGTTGGACAGACTGGAGTTGTGACCTCCTATGAGAAGCATCAAGAAGAAAATTTGATTAAGCATATAAATATCATTTATGTACATCAAATGACATGAGATAAAAAAGAAATACAAAATTATGATATTTTCATGTTATTGGATCATACCTCAATCAAAGGATTTGCAGACATCATGGCTACATCAATGCCTATCTATGCTGACTCATAAAGATGAGGAGGAGTCTACATTGTATTCAACATCTAAAAATCAAGTTCAAGATTATTAAAACAAAATAAATACATAACATTACATTTTAAAATAAATAATGATTAGAAATGGTTAAATTTACCTTCGTAAAAGTGGTGGTTTAGCATCTAGGGGACCAAGGAAACTGTGGAGATGTTGGTGACTATTGAAATCATCAAATCAAGTCACAATATAATATTACCATTGACATACCTACATTAATTATGAATATGTGATAAATTACATACCTGCTGACTTGACCTCTGCTCATAAGCCACCAATGGATGGCTAACAGAGGTAGGATGAAGACTATGACCCTGGAATTTCATTGTGCAAACAATTACATACATTATTTTTTACTTATAATATAGATAATGATATAAAATTAATTACAAATTTCAAATAACAATATACTAAATCAAGATGAAACTTGTAACAAATTACCTGAGAGTCAATACCAAATGTATGTTGTAAGAGATCGTCATTGAGAACAAGACCATCCAATATGTCCTGCCCCTGTGTCATATCATGTTGCCCGTGTGTCGCAGCATGCTGCCTCTATGTCACAGAGTCTTGTCGTGCCTCATGCATCCATAATCACATAGGTTCCCACATGTACTGCACAAATGTGGGGACACATGATGCCTACTACTCTCACCCTCATCGCCCTGGGTAAAATCATCTGAATGTTGTGATAGTGTTTGGGTGAGAGTAGTCAATGAATGTAAAGTCTCCAGCTCAACACTCTCCTTCAAAGCCAAAGGGAGTGACCTACGTTTTGGCCTCGCTCAGGGTTTAGACACATGGTGTTCATCTCGCTAAGCCCCAGGTCTATCTTGGGTAGAGCCACCACCTCTACCCTAGAACTCATGAATGTCAAAATAATTCAGAATCTTGTTGAGGACGAACTCGCAATAGAGTTTCCTCAAAAAATATTGTGGTACCTCATCATTGTTGCAAGGCCACTCATCAAAGACCATGTACCATCTATCCCAAAAGTTTTGGGATATGTATTCATTCCTACACCAATGTATAAGAAACTATTTACAAGTTTCCTCTAATGTTTGGCCAGTTTTCAGATTAATAAATTCTGCACATAATCGAGATTTTGTAATTTTTTCCTTCTTCACTTGTTCATATGACAACTTGTCAGCATAATATTGCCGAATCCTCTCCCTATAGTCTTGGAATTCGGTGATTTGTTTCATCACCAAATCCATGTGGGAAACAATCTCCTGTAGTGATTTTACAAGTGCCCTCCTATGCTCAGTGGTTCCACTTGGATTGTTTAAGATTTGAATAATAGTTTCAAGATGTTTCTTGTTTTCTTCTATTATCCCTAAGTAGTGTTCTTGATTATCCCTTACATGAAAAGGAGGTGAAGGTGGGTTTTGAGGGTTGTTTTCACCCTCAACTGGATTTACATCTTCTGCTTCTCCAATAACTGTAAATGCAATATAAACATAAATCAAACATTGCAAAACTAAAAAATTATTGTAAAACTAACAAAATTAGACAAACCCTACCTTCTTCCTATGCTAGAGCCTCCAAATTTGCACGACGATGTCTTTGGCGATGAAGTGGCATTGTGAAATTCTTGTTTTCTCACATGCACTTGATTGAGTCTCCTTTTTTTCAACACGATCGTATTTTGCTTGGTTTCTTTGCTACTACTAAGAGAAAAGTCGTAGGTGAATGTACATAAAATATTTTTTTTTTCTTTTATTAAAAACAAAACGAGAGCGCATTATAACACACTCATGCTTTGCTTTAATTTTGGAGATGGTGGTGACTTTTTGGTCCCCCATATCCTTGCATTTACCCATAGAGCATTTGAATGTAATCAGGGTAGTACAAGTAAGAGGACAAAAAACAATGGAAGAGAAACCTATGTTGAAGAAGAACCTATTGGATCACCCAGTTCTGTTGGCAAACCAGAGAAAGGAGAATTATTGGTGATGAGGAGAGCACTATTTCTAGTAGAGACAAATGAAGAACCACTGCAGAGGAAGAGTCTATTCAAAACAAGATGCAAATCAGGAGGTAAGTGTTGTTAAGTTGTGATTGATAGTGGTAGTTCAGATAACCTAGTTTCAGAGGAGATGGTGACTAAGATGAAGTTGGAAAGATTGAAACACCCTAAGCCCTATCAGATAGCATGGATTTAGGATGATCATAAGGTGCCAGTGAGTGAACAATGTTTGGTAAAATTTCATATTGGGTCTTATCATGATGAAGTCTTGTGTGATATTATGCGTATGGATGTTTTTCATATCTTGTTGGGTAGACCTTGGCAGTATGATAGAAAATCCATACATTATGGGAGAAAGAATGCATATACTATAACAGCAAATGGAAAGAGAATTACTTTGATTCCTTTGGAGGATGACCCTAAGAGTGAAGTATGTGGGAATGCTAGAATCTATTTGGTAGATGGAAGGAAATTTTTGGATGGTTTGAGACATGAGAATATGTGTTATGCCTTGATTCCTAAGAAGCCTAAAACTTTGAAGAAAGAGACTGAAGAATCACAATCGAAGGAGATAAGAGAGTTGCTAACAGAGTATGAAGACATCATATTAGATAATGCACCTGAAGGATTACCACCTATAAGAAGTATCAATCATCACATAGATCTTATACTGGGAGCAAGTTTCCCTAACAAAGCAGCACATAGAATGACACCGACAAAGAATGAAGAGTTGAATAGATAGATACAAGAGTTGTTGAGGAAAGGTTTGATCAAAGAAAGTTTGAGTCCTTGTGCAGTACCTATAGTGCTTGCACCTAAGAAGGATGGATAATGGAGAATGTGTACTGATTCTAGAGAAATAAAAAAGATCACAATTGAGTATAGGTTTCCTTTACCTAGGATGGATGATATGATGGATTGTTTGAGTGGAGCAAGATATTTCACAAAGATAGACTTGAAGAGTGTATACCATCAGATCATAATCAAAGAAGGAGATGAATGGAAGACTTCTTTTATGACATATGAAGGATTGTATGAGTGGCTAGTGATGACTTTTGGATTGAAAAATGCACCAAGTACTTTCATGAGATTGATGAATGAAGTCTTGAAGAAATTCTTGGGTAAGTTTGTGATTGTATACTTGGATGATATTCTAATTTTTAGTAAGACAAAAGAGGAACATTTGTGGCATATTAGACAAGTTTTGCAGAGATTGAGAGAAGATAAATTGTTAATCAATATCAAGAAGTGTAGTTTCATGAAGGAAGAGTTAGTCTATTTGGGATTTGTGATTTCTACGGAAGGATTGAAGATGGACCCTGAGAAAGTGAAAGCAATTGTTGAATGGCCTACACCAGAGACCATTGGAGAAGTTAGATCATTTCATGGATTAGCTAGTTTCTACTGGAAGTCCATCAAAAATTTTAGTTCAGTTCGTAACCCTATGACAGAGACAATGAGAGGTGATAGAAAAGATTTCAAGTGGACATCTAGAGCAGATAAAAGTTTTGAGTTGTTGAAGCAGAAAGTGATAGAGCAACCTATTTTGGCATTATCGGATTTCAATAAGGTATTTTAATTTGATTGTGATGCAATTGGAAATGTGATTGGAGTAGTGTTAAGTCAAGAAGGTAGACATGTAGCTTATTTCAGTGAGAAGTTGAATGATGCAAGGAGAAGATATTTAGTTTATGATCAGGAATTCTATGCCATAATTCAAGCCTTGAAGAAGTGGAGACATTATTTGTTGCCTAAGGAGTTTGTGTTGTATACAGATCATCAAACTTTGCAATATTTGAATAGTCAAGGTAAGTTGAATCAGAGACATATGAGATGGCTGGAATTCATGCAGAGTTATACTTATGTGTTGAAATATAGGAGTGGAAAATCAAACAAAATTGTTGATGCCTTGAGTAGGAGAAGAAACTTGTTGACAGAAATGAGAGTTGAAGTGTTGGGCTTTGAAGAATTGAAGAACACGTATGAGGGAGACGCTGATTTTGCAGAACCTTGGAAAGCATGTAAGGAACCTGTTGTGACAGATAGAAGTAAGTGGTTCGACTATTTCATTCAAGAAGATATGTTGTTTAAGGGAAATCAGTTGTGCATACCTAGAAGTTCAATGAGAGATAATTTGATCAAGGAGAAACATAGCGGTGGATTGGCAAGACATTTTGGCATTGATAAGACAGTGGCTTTGGTAAGTGAAAACTACTTTTGGCCTTAGATACATAAGGATGTTTAGAGATTTGTGCAGAGTTGCAAAGTTTGTCAAGTTGCAAAAGGGAGTAGTCAGAATACTAGATTGTATAGACCTTTGACAGTACTAGAGAGACCTTGGGAAGACATAAGCATGGATTTTGTAATGGGATTGCCTAAGACACAGAGAGGACATGATTCAATATCTGTAGTAGTTGACAGATTTTCAAAGATGGCTCATTTCATACCTTGTAAGAAGACAACTGATGCAGTGCATGTAGCTGATCTATTTTTCAAGGAGATTGTGAGATTGCATGGATTACCTAAGAGTATAGTTTTAGATAGAGATACAAAATTTGTTGGATACTTTTGGAAGAAGATGAAGACAAATTTGAAGTTCAGTTCAGCTTTTCATCCACAAACTGATGGACAGATAGAGGTAGTGAACAAAAGTTTGGGAAACTTGTTGAGATGTTTGGTTGGAGAGAAAGTAGGAAGTTGGTATTTGATTCTTTCACAAGCAGAGTTTGCATACAACAATTTAGTAAATAAAAGTACCAAAAGAACACCTTTTGAGATTGTTATCAAAGTGAATCCTTGAGGGGTAACAGAACTCAGAGATATCAGCATGGAAGAAAAAAGGAGTGCAGAAGTAGAGGAATTTGCCGATCATATGAAGACAGTGCAAAATTAGGTGAAGAAACATTTGGAAGATATGAATAGTAAGTATAAGGAAAAGGCAGATGAGAAAAGAAGACATAAGGAATTTGAAGTTGGAGATGAAGTGATGTTGTACTTAAGAAAAGACAGATTTCCAGTTGGGACATATAACAAGTTGAAGATGAAGAATTTTGGACCCTTTAAGATACTCAGGAAGTTTCATTTAGGAAATGCATATGAAGTGGAATTACCATAGATATTGGGTATTTCACCAATTTTCAACATTGCAGACCTTTATCAGTATCATGAAACAGAGTTCAGTGATAGCATAGAAGAAACCTTAAAGAAGTAGTTACCACAGCAAACACCGGAGTAGATAGAAGACATTTTAGACAGCAAAGTTGGACGTAGCACTAGAGAAAGACAATACAAAGAATACCTTGTGAAGTGGAAAGGCAGACCAGAAGAAGATTCATCATGGATTTCTTAGGCCGAGGTGGCCCATCTTGGTTCTCCCCTAGCCCTAGCAAAGTGAGAGACTCACTTTTTCAATAACCCCAGATGTCTGATGCAGGAACATCCCTGGTTCAAGACCAATCTTGCATCAACCAAAAACATTTGCATTTTAGTTTGTTTGTAGTTTGTTTCTTTTCATTTTCTAGTTCAGTTCAGGCAGTTTAGTTAGAAGCAGTTTCAGCTTGTGGTCTAGTTTTGACATTTCACACCTTGCAGATCTAGAATTAACATCTCCATTCATTCATCTACAACCTATCAAGAATTTAAAATATTTGGATCAATTACCAGAAAGATATCGCTATCAGAAGATCAATTGTTTTCTAAGAGCAGAGCATCCTGACAGTCTCAAACAAATCAGCTGTAGGGGAAGGCTTGCAAATTATTCCTTGACTTGCAGATCCTAATGACACATCATTCAATGATCCTTGGTTCATGGTCAACCCTTCCCAGAGGTCCATGCGTTATTTCATGCATTTGAGGAAGTGTTCTATGCATTTAGGTCTAACCTATCTGTGAATATGTTAGAGCTCTTCATTGGAGTTTGTGACCTCCTTAGCCAATGCGGAGGAATCTATTGGTCTGGAATTGATATATATTGATGTAATAGATCCTTAGGAAGGTAGTTCAAAAGTTAGTGGTTGATTCATAATCCTTAGTTTAGATTTTGTGTGAAGGAGCTTCAAAGCTTTATCTTGCGCATGTATGTAATCAAGCCTTTGAGCCCTAGTTGTAAGCCCACATGTTGCCAGCTAGATTATATTTGAATTCTATGATATACTAAATTTGATTCATTTCTTGAGTTGTTTCCGTTGTGTTTACTTTTGTTGCATAGTCCAGACAATTCATTCTATGAACCCTCCTACTGTGATTGCACCAGTTTCACTATTAGATTTCTCCCCCACTTTGAGTTGCATGTGAATCCTAAAATGGTCATGCATATCAAAGTATGGAGAACTCACAAACATGCCTCCTTTTTTAATTAACTTATGTTCATGGACCAAAATCCCATTGCAATATTTCCTATGAGGTAAAGGAAAATGCTAGGGAAATAATTATTAAATTTTGGCCTCCATTATTAATTATATTTTTACATACTTAGAAAATAGGCCAAATAAATATTAAATTATTATTTAATTTCACAAATGTGGTGTGGGAATTTATAAATGGAGAATATTTAACTTCCAAATCATTTGACATCTTTATTCATGATAGATTCTATGATAGGGCTATGATAGATTCTAGGACAACTCATAATTGGGGAGTTACGGTAGACAATAGTGGGGGAGTTACAAAGAGCTTATCTTGGGAAAGAATCTTGAATAAATTAAAAATTAATATCTTTCAAGTTAGAAGAGCATCTCAAAATTACTTATGACAAGTTATTGTGACAATTGTAAGTGGGCATAAAAGGAGCATCTTATTTGCTAAAATAGCTAGGAATCAAGATGGTGGTTATGACAAATCTTTTGGAAGGAATCTTTAGAGGAAAATTATTAAAGATATTATTTTATTATTTATTTAGTGGAGAGGGATGTTGTAATTTTGGACCCTCAAATATCTATTAATTGGAGGCAATTTCTTCATTTTTGACATCTTTGTCTATCATACCAAACTCTGTCAAAATAGTTTGAGCCTTGTGTTCATCAATTCATATGAGGACAAAACTCGTTAGATTTGGAAATCAAAATAAGAAGTGTCTTTTATTTCTTTAGAAAATTTCATCCAAGATTACATTTGTGCTAAAAGGATCCAAGTTGTGAAGATTGTGGCAATATTGTGAAGCAAGAAATAACTAGTTTTCAGATTTAGTTTGTAATTTCTCAGTAATATTTGTGCTTTTGTAATGTCTTCTATGTATCATTATTTTGTTGTACATTTTATCATGATAGAAAAACTCCAATTTTTTGGTGAATTTCTAGTTTCATATCTACATATTTTATTCATCAATTTGGTGTAGTTGTATATAAATCTACATGGTTAAATTAAGTATTTCATACTATATGCTCTCGCCTCACCCTTGTGGGATCTTGGTGATCATAAAGTTTTAAATGTTTTGTTGTAGATTTCATGAGATTTTCATTTCATATTTTATAAAAAATAGTTGTTTGAGCATGGAGGGCATGTCTAGTTTTCAAGTAGATTTGAGTGCAGTTTTAGTTTTTATTGTTGTAGATATTTTAGATTTCAGCACATTTTATATTTAAAGATTAAAAATAAAATGATTATTTTAGATCTGAGTATATTTCATATAAAATATTTTTTGGGACATTACAATGGTATCAAAGCTTTGGTCTTGCCATCCTACAAGGTATATAATTTTGTTGATGTGAATCATGACAAGATTCTTTAGATCTCTAATAAAAGGAAGCAATGGAGATCATTTTAAAGATAAAATGATTAATTTATTTTAAAGGTTACAAAGTATCATGCAAAATCTAGTTCCAAATAAAACATCAAAAAAAAGGAGATTGACAAAATCTATGAGCAATATCAAGGGGAGTCTAATTCTTTCAAAGTTGGATTAAATCTTGATGATTACTTGGAGTTACCTAGAAAGGGGTCTCAAAATGAAAGATTCCAATATAATTACAAAAGAGAGTCAAAGCTAAAAAATAAAAATTAGAACTAGAGCCTCAACCAATTCCAAAAGAGCAAAAGGAATTCACATTGGCTATCAAGGTAAAAATTCCATCATTGAAAAAGATATTCCAGTGATTTTCAATGAATTTACACACCATGAAAATATTTTTTTTAATGAAGTCAATGATAAATCAATATTAAATGTTAAATGTGAAGATTCTATAATTAAAAAATTTGTTCCAATGATATTGGTGTCCAAGAAACACATCAAACTTTCAAACGGTGGGCGTGAATCCCTCAAGGATGCTTTAGTTCATTCTTGTTCTGTTAATGATTTTTATTTTGAGAAGGTTGCTACTAATTTCTCAAAATTCTTAAATCAATGAAAAGAAGTAAACATTTTGACTATTTCTTTAATTACAACTCAAGAAATAAAGAGGATAGTAGTCCTAAAGGATTATTGCATGAGTTTGGTTTTGTATTATTACAAAATGTTTATAATCATGGGAATTATTATAACAGTGATAGAAAGATGAAGGATAAAAATGGTAGAATATAGAATAGGGATCCTTTCTCTCAAATCCAAGATTGCTCATGCAAGATGGTGTGGGATCCTTGTGTTATAACCAAAGAAATTCAAAAAGGAGACATTGTGGGACATAATAAGGTTAATTTCTTTATGTGTTTAATATCATTGTTGCTCATAGATTTGCCATCCTATGCACCTAGATAATCCAACAACTTTATTTAGACATGGATGAGAATAAGGTATGTAATAACTTTTATGTTGTTAAAACTAACATGGTTATAGGTGTGCAAGGGTTGCATTCCTTTGGTGAGAACTTAAATAATCATCAATTCATCCAACTCAAGCTCAAATTTGAAGGAAAGTGACACTAGAAGGAATTTCAAATGGAGCACCTCAATTAGTTATTGCTAAAAGAATGAATAGAACTTCTCACAAGGAACAAGTTACTTGGGCAGTAAGATGCTAGGTGATGGAGGACATGCATATTATCTCATTTTCTAGTAAGCAATATAGTCAGCATTTTGATATGCATTTATAATTTGTAGGTGCATTCATTTAATAAAAGTATGTGGGCTATATTTTAAATTTAAAACACTTACTTTATAATTTTAAAATATATATGTTAGGTCTTTTTAATTTTTATGAATACCGTCATAATCATCCTCTTAAAATATATATGTTAGGTCTTATTAGTTTTTGTGAACAGAGTCGCAATCATCCTCTTAATGCCACTTATAACACCTATAACATAATTATCTATTTTTATTTTTTTCCCTTTAACTCCTCTATGTCGGCCGCTGTTAACCGTGAGCCGATTAAGCTCATTTCTCCATAGCAAATGCCTTTAAAAGGAAGTCAATGTGAAAGCAGATGAGGTGATAGAAAGAAAATCATACATAATCCAGGGTTGAAAGATTTCAATCCAATAGTTTGCAAGCGTTCGAGCTTAAAAGAATGGAGGGAGATTTAATTTCAGCAGCAGTTGAAAGAGACGGGGAGCAGCGTGATCTATCTGAGCTGCCTCAGCATTTAAAGGAATGCATATTTGCAAAGCTTCCATTACAATCAATCTCCTGCTCTCGCGTAGTTTGTAAAGAATGGAATGCTATTTTGTCCTCGCGCAGCTTTCTCTCTTCACTGCCCACCCACAATCCATGGCTGCTTCTCTGCGGTGAAGGGTATTGTATGGCCTACTGCTTTTCCACACAAAAATGGAGGAATGATCTTGGAGCTGGTTCAGGATGAGAAAGATGCATTGTTTTGGAGGTGGAGAGAGTTTGCAAAGATGCCTCCAGGTTCTGTCCCTCAATATTTTGAGATTAGTCAACCATGTCGTCCGTGGCAGTGGCAGTGTGTTGGTGTGGGTGATTACCTGTGCTTTAGCTGTCTAGAAGGAATAGAGCGTCCAAAGGTGATTGCATATAACTTAAGAGAAGGATTTTGGCAATGCCTTCCTCAATGTCCAGTTACAGACTTTTTCAAGATGATGTCATTTGAACCTAAGCTTATGGTGAAGGGGCCTAAATTTGATGGGTGACCTTGCTTGTGCAGCAATTTTTTTTTTACAGTTATTTATTTGAAGTTGTATATATAAGATAAATATATAGAATAGTCTTATATAATTTTTTATGGTTTGTAGTCTAAAATCTTTTCTTTTGTGTGATATAGTCTAAAATCTCTTCTTCCGTGTGATATAGTCTTCTTAAAATTTTGATTGTATTTTATACTAAAAATACCTAAATACAATCATATGACCATCAAATTTAGGCCTTAGGTGAAGGTTTAACTGCTTTACATAAATGATAAATATCAATAAGTTTGAGATATTGTTATTTAAATTTAAGTTTATAGTGAAAGTGTAACTAATTTATTTAAATATTAAATCCTTTATGATATTATTTGAACTCAAATTTATGGTGAAGATTTAAAAGCTCTACTTAAATATTAAATAGTACATTTCATAATAAATTTTTAGCCTCGATAGGCCACCAAAAATCAATAAAGTGAAAAAATAAATCTTCCAATAAATCAAATTTTGAAATCAATAATGTGAAAAATGAAACCTTCAATAATGTGAAAAATCAAATATTCCAACAAATCAAATCTTTGCCATGTAAAAATATAAAATTATAATTAATGCATCTAAGTTATTAAGAAATCAATGGTGTGGAAAATTAAATCTTCCCATAAATCAAATCTTCTCCATATAATTAGTGCATCTAAGTCACTAATATCGTTATTTTCCTCACCTTGCACCTCTTAAAAATGCAAGTGCTAGTATATATCATCTGTACATAAAAATGATAAGTAATTGTCTTATTTCTTTTGTAAATATATTTTTCAAATACCAAAACTTTTTTTTAATTGAAAAAATAATAAAATACAAACTATAGTCTTGAATATTAAGTGGATATAATAAAAAATAATAAATCCTCTTATTTTAAAGTTTTAGTTTGAATAACACTTAAAAAGCTAAATAAAATTAAAATTTAATTTAGTTTTTTTTGGGGGGGTAAGTACCACTAGAGGGGGTAGTTCCCTATATTGATAAAAGAAAAGTTACATTGCAAGCAAGATGGCATTAATACCATCTACAAAATCTACTCAATCTAATGAGCAGAGAAAAGATCACCATAAACACTTACATAGTTTGCAAAAGCAATCATATCACAGTTTTCTAGACCTTCGCTAAATATCTTTAAGGCCTTAGCTACATTCTGCTTCTCTTTTACAACCTCCACATCAAAAACTCCACATATGAATCCACTCTTTGGATTAATATTGATTTTTGGTATTACCTTCAAGAAATTCATCCTTGACCAAGAAGTCAACAATCCTTGAAGTCGGATGCATATAACCAATGGCATGCGCTACGTTGGTGCAAAACATTTCCATAAGAATACCATCGTGGGTACGACTTCCTTGAGACGTCTGCAGTCCAATGACATTCTTGATGGCACTCCTTAATCCGTCTTCCTCAATCTTGAAGAGACACCTCAGCTGCTAATCTGCATTCTGCTCTTCACAACTGCACTTCAACCCAAAATGCCATCGACCTGCCATTGCTCAAGAAGTGAGAATCCCTCCCATCATCTTTCATCTTTATAGCAAACAATCTGAACAAAGCTGAGACCTCAAGTCTACAACATGGCAATCCAAAATGGAATTAAACCTGTACATCAGAGTTTCCAAAAATCTAATCTTTAGTCAATCTCGTACTTCTAGAAAATCACCACCTCACACCTATACCTTTCCTCATGGCAATCTTTAATCCTAATCAAAATTTCCAACTTCTCAAGATTAGGTTCTACAGCATAAATCAATCCCCACCTTCCATCTTGAATTCAAGATCATCTCAGACACGGCCCAAAAGTCCTTCAAATCCATTAAGGACTGAGCAAATCCTGAACACAGCAATATCTCCATGACTCTACTTTTTCTACCTCCACTTAAGCTATGGCCCTACCATAAATCTCTTCAGACCCATCATCTGTCACAACAACCATTCCTTTTCTTGTGACCTAATCTTTTAGCTATTAATCAATTTCAATGATTAGGTTGTTAATAATTTTCCCCATGAACTTTCAATTCTAACATCCAATCCCCACTCCAAAAAAGTTAATCCTTTTCCTTTAAAATTGTTTCCTCCATATCTGACCACAAATTTGAAGCATCATAAACCACTTCTACACAATCTTGTGTCGCCCCCAAATTTTCCAAACGGTCAGCCACACTATTAACCTCTCTATACACATGGGCAATAGTCCAATTACCAAGGTTTTCAAGACTTAAATAGGTCTTTTTTACCCATGACCTCAATTTCCAATTCTATGTATATTAAATATGATTTTTACTAATTGCATTAATACATAATTGTCAACCCCCCTCTATATCAATATCTCTCAGACCTTTCTCTTGACAAAACCAAAGGCCTCTGACCAACACCTCTAACTTAGCCTTATTGTTGATTCTGATTCCCAACTTTCTTGAGAAAGACTAGACGCACTCCTCTAGATCATTCCTAATGATACAACCCGCACCAGCTAGGCCCAAGTTACATTTGGCTAAACCATCAAAGTTTAATTTGAGACTCCCATTTGTCTGTTTAATCCATTTTGTCTCATGTCTCTTCTTTAGCTAGTTACTCGGGGCCGATCCATAAGGCATCCTCAATCCTTCCCATTTCCTCTGAATACTATCATCCCAAAGAGTGTATTGTATATTCCTCTTGTTCTTTAGATTAGAATTGGTAACTTCAATTATCCCCTCCTTGATTTCCTAAATAATATCCTCCACCTTCAGGTTTTGCTCACAAAATAATCTCCTATTGTGCTCTTTCTAGAGGTGCCAAACCACCATGGAAGGAGCAATCAGCCAAATATCTCCCCAAATGGTAAAGAAACCAAGCTTAGGCCAACTCTCTAAGAATATAAGTACATCATCCAGTCTCTCCAAACACCACCCAATCACTTCCATCAATCAATCCCAGCATTGTGAGGAAAATTTATAATTCAGCAACAAATGATTGGCAGATTCTTAAACTTCCATGCACATGTGGCAAACACTCAGGACCTTGAAACATATTTTCCATAATCTATCTATGGTCAGGATTCTCCTTTGGAGTGTTGTCCATAAAAACACTCCAGCCTTTGGATGTATGCATTGATTCCAACACAAGTTCTTCGGCCAACTAACCCTCCCTGAATGAGAATTCTAAATCACATAACCCAACTTGACTGAGTACTCACCCAACTTCAAACCATAGCAGATGATTTCATCATTTTGATTTCTCAACCAAACTCTGCACTTCTGAAGTATCTCAATTATTGTTTGTTTAGCTTCCACTAGGATTGGTGCAAACTTGAATGAAATCTAGTTGAAAGAAACTCTAGTCCCTCCATCCGATTTGAATACATAATCAGCCACACATTCTCGCATTTCTCACACCATCATTGCAATCCACTCTTTTGTTTACATTAAACTATCAATGAAAGCTTCTTCTTTCTATGAATCATTCTAGAACTTAGCCTTTCTCCCATTCTTGACCTTCTAAGATAAATGCTCGGTAATGATTAGTCTACTCTCCTAGATAAATTTCCAGATAGAGGATCCACCTCCTGTATTAGCTATCATTAAAATTCTACTTGGGTCTCCTCATCGACTAAATATTTCTTCTATAGGATTTTGCACCACAGCTTCTCTGGTTCCTTAAACATTTTCCAAGATGGTTTGGCACCCAGCACTAAGTTTTGAGTGTTCATCCTTCTTAGGCCATCCCCACCACCATCTTTTGTTGAACAAGATGTGTCCCAACTTAATAGAGGAATTCTCCTAGTATCTTTTGCTGCCTCCCAAAGAAAATTTTTAAAGTGACTTTCTAATCCTAAAATTACCTTGTTTGTCATTTTGAAGCATGACATTATGTAGATAGGTACCACTGATAAAACTAATTTGATAATCATGATCCTTCCAGCCAATGAAAGCCATTTGTTCTTCCAGACATTGGCCTTGTTTCTACATTTTCTTAACACTTCTTCTTAGTAAGAGGATCTGCAGGCACCAGTAAATAGTGGAATACCCAAGTGCTTAGAGGGAAGCTTACCAATTGAGAACTTAAGAACCTTGACAATCTTCTTCTGCAAAACTTTCTTAGTATTGAAACAAATTATTTATGATTTCTCCTTATTGAGGACTTGGCCTGAAGAGGCCGTATATTTATCTATAGTCATTTTGATCGCTTCAGCCTAGATCTCAAAGAAGCCTCACCAAACAGCACTATGTCATCAACAAATTGAATGTGGGATAATGGATCAGTCCCATCCAATACTTTGATGCCTCTCCATAGATCATCCTCTCTAATCCTTTTAAAGTGACGACCCATCACTTCCACCATTATCACAAATAGAAATGGCAATAATGGATCACCCTGCCTCAATCTGTTGGTGGCATCGAAGAAACCGCGCACGTACCCAATGACTAGCACATAATATTATGGAGTTAAAATGTAGGAGTATATAAGTTCTAACCATTTATCATTAAAACCAAACTTCCTCATGACCACCAGAAATAAATCCCATCAAACTCTATCATAAGCCTTACTGACATCTAGCTTGATTAACATACCTTTTTTATTTTCCATGGCCATAGTATGTAACACCTCTGTGGTGATGACTATACTATCAGTAATTTCTCTCCCTGGGGTGAAGCCATTTTTCTCCACTAAGATAATCTTCTCCAAAATGGAATTCAATCCATTAGCAAGTACTTTGGCCACAATCTTGAAAATGGTATTGCATAATGAGATAGGCCAAAAGTCAGCAAAGGACATGCAATCAGATTTCTTCAGTATCGATGCAATTACTGTGTTCTTCAAATCTTTGACAAATTTTCTCTTCTTCTTAACATCTTCATCTAGTCTCCAAATTTTCTCACCCATAAAACTCCAATAGGATTGAAAAAATCTAGCAGGAAAACCATCAGGTCCAGGTGTTTTTTCTGGACTGAGCAGAAAAGTAGTAGCTTTGATCTCCTCTAATGTAAATGGCTCGTTTAGCATTCTATTCTCCTCCTATCCAATACTATTAGAAATGCATGAGAGAACATCACCATCTACTCTATTATCCATCATATGGTAATCACCCAGCAATGCTCTGAAGTACCTAATAGCTTCATTTTTACTTGCTTGCCTATCACTTGCAAAAGAGCCATTAGGAAGCAAACCTTTCTCAATCTGATTCCTATCCCTTCTCCTGCACCTTGTCTCTCCAAAAATCCTCTTCTCTTGCTAATATCTCTACATGTCACTCTTTCAATTCTTTCTCTTTGATGAAGTTGTCCACAAACATGCCATTTTTATCATTTTCTCATTGAGATCTTTCAATTCTTTTTCTACTTTTTCCTTTTCCACAAATATTTTTTGAAACATTCCTTGTTCCATATTTTAAATTTATTCTTGATGAAATTTAATCTTTTCAAAAATCTAAATTTGATCGTACCTTTAAAAATATCACTTTCATTCAACCAATCTTCAATGTTGTTGAGAAGGTTAGGATTGTGCCACCACATGTTCTCAAATTTGAAGTATCCTTTTGTAGGCTTCTCACTTAATTTGACTTCCAATTGGATTAGAAAGTAATCTAAAATTGAAAGTGAAATAATGCTAGCTTCACAAATGCAATTGTCTCTTAGCCATCTATGACCCAAGAAGAATCTATCTAGTCATTTAGAAATGTTTGTGAAGCTTGTTCTGCAATTGGTCTAGGTATACCAGCCACTTCTTGGAATACAATCTACCACCTCGACATCTGAAATGAAGTTTCTAAAATCTAGAATTACCTTGTTGACCTTGTTTAGACCCCCATTTTTTTCTTTTAAGTCTAGAATGGCATTGAAGTCCCTGCCAAGCAATATATTATCATTGTTCAATATCCTTAATTTGATTAATATGTCATTCCACACAAGCAACTTATCCTCCATTTTTGTAGGACCATAGACATTGAACAGTGTAAATTCCATATTCACCAATAGGCATATGACATTGCACATCATCTAATTCTGATTTGATTCCACTAATCTAATATCCAAATTATTAGGAGACCATAGGATCCCCAAGCCTTTAGCAGACCCTAAATCATCTTCAAACGGGCCCGACCAAAATTTACAATAATTTTAAAAAAATCTCCCTTCTTCATTGCTGAATTTGGTTTCTTGAAAGAGGATAATATCTGTGGAAAATTTCTCCAAATAGCGCTTTACCAAGTGCCTTTTGTTAGGAGTCGTCAGGACCCTAAGATTCCAAGTTATGATCGTCATTGTCATCCAAGGGAGGACGTGGCTCCCTTGGATTTAGATATAAAGTCTTTGATGTTCTTCAAACCTAACTCTAAAGAAACATCCTCCCTCCTCTACCTATTTGTCTTCCTTCCCCTTCCTTTATTGGCTCTTCCCAACAGCTTGGTTGGTGACTAGCTGATATGCCTGGGGTCAATTTCCCCTAAGTCATCTTCATGAGAGAAGCACTCCTCCAAGTCCCCATCTTCTATATCATCTTCTCCTTCTAAAACATTTGCTCCATTACCCATGTCCCCAAAACCTTTAATTCCAAAATTTGTGCCCTCCACCTTGCCTAAGATCTACCTTGTATCTTCTCCACCTGATTCTTGGTGAGGCCGATAAGCCTTTTGATTCAGACTATCTTCAGTCATTTGTTCTTCCACTCAAACAGTCTCAATTATCTTGTTACATGTTACAACCTCACCCAAGACAATTCCAACACTATTGATCATTAGATTGCTAGTCACCAACTCCCTTGGGGAGATCAGGGGAGAAGATTTATCACCACCTTGTTTCACCGAAATGCCATTGCTCACCTACTTCTGCTTGATCCAAGGTGTAAAATTCACCACCTTTTGATTTCTTTGAACCCAAACAGTTGTCATTTTTATTTTTATTTTGCATGTCTCTTCTTATGATCCCTTTTCCTACACTTAAGGCAAAACAATTTTTCTTCCTCTATGTCAACCTTTTACACCCAATGCTCTATCGACGCAGAGAAGGATCTCATCTAATATTTGCTTGATTGCTGCAATTTTAAGTGAGCATATAGATATGAATCTCCCTCCATTATTTCATTGTCTATGTCAACTAGGGTACCCAAGGATCTACTAATCTTCTCAAGACAATCCTCTGACCAGTACTCAATTGGTAAGCTATAAAGCCAAATCCAAAGCAAACAATCATATGGATTTAGTTTTAGAGAATTGAAATTGGGGTGTCATTTCTGCATATATAAGGGTATATCCTCCATCAACTAGAGTCCACCTTACAATACCTTCTCTCAATCTTCAACAGATAGAAAGATTGCCACAAAGAATCCCTTTAGCAAGAATTTCATAATTACTTGGGTTTCCCAATTCTTAGAGATCCAAGCCTTAATTCTTCCTCTAGTCACCCCTTTATCGATAAAATGGCAAATTATCACCAAGTCTTCTAGCATACCAAAATATTCTCTAGCCTCTTTCAAAAGATCAATGGAGAATTGGTTGTGGTGATTTGTCTCTTTAGAAAATAATAAAGCTTATATTAAAATTGATAAAAGCTTAAAATATTTTCTACTAAATTTAAATAGAAATAAGTATAAATGCTTTTATTTTTAAATTATTTTTGAATCATTTTAGGAAATAATAAATCTTATATTAAAACCTATAAAAGCTTAAATTTATTATATTGTATGTAAAATTTAAATAAATTATTTAATTAATAGTAACAATAAAAGTTTAAAAATTATTTCTAATAAATTATTTTAGAACTATTTAATAATTATTTGCTTTTTTTATTTATTTAATAAGCATTTTATTTACTTAGAGTTATTTTATTATGTTAAGAGGTATCTTATAAGGACAATAAGGCATGGAACATCATGTCATGTCTAAATAACATTAAAAGATCCCTGGGTCAGCTCACTCACTCACTTTCATCTATCATCTTAAAAGTAGCCTAGGTCATGGGTTCAACTTCTGACTTACCTACAGTGTGTGGATGTGGGTCCATTGCACACTACACAAGAGGTTATTGAAGGGACTTGCCTTGTAAAGAGCTAAGCTCCAAGTTGCTAGGTTAAACCCTCAATTCCTTTGGATAAAACAAGACTACATAAAATTAAAACATAAATAAAATAACTCCTAAATAAATAATAGATAATAATTCCACACCTTATTTGATTCTTATTCAAATAAAAAACTCAAAAAAATAACTTTTATTCAAATAAAAATTGTAATGGATGATGAGACTTGCCCATATTAGGAATAATTGAAATCTCATCTTTAAAGTTGTTCTTTCTCTTCTAAAGATTAAATTATAATACGGCAGGTTCATTTAATTTCAAGATGGAAAGTCTTTTTATTTTAATATTGCAAATTTTATAGAACTTGTACTAAAACACCACACGCTACATCGTAGTAATAACCTGCATAACACATCATGTTATAAACCTTAAATTAGGCTTCACTTATGTTATAAACTTAGACTCTTCTAACACCAACCAAACTCCACATAACTATTTTAATTTAGAAAGGTGGCAAGTAACATTGGCAGTCCACAATCTTCAAGAAGGAACATCTACGATTGGTAGGATATTTGATAGCCTTCTTCTATAGATGTCTCACCATGTAGGCTATGTGTACATGGCTTTACAAAGGGGTCTCCAAGTGGACTGTGTCAATGTGTTTAACAGGTATCTCAACACCCATCGTTTTCAGCTCCCGAAGGGGTTAGCGAATAAAAGGAAAGAAGTTTTCAATGCGGTGTGGTTCTACGACACCATGCACCAGATGTGGCTTTAGGTCCCCCATGTGCACCAAGCACTCTATCCTTTGCACTTCCATTCTCCGTGCTACCACCGAAGGAATACCATGGCTCGAACTCAAACTAGGTAGTCTGATTGTTTTGTGTACTCGACCTATTATTAGTTCTATGTTTTCCTATTTTCCTATCTTCTTGCTTCTCTTCATAGGTGGGTTATGCCTTACATATGTATAGAACTAGATGATATTGTTATGTCAAAAAATGTCTCCCTGGGACTTTTTTGTCTTAAGGTTTAGCTCTTGGGTCCTTTAGAATGCATTATAAGCATCTTGCATTTTAATCTTGAATCCTGATAAGAAGACCCCTAAGTGTTATGGAAAATAGGACCTAGGGGGAGCTACTTAAATAGATCCTAACCTAAATTGGGAGGGTAGACTTGGGCGCTAGTGCCTAGTCCTTCCCCATTTTAAGTCAGCCTAAATTTAAATGTTAGTTTTGTGACCATTAATTAGGTCCCATGCTGACATCTTAAGTTTGAATTACAAAATTTTTAGCAGGAATGTGTTTAGTTGCATATACAAGCATGTTTAGGGTTTCATTTGCAAACTAGAAGCTAACTAGAAGATGGTTGTGAACTTTTGGAAAACTTATGATTGTAGATCATTCAAGATATTCATTATTATAGAGCATAGCATTGTTATTATATTTGTCATTGTAGATTTAGCTTCATCTTCTCATGTGTTGAAGAATCTTCATCTATGAGAGATCTACACCTCTGAGGTGATATCTATTTGTGTTTTCAATCATTTATCAATTGTTTTTATCTCTATCCCATAGGGATACACACTCTTTATCTGACAATGGTGTTCATAAGACTTGAATGTCTCTCTGGGGCTTGACTGAGGCAAGCCTCTAAACACTACAACCCCTAACCACTCTCCTTGTGATTGCAGGTTACAGGTGTCGCATCTTGATGGAATGGAGTTGCAAGGAACAACAAGATAGTGTGTAGATTCTGAATCTCTAAAGAAAAGTATTGCTTGGACTCAGGTGCTAGTGGTAGTGTCCTCCACATTTTTTGAGACAGAAATAGAAAGTACAGTGCTTACAAGTGTTGGAAGGAGATCAGGATTCCACAAAGAAAATACCACATTTGACTTGGGTGCTATTGGAATTGTCCTTGAGTATTCTACATCTCAAACTTCAAAAAATAGTTAGTAACTACCCTCTGCCTACTATCTTAGTCTATAAGCATTTGTCGTAATTCATCATTTTACTTATTGTTTTGCATAATTAGGGTTTCAAGAGTATTTGATAATTAAATTGATACATTAATTAACAAACTTTGAATTTCCACTTCATTCCAAGTGACATCCTAACCTATAGGTGAATCCTCTTACACAAGTCTAATTCAACTTGACTGATATGTCCTTGAATGTTTGTAGTGAAAGGAGGATTTAACCCACATATACATTGAAATTGAAAACCCCCTCCTTTTTACCTCAAAACATTTTGGTGAACCCATGTTTTTTTGAATTTTACACCTTGTTGAGTGTTTTACTCTAGATTTTCATTCATTCATCTTATTGCATTTGAAAATTTACAAAAAAAAATGAAAATTTACAAAAAAAAATGAAAAAATTGAAAAAATTGGCATCTTAGGCTTGCATTTTGGCATAATTTGCATTAATTTAATTTAATTTTTTTTAATTTCTGTTATTTTCATTAGATCAGATTTAAATTATATAAATTCATCATTAATTAATCATTTTCATGCTTAATTTGTTAAAATTTGCTTGAAATTGTGTATTTTCGTAAAAACGTAGTTTTCCATTAGCTAGGGTTTTTACTTAAAATCTTGTTTCAGATTTTACTACCATTTTCAAACTCTCATTTAGGACTGATTTCTAATTTTCATGTTTCATCATAGTGTCCTTTTTGCAAAAAATTCATGTCTAGGGTTTGAAAACCTTGCATTTTCACTAGATTTGGCCTTGTCATCTCTCTAGACTTGCATTATAGGCATGTTGTGAAGAACTATGTTGCATTATTGGATTGATATTGAGCTTATTATTTTCTTCCCCTCTTAACATTCTTCACAACACCTCTTCTTTTAATCATTTGCATTGAAAAATTGTGAAAAAAGTAAACAATCAAGCATTTTTAGGTCAAATTCATACATAGTTTTACACTTATCCTTTGCATAAACATTGAAAATCCTTAAAAATATGATTTTTCATAAATTTTAATACATATACACATAGCTTATAATCACAACAATAATTCTAGGCTTCCCCCTAGGTCTTATTTGAAAAGAAGGATCCCTGAACTTGAAATTACATTTACACCTCATGACAAAACATTTGTAGACAATTAAGGGCCTCTTTACATTACTATGAAAATAATGGAGATTCTAGTGAATGGTACAATTGTAGATCCTAATTACATGACTAATGTGATAATGGAAGAGTTTGTCCTTGCACATAATTTGACACAAGATTCCTATGAACCTTCAGATATAAGGATTAAGACACATAATGGAGCTTTAATGCCTAGCTTTGGGAAGATAACTTTATTGGTTAAATCTTCTAATAAATCCATGGATCAAGTATTTGAGGTTATCCCTTTATTTGACCTCTTCTGTGTAAAACTAGGACACCCATGGTTGAAATCTATGAATGATGTCCCCTTAACTATTCACAATTGCATAAAATTCCCTTTACATGGACTAGTGCATACTATTCAACATAATACATATCAACCTTTAGTAATGGACAACAACTTAACCCTTGATTACTTTTGGCCACAACCTGATAGAGACCCTAATCCATGAAGAGATCATTCTTTCCAACAATATAAATGATACAAAGCAAAACTTATATCTAGAGTGGTCGGGCCTCCTATGCAAACAATAAGAGACAAACAACCCACATTAGAAGAACTTCCTAAAGGACAAAATGAATCTAGAGTACACCAATATTATTACAACTATGATTAAATAATTGGTATGATAGAAGTGGATAAGGAAAAGTTTCATAACTCACCTCGTCCACAGAGAAAAGGTATCTATGCTAAGGTTCATGTACCCCGTCATCCTTACAAGGATCGGGAGTGAGACATCAAGAACAAAACACTTCATCAAGACAAATGAGATTTGAACATGGTGCTTCCTCCTCTAATATGCGACAACCTATTGAAAAACATGACAATACTTTTGAAAACATAAACAACAAGACAAAAATAAATAGACAAGCAAGAGAAAGAAGGAGAATAATACAAGCTTTTGCCCAACAAAATGCACCTCAACAAGAAAACATTCCACCTAACATTGAATCAAATCAAGACGAGCTTAAAAATAAAGAACTCAAAGATAAGAACAGAAGTTGGGCTATGGTACCTTATGAACCTCTTTCCTCTAGCATTCAAGATTTGGAAGACGATGACTTAATCGATGATGACCACTAGTTCGGTTGTCCCTTCAAGTAAGTATTTCTAACCGTTTACCTCTGTGTTGTGTTTCCCCCGTGATGTGTTATGTGTTGTTTAGGCCTCCTTGGATGACCCTTGACACTCTTGTAAGGTCAAGGATATTGGGAGACCGCCTCTGTTGTGACCCTTCTTCTATTTGTATCATCATTCTTCTATATTGTTTCTCCTCTTTTTTTCATTGTTGTGTGTTGTGTCCTAGGGGCATAGCATTGCAATTGGTGACCTAGGGGTACCTTCCTATGTGATGACCCTAGGGCACTTGTTTCTCCTCTCTTGATTTATTGTTTACCTTCCTCTAATGTTTCTATCTAGCTAGTGGATGACGAAAAACAAATAAGACTAATAAGGACTAAGTGTCCCTTCAACGAATAAGCAAAAATGGACCTAGTCCATACATGACGATGGGGTTGATCTATATTATTTGACGCATGGCCAATAGAATCACTCCGTGTGATATTTTGATTATGTCTTATTGCACTAACAAACCATAACAATATTGCTGCTCCATGCACTTTGTTTATCTTGGATCTCATCTTGCTTATACTTGGTTCTGAGATCTCTGTAGTATAGCCCCACGGTTATACTCGAGTTCCAAATCTGTAGTATAACCTCGGCTCTTGATGTGATTATGTTTATGTATTGCTTTGACCATGCAATGTGGTTATTATCTTATGGAAAGATTTCTAACCTCTCTTCTTGTAGGAAATTGTGTGTTTGTGGGAAGATTCGGTGATTGTAAAGTGCATGTCACTTCTAGGGGCATGGACTATGTGAAAGCTCTTGTTCCTGTGTGTGTTTTCTCTCTACCTTAACACGCTTGATATCAATACACGGTATCAACCACCTTAACGTGGGGGCATATATAAGGTAAGATCTCTAATGATTTTGGTACTAATGAAGTGTGTTTGTAAGCCCTCTATGGAGGCAAGATGTATCTCTGTGTGAGTGCACATCTTTATTTTATGTTGCAATGATAAAGGCCTCTATGGAGACAGGATATCATATCTCTTGAGCTAGTGTGTATCCTTTTATTTTAGCCCTCTGCGGAGGCAGGGATGCTGTATCTCTTGAGCTAGTGCACATCCTTTTTATTCTAAAAGTCCTCAAAGTAGGCGGGGTTGGTGTATCCTCCCTTAAGCATGTCTTTAGCAATTGTTATGGCAAAGCCCAACCGTCAGGTGTGCTTGTAATGTGCCTGAGATGGTGGTGAACCTAGTAATAGGCTCCTTCCATTGCTTGTTTTCCATGTTTACTCTGTGTCTTCCATGTGTGTGACTCTTGTATTACATGTTTGTTCCCAAGCATAGTCTAAAAATGTGTGGCGATGAGTCCCTCCCATGCTTTGGGATTTGTATGGCATGTTTGTTTTCAAGTGTAGTCTAAAGACATGTGGCAATGAGTCCCTCCTACACTTTGAGATTTGTATTGTGTGTGTGTTGCCCCATATGCAGTCTAAAGACATGTGGCGATGAGTCCCTCCTGCACTTAACGTGGTGTGTTTACTTCCATGTAATTGCATTTACATTTCATATACATATGAAAAAGAAAAAGAAATAATCACTGCATTCATTATATTCATTGTGTTTTGTATGTCTTCAATATTGTCTTCTCTGTGTTTTGTGTGAATGGAATTGTCCTCTCCATTTTTTACATGCCTTTTACTATCTTCATTGTGATTGGCGTGTCTACAACATGTTTTCTCTAATGTCTACTTGAGACTAGGGTCTAGAGATAGTTTCTCGATCTTAGTGTATGCATTAGCTCTAAGTGCTTGGCGTGTTTGTTGTGTTTTAACCATAGTTTAATGCATGTATGGGCCTTGCATTCATGCATACATTAAAGTGGGGGCTAAATGTTAAGTCATAAAATATCTCCCTGGGACTTTTCCCTCTTAAGGTTTAGCTCCCGGGTCCATTAGAATGCATTATAAGCATCTTGCATTTTAATCTTGAATCTCAATAAGAAAACCCCTAAGTGTTATGGCAAATAGGCCCTAGGGGGAGCTATTTCAATAGATCCTAACCTAAATTGAGAGGGTGGACTTGGGCACTAGTGCCCTAGTCCTGTGTCATTTTAGGTCAGCCACAAATTTGAATGTCGGTTTTGTGACCATTAATTAGGTCCCATGCTGACATCTTAAGTTTGAATTACAAAATTCTTAGTAGGAATGTGTTTAGTTGCATATATAAGCACGTTTAGGGTTTCATTTGCAAACTAGAAGCTAACTAGAAGATGATTGTGAACTTTTGGAAAACTTATGATTGTAGAGCATTCAAGATATTCATTGTTGTAGAGTAGAGAATTTTTATTGTGTTTGTGATTGCAGATTTAGCTTCATCTTCTCTTGTGTTGAAGAATCTTCATCTATGAGAGATCTACACCTTCAAGGTGATATCTATTTGTGTTTTCAATCATTTATCAATTGTTTTTGCCTCTATCCCATAGGGATACACACTCTTTATCTGACAATGGTGTTCAGAAGACTTGAATGTCTCTTCAGGGCTTGATTGAGGCAAGCCTCTAAACACCACAACCCCCAACCACTCTCCTTGTGATTGTAGGTTACAGGTGTCGCATCTTGACAGAGTGGAGTTGTAGGGAATAAGAAGATAGTGTGCAGATTCTAAATCTCTAAAGAAAACCAGTACTTGGACTCAGGTGCTAGTGGTAGTGTCCTCCGCATTTTCTAAGATAGAAATGGAAAGTAGAATGATTACCAATGATGGAAGGAGATTAGGATTCCACAAAGAAAACACCACATTAGACTTGGGCGCTAGTGGCATTGTCCCCAAGTATTCTGCATCCTGAACTTCAAAAAATGGTCAGTAACTAGCCTCTGCCTACTATCGTAGTCTATAAGCATTTGTCGCAATTCATCATTTTACTTACTATTTTGCATAATTAGGGTTTCAAGAGTATTTGAGAATTAAATTGATACATTAATTTACAAACTCTAAATTTCTAAATCATTCTAAGTGATAGCCTAACCTATACGTGAATCCTCTTGCACAAGTGTGATACAACTCAGTTGATATGTCCTTGAATGTTTGTAGTGAAAGGAGGATTTAACCCACATATCCATTGAAATTGAAAACCCCCTCCTTTTTACCTTCAAACAAATATATTCCTAGTTTTTTTATCGTCTATACTTTTTTCTTGTAATTTCACTTCTCTAATGTAGTATAGGTGCTTCCTCACCTTTCTTTTGAAAAATATTTCATTCTTCAATCTTCATCTTTAAGGTGAGTGTTGTTATGCTCAAATGTTTGACTTGGTGTGAGCCATAATATAATTCGTCTAGAAAAAAGTGAGGTATATAATGAACCCTTTCCACGTTAGCTTTTGTGGTTCTTTCTCACTAAATTTCAAATGCATTGTAATTTGTTTTGGAACCTAATTCTTCATCGTAAAGAAGTATTATTATCTATAAGATGTTTCTACTCTACAAGGGTCATTAAAGGACTCTTTGTATGGAGGACAATGTCTAGAAGGAGGATGCATGAACTTTTCATATTAATCATTTTGATATACTAGCAATAATTTGAAGTGTGTTGCAAAAGATTTGTATCACAAACATAAATGTAAAATTGACCCAATTTAATCAAAGATTATTTTGAAACAAAATTGATTGTCATAGTTAAACATCAAGAGGTGTATATAATTAAATTTAATAAACATTTTTATGGTTGGAATTTTGATTATCTACTCAATTGTGCTTAATTCACAAGAGGAAGAAATTTTCTTAGATGTAGAGATAGAATCTAACATAAAAAAATGTAGTAGTGGAACTACAAAGGGAATGGAGACTATATACCAACACTCTAAAGGCCTCATATCAACATGGCAGGAATTTTATTAAATATGTAAGAGACAACTTATATGTGGTTCATTCTCATCAGGGAATATTAGATGCGTATGATATCTTGGTATTTACAACCTTTCGAGTTTGGAGAATATAGAGAACCTAAAAAAAATTAGAACTAGATGTGTGTTTTTGTGTGTCTTCCAAAGAAACAAGGAAAACTAAGGCACATGATTTATGATCCCTAAGGATATGGTACCCAACATAAAATTCTAGTGTTACTCTCCAAGCATCTAAAATCCCAAAAAGTATGACCTTATCTAAATGATTAATCATGGAAGTGGTAAGCACTAGACTCAACATCTACAAATAGAACTAAAAAATTAACAATAATAAACTATAACCAACATAAAAAAACACAAATAGAACTATATAGATATCAATAATAAACTATAACCTACATAATAAAAATTTAATACAAATAGAACTAAATTAAATGAATTATATAAGTAACAATAATAAATAAATTAGGGTCAGGAAGTGATTGAGAACGAATTCTTTTTTCAGATTTTTCACACCATTTCAAAAAATTTGATTAAAGAAGGTGCAGCTAGTGAGATTCAAGGTACTTGACTTATGTGACTAAATAGACAAGTTCATAATGAAAGGTTCAACTTGTTAAGTGAAAGACTCAACCTTTACAAAAGAGACATGCAACTTGGAATGGTGTGTAAGCCATAAGAATCAGCTACAAACATGGTGCAAGTCAAGAATGATTGCATAGTCATATTCATGCATGGTGTAGTTCCAATCTAAGGTACAACTCCTGTGATAGAAGGCAGCTTGTAAAGAGGTGAAGCGTGGCTATTATTGAAGAATGGTACACAACTTTGTAAAAATTCAACATGGCCATTATACGAAGATAAGTGCAGGTTTTTTTTTGCATACAAAAGATAGAATCAAAGGCAAAAAATAAGAAGCCAACTGGAGTGTAGGAAAGAAAAGCTTCAAATTCTAAGAGATGTGGCTAAGAGACCCAACCTTCATACCTTTGGTTCGAGAATGGTGGCAGGTTGCTCCTTTTGTGAGAGTATCAATAATGTTCTAACTAGAATCCAAGCTTAAGTTTGTGAAGTTTAGAGAGTTATGGAAAGCAACTGAGATCACTTCAAGATCATATTTGTGGAAATGAAAAGGATCCAGCAAGATTTACATAATATTGAGGCCACAATTATAAAATTTATGGATATTGAAATCTATTAGAAAGATAAATACTAAGGAAAGAGATGGAAGAAATCTTGAAGAGAGAAGAAGTCTTCTAGCAGCAAAAGTCAAGGGAAACCTGGCTAAAAGAGGCAAATATAAATACAACATTTTTTCACCTCTCGACCAAAATCAGACGGGCTTCAAACTTGATTTGTAATATAATGAAAAGTAATGGAATGATAACCAGTGATATGGAAGTGATAAAAGAAGAGGTCGGGACTTTCTTTGGAAATTTATTATCAAAAGATGAAAATTTGGCACAATGGGAATATAGCAAGGTTGAGATACCTAAGTTGGTATCAGAGGAGCAAAATAAGGAGCTAATGAAGGAGTTCTCATTGGAAGAAATCAAGACAATTGTCTTCTCTATGTCAGGAGAGAAAGCACCAGGTTTGGATTGTTGGAAGGGATCCTTTTTTCAAAATTGTTGGGAGTGGGAAGAGATGTATTCCCGGCAGTGGAAGAATCAAGGAAATTCAAAAATGTTCTTAAATAAATGAACAATACCAACATAATTCCCATTCCTAAGGTAAAGAAACCACTTAATTTTGAGGAATTTAGGCCAATTTCACTTTGCAATTACGTATACAAAATTGTATCCAAGGCAACAACCATAAGACTGGCAATGATTCTACCAAACATCATTTTAGACAAATAGGGAGGCTTTGTTCTAGGGAAGGAGACAATAGAAGGGGAAATTCTAACTCATGAGATCCTCCACTCTATCAAAGAAGGGAGAGACCTATGCATGGTAATAAAATTAGATATGCCAAAATCTTTTGACATGGTTGATTGGGAATTTCTAATGCACATCCTAGATAGATTGGGATTTTCCACAGCATGGAGAAACTAGATTTCATCTTGCATCACAGGATCCAAAATTACAGTCTTGGTAAATGGTATGGAGACTATTCCATTTGAATTGACTAGGGGTTTAAGGAAAGGGGATCCCCTCTCCCCATACCTATTTATCCTTATGTCTAAGGCACTAACGTGGACAATTAGGGATGCAAATAGAAGGAAGCAATGGCAAGGAGTTAGGATACAAGGTCTCCAAGAAACCTTCACTCATGCATTGTTCGCAGATGATACTATCTTATTTGGACAACCTTGCTACAGGATGCCAAAGAAATCAAGAAAATAATTGATTATTATTGCAGCGTATTAGGTCAATTAGTTAATGATAATAAATCCAAACTTTTTATGTTCCATTTAGTGGCAGCCAAGCAAGGAGAAATATCCAACATTTTTAACTTCAAAGTTGAAGCACTTCTAGGTAAGTATCTTGGAATACCTTTGTTTAATGGGAGGCATAGAAAGGAATTTTGGAAGGAGGTGATTTCCTATCAAAAGAGTAAAATAGGGACTTGGAAAGGAGGATGGTTGACATTGGTAGACAGATTAACCCTAATCAAAGTGGTGCTAACAACTATTCTGATATACATGATGTCCACCTTACAAATTCCTAAAGGTGTGTGTTCAAAATTAGGAAACATATGCAGGCAATTCCTTTGGCAAGGGACTTTAGAAAGGAAGAAAATTCACCTTCTATCTTGGGAGAAGATGTGTAAACTTAAACATCAAGGATGGGCATGGATTTTGAACCTAAATATGTAAAATCAAGCTTTAGAAGAAAAATTACCCTGGAGTATGTATAAGAGACCTCAATCTAAGTCAGCTAGAATGATGCAATTCAAATACCTAGATAATATGGAGGAGAGTATATTCATAGTAAATAATCCCACATGGCGGTCGGCCATGTGGAATTTTATTATAAGGAGTAGGGAGGTAATTTTGCCACAATTAACATGGGTAATTCATAATGGAGTGAAAGAAAATTTCTGGGGGGATTCCTAGAATGGATGGCCAAATCTTTCAGTATGGGAAGAGTTAAAGGAAGCAAGGATTTATCTTAAGAAACATTGGGGAAAAAAGGTTCCAGATTACTATCTTCTGGAGGAAGGGTCCCATTCGTAAAAAGCTATATGGAGAAACATAATGGATTGTGATATTCCACAAGCTGAAAAGGATTTGCTTCAAAACATCCTTAGGTCTAGAGTGGTATTTTTTTTGAACCAAGAGGAAGAACTAGTATGTACAATAGACAAGACATGTATGTATTTAGTTAAACAAGGTTATAGGAGTCTAAACACAAGGTAAAAGTCAAACTAGCTAGCAAATTTATGTTGGGCTGATACTACGTGACCCAAGGTCAGAGATTTGCTTGGCTAGCATTGCATAAGAGAAATTTTCTTACTGGGGATGACTTCAAAAATAGGCTATAGGTTCAAACTTTAAATGTGTATTGTGTGGGGATGAGGAGGAGAGTCTTGACCACCTTTTACTATAGTGCCCTTTTAGTAGAAAATGTTGGTATTGGCTCCTCATAAAATTAAACTGGGTCATGCCATTACCAGAGTCCTTGTTATCACTATTTAAAAGCTAGCCTAACTTGTGTTCAGATTCAACCTTTGTAGGCTTATGGGATGCGAGCCCATCCATAGTAGTTTGGCATATTTGGTGAGAAAGAAATTTTAGAATATTTAGGAAGGAGCCCTCGATGTTACAGAAGATATGTGAGAACCTAGATAAAGCAATCTCAGAGATAGTTTCAACAAAAATAAGGAAGTCAACCAACCAAAGAGTAAAGTGGTCAAGGTGGAATGATGAGATGGTCAAAAATTGGATCCATCTAGAGCCAATTACTATTGGCTCGATAGTGTAGCCAAACAATAAGAAAGTAGATAGAAGCCTAGTTAAATAGAGTCCCACAACACAACCATATGTCAAGATGAACTTTGATGGGGCATGTCGTGGAAATCTAGGCATGTTAGGAATGGGACGTGTTATTAGAAACCATGAGGGAAAGCTGATGGTGGTCAAGTCATCAAAAATCCAACAAGGAACCAATGATGAAGCTAAGGATTGGGCGCTCCTACATAGTCTCCAATTGGCCATATATAATAAGGTTAGAAATGTGTGGATAGAGGGGGACTCTCTTATTATAATCAAATCACTTAAGGCTAAGAAATTAAAGAATTGGAAGGTACACTACATTAGGCTCAGGATCTGGTGAAGAAGTTAGAAAATTTTTAGATATCCCATTGCTATAGAGAAGGGCCCATAAAGTGGCTAATGCATGGGCAAATAGACCCATAGATCAAAGTCAGGATGAATCAGTCTTTGATCCAAGACAAGGGAATATGCCTAGTCAACTGATGACATGGATCAGGGATGACATGTAAACTCACAAGGTTCATCATTTTAGATAGGTCAAGTGAGATGTCACAATAAATTTCCATTCTAGGTTTTATAGTTGAATGACTTTTTGGAAGAGGCAACTGGAAGGACTCCCATAAGATGTCATGGCTATGATGGCAGTATGGGTTTCAAATAGAAAAATGACACAGGCTAGATATAATTACTAGCCTCAACAAATGAATTAACTATGGGACAGGTTTAGATCAAATGTTTGAAAGATCAGGAAACGTATTGGTTAGATGTAAAGGATTGAACGTTGATCACTAATAGGTAGTAATTGAAGCAAGATCATAGGGTTTTCTCCACATGCTTCTAATAGAAAGTATCTATTCCAATTTTGAGGCTGACTCTACTTGTCAAATCCCACAACTCTACACACATAGGAGATCTAACTCCTTTATTTCTATGAAGAAAGGTCAACTGAATAGCGGCACATACAAATCCCAATCTTTATTATGATGATGCTAAGTAAGGGTAGAAAATGCCATGACTCTGTGACAAGGATGGGGTTTAAATAAGTAAGGGACAAGGTGAAAGGGAGCTGTTAATAGAAATATGAGGCACATCTTAAAATGATCTCTAGCTTTTATTATAAAGCCTAGTATTTAATGTTGAATGATGTCTCCTCAAGTATGATCAGGCTACCTCGGGATTGGAAGAAGTACACAGACTCTGCATTTCATCATATATACTCCTCTTAGATTATAGCTCTGGGTGTCTTATTCCTTTCAATCTGCCATGATATTTTCTTGGTGTTGTCATTGTCTCTCTACTTGCAGGTCTCAATAATGGATGATGATAAGATTGATCAATGCATTTTTCCCCTGTCATGTTGTGGAAACCTAAAATTCATGGCAAAGTGAGAATTATGGACCTAGATCATATTGTAGACTCAGATTGTACTATGCTGTAGTTCGCAGTCCACAATATATGTGGACAAAGGTGGCTGCAAGGTTCAAAGGAGAGAATTTTTTATTGGTCGGATGTAGTCTCCACCATTCTGTCATTCTAATATTGGATATTCTGTAGGATGGGAACTATGTCCACACCTTTGCTATTGGGTTGATCTTTGATCACTTGTATAGTCTGGATAGATGCAGACCAACTCTACAGAGGTATGATTTGATGAGAGGTGAAGCCATGGTGGGGGGTCTATTTCCAATCCAATCCCTCGGAACCTCCTCAGCAGTTGAGTGTGTCTATAAAGATATGCAGAAGGGTTTGGCATGCGGGTGAATCAGTGGACTAGATAGAGCTCTCCATGGGTACAGTCACAACGTTTTCAAATGGTTGGCTCCCAGGTGTAGGGATGTCTTCACTTTGATCTGATTCCTCTAAGTGCACACCTTGGATTGGGCTCCTCATCTTCCTAGGGTGTTCATAGATGATGAGGACCCCTCTATGTAGGATGAAGAGAATGAGTTAGATAAATAAGTGGGGCTAACCATTACTAGGATAAGCTCTATGAAACCAATGCCTGAGCAAGGAGAGGATTCAAGGTCAAGGGAGAGGGATAGGGTGAATATATGAATGGTTTAATGGATCTTTTTCATTTTACCGATGTTGGTGTTTGCGTGGGATGACCTTATATTTTTCTTTTCATGTTGTTAACAATAGGTTGTTGTGGTGTGTAAGGTGCCAGTTGTTAATGATAGGAAGCCATTTCTATTTCAAGGCTATTATAGGATCATTTTTGTAAGCTTTATAGATGTAGTTTTAGAAAGAATCTAGATGGCCTCCATCTTGCTATTGTAATTAGTCTTTAAATATTTAATATATGTTTAGGTGGTAGCCACCTTTTAAAAAAAAAGATAGAAATGCAAGGGTCATGTTTGTAGAGATTTATGAAAATGATGCTAGGTAGGGAAATGGTTAGATCTAGGTGGATAGAAAGACATAGGGCTATAGTACACACATATGTACAATTGTTTATGTTATTGACCATAGTTGATTGACTATCTCTCCTTGCCTAAGTATGTGTACAAATAAGTGTTATAAATTATGCTTAGATAAGATGACATGTCAAAGTTGAAAGGAAGCAAGGTATGTGGAAATCACTTCCTACACTAATCTAATGAGGGGAGGAGAGTGCAAATTCATTTTAACCTTTACAATTACAGAATGTTTAACACAAAAATAGAAATATTGCAGTAGCAAACAACATAAGAATGCAAGATAGAAGAAGAAGAAGAAGAAGAAGAAGACATAAGATATACGTGGGGAAAACCCTTATCGGGTGAAAAACCCCACACTCCAAAACCTGCACAATGTATTAACAAAATTGAAATGGTTTACAATACACTTGCAATGCAAGCTCTCAGGACTCTTCGACACTCATATCTAGAGTCAAACTAATAGCATAACAACACCTGTTAATCACCTCTTGTTTCTCCTCCCCAAGCACCTACTTATATTAAAGTTTTCAAGACAAAACTGAACATATCTTGGAATGGGCGTCCAACTTGGCCTCATGGCCCAAAACCCATGCCTAGGGACACTTGTCCAACACTGCAGCATGGTCATGACACTTGTCATATCACCCCATCCCAATATGGTCACCTATTTCCAATTTGGGCAATGACAGATGCTCTTACGCACCAACCGGCTGTCATAGAATCTGTCATAGCTGTCATAACTTACAAATGTAAGAGAATCTATCATAAACAGGCTATAAATAGCATATTCTCTTACAACATGACAAAACCCTCCTTGGGGCGCCTAAAGATGCCTTCTTCCAAGATGCCTTGTGACAGATGTCTTCACCTGTCATAGAACCTTCTATTTCTGACTCTTACATGTCATAAAACTGTCATAGGAATCTATCATAACCATTTCGGTCAAGATTCACTTACATACTGGTCAAGATGTCGACACATGGCAGAAAACCTCTACTACACAAAAGGGACGCCTATCTCCACATTGAGTGAGTTGACCATCCTAGTCACCTTACAAGTGGAGTGACAACTCATCATGCCACTTCACACTAGATGACAAAACAAGATGTGCAACAAAATTACAACATAGGCTAAGTAAATAAATTACATTACAATAATTAATGCAAGGAATTTCCAAGGTTGAGACACCTTAATTCCCAACATTCTCCCACTTGTCGAACACCTTGTAAGAGCCAATAGAAAAATAGGATTTAACAGCTATAGGCTGAAAGGCCCATAGACTCCGAACACCATCTGAACTTCTCTATGCCCACTGGTTTCGTTAATCCATCTACAACATCACACTTTGACTGTCACAATAGATAGTAAACTATCATGCACCAAAAACAATATCTGAACACAAAATCTCTTAAGCCAAATGGCTTCCTTGCAAGCATGAGTAGCTGCCAAGTACTTAGCTCAACTGACCTCAACTATGCCCACTATCTTTATAGAAGTACCTGTAACATCTTCCAAGTGATCACCAACATGACAAAAGATTAGAATGCCAAAAATATGATGAAAAACTAAATGCCACATAGACACACCAATGTATCCAACTTCAAACCAGTTAACAGAACATAACTTTGAAGTCCAAACATCTTCAAAACAAGATCAAGCACGTAAGCTTCAAAAATAGTTAGAACAACAAACACAACTAGTTGTTTACATCTAACTAAAAAACCACCATTGATAGATCTTTTACATATGACATATTTAGCCCATACTGCAACTCTCATCCCTGTATAATCCACTATCCTGCTCAAAGTTATCATCTCCCATGATAACAAACATACCAATAACCATTGATGTGCAAAAAATTTGAAGACCTTTGATACTGCAGTCCAATGAAAAACCATCTACCAAAGATATACATACATCCTAGGAATCAAACTGCATGAGCAATGCCAACTGAAGTAACTCAAAGTCTACCAATCAGCACTTACATAAAAGTGGCTTATAATACAAACATATAATACAAAGAAAAATTACAATGATCTGCAAACTACAACCAACTGCTGCAAAATAGAGTATATTTCCACAAATAATTTTCTACTCACTCTCTCACCTCTAATCTCCTCCACTTCTCCCAAGTCCACATCTAAAAAAGAACACATACTATTGCCAAAAAACAATAAAGTACAACAATAGTAGATGACCGCAAACCTAGTGATCATACTAGATAAATAAGAACCTCTAGGAAGAAGAATGAGACCATAAAGAGAAACTGCAAACCATAACATGTCCTTCTGCCAACATCACCAAGTGCTAAGTTGTGCCAAGTATGATCTCCTTCACTAAAACCCCAACTGAAAAGCCTTAACAACACCCAACCATTCAATCTCATAAGATCAAATAAACATCAACATGGATGTAAGCCTCTCTAAACAAGGTAGATCAAACTCATAACCATTCCATAATAGGGAATAAGCCCAATCACATCTCCTAAACTCCTCATAAATGAACATCATAAATTAAACCATACAAATCAAGAAGATAATCATGCTGTCATCCCTCAAATGAAACCTCCAAAACCAATAACAGTAGCTCAAGATTCATATCTATGAGAAATAAAAGCATAAAACAAATGAATCTGAAATAACCTGGGCAATACCTATCAGAACATTTTTTGCCGAGTGAACTAAGAGTGGGGAATGAAACTGATCCACTAAGATACACTGATTCTCATATACTCTCTCCAAGAACAATCTCCTCTCAAGTTCAAATATGAACTGACGTCCATAACAAATGAAGGCCTCTTGGTCTTTTTGTTGAAATTTAACCATTCTAACACATGATCCCTACAACAAGAGATCTCAAGCCTCACCTCAAGTCTCTCTAGTATCCATGAGCATCCATCAACCAATACATGCCAACTTCAAATGCATTCTGCAAAATCATGAAGCTTCAAGCAAATGATTAATACTCAAAATCAAAGAGAAGAAACAAGATCACTGTCAAAACTCCCACTGCACATATGCATGATCAAGAAGCCCATCATGACATTATGATCTAACCATCTCCTCATAAGAAGATCACATACACCAAAGCGTACAATGATGCATACATCCTGTCTCAAGAGAACATGTATCATGCCAAAACTTTAAGCTAGCATCAAGAGTAAATCATGATATAGTAACAACATCTCTAATCAAAGGATAAACATGTCATATTGACAAATCATAAACCTGACACCTTAATCAAGATGTCAACATCTCAAAACATATGAAGATAACCATCTCCTGAAAATAAAACTAAAGATGTCAAAGAACTCTCAAAACCAAGAGCTCCTCCATGACACCAATATCCACTGCAGAAGATCATTCATCACTTATGATGAATCCAACATCACTACCAAAGCTCCCACTGAAACTGTGATACCGAGCTTATCAAGGCATCATGATAACCATTCTCTCAATGAAGATCATCCATGGCTCTAACACAATCTAACAATTGTCATGTGCAATATCAGCAGCACAAAAGAATAAAATAAAACCAAGATCTCCAAGTCGAGAAGATAAAACCATCACTGTCAAAAGCTCACATTAAACTGTGTAACCAAGATATCCATGGCATCGTGTTAAACATGCTATAAGTTCCAATAACTAACCATCCATGCACTCTAATTATCCATCCCCTTATCCCAATGCAACATACCAATACATAAATGACCACAGACAAGGCCAACTAACAAAATCTACATAAACACTAAATCAAACCCGTGGATAAAGACAATCCACATTCAAGTTATCTCACTATAGCTAATGGGTATCTAATCCAAAAACTACATAACTCAAAGATTTGAAACAAATGTAACATGCAAACTCATCATTACATTAGTAACCTGCAAACTGAGATACCAAGGAAGACAATCTGTAGACTTCAAGACTCAATCATCAAATCAATTCTAGATTCAATTTGCCAACAAGTCCACAAACGAGTGATCATAGTCAAGGAACTAATCAAGCATTATGCTATAGAAATAATGATTAATAAATCACATACCAACATCTCCACACTGAGAAAGATACAAACCTCCTCACATTATGCACGAAGCATACATACAAATCTGCAACTATCTTACATCCAGAAACACTCTCAAGGAATCATAATCTAAAAAATAGTTTGTCTGCAGATCTACAAAGCCACAAGTTTTGATTAACCATGTAAAACCTGCAAAACCACCATGTCTTTGACATACATGCAAATCCACATCCACTTATCATATGGAAAACACACCAGTCTGAAAATAACCAATATAGTTAAACCAGAATAATGGAATAACATAGATAAGCATAACCATAGATTTTTGAAACAGAACATCTACAAAACCCTCAAATCAAAATAATATGAAACTGAGACATGCAAGTACAACCAACTAAATGAAATAGAGGTCCAGGAACTTCATGCCCACTTGTAGGCCAACTCCACAACCATCACCATGTACAAGCATACAAAGGAGCTAGGTTGTTCCAGAAGCTTTCAAACCATCCAAGGATTAACTCCACAGCCTACATGCATTCAGGGTTAACAAGACAATGTCTTCCAATGCCAGGGACTAAAACCAAGCACCCAACATAAACACATCAAACCACAGTCATGACAACCCAAGTTTCTCCATGTGATTAGGGAGCCAAGAACAAACACCCAACATGAATACTTTGTTGCAAACGACCATAGAATGATGGAACATAACCACCATGCATGAGGGTTATTGCATACTATCAAACAGGAGCTCCAGATCAATAACATACTAAATGTAATCTCATGATCAACTCCATAACACTCCAACTTAAGTTTCTATAACTCAATATTTGTGTTGTTAAACATCCTCATCTATATTCTTCCGGATGTGCCTGCCATCTCATTCCTGCAACAAGATTTTAGAATACTCTACATGAACTCCCACTCAACCTAAGATTAGTACACAAAACCCCTATCCAACAACTAGGACCAAAGAGAATAGCTCTGATACCAACTGAAACAAAGTAAGGTGTATGAAAATCGCTTCCTACACTAATCTAATGAGGGGAGGAGAGTGCAAATTCATTTTAACCTTTACAATTACAGAATGTTTAACACAACACCAAAAATATTGCAGCAGAAAACATCATAAGAATGCAAGACAGAAGAAGAAGAAGAAGAAGACACAAGATATACATGGGGAAAACCCTTATCGGGTGAAAACCCCCACACTCCAAAACCTGTACAATGTATTAACAAAACAAAAATGGTTTACAATACACTTGCAATGCAAGCTCTTAGGAGTCTTCGACACTCATATCTGGAGTCAATCTGGTAGCATAACAACACCTGTTAATCACCTCTTGTTTCTCCTCTCCAAGCACCTGCTTATATTGAAGTTTTCAAGGCAAAACTAAACATATCTTGGAATGGGCGTCCAACTTGGCCTCATAGCCCAAAACCCATGCCTAGGGACACTTGTCCAACACTGCAGCATGGTCATGACACTTGTCATATCACCCCATCCCAATATGGTTTCCTATTTCCAATTTGGGTAATGACAGATGCTCTTACGCACCAACCAGCTGTCATAGAATCTGTCATAGCTGTCATAACTTATAGCTATAAGAGAATCTGTCATAAATACGCTATAAATAGCATATTCTTTTTCAACATGACAAACCCCTCCTTGGGGCACCCAAAGATGCCTTCTTCCAAGATGCCTTGTGACACATGTCTTCACCTGTCATAGAACCTTCTATTTCCAACTCTTACATGTCATAAAACTGTCATAGGAATCTATCATAACCGTTTCAGTCAAAATTCACTTACACACTGGTCAAGATGTCGACACATGACAGAAAACCTCTACCACACAAAAGGGATGCCTAGTCACCTTACAAGTGGAGTGACAACTCATCGTGCCACTTCACACTAGATGACAAAATAGGATTTGCAACAAAATCACAACATAGGCTAAGTAAATAAATTACATTACAATAATAAATGCAAGGAATTTACAAGGTTGAGACACCTTAATTCCCAACAAAAGTATGTGCATACATTGCTAATGTGTGGGATAAGTACATAGGAATGTGTGTGTATAGAGATAGGTAATGTTTATGGGAATATGCCTAACTTTACACAAGATTGCCCCATTTCTTGATATGTGCATGTATCAATATATTTCATAAAAATGGGCATAAAACTAAATGATAAATGACATGGGTATGTAAGTTTCACTATTACATTTCTCCCCTCCACTTTGAGTTGCATGTGAATCCTAAAATGGTCATGCATCTCAAAGTATGAAGCACTCACAAACATGCATGTAGGATATGAAAGGTGATTTGTAATCTCCCTTTTTAATTAACTTATGTTCGTGGACCAAAATCTAATTGCAATATTTCCTATGAGCTAAAGGGAAATGCTAGGGAAATAATTATTAAATTTTGGCCTCCATTATTAATTATATTTTACATATTTAGAAAATAGGCCAAATAAATATTAGATTATTATTCAATTTCACAAATGCAGTGTGGGAATTTATAAATGGAGAATATTTAACTCCCAAATCATTTGGCATCTTTATTCATGATAGATTCTATGATAGGGATATGACAGATTCTAGGACAACTCATAATTGGGGACTTACGGTTGACAATCAGTGGGGGAGTTACAAAAAGCTTGGCTTGGGAAAGAATCTTGAATAAATAAAAATTAATATCTTTCAAGTTAGAAGAGCATATCAAAATTATTTATGACAAGTTATTGTGACAATTGTAAGTGGGTGTAAGAGGAGCATCTTATTTGCCTAAAATAGTTAGGAATCAAGATGGTGGTTATGACAAATCTTTTGGTAGGAATCTTCATAGGGAAATTATTGAAATTATTATTTTATTATTTATTTAGTGGAGAGGGATGTTTTAATTTTTGGGCCCTCAAATATCAATTAATTGGAGGCAGTTTCTTCATTTTTGACATCTTTGTCTATCATACCAAAACTATGTCAGAATAGTTTGAGCCTTGTGTTCATCAATTCATATGAGGACAAATCCCCTTAGATTTGGAAATCAAAAGAAGAAGTGTCTTTTATTTCTTTATAAAATTTCATCCAAGATTACATTTGTGCTAAAAGGATCCAAGTTGTGAAGATTGTGGCAATATTGTGAAGCAAGAAATAGCTAGTTTTCATATTTAGTTTGTAATTTCTCAATAATATTTGTGCTTTTGTAATGTCTTCTATATATCATTATTTTGTTGTACATTTTATCATGATAGAAAATCTCCAATTTTTTGTTGAATTTCTAGTTTAATTTCTACATATATTATTCATCAATTTGCTATAGTTATATATAAATCTACATGGTTAAATTAAGTATTTCATACTATATGCTCTCGCCTCACCCTCGTGGGATCTTGTTGATCATAAAGTTTTAAATGTTTTGTTGTAGATTTCATGAGATTTTCATTTCATATTTAATAAAAACTAGTTGTTTGAGCATGGAGGGCATGTCTAGTTTTCATGTAGATTTGAGTGCAGTTTTAGTTTTAATTGTTGTAGATATTTTAGATTTAGGCACATTTTATATTTAAAGATTAAAAATAAAATGATTATTTTAGATCTGAGTATATTTCATATAAAATATTTGTTGGGACATTACAATGGTATCAAAGCGTTGGTCTTGCTATCCTACAAGGTAAATAATTTTGTTGATGTGAATCATGGCAAGATTCTTTAGATCTCTAATAAAAGGAAGCAATGTAGATCATTTTAAAGATAAAATGATTAATTTATTTTAAAAGGTTGCAAAGTATCATGCAAAATCCAATTCCAAATAAAACATCACAAAAAAAAGGAGATTGACAAAATCTATGAGTAGTATGAAGGGGAGTCTAATTCTTCCAAAGTCGCATTAAATCTGAGGATTACTTGGAGTTACCTAGAAAGGGGTCTCAAAATGAAAGATTCCAATATAATTACAAAAGAGAGTCGAAGCTAGAAAAGAAAAATTAGAACTAGAGTCTCAACAAGTTCCAAAAGAGCAAAAGGAATTCACATTGGCTATGAAGGTCAGAATTCCATCATTGAAAAATATATTGAGTGATTTTCAATGAATTTACACACCATGAAAATGTTTTTCTTAATGAAGTCGATGATAAATTAATATTAAATGTTTTTTATTAGTTCAGTTGGAAAAGAGGGTCTAAAACCCTATACAAAATGCCCCCCCCAGGCTACAGACCATTAAAGAGCCAAAAATGACACATTAACAACTCATGAACAGTAGACAAAATACACCTAATCAAAAAAATAGAAGCAACAAGAAACTAGGGACTGTCAGTCATTCTGTACTTAGCCAAAAAATCAACCATATCTTTAAAATCCCCAGGCTATCGATCACCACCTACTTGACATTGTCATCCAAATCCTTAACCGCCACAAAGATCGATGCAGCCCGATACAAGGCTTTAGCAGTGAACTTGGCCATAGCCTTCCACTTCTTGTGCATTACCACCATCTTCTCCTGGAGTTTCTTCAGGTCTTTGGTAGTCTTGATGCATAGAGAGTAGCTTCCCTTATTGACCTGTTCCCCTGACACCCTAGCAGTCTCTCCCACATCCTCAGAGTTGGATTTGTTCATGGAGGTGAAGTGGCTAGTCCCCTCAACTTCATGCATCGACTCAGTGGGGGTTTCTTCCCATCCCTCCTCCATAGTTTCCTCCACAAACTCTGATTCATCAGAAATCTCCACCCCATGTGGAGTCGCAAAAGGTTTACCAGCAATGCAGGTGGACCGACAAACCCTCGGGTTAACCATCTCTGCGCCATCCCCACTACCAACAATCTTATGCTTAGAATCCAGCTCCACAATTTTCACAGGCTCCACCGTAGTCTTAGCCACCTTACCCTTTTTAACTTATTTCTCCATATCAGCCCCTCCATCCTCAAGCTTAGCCATAGTCACAGCCTCCTTATCCTTCTTAGCTTTTTTCTCAGTAGTTGTCCCTTCATCCCCAGCCTCCATTCTATTTCTTTTAGTCAGCCTTTTCCCAGTCGCCTGTGAGACACCTTGCCGGGGTTTCTTCTTAGAGGTGGTGAGGGTTCCAACAGGGCTATCATCCGTACTGCAAGGATCACCTTTAGGGGTTTTAGGGACCTTAGGGGTCCCCACATAGGTCTTCACCTTCCCTATAGAACCAGGAGACATGCTCGACAATGGGTCCTCAAGCATTTTGACTTTAATTTGTTTTAAGGGACACAGGGCAAGGTGAAAGTGGTAAAGTCTCAGAATGAGGCCTTGATGAATGGGAATAAGCAGGTGACCAGCATTTTTAGCCCTGAGCTCCCGAACCAACTTAATAGAATTATCCAAAGAAGAAAGGAGAAAGAAAGCAAAATTAATTTCCAACTTGTTCCTAAAATGGTTAAGGAGAGCAAAGTGGTAGTGATAAAAAACCTTGAACCTTCCCTCCAGTGTGAAGAATTTCATAATCATGAAGTAGATTTGACCCTATGGCTTTGGCAACTTTTCTCTTTCAAACCCTCCATATAGTTTCATAGGCACCTCCCCCTCCCTAAAGAAAAGGGCCATATGTTCTAGGTCTACCACCCTGCTACTTCTCGAATGCTTTTTCCCTCTAATCGGTAGCCCCGTAGCCTGCCTGATCACTTCTTAAGACACCTAAAAGCCAATACCACCTATCTTCACTTCTCTATTATCCTCATCCCAACAATCCACAAACTAATGCGAGAGGTTCTTATCATGGCCAATCATCCCTTCCAGAAACGGAACCACCTCCCCTTCTTGAATGATATGCCAAACTATAGGGTCCTTCAACATTTGAATTCCTTCGCCGAGTTGGGTTCAATCTTGACAATATCTCCGCCCATCGTGACAACTTGAAAGTTGTAGAGGCAAATGAGCTTGTAGTTTTTATGGTAGCTAAAACTGAGATAGTAGTGTTGAAAATAGCAAGTGGCCCGATAAAATGGTAAAGCCTGTTAAAGTGAGAAAGCCACAGCAAGAGGATAATTATTATAGCATAAATAATGAGGTAATATGCCACATCCTTGCCACCTAACAACATCTCCTTGGGAAGAGGACTTGACCGCCACCTTGTGTGAAAGTAGACCTCACCAACTGCCACCTTTAACCAAATATAATTGCCTATTTGGAAAACCATCCAATCAATCCTCTGTATCTTAGCCAACTAACTGTATGGTATCCTTTTTAACAAGTTAAATCTGACCTCCAAATAGCCCCTAGTCCCAATGCTCGTGAATCTAATGATTCACCAACCTGTCATCTCGGTCGTCCATCTGACAAGAGGGGATGTGGCCCTCCCACGTGCCACATAATCCTCTAACCCATGGCACCTAGGACTACAAGTCCACTGCATAGACTGTAGTCTGTCCCAAACGCCACCATTCCCGCCTCTACCATTTCGAAAAGTCCCACGCATATGAATTTGAAAATTCAAAAGGTTAGACTCACCACTTCTACAAGTCAGATTGTAGCCATCCTTGGACTAGCTACAGCTAGACACACCATTCCCGCCACTCTCCCACCAAAACCAGAGAATGGCAACAATCCCAACACCCTTAATTCCTGTGACTATCACCATCCTTCAGAATGAGGGTATGAACATCTTTGGGTAGGCTGGACATGCTCCTCCAACAATGCCATCCCTCTATACCACTACCCACATTGGTTAAAGCATCAGCGACAGCATTCCCTTCTCTGTATATGTGCAAAATCTTCAAGTCCTCCATTCCGTTAAGCAACATTTTTATATCTCCCATGATGTCCACTAAATTCCACCCGATTTGGGTTGAACCTAGGGCCGCATTAACCACAAGCTGAGAATCTCTTCCCACATGAAGAAGCCTGATGTTTAAATAAATGGCCAACTTTATCCCCCATAGCATATCATGCGCTTCAGCCTCATTTTTTCTTTTTAGACCAATTCCACCTACAAAGGCAACCACGAAGGCCCCTATGTCAGTCCTGATAATTCCTCCTCCACTGGCCACCCCTGAATTCCCCTTAGCAACACCATCGAAGCTGAGCTTGAACCACCCTTGCTGGGTTAAGGCCCATTTAGTTCTGGCCCGAGCAATCCTTTTAGAGTTGTCAACCTAACAATAGTCAGGGCCAATGTTCCATTGTTTTAGGAAACTCTATTCGTCCCCTCCACGAGGGCTCTCTGTGGCTTTAAACTTACAAGAATTGATGTTCTCTATAAGCAGTTTAGAGAAACCCAAGAAGAAATCCTTAGGGGTTCTACTCTTTTCCCTAAAAATTCTATTATTGCATTCTTTCCATAGGCTCCAAACTAAATAGGGAGGGATTTGTGACCAAAGCTCCCTAGACACCGGAAGGACAAGTCTGAAGGGGGGCCTCCAATCCAAGACCAAGGCTTCTATGTTGTTGTTGAAGGACCAGCTCAAGTTAAATTTTTCTAGGACTAAATCCCACACCTCCCAAGCAAAGCTACAATGAAGAAAGAGGTGGCCAGATGTCTCTTCCTCTAAACCACAAAGAGTGCATCTACTTGGCATTTGGAAACCCCTCTTTCTCAGTTTATCAATGGTTAGGACTTTGTTATGCATCAGGATCCACCAAAAGAAATTAACTTTTGGTAAAAGTTTGGGCATCCAAACTTTCCCCCATAATTGATTCACAGCTGGGTCTAACAACAAACTATAGGCACTTTTGATTGTAAACAAGCTTTTATTGTCCTTATCCCATATCATCCTGTCTCTCTTGGGAAATAGAGAGAGTCTATAGTCATCCAAATCCCTCTGAATATGCAAGGCAACCACCCTATCCTCCTCACTCTCTAGACCACCAACAGGCATAACCATCCAACTCCTAAGACCCCATTAGTCTTTATATAATCAGCCACCCTGGTGCCAAGAACCCTGCATACCTTGTCCACTATTCTTCCATACTCCAGTTCAATCTGAGAATTGTCCTTCCAGAAGTGGACTTCCCTACCATCTCCTATCTTCCACTTGATGCCTCGGTGAAGGAGGCCCCAGGTTTTAAGGACCCCATTCCAAATGATCGAGCCTTTGGGGAGGCCATTCTCTGAGAGTATTCCTCTGCCCTTATCCCCATTGAGATACTTAGCAACCATGATGTCCCCCCAGTCTATATTACCCTAAATAAGGTTCCACCCCACCTTGGACAAGAGGGCATAAGCTGAATTCATCTTAACCCAAGACCTCCCTAATATCTGGGAGTGCAAACCTTTTCCCACCCAACAAGGGCAATTCTCCATTTCTCTTCAACCCCATAACAAAGGAATTTCTTCTAGATCTGTTCTATCTTATCTGTCACAAACTTAGGAATCTTGAAGAGGCTTAGAGTATAGTTTGGCATCCCCTAGAGGGAAGCTTTGAGGAGCTGGAACTTCCCTGCCTAGCTTAGGAGAGCCCCTTTCCATCCTACTAGCTTCCTTTGCATTCTCTCCAACAGCCCTTTCCAGAATTCGGATGAGACTTTAGAAGTAGTAAGAGGGAGGCCAAAATAGGTGGCTAGGAGCCTTTCACTCGAGAAGCCTAGACCTCTAGTGATCTTTTGCTGCAAGTCCTCTGGGGTATTCAAGAAATAGATATGACTTTTCTCAAAGTTGATGCTCTGACCCGAGACCTTTTCATAAGTATTGAGGAGAACTTTCCATCTTCTAGATTTCACAATAGAGGCTTTCCTGAACAAAATGGTATTGTCCACAAACTACTGTATGACCGCAATCTAAGTAGTAGAGGCAGGTTTGATACCTTGAAGAGTCCCCTGCATCAACAAATTACAAGAATTCCTACGCAAAACTTCAGCAAGCAATATGAAAAGATAGGGTGAGAGAGGATCACCTTGTCTAAGACCTCTCCCAGAGGGAAAGAATCCTCTAGGAGAACCATTAACTAGCACTAAGAATTGCATCGTAGAAATACATCCTTTGATAATATTGACAATCCTCTCTTTGAAGCCAAATTTCCTAAGAACCTTAAATAGAAAATCCCAATTCACCCTGTCATAGGCTTTGGAGATATCCAGTTTGAAGATCATACTTGAGTTATTTCTCCTATAGATGGAATGGATAATTTCATGGGTGGTGATGGTCGCATCCAGAATCTGTCTCCCCGGGACAAAGCCCTTTTGATTAGGACCAATGAGTTTATCTAGGAGGGGTTACAACCTGAAGACCAGGATTTTGGTGAAGACTTTGTACACCGTATTGCAAAGACTAATAGGCTTGTAATCCATCATAAGCTTTGCATCAAGTTTCTTCAAAATTAATGCAATAAAAGTGTTGTTCAACTGCTGCAGAAGTCTATCAATCCTAAAAAAGTCCTTGGCCGCCTAAAAGACATCTTTCCCAACTATCTCCCAGAAGGTTTGGATGAAGGTTGGGGGAACCCGTCCGGGCCCGAAGCTTTGAAAGCACCCATGGAGAAAACAACAATTGAACTCCTCTTTTGAGATAGGTTTAGTCAGAGAGAAATTATCATCCTCTGAAAGTATGGGGGGAATGACCTTTAACAGGGAATCAAAGTCCTCAGCAAGGGCACTGGAATGCTGGTCAGCAAGCAAGGTTTCAAAATGATTAGAGGCAAGGCCCCCTATGTCCCCATCATCTTCAAACTCCCTCCCCTGCTCATCTCTCAGCGTCCTAATGGTATTTCTCTTCCTGTACCTTAAGGTTGACTAATAGAAGAAAGAGGTGTTCATGTCCCCTTCTCTCAGCCATTGGACCCTGGACTTTTGCTTCCAATAGATCTCTTCTTCCTTAAGAATCTAAACCCACTCCTTGGAAAGGTTCATCTCAAGGGGTTGCAACTTGTTCCAATTAAATGTTGAATGTGAAGATTATATAATTCAAAAACTTGTTCCAATGAGATTGGTGTCCAAGAAACACATCAAGCTTTCAACCATTGAAAGGATGGAACCATTTTCATGCAAGAATTATTTACAAGTTAACTATGTTGGTGGGCATGAATCCCTCAAGGATGCTTTAGTTCATTCTTGTTCTATTAATGATTTTTATTTTGAGAAGGTTGCTACTAATTTCTCAAAAATTCTTAAATCAATCAAAAGATGTAAACATTTTGACCATTTCTTTAATTACAACTCAAGAAATAAAGAGGATAACAGTCCAAAAGGATTATTACATGAGTTTGGTTTTGTATTATTACACAATGTTTATCATCATGGGAATTATTATAACAATGATAGAAAGATAAAGGGTAAAAATGGTAGAATATGGAATAGGGATCCTTTCTCTCAAATCCAAGATTACTCATGCAAGATGGTGTGGGATCCTCGTGTTATAACCAAAGAAATCCAAAAAGGAGACATTGTGGGACATAACAAGGTTAATTTCTTTATGGGTTTAATATCATTGTTGCTCATAGATTTGCCATCCTATGCACCTAGATAATCCAACTTTATTTAGACATGGATGAGAATAAGGTATGTAATAACTTTTATGTTGTTAAAACTAACATGGTTATAGGTGTGCAAGGGTTACATTCCTTTGGCGAGATCTTACATAATCATCAATTCATGGAAGTAAAGCTCAAATTTGAAGGAAAGGATGTGACACTCAAAGGAATTTCAAATGGAGCACCTCAATTAGTTATTGCTAAAAGAATGAATAGAACTTCTCACAAGGAACAAGTTACATGGGCAACAAGATGCTAGGTGATGGAGGACATGCATATTATCTCATTTTCTGGTAAGCAATATAGTCATCATTTTGATATTCATTTAAAATTTGTAGGTGCATTCATTTAATAAAAGTATGTGGGCTATATTTTAAATTTAAAACACTTACTTTATAATTTTAAAATATATATGTCGGGTTTTTTTAGTTTTTATGAATACGGACACAATCATCCTCTTAAAATATATATGTCAGGTCTTTTTAGTTTTTATGAACACGGTCACAATCATCCTCTTAATACCACTTGTAAGGCCTATGACATAATTATCTATTTTTAGTTTTTTCCCTTTTAACTCCTCTATGTCGGCTGTTGTTAACCGTAAGTCGATTAAGCCCATTTCTCCATGGCAAATGCCTTTAAAAGGAAGTCAATGTGAAAGCAGGATGAGGTGATAGAAAGAAAATCATATGTAATCCAGGGTTGAAAGATTTCAATCCAATAGTTTGCAAGCGTTCGAGTTTAAAAGAATGGTGGGAGAACTAATTTCAGCAGTAGTTGAAAGAGACTGGGAGTAGTGTGATCTATCTGAGCTGCCTCAGCATATAAAGGAATGCATATTTGCAAAGCTTCCATTACAATCAATCTCCTGCTCTTGCGTAGTTTGTAAAGAATGGAATGCTATTTTGTCCTCGCGCAGCTTTCTCTCTTCACTGCCCACCCACAATCCATGGTTGTTTCTCTGCGGTGAAGGGTATTGTATGGCCTACTGCTTTTCCGCACAAAAATGGAGGACTCTCTCTCTCTTTCCTCCCAACTCCCGTGAGGAATAATTTCAGTATTTGAATATTACCAAATTCAGCACTAGGGCTGCTTCTACTATACACCTCACAATTCTATGTTTGCAATCCGCTTATGAGAATTTATAAAGAGATACAAACAGATATCATGATTGGTAGTTTAGTGGGAATTGTCCAAGGGAGAAACGGAGAACCCTTCTTGGTAGGGAAGGTAGAGGACATCTGGAAGTGTCAAATTTTTTCCATACAAATCTACCATTATATTCAAGATTTATGGAGGATTAAGTTTGAGTTTTCAGTGGAAACGAAGGAGCTTTATGCATATTATAGTGAAATGGTTGAGTGCAATGGCGTTCTTTTTTTTAACACAGAGTGTCCTATTAATATTGTGGCTTGCAATATCCAGGATGATGATTGTATTAAACCAGTGAGAATAGCTGAATTCCCATATCACCACCTTATTGGGGATGTTAATATTATTAGAGCGGCTGTGCGATCATCTTGTTGGCAGAAAATATGGGAGGCAAACCACTAACCACAAATACAAATGCTACAGCAATGTGTTATGGATAGTATAAAACAAAACATACAGAAAGGGGAGAGACCAAACACAAAAGAGACAGCAATATATCTTTCTATATATTTTCCTTCTTCAGGTTACATACAAACTTCATGTACAAACTACAGACAGAGCTGCTGCTCTATTTTCTGACTCTGCCCCAATCTCTGGAGCTACACACTGTATATCTGGAGCTCCCTGTGCGAACTCTGTAGCTGCCTTACTGTTGCTGTTGCAACACTTCTTTCCTCTGTAATTCTACTTCTGTTGTTCTGAGTTGTTCTCTTCTGGAACATTCTCATTCCTCTACTGCTGCAAGTTCCATTCACTTCCATTCTTCTCTATCTGTCTGTCAATAACTCACTTCCCTCCTTTTTATTTCTTGTCTCATACCCAGCAAAATGGGTGCTCAACCACATGTTTGAAATTCAAACTCACCTACCATATTGAATGCGGCAGGCCAAACGGTGCTGGGGGATGAAGCGGGAGATCCCCAGGTCTGACGCGAGGGCAGGTGCAATAAATTATGTTCTAATAGAAGATTAATTCTTCCAACACTCCCCCTTAATCTAAAGTCAGATGGCAATTTGCAATTTTCTTTCCGGAATTGATCTCCGGAGATATACTTTTGCCTTTGCCTTTCCGGAGCATATCTCCAGAGCTCCTTCTACCAGTTTGCATCATCTCTGGAGCCCTTCTCTGCATCTCCGGAGCTTCCTATCTGCATCTCCGGAGATGACTCTCTACAACTTTGGAGTTCTATTTCTACATCTCTAGAGCACCTCTGGAGCTGTTGTTCTGATGACCTCCGGAGCTACTGTTCTGACCTCTGGAGCTGCAGTTATAATGACCTTCAGAGCTGCTATTTTCTGGAGTTATAGACCTCTTAAACTACTGATCTCCAGAGCTGCAATGCTACTGTCTACCTCTGGAGCTGCTGTGCTGAGCATCTCCAGAGCTGTTGTTTTCCAAAGCTCTACGGTAATTTCTCCCCGAGCTGCTGCTCTCCGTAGCTCTTCTGGAGTTACTGTCTTCTAGAGCTTCTTCATCTTCAAAGGGTATTGTGACTGAAATACCCATGGTGCTGTCCACCGTTCCATCCCATGTTTCATTCTCAATGAACTCAACATCCCTGCTGATCACAAGTTTTTTGGTGATGGGATTATACAGTCGGTAGGCTTGTGATTCTTCACTATAGCCTAGGAAGATACATTTCTCACCTTTATCATCAAATTTCTACCTCTTCTCTTTAGGCATGAATGCATATGCCACACACCCAAAAATTCTTAGGTGCTCAATAGTCCATTTGTTGTTTGTTCATGCCTCTTGTGGAATCCTATCACGAACGGCCTTTGTAGGACACCTATTCAATAGGTAGACCACTGTTGCTACAGCTTCACCCCAATAATCATTTGATAGTCCCTTTGCTTTCAGCATGCTTACTGCCATCTCTATGATGGTTCTGTTTTTCCTTTCAGTAACTCCATTTTACTGTGGAGTATACCTAGTTGTGAACTGTTTATGAATGCCTTCATACCTGCAAAAATTTAGAAATTGTTTGGAGATATACTATCCCCCTCTATCTGTTCTTAGGGCCTTGAGATGTCAGCTGCTTTGCTTTTCAGCCGATGCCTCAAACTCCTTAAACTTTTCAAAGGCCTCTGATTTATTTTTCAAGAAATAAATCTAGATCTTTCTACTGTAGTCATCAATGAAGGTCATGAAGTATACATTCCCACCTAATGTGGGAGTCTTCATAGGGCCACATAAATCTGAATGCACCAACTCCAATGGTGCTCTTACCCTCCTAGAATACTTTGATTGAAAGGGTTGTCTATGCTGCTTTCCTAAAATGCAGGCTTCACATTTTCCATCGGGCTCTACAATGTTTGGTAGCCCTCTAACCATGCCTTTCCTAGACAATAAACTTAAACTAGAAAAGCTTAAGTGCCCATACCTCAAATGCCAGAGTTTGGATGGGTCTTTGATGACTATCCTGAAGGCGGTTTGCTATCCCACTGCTGTGAGCGCCAGAGATAGTGCAGGAGACTACGCCAAAGATAGCACCGGAGTTAGCGATAGGAGAAATATTCTATTTCTCGTCATCTGCACTACTGCAATGACCTTCTTACTGCCTCCTTTATCAAATATTGTGCACCCTCCATTTTCCATCAGGATTCTATAACCGTTTTGGACCATCTGTCCAATGCTCAATAGGTTATACTTTATGTCTGGGGCATAATAGACATCCTGGATCTACATTTTCTCACCTTGCTTGCTAAGGACTATGATGATGCCTCTTCCTATGATAGGAATCTTTTGACTGTTCCCCATCATGATTTCAGACTTGACATGTCTATCAATGGAGGCAAACAAGTTTTCATTACCACTCATGTGGTTGTTACACCCGCTGTCCAAATACCAGACTTCAGGGCTGCTCTTCTCAGCAAGCTTACACACTATAAATACCTTGGACTGGTTTGCATTTTCAGCCCTATTCTCATTTGCTACATTAGCATTTTGACCTCCATGGTCTTGTTGTTTCTTTCTGCACTCACTAGCATAATGGCCAAACTTATGATAGTAATAGCATTGAATATTACTTTTGTCATACCTTTGATTAGAACTGATGTTCTTCTTCCTTTCTTGATAGCTTGGCTGTGAGGTGCTTGCCTCTTCTTGGCTGTTTGAAACTCCTCTTCCGGAGTTGCTTCTTCCTCTACCTCTTGCATTGGTCTGAGCCTTGAAGGCTTGCTCAAGGGAAGGAGCGGATCTATTCAACCACTGCTCATGGCTTTGTAACGAGCCCATCAACTCATCCACTGTCATCTTAGACAAATCCTTAGTCTCTTCTATGGTTATAACAATAGGGTCAAATCTGGAAGGTAGGCTCCTTAGGATTTTTTCAACAATCCTTTGATCATCCATGGTTTCTCCATTTATCCTCAGCTGATTCAACATGGTAGAAACCCTGGTGTGGAAGTCTAAAATAGACTTACTCTCCTTCATCTGAAGGGTCTCAAAATCTCTTCTAAACAGCTGGAGCTTGACTGACCTCACTTTGTCAGTACCCTTGTAGTTGTTCTGCAGTATTTCCCAAGCTTGTTTTGAATAGTTTGCTGCTGCAATGTGGAGGAAAATAGCCTCTGTCAAGGCTGCCTTAACTCGATTGATGGCTTTTGCGTCCTTCATCCTAGTTTCCTTCAACTGGTTTCTTTGAGCATTTGTAAGGGCTGCATAGGTTGCTGGGTCTGTGGTGTCTGTGAACCCATTCGTGACCAAATCCCATAGGTCATTTGCAACCAGAATGGTCTTCATTTTCTTAGACCAAATATCATAGTTCTGCCCATCAAAGTTTGGTGGCTGCTATCATCCTTTGCTGTCCCCACCTGCCATGCTTCTCAAAACTGAGAAGGTTGAACGATGCCTAGACAAACTAGGGCTTACATGAAACACCCACAAACTCTAACTGCCCGGAAAAATAGGGCTCTGATACCACTTGTTGGCAGAAAACAGGGGGAGAGCAGGGAAGGCAAACCACTAACCACAAATACAAATGCTACAGCAATGTGTGATGGACAGCATAAAACAAAACATATAGAAAGGAGAGAGACCAAACACAAAAGAGACAGCAATATATCTTTATATATATTTTCCTTCTTCAGGTTACATACAAACTTCATGTACAAACTACTGACAGAGCTGCTGCTTTATTTTCTGACTCTGCCCCAATCTATAGAGCTGCACACTGTATATCCGGAGCTGCATGTGCGAACTCCGTAGCTACCTTACTGTTGCTATTGCAACACTTCTATCCTCTGCAATTCTACTTCTGATGTTCTGTGTTGTTCTCTTCTAGAACATTCTCATTCCTCTGCTGCTGCAGGTTCCATTCACTTTTGTTCTTCTCTATCTGTCTGTCGACAACTCACTTCCCTCCTTTTTGTCTCTTGTCTCATACCCAACAAAATGGGCACTCAACCACATGTTTGAAATTCAAACTCACCTACCATATTGAATGCGGCAGGCCAAACGGTGCTGGGGGATGAAGTGGGAGATCCCTAGGTCTGACGTGGGGGCAGGTGCAATAAATTTTGTTCTGACGGAAGATTAATTCTTCCAACACATTTATGGTTGCATATGGGTCGTCAGTTCTAATGGTGGTAGTAATTAAGGATCCGTCAAAGCCCGTGAAAATAGTGATCTTGGAGCTAGTTCAGGATGAGAAAGATGTGTTGTTTTGGAGGTGGAAAGAGTTTGCAATGATGCCTCCAGGCTCTGTCCCTCAATATTTTGAGATTAGTCATCCATGTCATCGGTGGCAGTGGCAGTGTGTTGGTGTGGGTGATTACCTGTGCTTTAGCTGTGTAGAATGTATAGAGTGTCCAAAGGTGGCTGCATATAACTTAAGGGAAGGATTTTGGCAATGCCTTCCTCAATGTCCAGGTACATACTTTTCCAAGATGATGTCATTTGAACCTAAGCTTATGGTGAAGGGTTCTAAATTTGACGGGTGACCTTGCTTGTTGAGTAAAAACAAAATTTGATAGAAGTTATCTTTCGACTATTAATGCATATCTTATTATAAATAAAACCATATATAAATTAAATATATAGCATAATCTTATATAAATTTTGATAGTTTGTTTAAAATCTCTTTTTTGATATAGTCTAAAATTTATCCTTGTGTACGATATAGTCTTCTTGAAATTTTGATTGTCATATGGCCATCAAATTTAAGTCTTGGGTGAAGGTGTAACTGCTTTACATAAATGATAAATATCAAACAGTTTAAAATATTGTTATTTGAATTTAAGTTTATGGTGAAAGTGTCACTAGTCTATTTAAATATTAAACCCTTTATAATATTATTTGAACTCATATTTATGGTGAAGGTGTAAAAGCTCTACTTAAATATTAAATACTATAGTTAATAATAAATTTTTTAGGGTTGATAGGTTATATTATTGTTAGCTTTGTCCCAAATTTGTTAGTGGGGTAAAATAGTTTTCTAACTTGCCATTAAACCATTTTCAGTTATGATAAATCAATAATGTGAAAAATTAAATCTTGTGAAAAATGAAATCTTCTAACAAATCAAATCTTTGCCATGTAAAAATATCAAATCATAATTAATGCATCTAAGTTAATGCTTCTAAGTTACTAATATCATCCAAACATAAAAATGATAAATAATTGTCTTATTTCTTTTGTAAATATATTTTTTCAAATAGCATAACTTTTATTAAATTGAAAAAATAAAAAACTACAAACTATAGTTTTGAACATTAAGTGGATATAATAAAAAAATAATAAATCTTCTTATTTTAAAGTTTTAATTTAAATAACACTTAAAAAGCTAAATAAAATTTAAAGTTAATTTAGATTTTTTTAGGATGAATAAAATGGAGTCTTGGGGGCTGCTCCCTCTAAATTAAAATAACCAAAGTTTAACATACAAATTTAACATTTCCACCTTAGCTAAAAGTACTGGAGCAAAACACCCGCCAGGTAGCAAACCTTAACCTGGAATAACCCTATCTATTCCTATCACCTAATAATGCATCCAACCCATACACAGGGATGCAACAAATTGATTGCAACCAATCATGGAACTTTCCAAGTAGCCAAATTAAAGTGAATTTACCTTAATCATTTCCACCTTAGCTAAAAGTGTTGGAGCAAAACATTGGCCAGGTAGCAAACCTTAACTTGGAATAACCCTATCTACTCCTATCACCTAATAATGCATCCAACCCATACACAGGGATGCAATAAATTGATTGCAACCAATCATGGAACTTTCCAAGCAGCCAAATTAAAGTGAATTTACTTTAATAAAATTAAATTATTTTAATATTTTAAAAATAAAAGAATAAAATTTAAATAGAAATAAGTATAAATGCTTATTACACCGAGAGGCCTAGACCTATAGTGGCAGTAGGGGGTGAAATGACATGAGGGTGTTAAGAAAAATAAATTTTAAAAAATAATTAAATAGCCAACATATTAAAATAAATAATCATAAACATTAAAAAATTATAACCCACAAATCCAACATTAATAATTAAAATATATATATTTCATGATTTGTTGGAATAATGGTGTTAATGCATAAATCATTTCATTGCTGAAATATTAAAAAATTCAAATTAGTTTAAATCACGAGTAAAATCCTAATATTCTTTTAATCCCCTTTCTTCATTAAGAAGAAGCACAAAATAAAAATCAACAATCATAAAAAAATCAAAATCAAAATAAATGACAATGACATGGGGTCATGTAAAATTCTTGATTATATGAATTTAGTTTTCTTTTAAAAAATATTTTATGCAAACCCACAAAATGTCTATTTTATTTTCTTTCATAAATTTGCTAAGTAACATTATATTAAAAAAGTTAGAATAGTATTCATTCTTTATCTTAGAATCTTTGGTGATGAAGTAAAAACTAAATATATAAAACTAATTAATTACATTATTCATGAGCCTTTATAATACTACAACCACTTTTGGAAAAAAAGTGGATATAAGAAATGTATATAGTAAAAGTAATATATAGCCTATATTAGTAATTAGGGTTAGAATTAGGATAACATTGGGAATTCCATCTTTTGAAAATATTAAATGCATAATCTTATAAAATCTAACTACTATATTAATTGTTTTACTTCTATCAACTCTATATACATATAAAGCATTCAATTCTCTAACATTATAATTATGTCAATTGTTGGCATTCCATCTCCTATGGTTGCATGAAAGATTATCAAGGTGAACAAATAAAAAATAAACAACATTAAAAAGTGTTTAACAAGATACATACCAAATCATTTCAACAAGCGCTAACATTTTCAAGGTTGCATTGAAAATATAACTATTAAGAAATTAGATTTTGGTATGAAATTCAATTGTATTGTAAAAATTCACACAACACAATATAAAATAGATTACAAATAGGAATGAAATGCACCCAAATTATGGAAATATTTAGAATACAAGTTTATTAGAATAGTTACTAAAAAATTTAATATATGAATTTTTTTGGCTTTTAAATAAGAAAAGTTTGAATTAAAAGTGTAATTTTGGGGTTAAAAAGGTAAGAGACTAAAACAAGGCTAAGAGATCCAAACAAAACATGAGTGATTTGTGGAACTCAACAACAAAATATGAATGATTTGTGTAATTTTGGAAGGTAATAGTATTTGCAAAGAAATAGATAAGAATATTATGTTGACAAATTGCAAAAAAATAGATAAGAATATTATGTTGATAAATACTATGGTTAGAATTAGAGTTAGGGTTTGAATTATGGCTAGAATTAGGGATAGGGTTAGAATTAGAGTTAGGGTTAGCATTACTATCAAAATTAAGGATGGGGTTAGGGTTATAGTTATAATTTGGGTTTGAATTGGGGTGAGAATTAGGGTTAGGGATAAAATCAAGATTAGAATTATAATTGGATTTAGGGTTATGAATTTAATTATGGTTAGGATTACTGCTAGAATTAGTGTTAGAATATGGGTTAGGATTAGGGTTTAAGTTAGAATTAGGGTTAAAACTATGATTAGAATCAAGGTTAGGGTGGGGGTTAGAATTGAGGTTAGAATTAGGGTGAACGTTAGGGTTAGGGTTATAGTTACAATAAAACAACAAAGGTCATTTACATTTATATCTATATATAGAAGTATGATTAAGGTTGGGATTAGGGATGGAATTAGGAATATAATTAGGGTTAAGTATATGTAGAGTAAAATTAGGGTTAGAATTATTGTCAGGATTAACATTAGGATTAGATTTATAGTTATGATTTTGGTTCAAATTACAAGTTAGGGCTACAATTAGGGTTAGGATTAGGGTTCATGTTCAAGTTACAATTAGCATTATAAATATGGTTACTATTAGGGTTAGGGATAGAATTAGGCTTCAGGTTAGAATTACTATTAGGGTTAGGGTTAATGTTACAATAAAACACCAAAAATCATTTACATTTATATCTATATATAGAACTATAGTTAGAATTAAGGTTGGGATAAGGGTTGGAATTAAGAATAGAATTAGGTTTAAGTAGATCTAAAGGTAGAACTAAGGTTAGGATTAGAATTACTATCAAGATTAATGTTAGGGTTAGGGTTATATTATATATAATTAATATATAATATATCTAACATATATTATAATATTATATTATATAATTATAATAATTGTTAAGATATATAATATAGTTAGAATTAAGCTTACCTATTCACATGCTACTAGCATATCTATATTTAAAAAATAAATCTAAAATATTGTGAGAGATATCTTTCTTAAGGCGTCTTTTTTTAATCAATTTACCACACTTAGGTGGAATAGGCCCCTCGAGAAGATATCTCTTGGTGTATTTTAGATATATTTTTTAAATATAGATATGCTAGTTATATATTTTATAAAGGATGAAAAGAATATAGAATGAGGTGGAAAAATGTGTAAAATGATAGTATTTATTACAAGTTAGGGTTAAATTGAAATATTATGTTTTGTGTTACAAAATAGGTCTTCCCAAATAAATTAGTTAAGTTTAAATTAATAAATCTTTAATAGCTAAACATATGAAATAAATATTTTGTTTTATTTTCATTTAAGAATTATTTTATTTTATTTTTTATTTTCATCTCTATTTCATTTTGCTTGAACACCAATTTTAAACTTTAAAAAATAAAAATTATAATACATGTGAATCATCATGAGAGTAAAAGAAAAAGATAAATAAAGAAATAAAATTTGCTATGACTTACTCAGATTTACCTGAAAATAATATGAGAGAGGTGAAAAAAAAAAAATTAGGGTTATGATGAGTTATTAAATAATATTAAAAATAAAGGTACAAGTAAAAGAAAAAATAATTCTTAAACTAAAAATTAAAAATTCTTAAACTAAAAATTAAAATTTATGTGTCCAGTATATATGTAGTAAATAAAATAGTTTTAAATTTCTTTAAAAAATCTATGTAGAAGACATGGAGAGATATTTGTGATTAAAGTGGGAATAACATCTTGAAAAGATATTTGTGATTAAAGTGGGAGTAATGCCTTTAAAATGATATATTTGAGAGACTTGAAAATTATATCTTTTGGTATCTTTTACATATTTTTTTCTAAAAATAAATATACTAGTTATTTTATAATAAAATTTATGAAACAATATTATTTTCAATAGATTTTATTTTGATAATAACAAATCTGAAATTTCCCATAATTAATAACATTAGTGACCTCCCTATCAAATATTGATTTACTTTAGCATTTATAAACAATCTTCTCATTTCAACCCATAAAACCAGAATGAAAAAGATACCAATTGAAAAGAAAGACATTCATATATTTCTAGATGGAATCACGACACCAGCGATATCACTTATTATAGGCTACATTGCGAGTACTAAACGAAAAGGCGTAATTCTTTTAATTGCCGAGACTCTTTCTGATTTTCTCCACCTCTTCCAAACTAATCTGGAATGCCTTGCCCAGAACTTGAGGGGGAATGGCTAGATTCGAAGCGAATGTGACCAATGGAGTAACAGGGATTTTGATTGTTAAATGCAGCTATTAAACTCGCACGGCTGCCACCAATGTTTTGAAGGAAATGAAGTATAATTATTGTTAAATGTTGGGAAACACAAACATATCGCCTGTATTGTCTGAGAGAAAAGATTATTGGAACTAGAAGTAATTTTCCTTGCAATATGAAAAACAATTTCAGTGGCTCAAACTCCAATGAGTGATATTCCCAGCATACAATTTAATTGAACATTATTTATTTTAAGTTGGGTAATTTTCTATCTCATTTCCACCAAAAATAATAAATAAATTTTATATCTCATCTCCACCAAATAATTAGTAAATAGTTATTCTATTCATACAATATCCAATAAACTATAGTATTTTTGAATTTAAAATAATAATAATTGTTTACCTTGTGTTTTTAATTAGATCATCAACGAAGAAGAATGAGGAGAAAACATTCCAATGGCATCAAGCTCCATTAAAAATCTCTTCTAACTCGCTCAACTTCTTACATAATCACAGCTTTTATACCACATAAAACCAGCATTTATAAAGACACGTATTGTGCAGGCGTGTAGAAATTTGCAGAAATATGAAGACAAGTTACAAAATACTTGTGACAAATAAATCTGTGTGTGCCATCATTCAACAGCATGTTGCTTCACTTCGTTGAGTTGGCTAACTGAGTTAGGCCCACGTAAAGACATACAAATCTGTCTTCAATTAATTTCGACTTTTTATGATAGCGATTTAAATTAATCTGAAAAAGTTAAATCAAACATGGAAGCTGATATATAGAATTATGTTTGCACTATATTCCATCAAGGATGTATATGGAATTCATGTAGAGAAAAAATGTGTGATAAGAGTAAATTATTTCTAATGTTGGTGTTTTGTAGGGAATTTGATTAAAAAAAGGTACTCGTTTCAGGTGATTTAAAATGGGCTGCATATACACACATGTACATAAATACACTCCCCAGCACATAGAATAGGGAAGCACCCGTTAGCATCAACAAAACAATTAAGAGACTAACAAGAAATGGAACCCTTGTTTCACACAAAAAGAGAGACACCACAGTAACATAACATTGGACAACACTAAATAAATATTTCTTTCTTTATTAAACTGAAAATAGGAACTTCACAATCATTTTTCTGCTAATAAGCATACATGGGTATTGACTTAATCTTCTCATCTTTGTTTTCATGTTGTATATGTACTCTTAGAAACGTGACACATGCATAATCGTGGATGAGTCAGCTCCAATGCAGCACATGGACCCTTTCCTTGCTTTTGGCTACCTCCAAGTCATTCTCTCTCATGGAACAAGCCAATGGAGTGGGGGCAAGACAATCAATATATGAAGATTTGTGGTTCTGACTTCCATTTTGTATAGTGTATAGTGTTTATATATTTTCTGCTCCTCCAATACCTTCAACACTCCCCAACACATAGAACAGGGAAGCACTCCTTAGCATCACAAACAATTAAGAGACTGGCAGCAAATGGAACACTTGATTCATGGAGACACTTGTCACATAACATCGAACAATATTAAATAAATATTCCTTTCTTTATTAAACTGAAAATAGGAACTTTACAATCATTTTTCTGCTAATAAGCATACATGGGCATTGACTTAACCTTCTCATCTTTGTTCTCACATGGTATCTTTGTCTTCAAACACTTGAGGCAAAAATAGAGCCTTGTTGGAGAGAATGGCAAGCCCTAGGTGAAGTTTGCTTGTTTTCTTCCAATGTATCACTTGGTAACCTCTTACGCCTTTAGTTAACTGTTAGTATGTGAAGTCAGTTTCTTATTCTAGCATTGATTAAGTAATTGACAACTAGTTCCATCCGTATGATTTATACATGGAAATCCTTCTTTGGAAAGGATTGGATTAATTGCATGTTTTTAGTGGCTTTTAAAGTCAGTTGAGCTTGAATATAAATGCATGATGTAATTCTGTAACAGTGAATTTTCTTCTGAGAATAAAATTATTGAGAGACCTTTGCCTGTGATTTTTCCTGGTACATAACCAAGTTTCCCACATAAATCTGTATTGTCAATTTTGTGCAATTTATTACTATTTCACTATTTATTTCAATTCTACACTACATGTTTTTTTAAACACTAACTAAAATACACTTTCTTTCTCTATCCCTTCCCTTTAACCATGCCTCCTCTTCATCTCTTGCTGCTTCCTCCCTCCTGCTCATTCCTTCTAATATAAATAAACTCCCTTATCTTGTTGTTCTATCTCATGAGTCACTTTGTTGTCTTCTCCTATTATGCAGCCCTCTCCAGTCTTTTGCTCCTATACGCTATCATTTTAAATAAACTAAGCCACGGAGTTACAATCAACATGGTACAAGATTGGATGAAAATGTTGAACCAGTGCTGAGCATTGTACTGTAGGAACCAGGTCTCTCTACAAATCAAGGCAAAAAGTAAAGGAAATATGGATTCCTTTGCCTGCAATGCCAGAAATTCAAGGCATAAAATTTGGAGGAGTGGTGGAGATGAGAAAAAGCATGTGAAGTGTAAGAATGGGAGATGATGCCTACAAAAGCTTAAGAGGGCCTCAAGCAAATACACTTCTCATTTTTGCATTTCATTATCAGGAAATGGTTTTGATAAGGGTGAACGATTGAACAAGGATCATCTGTTAAGCTGGTTATCTCAGCTGCCATGGATTGTTTCACATAGTACAATCACAGAACCGCTCCCCGCCTCCACAGAGGACTTTTTGAAAATGACAAGATGATGCAATCTGCTTCAAGAAATGCACCATCCCCACCTCCATAGAGGGCTTAAGATAAAAAGGATATACGCGATATCTTGCCTCCACAGAGGGATTAATGATTGATTGATTGATTGCAAACAAATGCAGGATGCAGGATGCACTCATCAAGCAAGTCTTTAGACTGTACCTGAGGACAAGCTCATACCTATCATCTACAACAGATAGCTTACCTTATATATTGCCCCACCTTAAGGTGGTTGATATCAATTATCAATATCAAGCATGTTAAGGTAGGAAGAAAACACACAAGGGAACACCAACTTTCGCAAAGCCCATGCCCCCCAGAGGTGACATGTACTTTACAATCACCAAATGTTCCCACAAACACATCCTTGCAAGAAACATGTTAGTGTCTATGAAATCATGATAAACAACAGCATCAATGCATATGATTAACCACACAAAAGAGCCAAGGTTATACAACGAATTCAGAGTTCGAGGATAACTGTGGGGCTATATCACGAAGCTCTCCAAATTGAGTACCACCGAGGCCAAATTCAACGACAAACAAAGGTGCATGGAGAAGCAATATTGTTAAGGTTTGTAAATGCGATAGAAACATCATCAAATTCACTATGCAGAAAGCACGAGTGCTTCCACTAGCCAAGCATCAAATAAGATATACAACCCCATTGTCATATTAAGAACTAAGTTCATTTTTTTATTTCTCTCGAAAGGGACGCTAGGTCCACATCAGTATAAATGTTTGTCATGTTTGTCATCATCCGCCTGCTATGTGGAAACACTAGAGGAAGGGAAACAATAAATAAGAGAGGAGAGACAAGTGTCTTAGGGATAGTCACATAGGAGGATGCCCCCAGGTCACCAACCACGACACTATGTCCGTAAGACACAACACTCAACAATGAAATCAGAGAGAGCAATTTACAAGAATTATGATACAAATAGAAGAAGGTCACAACAGAGGCGGTCTCCTAGTATCTCGAACCTTACGGGAGAATCCGAGGTCATTCCAAGAGGCCTAGACAACACATAACACATTATGGGGGAAGCACATCACGAGAGAGATAAAAGGTTAGAGATACTTTCCTGTAGAGAGGCCCATGCTAGAAGTTATCAACAATTAAATCATCTTCTTTCCAATCACAAATGTTAGAGAGAAAAGGTGTGTAAGGTACCATTACCAAGTTTTTGTTATTATTCTTTTGTTCATTCTTAAATGCTTCTTAGTTTGATTCAATGTTAGATGGAACGTTTTCTTTGTTGAAGTTCATTAGTGCACATATTCACTATCCTCTTAGGTGGTGGGAGAAGCAAATTATTTTGAGTGATCTCAACATCCATCCTTGAAGGAGTTAATGTGAGAGACTTTTCCTCATCCACTAGTGCTACATCCTTAGTGATGTCCAAATGACTTGAATATCAAACAAAGGAGGGACATTAAAGGTCTTCTCTTCCTTAGTGAAATCCAAGGTATGTGGATAATCAGATAAAGGAAGAAGGTTGGTGGGATGATCCATAGAGGTCTTATGCATTGTAATAGAGTTTTTATTGTTGTTAGATGAAAGCTCCTCGTCTACCCATGGAATGCTCTTTATTGAAGGGAGTTCCTCATTCACTAATGCTTCTTCTTGGCTAGGGAGAACATTGGAATGGCAAACTGGTGATGGCTCTTCATTTGCTAATGCTTCATCTTGGCTAGAGTGAGCATTAGAATGAAGACTTGATGATGTGATTTTAATAGATGTATCAATGAAATCATCCTCTTGCATCAAAGTGTCCTCATGAGGGGTAATAACCTTTGGAGAGGGATCATAAGGTAAACCAGAGTTATCATCACATGTCTTATCAATAGGTGTCATAGTAGAATTTCCCATGAAATCATCCAAGGCTTCATCTAACATTTTAAGATCTTAACTAGTATATGTATTATTGACCTGAATTTAGTGAGATCATCCAATATCACAGGGTATATTCCCATGAGAGTTGTGAAGCTATCAAAGTCACCTATATGGCAAAGAATTTCATATGTGGAGCACATAGAGAGATCAACATCATGAATGTGTGCTATTTGTTCTAGAACTTGAGGATACTTATCAGTGAATTTAGAGAAATGATCCATGTCTATGATGTATGCAAACAATTCTTCCAAAGAAGTAGCCATCAGATTTTGACAGTTTTCTAAAAGTATGTAAAAGACAATTGCAAAACTATATGCAAAAAAGTGACCTAGATGCTTGATTTTTTGTACTTTTTTCAATGCAAATGAATGAACCCAAGGGTGTTGTAAGGATTTCAGTCAAGGGCAGCAAGTTATATGTCTAATATTAGTCCAAAATAGAAAAAGTATCCTTCTCAATGAAATAAAGAAAACTCTTTATTTATTCGATGATCAAATTGCAGATACAAGCATGTATATAAACTATGAGGGAGTTGACAGTGTTGACAGTTACAATAGTTATACGGTTATTTATAACTAACAGTTGAAACTGAATCGACCAAACCATAACAATGTAATACAATGATGTTTATGCTAACATTTCCCCTCTTATTACATTGTTCCTGCAGTAGTACCAAGGGACCCCCTTGAATGCTAAAATACTCAACAAAGCTGATTACATAGTATGAATACATATTTTATAGGAGATCTTCTCCCAAAGAACAAATCCTAAACCAAGCAGGGCTCCATCATACTGTCTCGTCTACCCTCAAAAAGGTGTAGCTTCGAGCTGTGTTCTTGAGCTCTTTAGTCCCAAGCTCTCAAATCACAGAGTCTTGAATTATTCGACAATGAACCCTAAGAGATACGATAGATCTCTGCCATTGTCTAGTGACCATGAAAGGGTATAATTCAAGATAATATAATCTTTGAAGCTCGCTGGACAACAATCCATATTGAGTTCAACACCAAATCCCAAACCTGTCTCCAAAACAAAATCTTCAGAAAACATACATTCTTCAAATCTATCAGCTCTGTCAACATCAACAAAGAAAAACAAAACAACCAAAGCTAAAAATGCTTCTCATGCAAAGTATCATCTCAAAGCGAGAAGCTAACTTGAGATGATGGCAAATCCTCCATCCTTCGATGCCGCCTGCCTCAAATATGACCCTGTTACACTTTAACCAACTGATGTCTTGGATGTGTCTTTGGAGGCCTCATCAGGAATAGAAAAGATGTCCTTGAAAGCATAAGTGATCTTTGACATATATGTGCATTCATACCTTCAAAAGCTCTATCAAGTGTAGTATGCATAGCCCCGAAAGCACAATCATTCTTGAGCATACAAGATTTATATGAAGTAGCCATGTAATATTTGTGGCTCTAATGAAAATAAAAAGATTGGGTGTTGGATTCAACTGATAATACACCCATTACAATCGTAACAACTTATTTAAGTTCAAAAAATCAACTACTTCTTTCAAAAACACTACATGCCTTCTCCTTTCAAAAATACTACATGCCTTTAACACAAAAGAAAGTCTCCTTTTTAATGTCCTCTATTTAAAATTAATACCTCTTCTTTAAATCTTAGAAGTAATACCTCTTTATTTCACACCAATAGAAACATGTAAATTGTATCATATATAAATTTCAGCTAGTTTTTAAACTCACCGTGGTTGGGCATACATATTTTATATGAATTTCAATGAGACTGCATTGAATGAATGTCTTCTATACACTTCCGCATGTTTGCGTAGGCCAACAAAAACAAAATTCACCATCCATAATCTTCACTTCATAATTGCCTTTATCAATCTTCTTCAAACAAGCTGGTAAACAACAAAGAATTTAAAAACAAATTTTCCTCTCATTCCTACGGCTTCACAGAAGGCTTTAACTTGCAACATATTATACAAAATTTCTAAACCATTCACTCACATATCAATATTTGTTTCCTCACATGAATTGAAATCACCTAATGTAATAGCAAATGCATAGAAGAAATGAAACCCACGGCTGAATCAAACAGCGAATGTGTAGAGGAGAATTTTTAAACATCTGATAATGATTTGGAATAGACTTATCACGCCACACAAACTTCAAATGTCATCAGATATGAATGTACACTAAACAATATTCTTCCAATCAGCCTACTGATGATTTCCTTTTATCTAAAACCTCTACATCCTTTGACTGCTTTGGCTTTCAATCCTTCCTCAGCGGCTTCAACACCTTACTTGCACATCAAATATATTGCATGCAAAAGAAGACTGCAGCAAACCTCCATTCAATGCATCCTGGAAGGTAAATGAGTAGAAGAAGAGGAGGAGTGGCCAAACAACAATTTCTAGCAGTGCTTCAACCGTTAGAATCCTCATGTAGGCCATTGCTCAACAACGCCATTTCTCCACATTTTATTCCCTTCTGTAGTCCACGAACAACTCCTCACTCAGGTCATGAATAAACAAATCTACAATGAACACCTCACATCACACAAGAAGCTTTGATACCATATGAAATAAAGAAAACTCTTTATTTATTTGATGATCAAATTACAGATACAAACATGTATATAAACTATGAGGGAGTTGACAGTGTTGATAGTTACAATAGTTATACGGTTATATATGACTGACAGTTGAAACTGAATCGACCGAACCATAACAATGTAATACAATGATGTATTATGTTATGTTAACACTCAACACACTTTTGATGCGATTTCAAGTTAATGCCAAGTCAAAATATAGTGAAAATATGTCAAAATAACCAATTTTTTCACCAAAATTCAATGCAAAAAGAGCATAACAAAGGGTGTTGTGAGGAAAATGATGATGGAAAAAAAATATATCAATAATAATAGCCACTTGGTTCCAAAATACCCAACACAACACACTTTTATTGCCACTTAAGGTAAAACCCTAGTGAAATATAGAAAAATATGCAATTTTTCACAGTTTTTCAATTCCAAGACCTAGAAAATGGAGTGCTGTAATAAATTTCAGGAGGTATAGAAAATAATATCAATAATATCAGTCACCTCAATCCATAAAATTGATCACAACATGCTTGGAGTGCAAACTAGGTCAAACCCTAGGGCAAAAATAGCCAAAATGTGTAGTTTTTCACCAAATTTTCACTACAAGAGCCCAATAAAAGGTTGTTGTGAAGATTTTTATGAGGGGAAGAAAATTATTACCTTAATAATAGAAAATAATTCTAAAATACCTTTCACAACACACCTATTATGCAAGTTTAGAGAGTCGATAAGGCCAAATTTAGTGAAAATTGTTGTTTTTGAAGCCCTAGGTTTGAGATCTTGGGACAAAATACTATGTGAATGTTTTGAATTCTGATATATGATAAAAATTACTTACTATCAGATCTTAAAATAATTTTCAAGCTTGACTATGCAAAATGCCCATGCAAATTTAATAAAAATGCATCAAAATTGCTAGTTTTTGTTAAAATTTTCTATGCAAAAATGCAAATATTTTAAATCTAAATGCAAATTTACACTAAAATGCAAGACTATAGACAAATATTAATTTGAATAAACCTCTAAAATCAGTAAAAAAAATCTGAGAAAAAGATTTTGTCTACTAACCCTAGATTTTGGAATTACTAGGTTATATAAAATTGTCAAAATTTCCACAAAACCCTAGCAATTAAATGATGAAAATGTAATGCAAATTTCTAGATTTTTAGATTTTTCTGTAGTTTATATCTGATGTAAAAATTATGAATTAGGAAAATTTACAAAGACTTGATGCAATTTAGTAAGCCAAACAATGCAATTTTTTTGTATTTTCCAAAATTTCCAATTTTTTTTAATTTTTATCAATGCAATAAAATGAATGACTATATGAATGAATGAAATCAATCCAAATCTGAAGACACACACTTAGCAAGTTGCAATTTAATTCCAAAAACACGGGTTCACCAAAATGTTTAGGGAAAAATTGGATTTGTTAATGTTCTAGATTTTAGATGTTTAAATCTGCCTCTCCACTATACATTCAAGGATCTAGGGTCAAGTGACGAGCACTATCATACCCTGGGTCACTTACAGATGTAGGGAAACTTGGATTAGGGAATTTAATTGTTAATTTTCCTTCTCTTATGCCCAACTAACCATTAAAACCCTAATTATGCAAATACGGCATTAAATTGACGAAAGACGGAAAAAGCTCTTGCAGACAGGAGTAAAATACCAAATCACAGAATACCTATTTTTGGGGTTCTGAAGAGGAATAGTTGGGGACACTGGAGCAGGTGCCCAAGTCCAAGGTGCCAGTTTCTTTGTGGGATCTGGACCTCCTTCCAACACTGATCAGCCATGTAACTTATGTTTCTTGAAACTCAGCTGTAGAGGACACTAGAGTGAGCACCCTAGTCCTGAAAGTGCTCCTTTGTCCTACTTTTCTTTAGATCTTGAATCCTTGATGCCTGCCAATCCTTCCTATAGCTCCACTTTTCCAAAATGTGACACCTGTAACCTACAATCACAAGACTTGGTTGGGGGGTTGTGGTGTTTAGAGGCTTGCCTCAGTCAAGCCCCAGAGGACACTTAAGTCTCTAAACACTGTTGTCAGATAAAAGAGTGAGTGCCCTTGTGAGGCAAAGGAAAAAACTAAAGGAATCAATGATGAAAACATAATATAATGTCACCTCGTAGTGAATCTCTCATGGGAGGAAGATGCTCTTCATGCCATGAGGAAATTGATGCTCAAATCTGCAAATATCAACACACAAAACATATAAGTCTACTCTTGCAACATAATAGAAGCCTTGAATCACCTTGAGAACACAATAGCTTGCTAGTAATCATCTAGTTTACAAATGAATGCCTAAGCATGCTTATATATGCAACTACAAGCACTCCCGCCAAGATTTTAAAAATCAAAACTTACCGTGTCGGCAAAATGACCAAATAACAATCATAAACCGACACCTAAAAATTAGGGCAGGACGAGTGCCCAAGTCCTCCCCCCTATTTTGGGCAGGGTACAACTTAAGGGGTCCACCTAGGTCCAATTTGCCATGGAACCTAGGTCTCATTCCATCGGGATGCCAAAATATGAACTAGGATGTCCTAAATGTATACTAAAGACCTGGGAGCTAAACCTTATGAGGGAAAAGCCCCCAAGGGGACATTTTCCAACGTTACAAACCAAAGGTCGATTATAAACCTTAGCCTTACAGAAATGAGATATGATATTTATTGAATATCATAATATTCAAGGGTTGTTTTAAAACCCTAGAGTCGATTATGAACCAAATGAATGGTTATGTCATTTAGACTTATCTAAGTGAACATAACTATTATCATGACAAGATGATTAAACCATTTACGTAAATATAGTCAGTGTGAATAACTGCGAGAATACGACAGTATCCAAGTCAAGTAGGGGTGGGTGAACACAATGACTACGTTCATTATGAACGATATTGATATTAAAAACTTTGGCCAAAGTAATGCATTTGTTTTCTGCATGCATTATCGGTTCACTATATTCAGATTACTCATCCTATCAGAAATCATACTTAGCTAGAGGGTATCTAGGGTTGTATGGTTGATAGAGTTGAGTAGAATACAACACTATGTACTCAAGAAAGGAAAATTACCACTGGTCACCTAAAGTCTATATTCCTCTTGAAAGGTAGGGTCACTTCCTATGTGGAAGATGTGTGGGAGACCACCGATCTGTGGATGGAGGTAAATCACTAGAAAGATATACTCTCTCCAAGTAGGAAACATGTCAAGACTTGTTATAAAGATGTCAGATATTGAGAAGCAGTATTTATTCCAAAATTTGTATATGTAATTGATTTACATTTGTAAACATTGTAATTGAGAAAGACAATATGGTTTATTGTATTTTGTAAAAATAAATCTTGTAATTGTAGTTACTTGATTATTTGTTGAATAAAAGAAAAAAATCTCTCTATCTCATTTTTACCTTGTTGATTTACTTCATGGTAAATTTCTAATCTTATTATGTTTTTAGAACATGGATGTTACAAGGAAACTGTCACTCAAATATATTTTCCTCTAAAGGAAGGTTCATGTAATCATCGCTCGGATTGTTCTGCATTTCTTTCAATTCCTGCATAATCCTCTTCACAGCAGGATTCTTAATGTTGATGTTGTATTTCTCTGGCATCTTGTCTTGGATTGATGAAGTGATAAAGTGGGAGAAAGGAAATGAGTTGTTGGGGATTTGATGCACATATTTGTATTTGGAATGACCAGACTCAGACTCTTACTCAAGAAAATAACATCAGGCCACTGAAAGTGGGACATCAACATCCGCACCAGTTGTGCTGCCTTGCTAGGACATCGTTAACTTTTTTCTTGTCCTTGGTTTATGGCTGTAGGAGAAGGGCGACCCTTCTCCAAGATGAATGGCCAGCATCCCTCTCCAATGAGCTACTGCCAAAACAATTAATTTCCCAACCCCAAAAAAATCCATTCGATCACCTCTCTCCCAGATATTTTATGCAACGTTTAACATTCCCAACCACTCCAAAAGATATTTTCTTCCTCCTTCATTAATTCGTACCAGCCCTCGAGATATTTCTTATCAGAATTAAAACATTTACTAACCTTTCCCACGCACCTCACAATGCCAATAGGAGGGTTGTTACACATATTTTGATTGTGTGTTTATATGTTGATGATTTGATTTTCACTGGGAATTTTTCTATAGACACATTTAAATCAATAGTGAAGAAAGAATTTGAGATGATAGATTTAGGATTAATGGATTTTTTTTTGGTATTGAAGTTGTACAATCAAATAAGGGAATTTTTATTTGTCAAACTAAATATGCAAAGAATGTGTTAAGGAGGTTTAAGATGTTGAATTGTAATTCAACACCTACACTAATTTCTATAGGGACTAAAATCAAGAAAGAGGACAAAGGGCCTAATGTTGATTCTACAACATTCAAAAGACCAATTGGAAGTTTGATGTATCTTACAATTACAAGACTACATATCATGTATGGGGTTAGTTTAATCTCAATATTCATGGAGAGACCAAAAGACTCACATTGGCAAGTTGGAAAGAGGATATTGAGATATGTAGCAGGAACAACAAAATATGGAATTTTATATTCCACAACTAACGATTTTGGTTTGATTGGTTATACTGACAATGATTTTGTAGGTAGCATTGATGAAAGGAAAGTACTTCTGGATATGTCTTTCATTTTGGAAAAGGTGCGGTCTCATGGGCATCAAGAAAGAAACCCATAGTGACATTTTCATTAGCTGAAGCAGAGTATGTAGCAGTCACATCAACATCATGTCAAGTAACTTGGATGAGGAGAGTATTAACATATTTATTGCAAGCACAAGAGGAGTCAACACCAATATTTTGTGACAACAAATCAACAATTGCATTGTCAAAGAATCATTTTTCACAAGAGGAGCAAGCAAATTGATACGAGATTTCATTTCAACAAAGAGTTAGTGAACAATGGAGATATCCATTAGGAGTTTTGTAGATCTGAATATTAGCTGGAAGATATATTCACAAAGGTAATATGAAAGAAGAATTTTGAGCATCTAAGATAAAATTTGGGCATTGTAAATGTTGAAGTAGTTAGTGGTAGAAATCAAGGGGGGGTGTTAGAACATGGAGTAATTTTTCCCAAAATAAAACATGCAATTCAATTTAGTTTCAGTTTGGTATTTAGAAGGAAGAGAATAAAATAGTTAAATGCATGGTGCAGTTATTATTAGAATTAAAGTTTTGTAATTTGCATGCTTTGCATGAATAGATATTTCTAGTGGATTGCATGATTTTAACAGAAAAAGGTTTAGTTTTCTTAATTTCTGCATGGTCAAAAGACCTCTATTTATGGAGGCACAATGTAAGCATTTTTGAATGAGAAAAATCAACACAAAATTATTTTTCTATTGTAGAAATTCTTTGTTGTGTCGTATTTTTTATTTTATTTCTTTTCTGTCTCTGTCCAACATCCTCAACATGTCTTCCAAGAGAATTCAACTACAAACATAGATAGACAAGAAGCGCCAACTAAAAAGAACAGAATTAGGAACATTCACCAAACTGAAATATCCTTAGGACCAAGACACAACGCCAACAAAAACTCATCAATAAAACTTAAACTCTCCCCAAAATACTACATAATGAATGTATAATAGTAGATATCTCTTGTACACTTCTTTCATGGGGTTTCAACTGCAAACAGAGGCAGGAACACTAGTCTGAGAAAGCCAAAATGGAATAAGTAATCAGACTAGCACTAGAGAAGTTTAGCAGCCAGTGGCCCACTGAAATGAGAGTGCCACCTCAAAAAAAATTTGAACAAAGATTGAAAATGAATCTGACATGTCTAAAAAAGGTTGTTGTGTCGAAGAAATGGTCGCTAGGCAAATTTCATCTTATTCCTCATGGCGGGGCAACTTTTGTGGCGAATTTCCCCTAAAAGTCAGAAGAGGACATTCCTTTCACCCGAGGAAAAAACTCCACTCTCCTCAAATGCTAAATCTTTTGTATTATGGTTTGATGCTCTGCCATTTCTTCCTTTTCAGCCCTCCTACTCTTAGTTTTACGACTCTTCTTGTCATGTCCCGAGGGGTGCTTTCTGATTTCTTTATTAGATTTGTCTGGAAAAGATTGAGATTTGGCATTCTTGCAAGACCCATTTCCTCTTGGAGAAATGTCATCACAAATATCATTCCCTACATTAAATAATACACCATCTATCATGGCTCTGAAGGACTAGTCTAAAAATTCTATCTCTTCTAAAATAAAATCATTGTCAAACTCAAGAAACTCTGTTTCTTCTGCCTCTGTGTTTTTGTCACTACAACAATCTATGCTCCTTTCATCCCCAGGAATGGTCAGGATCAGCACATGAAGGTCTATTTCTCTATCAAGATCCTATTCTGTCTCGGTGGAAAACCCCTTCGAAATAGTCTCTTCTAGAAATTGAGACTCACTTGAAGAATATTGTTTTCTTATCTTGTTTCTAATTAATCTTTTGAGGGACCAAAGGCCTCTCTATGAAGAGAAGTATGATCAAAATATGATCAAGAAGATTTGGAGGCTTTAAAAATTGATTAGGTTAAAAATTAGACTTTGAGAAATACTAACAGTTTTAATAAAATCAAAACTACTTTCGTTATTAGGAAGTGATTGCATAATCTATGATGGATGAAATTGATTTTACTAGTACAATTATGTAACTAATAAGGCAATACCTTGTATAAGATGTGGTAACAAAATTGAAAACAATAGTCTTGAAAATGACATGGGTGGTAGTTTTGTCATGTGCAATCTAAAAATGAAAAGGTGGGAAATCTAATTGGCTAATCAGATGTTTAGATAGTTGGGCTACTCTAGTAGATGGGAGTAAAGCATAGAAATATACAAATGTGGAAGAGAAGGAAGGAAGAGGTGGTTGAGAACACGTAACACTTGGCAAGGTATAGACAAGGAGGATATAAGCAATATTTGTATTGTAACCCTCTTTTTGTATTGTACAATTACAATACAAGTGATACGATTGCTATTGGTAATTAGGCTTTTCCTCCTAAATTGGGGTTTTCTAGGGGAATAACATGTGCAAAGTGTTTAATTTTGTGTGATTGCATTTTCTAGTGGTTTGAATATAGTTTTCATTATCTAAATCTTTATTTAAAGTTAATTAAACTATAAATAATAATTCAAATGACTTTGTAGCCAACATTTTCAACATTTGTAGTGCAATTATAGATTTTACTTAACTCAAGTGAAACAAGTAGATGAATTATTGTAATGTTTGCCCTATGATCCAACTTAAACTTCTATTGTCAAATCTACAACTCTTAGGATCCAATAGATTTGAAACTGACTTGTGATATGTCAAGGTTCAATACTGGACATGTGACCTTGCTATATAAAATTGTTTCCTTGAACCTCTCTCTATGGCTTCAAACTTGTTGTGTGGCCTTGAATTGTACACTTAAAATATTCAGTTTCATGTTAACCTTCACACATCTATAAATTTTGGAGCTTAAAAGAACAATTGAAACTTGATATGCTAGAGAAGGAAGTCAACTAGCTTCCCACCTTGCAATGATTTGAAATAGGCTCATGGACACAAAAAGTAGAATGCAAATTTCTAAGTTTTTCCTTATGACTATAACTACTGATGCAATGTTTTTATGCGATTGAATGATATGTGAATGACATGGTATCTAATGATCTAAAATGAACTAGGGCTCTATCCTTTTATACAACACCCTAGCATAAAAATTTAAATATTTTTTGCTTGAGTCAACAAAAACAATTAGTTGGAGTCAAGTTAGTGACCCATGATGAAATTTTGACTTTGAAATTTGGGGGTCAAGACCACACATAAAATCTTGAACCACATTCAAGGCTACAAATTCAAGATTAACCAAGGATAGTAAATGAGAAATGTGAAGCTTGGAGCCAAATCCTTTTGGAATAGGAAGTCAAGTTAAAGTTAAAAGTCAATATTGGCACAAAAATACACCATTTAAACACTAGACTATTACAATACAAATAAAATAATCAAAATAAATTTAAAAACTAAAAAAAAATACACTTTTCACCTTTACAATAATAAAATTATTTTAAGAGTAGATATAGCCGACATACTTTTATTAAATGAATGCACCTAAAAAAAGTAACTATTTTAAATATGCACCTAAAAAAAAGTAACTATTTTAAATATGCACCTAAAAAAAGTAACTATTTTTTATTTAAAAAATATATAACTGACATATTTTTTAAATAAAAGCACATAAGAATTAAATTTAAAATATATAACCGCCATAATTTTATTAAAAATATATAACTGTCATAGTTTTATTAAATTAATGGATGTAACAATAAAGTTGACATAAAGTAACAAATCTATATAAATACAAGTAATAGTCAAACATAAATCACAAAAATATAATTATATGGATTAAGGTGGGCAAAAGAATACTAGAAGGGCAAGAGTTATTTGAAGCGCAGGAACTATTTGAAGGTAACTGAATTATATTTTATACATTTTCATATAAATATTTCAATTTTCTTTTCTTTTCTTTTGGAGAATGAAATGTAATTTCTCGGTTTTTTTCATTGCTGATTTATAAAAATTTATATTTTATACATTTTACTATAAAGGCTTCAATTTAATTTTCTTTCCTTTTTAGAATGAAATTTAATTTTTCACTTTTTATTCACTCCTATTTTATAAGAATTAAAGTAATTCAAAAATAGGTGCTTCAAGAAGAATATCTCTAACCTATTTTATATATATTATCCTTTAGCGTATTTTATAAATATTTTTCTTAAGTTAGGTCTGCTAGTACCCATCCATGCATATTGAAATATAAACTCTTAAAATAAATATTCTCTATTATATCTTTTCATTTTCTTTAAATTATCTATTTTTATTTTTTCCCTAACTCCTTTATGTCGGCTGCTGTTACGCCTTTAAAAGGAAGTCAATGTGGAAGAGGATGAGGTGATAGAAAGAAAATCAAGAATAGACGTAATCCAGGGTTAAAAGATTTCAATCCAATAGTTTCAAAGCGTTCGAGCTTAAAAGAATGGAGGGAGAATTAATTTCAGCAGCAGTTGAAAGAGACGGGGAGCAGTGTGATTTATCTGAGCTGCCTCAGCATATACAAGAATGCATATTTGCAAAGCTTCCATTACAATCAATCTCCTGCTCTCGCGTAGTTTGTAAAGAATGGAATGCTATTTTGTCCTCGCGCAGCTTTCTCTCTTCACTGCCCACCCACAATCCATGGCTGCTTCTCTGCGGTGAAGGGTATTGTATGGCCTACTGCTTTTCCGCACAAAAATGGAGGACTGTGTCTCTCTCTTTCCTCCCAAGGAACAATTCCAGTATTAGCATATCATCAAATTCAGCACTGGGGCTGCTTCTACTATACACCTCACAATTCTATGTTTGCAATCCGCTTATGAGAATTTATAAAGAGATACAAATTATAGATGTGATTGGCAGTTTAATGGGAATTATCCAAGGGAGAAACGGAGAGCCCTACTTGGTAGCGAAGTTAGAGGACAACTGGGTGTTTCAAACTTTTTCCATACAAATCTACCATTATTTTCAAGATTCATGGAGGATTAAGTTTGAGTTTTCAGTGGAAACAGAGGAGTTTTATGAATATCATAATGAAATGATTGAGTGCAATGGCGTTCTTTTTTTTAACATAGAGTGTCCTGTTAATATCGTGGCTTGCAATATTCAGGATGATGGTTGTATTAAGCCAGTGAGAATAGCTGAATTCCCATATCACCACCTTATTGGGGATGTTGATATTATTAGAGCGGATATGCGATCATTTATGGTTGCATATGGGTTGTCAGTTCTAATGGTGGTAGTAATTAAGGATCCGTCAAAGCCCGTGAAAATAGTGATCTTGGAGATGGTTCAGGATGAGAAAGATGCGTTGTTTTGGAGGTGGAAAGAGTTTGCAATGATGCCTCCAGGCTCTGTCCCTCAAGATTTTGAGATTAGTCAACCATGTCGTCCGTGGCAGTGGCAGTGTGTCGGTGTGGGTGATTACCTGTGCTTTAGCTGTGTAGAAGGTATAGGGCGTCCAAAGGTGGTTGCATATAACTTAAGGGAAGGATTTTGGCAATGCCTTCCTCAATGTTTAGGTACAAATTTTTCCAAGATGATGTCATTTGAACCTAAGCTTATGGTGAAGGGGCCTAAATTTGATGGGTGACCTTGCTTATCCAGCCATTTTTTTTACAGTTATTTATTTGAAGTTGTCTTGGCGTATCTTATTATGAATAAAATTATATTGTTGTTTAAAATCTCTTTTTTCATGTGATATAGTCTAAAATTTTGATTGTATTTTACACCAAAATAACCTAAATACAATCATACGGCCATCAAATTTAGGCCTTGGGTGAAGGTGTCACTGCTTTACATAATTAATATTGTTATTTAAATTTAAGTTTATAGTGAAAGTGTAACTAATCTATTTAAATATTAAATCCTTTATGATTTGAACTCAAATTTATGATGGAGGTTTAAAAGCTCTACTTAAATATTAAATAGTATAGTTAATAATAAATTTTTAGCCTCCATAGGCTATATTATTGTTAGCTTTGTTAGAAATTTGTTAGCATGGCAAAATAACTTTCTAACTTGCCATTAAACCATTTTCAGGTCAAAAATCAATAATGTAAAAAATCAAATCTTCATTTTTAGGTCGCGGAAAATCAATAATGTGAAAAATTAAATCTTCCTACAAATCAAATGTTGAAATCAATAATGTCAAAAATGAAATCTTCACTAATGTGAAAAATCAAATCTTCCAACAAATCAAATCTTTGCCATGTAAAAATATCAAATCATATCTTCTCCCTATAAAAATATCAAATTATAATTAATGTGTCTAAGTTACTAATATCATTATTTTTCTCACCACACACCTCTTTAAAATACAAGTGCTAGTATATATCATGTGTACATAAATAATAAGTAGTTGTCTTATTTCTTTTGTAAATATATTTTTTCAAATAGCAAAACTTTTTTAAATTGAAAAAATAATAAACTACAAACTATACTCTTAAACATTAAGTGTATAATAAAAGATAATAAATCCTCTTATTTTAAAGTTTTAGTTTGAATAACACTTAAAAAGATAAATTTAATTTAATTTACTTAAATAAAATTAAATTATTATTTTTTTAAAATGAATAAATTTTTAAAATAGTTTTTACTAAATTTAAATAGAAATAAGTATAAATGCTTTTATTTTTAAATTATTTTTGAGTCTTTTTAGAAAATAATAAAAAGTTTATATTAAAACCGATAAAAACTTAAATTTATTATATTGTATTTAAAATTTAAATAAATTATTTAATTAATAGTGAATAATAAAAGTTTAAAAAATCAAAAATTAAAATAATTTAATTTTCTAAACTTTTTTTAAATTTTATTTATTTAAGAGTTATTTTATTAGTTTCTGTCAAGGAAACTATAGGGGGCTTGTTCTTAACTAGTTATTAATAATTCTTTTTACAATCAATAAGAACTGAAATTGTTTTTCTATATAAATAAGAGTTGTAGAGTAGCAAAGTTTCTGCCAAAATATTCATGAATAGTTGTGTTTTAATTTGTTATATTTGCTTAGTTTTGCATGATCTCAATCATTTATTTGGACTACATTTTGTATTAATGTATGGTATATTTAGGAAGTGTTGGATTATATGTAGCATCCACTTGAAGTTTTGCATAATTTTGTGATTCTCATTTTGGTCATAGATATCAATGAATGCATGTTCTTACCTGTAAATAATGTAGTAGCATCTTTGGTTTTGTAATTACATATTTCAGGAATTAACTGTGTGTAATTACATTTTTGAGGTAAAAAAACTTGCACACAGTTAATTACTGAAATATGTAATTACAATCATCATGGACTGTGGAAATCTGATGTCTCTTATCTTTGGTTTTGCAGATATCTAACAAATACATTATGTACTATCATATATAGGGACAATGAATATCACCATCCACCATTCTTCCATAATCATATTAGACTCCAAATAGGCAGGTTAACTTTAAGGAGATATGCACTTGTTATGATCACTCCTCACATGCATAAAAAGGACATTAGTAGTACATATGAAATAGAAATAAGGCCAGATAATTATAGAAAATAGTTTCCAGCTTGTTGCAATGCCATTTGCAAAAATTTTGCAACCAAACATATATTTATGGGTTATCTTATTTTGATTAGTCAGATGACCATAGTTGGCTTCATATGTTCGAAATAAATATGGCAAAAACAAACGGTTTGCTGTGGGCATTAAAAGCTAAATCACCAAGAGATTTTTTTAAAAATCAGATCTTGTCACTGTTGGATCTTTATTAGATTAATTTGTGATCAGTTATACTGCTCTGATAAATGAAGCATTAGGAGCAGCTGAAAACACATTTGCTACTCACTAGAGTAAGCAGAAAAGTGCCAAAAAGGCATGGCACACTTTAGTCCCTACATACCATAGAAGCAAAGAATCCATAAAATGATTCAATATCTTAAAAGATAGTTTTGCATTACAATTGTCACTCACTTTTTAATCAAAAATTCATTTTGATCAAATATGGATGGAAGTTTAGTAAACAAAACAATCAAGAGGCAATCAAAGTCCATCTCGTAAGAATCATGATTGTGGCAAGTGCAATTGAGAAAAAATGCATTTTGATTGCCAACAGATCAATGAGCTACCAGAACTCATATCAACTTCAAATCTACTCACATGTTTGAGATGCAAACATTCTAGTTTCCTCTGTACATTCACATTTATAAAAGACATAAATATTTTCATGTAGGAGGGAAGAATGTATTAAGATTGAATGGAAGTGTGTAGAACTCCCCATTACAGCTATCCCCTTTAAATGTTTGAAATTTAACCCACCAAGGCATTCCTCTATCCTTCTTTGCTTTGTGAACTTGTAGTGTATTGTCTAAGAATACTGCAATTATTAGTGCAATTGTTGGTGCTGAAGTGAAAACCGTGTTTAGAAAATCATTGAACTGGAATCACACAGACAAATTAAATTTGCATGATAAAACAATACCATGCATTGACTTAACATACATTTTTTTTTGAAAATTTAGGATTAGCATGTCAAACTTACCCATGTGGCCCCTGTATGAACAGGTCCATGGAAAGCATGGAGAACTTTAAGAGAAGCTGCCAACTGGCCTTGCTTAGAAGTAGCCAACTTAGCTTCTTGTGCTGTAGCAAATTCATTAAAGTACTGAGAAATGGACAGTCCAAGGAACAAAGAAACTCCAGGTTACGCAGAGAGTTCATGTTTGTGAATTGTAAGAAGGAAAGACCAACTGCCACTGGAATAGACACACAAACAGAAACTATATTTAGAGGCCACAAAATATTTAAAACAGGGTGCAAAGAACACCGTTGTAGCTAATGGGATTAAAAAACACTGTCTTACCAACTAGCCCAAATAGGACACAATACAATGCTGCAAAAATTTGGAAAGGTATTGATGCAAAGAGGGCTCCAAATTTTCCTGCATTAGCAAGCAGAAACAGTCACAAATGTGACAGAAACAATAACACATGTGACTCTATGCAAGCCAAATGAAAAATTTAAAACTACTTCCAGGGCTTCCTCACCCTATCCCCAAACAAAAGAATCCCCTACCTAAGATTGAAAAGAATATCATGAACCCTGTGGAAATCTGCACCACACGGCGGCTACAGACTCAAGTTACGCCAAGAAGTCCAACATTCTCACCAAAAAAATAAATATGCAAGGTATTCAAAATTAGGTTGACATAAACATCTAACCTCTAGTTTTCTTCCCAATGTCAGAGAACAGTCCAGGTCCCTTCACCATGATTACTTTCTTAGAAAAAGCTTACACAATCTGCATAAATAGTACAAGTACCATAAATAGAACATATTGTAGTTGGATTAGGAATCTTAAGCGACTTCAAGCTTCCACAATCCATAATACTTATTAAAATTGCTTCAGGATAGAAGTTGAATGGAAATAAAGTGCATCAATATTTTCTGGCCACTTAATCAAACCCGTCAACAGGATGAAATATGTATGATAAATTGTTCAAATAGCCTTAAAATATAACACAACGTTGCTGGACTTGAGAATTGAGGCTACTTTAAGCTTACATAATCCATAATACTAATTAAAATTGCTTCAAGAAAAATATCTAGTGGAAATTTTGGGCCACTCCTTGAATATTGGATTACAAATACCTTGACTAAACTTAAAATGGAACACTATGTATTTGAATTTAGGAACCTGAGGATGCTTCAAGCCTGTGCAATTCATAACGATAATAATTATAAAGATTATGTCAGGACAGAAATTGCATGGAAATTTCAAGTGACCCTTTGTGTCCCAGTAACAGGATGAAAGACAGAGTACAAATAGTTTAAGCAGCCTTAAAATCGAACACAGTGTAAATGGACTTGACAACCTGAAGGTACTTCGTGCTATCACAATCCATAATATTTACAAAAATTGCTTAAGGACAGAAATTGCAAGGAATATTAGGGCCACTCTTTGCAATATGGATTGCAAATTGTTTAAGAAACATTATAACAGCCCACAACATAACTGGACTTAAAAACCTGAAGTTACTTCAAGCTTCAGCAATCCATATAATTATAAAAACTGCTTCAGGAAAGAAATTTCCAGCCTTTGTGTTCCATCAAGAGGATGAAATTCAGATTACAAATAATATAAGTGATCTTCAAATAAATGGCAGTGTAGCTGAATTTAAGAATCTCAAGGTACTTCAAGCTTCCGCAATACATAACGATAACCAAAATTGTTTCAGGAAGGAAATTGCATGGAAAATTTGAGCCTCTATTTGCAATACGGATTGCTTCCTTACAATAAAATGTAGTGAGAACATGAGGGTACTTAAATCTACCACAAACCTAATAATTATGAAAATTGCTTCAGGGCAGAAATTGCAAGGAAAATTAGGGCCACTCTTTGCAATTAGGATTGCAAATTGTTTAATAACCTTATCATATACCACAATATAGCTGGATTTAAGAACCTGAAGTTACTTAAATCTTCCGTAATCAATGAGAATTCAAAAAAAATGCTTCAGGAAAGAAATTCCAGCCTTCCTAGTCCATCAACAGGATAAAATATAGACTATAAATAGCTTTAGTAATCTTAAAATAGAAGGCAGTGTCGCTGAATTTAAGAATTTAAATGTACTTCAAGCTTCCTCCATCCATAATATTACCAAAATTGTTTCATGAAAGACGTTGCGTGAAAATTTTGGGCCACTCTTCGCAGTAGCAAGTACAAATGGCTTTAGTAACCTTATAGTAAAACACAATCTAGATGGACTTAAGAGCCTGAAGATACTTCACACTTCAACAATTCATAGGAATTATTAAAATTGCTTCAGGGAAAAATATTATGTCAAAAATTCGAGGCACTCTTCATCAAGATGAAATAAAGAATAAAAATAGTTTAAGAAACCTTAAAATAGAACAGTGTAAGCCAGATTTAAGAGCTTCAGAGTACTTCAAGCTTCTGCAAGCCATAATAATAATGCTTCGACAAAAAATTGCGTAGAAATTCGGGTCACATTTTTTACCAGATACAAATACTTTAACCTTAAAATATAACAAATGTAGCTGGACTTCAAATTTTGATAAAAGACTTAAAGCTTCAGGATAAAAATTTAGCACAAAAGACTGTATAACATTTGGCGGCATGAAATGTTGAAATGATCCCTTCTCCACGCAATTTCTACCCTATTTTGAATGGTGCGCTTGACAAACTAACTACTTTGCTCATAGAGATAAGCCTATCAAGTGCTTGTTGAAGCATTGGAAATGGGGAATATCATTGTTTGTTGTGGCGTAATGAAATGGACAGCGTAGAGGATAGACCAAAGGTGTCCTTGTTCATTACATGGTGTGGGAAAATAGTGAATGGCTTTAGATAATGCAGAATGGAATAGTAGCCTATAAACAAAACAAATTCATTTTACATGTCCAGAAAATAGTCATGGCGTGAGAGATTCTGCAATGTTTGGATATAAAGAAACATGAAGAATGGTTGCCTAAAGAGAGATTGAAACGCATAAATTCTCCCCAATTGCCCACAACTTGTCTATGGCATGCTTAAATTTGGGTGTGATGGGGTGCAGCTCCTTCCTCCACTCTCTTAAAACTCTCAAGTGGCACAATGGAGGTTAAGAAGCAGAATGTTATATTCAGACAATTTTTCAAAAAATGAAAGCAATGCATGAATTTATTTCTAGTATTCATACAAAACTTTATAATTTAAACCTGGATCGGCAATAATTGCCCATGAAAGTTTTCTACAAATGATTTTTTAAATATGTTTTGTTATAATATTTGCATCTATACAATAGCAATAGCTCAATATTTTTTAAATAGAAAAACTATTTGAGTTCTCATTGGCAAAACTAAAAATATTTAGTTATTGTTATTGTATAGATGCAAATATTATAACAAAACATGCTTGAAAATTTATTTTTCTGAGTTCTCATTGGCAAAACTAAAAATATTTAGTTATTGCTATTGTATAGATGCACATATTATAACAAAACATGCTTGAAATTTTATTTTTCTTTAATCTAATTGGCACAAATACATCCATTACAATAATGGCGGTAATATTGGCTTATGAAAAGGGAGTGGCAGATTAACGTTAAAACAAATATTAAATTTTTCCTATATCTATATGCAAATATTTGTTGAATAAGCCAATGACAAGAGAGTATTTTTTTAAACATTAAACAAATATTAAATTTTTCCTAGATCTATATGCAAATATTTTAACAAATATTATTGAAAAATCAATCGTCAATCTTGTCATTGGCTCAAATTTTTAAAAATATAATATAATACTATATAAAAACAAAAATATAATATAATACTATATAAAAATATTAGAATATTAGAATAATGTAATAATATAAATATATTATTATCATATTTATAATATAAACATTGTTTATTATCAATCAATAATTAATTATACTATTTCATTAATATTTAAACTAAAAAGTTTTATAAAGTATACTATAAATATTACAATTTTGTTATAATATTTATATTGGCTTTAAAAAATATTCTATACAACAAATATTTATTGTAAGAAGAAAATTAAGTTAAATATTATCAATTAATATTATATTATATTATATTATAATACTATAATATCAATTATCAATTAAAATAATATATCTAAGTGTTCTAATAAATATTAATAATATAATTAATATTATAACTATAAATAATAACTGTTTTGTTGGTTTGACAAAAAGTAAATTTGAAATTAAAAAATTAAAACTAAAACACAACTATAATTACAATTAAAACACATACTATAATTACAACACTACAAGGCAAGTAATGTGGCACTTGTCTTTGTTTAAACCATGCACTTCTATATGTTTTGAAAGAGGCTTACTATTGGCCATAATGTATCATTTAATAATAATTTTTTTATTTAGAAATAATGAAGAACTAGTACTTTTATATTTGCATATCAATTATGTGTAGTTGCATATTTGTTTACTTTCATTAAACTAAATAATAATTAGTTTTTAATGAAATAGTTTCAATAATTTAATCTAAATGATACCAAAAACTTATTATATTTTTTTACAAGAATTAATTCCCATTGTAAAAATCTAAAACAAAGGTCATTAAACTATATATTTATTTTCTTTGTGGCTTTTAAAGATTGAAGAACCCTTACCATTTTGTTAATATTATTTTATTTAATAATTTAGCCTTGGTTTTCAAAGATTTGTTTATGTAATATGAATATTAAACAAGTGCCACGTACCTTGTAGTGTTGTTATGGCATTTGTTTAATTGTAATTTTTTTTTGTTGATTAGCTATTGGTTGTATATAGTATTTGTTTAGTTGTAATTTTTTTTGTTGATTAGGTATTGGTTGTATAGACAAATTGCATTCCAATAATTGAAAAATTAAATTTTGAAGAGTTGAAATGTCTTAGGTAAATAAAATTAAAATCTCAAAAATAATCTAATTTGGTAAAAATAAAATAAGACTTAATTATTTCCTTAATTATAAAACTAAACTTTACAAAACCTATTAAATAACACAAATATTTCCTTAAAATGTAATAATACTAATACTTTTATAATTTAAAATGCATTAAAATATTGTAATTTTGAAGAATAAAATAAAAAGTGTAATAACATGGCAAAATATTTTTCTGGTACTGTAGATTTTTAACTTTTGACTAAATAAAATTGAAATCCTAGATTTTTAACTCTTGAATAAATAAAATTGAAATCCCAAAAATAATCTAATTTTATAAATAGAATGTGTAGAACCCTAACCCTAGCTAGGTGTGGAAAGATTTGAAATGTCTATCTAAGATATTAAAATGTAATAATATTGAATACTATTACAATTTAAAATGTATTAAAATAATGTAAGTTTGAAGAATAATTACATAATATAATAACAATAACATATTCATATTTAGATCACTAGAGTATTTTATCTTAATCACTTAATTTTTTGTTTAAGTAATACTAGTAAGTACTTTTAGAGAACATGATTTTAATTAATTTTTTGTTTAAGTAATACTAGTAAGTACTTTTAGAGAACATGATTTTAATTATTTTAATTAATCTAATATTGTGGTTTACTAATATTTTTTTCTAAAGATAAAGAATTTATAGACATGATATTTCCACAGTCCATGATAAGATCACACTCCATGTATCACATGCACAAATACATGCAATCAGTCCAAGTACATGGGTAAGAAATAGGCAAGGCACTCATTCATACAAAATATACATTAGCCTAAAATAATTTTCTCCAATCAAAATAAATAATGATGCCAAGGAAGCCACATCGAACAATCAATAGAAACCAAGGAGAAAAGCCTCAACAACGGCACTGGCAAACTACACATGACCATGAGGGCAATCCAGAAATTACCATTAGGTAACTGGATGATAAGACAACAACATAGAAACACTGCACTAGTAGGGTATACTGGCTAGGGTAGGGAACAGGGCCTGTGACTATCTCCAGTAACCTCCATCGGGGATAATAAGAGTACGCTCAAGCCTGAAAATCCAGGTGGAGTCAATACTCAATACCTACAACACTCCAAGCACACGTCAAGGTACCTATGCATAGAGATACATCATATAGCTGAAGCAACATTAATCATGTAAGCATGAAATCCATCATAAGTAATAATAATGTCCACAGCATAATAGTATCGAGATTACACATCACTGGTACCAATACAAAATAATAACAGGAGCATAATCCAATACAAAACATACAGTCATTGAAGTCCATCAAGATAAGAAAAAGCATAATATGAACATGGGGTTGTTACATCCCTTAAGACTAGGCTTAATCATGGAAGCCTGCAAAAAGATATGGATAAAGATCTCTCATCCTCACCGCATTTTCCCAAGATGTTGAGGACTCACCATTAGAATCCCATTGGACACTTACCTGCTCTATGTCCAGACCCCTGAGGGTCAACCTCAGATGCTAAAGGATGTGTACAGGCTCCAAAGAAAGCTGCCCGTCTGCCTCGACCTACAAAGAAATCCAATCAAGAACATGGGTCACATTAGGAATATACTATCTAAGCACTGAAACATGGAAAACATCATGAATACGTGATAAACTCAGTGGTAACACAAGGTGATAGGCAATAGGACCAATCCTCTCAAAGATCTAAAAAGGTGCAACAAAATGAGGTGCCAACTTCGATCCTTTCCTATAATGGATGGGGCTCTTCCGCGAACGAACTCTCAGAAACACACGGTTACCCACCGAGAAGTGGCGATCCAAACTACAGGCATCGACATACTTTTTCTACCGATCCTGAGCTATAGCCAACTACTCTCTGATCCGCACTACCTGCTGCTCCATATTCTGAAGCATCTCCGGACCCAAAATAACTCAGTCCTCTAAGCAATCCCAAATCAACGGAGTGTTGCATGGCCTACCATACAAGGCATGGAAGGGAGACATACCAAGAGAACTATGGTACTCATTATTATAAGCAAACTCAACCAAGTACAAGTAGTCCTCCCAATGAGACTGTTGATCCATAACATACATCTGAAGCATATCCTCTAAGACCTGATTAACCTGCTCTGTCTGTCCATCAGTCTCGGGATAGTATGCAGAGCTGAAATTAAGCTGAGCTCCAAAAGCATGCTAAAGAGAAGTCCACAAAGCTGAAGTGAACATTGGATCACGATTCAAAATGATCCTATGAGGAATACCATGCAGATGCACGATATCATCCATAAACACTCAAGCCACAGATGTTGCAGTGTAGGAAGATCTCATGGGTGAGAAGTGTGCCACCTTGGACAACTTGTCCATTGTGACCATAATAGCATCATGACAACGTGAAGACATAGGTAGCCCCACTATAAAATCTAGAGATATCATATCCCACTTCCATCCAGGGATGGAATGAGGCTGCAACAATCTTGTTGGGTGTTGATGCTCTACCTTCACCTGTTGACACTCAAGACATTGAGCCACAAAATCAGCAATATCTCACCACAAACCTGCCCAATGATAGAACTGTCAAAGATTGGCATGCATCTTTGTGACACCCAGATGAGCTGAATAGGGTACACGATGGGCCTCTGACAAAACCAAGGAACAAAGATCACCAAAATCTGAAACATAAATACGACCAAGATGTTGCAAAAGTCCATCAGACTCGAGAGAGAAAACTGCAAACTTGCCCTCAAGCACTCTCCCAGACTCAATCTCCGCTCTCACCTCCTGATACCAAGTATCACTAGGAAGTGACTCCAAAATATGACTTCGCAAATCAACTCCAAGAGATAAAACTAAAATCTCATGTCTCCTCCTGTTCGAGGAATCTGCAACAACATTCTCCTTACCCTAGATGTAGCAAATCTCAAATTCATACTCACAGAGGAACTCCATCCAACGGTGCTACTAAGCATTCAAATTCGGCTGAGTGAAGATATACTACAAACTGTGATGATCACTATGCAACTCAAACCGATGTCCCAAGTGGAAATGTCTCCAATGCACAAGTGCATGGACGACATCCTCTAACTCCAAATCATGAGTGGGGTAGTTCAACTCATGATCCTTGAGCTTACGAGACTCATGCAATCACTCGTCCCTCATGCATGGGAACTACCCCCACACCCTCCAACGAAGCATTGGTGCACACTACAAAATTACTTGTAGGATCTGGCACTACTAGGATAGGTGCACTAGTTAGCCACTCCTTAAGAGCCTAAAAAGGTGACTCACACTGATCTGACCACACAAACTTCTTCCCTTTCCGCTAAAGAGAAGTGATCACAAATCGGTGATAGTAACCCGCCAATCCCATGAAATTGTGAACCTCAGCCACATTCGTTGGCGTTGGCCAATCCACAATGGCTTGAATTTTAGAAGGATCCACTGAAATACCTTCTCCTTAGATGATGTGGCCCAAATATCTCCCCTCAGTCTAGAAGAACTCACACTTAGCCAAATTGCCAAACAACTAATTATCTCGCAAGCACTGCAACACTTTCCACAAATGGCCTTCATGATCCTCCATAGGCCTCGAATAAATCAAAATATCATCAAGGAACATGAGAAAATACTAGTCAAGATAGGTGAAAAACACCCCATTCATCAAACTCATGAAAACTGATGGAGCATTGGTCAACCTGAAAGGGACGACCATGAACTCATAATGCCCACAATGTGTACAAAATGTTGTCCGATGAATGTCTGCCTCATGAATGTGAAGCTAATGGTATTCTGACTTCAAATCTATCTTGGAGAACACCTTGGCTCCCATCATCTAATCGAACAAATCATCTATTCGAGGCAATGGGTAACAATTCTTCACTGTCACTTTGTTCAACTGGTGATTTAATCAATGCTTAAGCGAATAGATCCATCCTTCTTCTTCATGAAGATGATAGGCACTCCCTAAGGGGATACACTAGGACAAATGAAACCCTTCTCTAGTAACTCCTCTAACTACAACCGCAACTCACTCAACTCCTAAGTAGTCATGCGATACGATGCCCAAGAAATAGGCTTCGCACCAGGAATGAGATCAATATGGAAGTCTATGTCGCGTTTAGGCAGCATACATGGAATATCACTCAGAAAGACATCTACAAACTCCCAAAGAATAGGATGATCATCAAGAGATACCTCGTGAATCCCACCCTCAGCAAGATCACTAACTGAAATAGCGAACATTTGACAACCTTTCCGCATGGCATGCTTCAGCTGCATAGCTGAAATCACACAGAGAGAAATGGGTCTATGAACCCCAACTAACTCAACATGTTCTTCAACATCGTCAACACACTGAATCAACTTACGTCGAAAATCTATACTGGCTAGGTGGGTCTCCAACCAATCCATGCCTAAAACAATCCCGTAGGATCCCAAAGGTAACACACAGAGATCCACTATGGTAGTGAAGGTTGCCAAATCTAACACACAACCATGAACAAGGGAGTCTACAACCACCTTGGATCCAGTAGCTAACTCAACCTACCAACCAACATCTTGCCTTGCCACCATGAGTCCACAACATTCCATGAGAGAAGGAGAAATGAAAGAATATAAAGCTCCTAAATCAAACAAGATAGATGTGGTAATCCCACATAACACACTTGAATACTCGACCACGGTGCCCTGATGCTCAGCTTGATGGTTATCAACTGCCGTAAAAAATCTATGTGATCTGACTACCTCCAACCACTGATCTCTGAGGACACTGAGTAGCTATATGACCATGCTACCCATAAGCATAACAACCACCTCTGCCAAAACCTCAGCCCAAAAATAGTGCACATGACTGCTGGGATCCACCACCCTTAGAACTTTGTTGTGCACTCTGAAAACTCTGTTTCAGACCACTCTGCTTCCTACTCCAAGAACGATGACCCGAATGATCTCTAGAAAATAGAGTACCAGGATTCTGCCCACTCTACTAAGACTGAGCAGGCCTATGCCTCTGTCGCTAACTGGATCTAGAAGGTGCAGATTGAGATCTAGACGGTCCAGATCCCTGAGACTGTGTACCCTGAGAAACTAATCTTGAAGGAGGGGCAGTACTAATCTACACACCTGCCTGACCACCAAAGCCTCTAGTCAAATTCTCCTCTATCAACGTCACCTTCTCCATGGCAATCTCTAAGGTCTTCAGCTCAAACACATAAACACCACCACTGATACGAGAATTCAATCACCTGATGAAATGTTGTACTAACATTGGCTCATCATCAGAAATGCTAGCATATTGCTTAAGCTCAAAGAAGTGGTGCTCATACTGATCTACCATCATAGTCAACTAACAAAGCTCATGGAACTCATCAGTACATCTCTACCGGTAGTAGTCTGAAAGAAATCGTGCATGGAACCTCTCTAAGAATAGTCCCCATGACATGGAAGCAATCATGGACTCTAACAATCATGAATGAAGGAGTTACATCATGTAAAAGATCAAATGAATGCTACAGGTTCATATTATATCAATTGCAGGTGTATCATCATACATGACAAATGATAAGCATCTTACAAGTGGTAGACAGAAGAGATCAAACATCTGGTACAGTGAAGAGAAAAGAAAGAGATATATGATATGCAGACATACTACAGGAGGATCTAAGTGCTAGAAAGAGAAGTAAAAGATCAGCATAATGAAGAGCATTTGCCAGTTGACTAGTTTTAGGCCAAAGAAGAGTAAATGACAAACTAGATTCCATGCTCAAGAAAGTCAAATAGTATAACAAGCTACAAGATCTTTTTGAAGAATAAGAATGCATAGTATGCTACAGAAAATAGCATTTATTATCGCTCAGAAATGTCTCGATACAGTTGAAGAAGCTTGCAGAATTAAGGAGCAAATTTGCAGAAAAATAAAAAGTAATTTATGTGTTTTAAAATTTTGAAACCCTAGTTTCAGTTTTGAAGAACAATGTCTTATTTCATGTACAGAAATGAAGGGAAGATGCACAAAAAAGAGAATAGATGCCATGACTATTATATGGAGTTTTCATATAGAAGAAAATGCAAACCCTTGAAAAAAGATGAAACCCTAATGCCATTTTTATGCATACAGTGAAAGCAACAAATATAGAAATGTTTTTCTACCATGGCCATGACAGAAAGAATCTATATCAGAGATACCCATCATTCAAAAAGAAACCCTAACACATTATTGCAATTATAGAACAAGAATGGTGCTATAGTGTATCTCTGTCATGGTCGTGCCAGAAAATGGCAATTATATACATTCTTGTAGAAACCCTTATTAAGTTTCGAAACCCTCTTTCATTTTGCAAATACACTCAAAAGTGAAAGATATTAAGTATTTTCTGACATCACCATGACACAGAATGCATTTCTTGTTCAATATTAAGTGAACCCTTCATTTCAAAGTTAGGAAACTTTCAAGTTTTGCATCAGAGAACCAAGAAAATGCTACATAATGCATTCATTGGCATGGCTATTGCAAAGGAGGAGACATTCTCTTTTAAAATCAAGTACCCATATCATTTTTTTTACAAAGAAAGCTTGAATTTTTTAGGTTAAAATGATCAAAGTGTCTATAGCAGGAAATGAGAAGGCTCACCTTTAAAGTTGCATAAGAGAGGAAATAGCATGGCTGTCACCTCCTTGTGCAGATTTTTGTCAAATTTTTCCACATTTGCAAAGTAAACACACAGAAGAAAGATAAAGAATGGTGTCAAAAGAATACAACAGAAGAAAGAGCATGTATGGCTGTAGCAATTCAAGGTCAAAGACCCATAGAAAATGATTAACGAATGCCAGTCAAACTCAAAGACACCATACTCACCAATCTCTGTTGTCTTCTTCTCATTCAAGAAATGCAAAGAAATTGACCTCAGAGACCCAAGGAGAAGCCGAGAGAACTATCAAACCCTAATTACCATGGAAGAGTTGCAGAGCAGCCGACAGGAGGAAGATAAAATGAAAATCATTCAAAGTTTAGGGTTTCTTCACTCTTTTGATCAAAGATTCTTTTATTACTTTTTGTTTTTAACTTAGCAAATAATTATCATTGCATTACCTAAAACTTGACAGGGTCAAAACCTCAAAAGATATGCTTCCTAATCATCACTTGAAGGGGCCGACAAACCTTGCCACTTATCATTTTTATTAAAGTCAAAAGGTGGTCGATGATTAAAAGGTAAGGCTTATGCCTATTACAAATTCAAACAAAGCCTTTTACCTTGGAGTCGACTATTATATAGTCGAGAGATGATTAAACTCCTTATGGTCAAAGGATTCTCAATGCCACAATGGCTTGAAGAATTTTTTTTTCTTGCAAATATATGCCTTATAAAAGATTCATCATAATGATATTTGTATCATGCAAAGTGACCGAATATGGTCAAAGGAGAATGTTTTTTATGCCTTGAGACCTTAGTCAAAGACAAGAAGATGTGTAAAAACAAAATGAGATTGCAAGGTGGCAAGGGTTTACTTAAGGTTTTGTTTTATTTTTCATGAGGGAGATATATGGCAGTAAGGCCAAATTTTTGCATTGTAAATGTAGTAATAAGGCAGAGGGTTATTTACTTTCTCCTTGTTGCATGTGGGGTGATAAGGGTATATTTTTTGCCTTTAATGTATGTCATGCAACTATGTGTTTTTTCTCACAAGGAGATATAAGGGATTTTTATTTTCTCCTAAGTCCTAATTTTGGCTCAAATCATGCAAATTAGGCAAATGTAATTGGAGAGATAAGGAGATTTATTTTTCTTTTCATCATGCATGATTTTTAAAAGCAAATCAAATGTAAGTAAAGAATAAAGTAATATTCTTCAAATGACTTTATTATTTTTTACAAATTGTAAAATCAGAAATAGAACAAGTTATAACTAACAATAGAGTAATTATCCTAATTACTTTATTATTCACTCACATCAATTTTGTAAAAGTAAAATCATGCAAATTGATGAATTGAGTTAGTTGAGGCTATTTGGAGCCTTTTTGCATAATTTGGGGAGAGATATAAGGAGTTTTAGTCAACTTCTTGGTCAAACACATGGAGAGGGTCAACTTGGAGCTATTTTTGCTCAATTTGTGGCAGTTTGAGCCCTTATTTTTAGGGATTTCTTAGTTTTCTCATGGATCACTTTGGAGGACTTATTTTTAGAGGCAGTTAGCTACAGTTTTATTTTTGCATGCCTCTTGGAGAGAGCAAACTATATATTGTAAAGAAAAACTTGGTTTTTGCTAGTTCTTATCTTTTTTGCTCTTTACACTTTGAGAGAGAAAGAAGGTTTTGTAACTCACTTTTACATATTTTTATGGAGATTACAGCAGATTACAGGTCCTATACTTTGTGTTATACAATTATTTCCTTTGTTTTCAAATTGATCAAGTATCTACCTTTCATTAGATACAGCTTTGTGAATGATTTTGATGAGATTTTTATTGTGTTTTTTAACTTCATAACCTTTAAAAATTATTCTCATTTGTACTTGCATGTGTTATAGAGCATTGAAAATCACAGGTCTTGGGCTGCAATTAGAAAATTTTCCTTTAAGTTGTGAAAGAACCCTTTTTTCCTTCAAGAAGAAATCATTTATAGCCTTCCTTAGAATCACTTTTGTGATTTCTTTTGTTGAGAGTGTTTGTATGGATAGATTAACTGAAAATCATTGTGAAGCAGATTACAAATTTTCCATCCTTATTAGGTGCATCACCATAATTTTATAGTTTTATTACCTTTTAGTTTATCCTTTTCCCCTTTTTCACAACAAAGTCAGAGATCCAATTAAATATTTTAAAGGAACCAGCCCACAATTTGGAGGTTCAAACTCACTATAGGTCACCCACAGCCTAAGTTTGTCCCCATGTTTCAAAGGATTGTCAAGCTTCTCATCTTTGCATCATGGGTGCAATCCTAATCAACAATAGTTTTTGGTATGCTTGGTGGGACTTTTGAACTGATTTTCAGTTCAATAGAACTTATTTTTTCTGTTGTGTTGGTATGAACAATAGAATTTTGAGCCTTTTAGAGGTTTATTTTCAAGTACCTGGTGACTCTAATACTTTGGTTTTATAGATCAGATCTTGCAGCTTATGAAAAAGTATCAAACAAGGTCAAATAAAGATTTCGAGAAGAGGCATATTCAGTTATCTCCACCAAAGAGGAGGATAAAAGTAGATAAGTTAATCAAATCAGCAAATTCAATAGTTGTTTTAGATCTACCAAATACACATCCAGAGTTTGCTTCTCACCAAAATCCATTATTTGCAAGTTCATCATCAGAATTTCATAGTTATCCACCAGCAAGCCCAAGAGAGCAGATTCATGTTTTTCAAGAGGAACTTCTTCTTTTAGAGCTTGAAGAGGAAGAACTTATGTTACAAAGAATACTTGAAGTAGTTTCAGTCCAAATACCAGCTCAAATACCATATACTCCAATGTCTCTACTAAGAGGAGGAGGAGGTGGAGGGCCCGTACCACCTCCTGGAGGATGTGGAGGAGGAATACTACCTCCCGATGGAGGAGGGGTGGAAGAGATCCACCACCACCAAGAAATCAACCTTTTGTCACATTTAATGGAGGTAGCCCCTTGAATCTGAGGCAACACAATGATATACCAGTGGCTGCATTGAAGAGTTTACCAAGTTTCACTGGAGAAGATGGGACTACACCAATTGAGCATATCAAAGATGTGGTTTCTTTATGCTCTATCCAGCATATCATAGAAGAGAGTGTAGCAATCAAGCTATTAGCAACATCACTAAAAGGTAAAGCTCTTCAATGGTTTAGAGGCTTAAGAGTCAATTCAATTACATCTTGGGATGAATTAGGTGCTGCTTTGAATAGATAATTTCAAGATAAATCTGATCATTTATCATTAGTTGAACAAATGACCACTATTAAGAGAGCTCCACAAGAGCAAATGTCAGATTTTAATTTTAGATTTCAGAAAACATGGAATAGAATTCCTGAAATAGTGAAACCCTCACTAGAACATATTTTTTTGTATTATTTGAGGGCATTAAATTATGATATTGCTGTTATGATACAATCTATGGGTGGGATAACTTTACCAGCTACTTTTGATGTTGCAATAAGAGAAGAAAATAGTTTAATACAGGGTATTAAGATAGCACCTAGGCCACCAATACCAAATTTTTTAGATATACAACCTTTAATTCCAATTTTAGCCCCACATATTTCACCAATACCATCTTTTGATTATCAAGAAAATGTAAAAAATAGTGCAGATCCTATTCATTCTGAGTTTCAAGAGTTGAAAGAAAACTAGCAAAGTATAGCAAAAATATTGCAAACTGTATGTAATGATTTAGTAAGTCTAAAAATTCAAGAAAACTAGAATAACAGGCCTTACCAAGCCCCATACCAAGCAAATAGACCTAGTTATCAGGCAGATTATCAAGGTCAAAGAAGAAATTATAACAATAGGCCAAATCAGCAATATAATCCAAATAATGTTAGTACATCAAAAGAGATAGTGCCTATATAGAATAATATGGTTCAAGATTATGCATGGTGTTACCCATATAATCAGCCTCATAACCAAGCCACTTGCCCGAATGGAATAGTAATTCAAGCTTTAATGGTAAAAAATAACTATGCTACTACTGAAAGTTCAATAGGTGAGGTGAATAACCAATTGGATACTCAAACTCAGTATGTTAATCCTGATGTAGCTTTGATGAATTGGCAAGCTAATAAATTTTGTGGTGTTAATCAACTACCAGGTCAAAAGCAATCTTTTACTAATATTGCAGCAAACACAAGATCAAAAAAGAGAGTTGTTGACTTGCAGCAGCAAGCTGGAAATGCAAATCAGTAAGCTGATACTAATAAGCAGCAAGCTGGAAATGTACAACAGCAAACTGATAAGGGAAAAAGTATAGTTTCTACAAGCCAACAAGGGCAGAATCAAGCTTCTACATATAAGGATCTACATATTTTGTCAAGAGGATAGCCAATTGTAGAAAAAAGACAGCTAGAAGAAAATAAACAGTCAGCTAGAGACCAACCAGAAGTTGATGTCTCGAAAGTACAATAAAAGGTTAATGGTCCTGTTTTCAATATTTTGGATCATATGAAAAAGGTAATAGTAAGCATGTCTACTTTAGATGCTTTACATATTCCAGGACCAAAGGATTTATTACAAGATGCATTATCTCAGTTGTCCTTGTCAAATGAAGTACAAAAAATAGATCAGCCTCAAGTAATGCTTACAAATGAGGCAGAAAAAAGAATAGAACAACCTAAACTAGTAGGCAAACCTCCACCATTCTATGTCACTCTAATTGCAGGTGACCATTTGGTTCATAATTAAATGATAGACTTAGGAGCTAGCAGCTCAATTATGCCAAAACAACTAGCTGATAAGTTAGGCCTGAAATATGAACCTATTGTTAGAGGTGTTGTACAAATGGATGGAACTAAAGTCAATACAGTTGGAATGTTCAATAATCTAGGCCTTACTCTACATGCTTGTCCAAACTTTGTTATATATCAGGATATTTATGTTATTGATCTGCCACCTACCTTTGCTATTCGCTTATACAGAGATTTTTTTTTTACAAAAAGTGGTATATACCACTAAAATTTATTAATAAAAAGAGGATACAAAATGCCAGATTTAGAAAGGCATACCGGCAGGAAAGAATCGGCTAAGAAAACCTCCAGTTATAGCCTATTTTTTACAAGATTAAACAAAATCAACTCAAAAAAATGAGTCAATCCAAACGAAGTTTATGACTAAGTTCATGCTAGAATACATACAATAATTAGTAAGAATTTACAGAGCAACTAGCAGAGACAACCATCGAACAATACAAAAAAACTAATCGCTGAAGGCCAAAAACTTGAGGGAACTCCCCATTAATCTGCTATCTCTATAATCTGTAAAACATGGTCCTCTGCTTGACCATCATCTTCTACGAGCTGAGGAGGAGGAGGCGGTGGAGGAGGCACATAGTTCAACAAAAAAAGCAGAGCATTAAACATTTCTGAAGCTTTCACTACCAAAAGATTCCCCAGTTCATGCCTGTGACAGTGAATTGAGTTTTGAAAAGAAATGACACAATTGTTTCAGAGGCCATGTAAAAATGCATTGAAGAGGCAATGAAGTCCAGGCGTGCGAAATAGTAACCTGCAATCAAATAACCCTCCCACAAGAGTAGAAAATTCATGCAAATCATACTCTTCTAAAGCAGAATTAAATGTATCGACAGAGAAGTGAACATTCTGAATAAACTTTAACCCCAAATCCCTTACCCTAGCTCTGTTTTGCAAAAGGTCTATCGCATTGGAGAGAAAATGTGAAGCAACCTGAGATGGATAAATAGTAACTGGAGAATGTAAAACTGGTAAATTACAAACCTGAATGATCGCTCTGCCCACATAATCCTCATAGACCTTAAAAACTTCCTGCATTGAATTTGGATTAAAACAACCAAGGAGGGGACGTTCCCAGTTCCGGATAGGCTAGGAGATTCTAGTATTCCGGTGAACAGAACCCATACTAAACTACAAAAATCTATAGGTTAACAAAAATTGAGAGATAATAGAAGCTGCTAGAACAGAAAATAAAGCATTCTACCAGGTAAAATGAAAAAATACAGAGATTTTACAGCAAGGTTAGGAGGTTATTTATCATCTAATTAGACACATTTATTTTTTAGAACTAGATATGAAACAAAGGTTACAATCAAATCTAAGTCATTGGCCAATGATCACTTGGAACCTCATACACCAAGCTCAATAAATGCAAATCTTTCTTTTTTTATCAAGAAGATCTAGTTCATGTTCAAGACCCAAGTACACCATTAGAGGGAATTCCTGATCTTGTTTAAGACCAGTGGGCAGCAGAAAACCATGAAACAGATCCATTTGATCAAATGGATGAGATAGGCTTAGGTGTATATATGATTCAGGAAAAAGTACAGTTATTCCAAATCTGATTAAAGGAGAAAAATAGCAAGCTATTCAAGCTGAAAATGATGTTTGGGAGCTTTATTTTGATAGTTCTAGAAGTAAGATTGGTGCTAGAGGAGAGGTTGTTTTAGTTTCTCCCACAAGTGGGAAATACTATTCATCTTTCAGATTTGCTTTTAGCTATTCAAACAACTCAGTTGAGTATGAATCTTTAGTTCATGGACTAGAATGGGCAAGGAAAGGAAAAATCAAATGTTTAAAGGTCTTTGGAGATAGTGAATTAGTTGTTAAACAAGTCAGAACCTTACTGCTACAAACAATGATTTGCTAAAATTGTATAAACATAGAGTTTGGAACATGATAGAAGAATTTGATGCATTTAATTTGATATATGTACCTAGAACTGATAATAAGCAAGCTGACAAACTAGCTACTATAGGAGATGAATATGATATTCCTGCAGAGATGCAGAATGTCCATACTCCTCTATATGTCGAGGTTGTTATAAGACCATCAGTTCCAAATAATAATAGCAACTGGCAAGTGTTTGATAGTGATGAATAGATTGTAAATTTCTTAATGGAAGAGGCTGAATTTTCTGTAGGTAATCAGCAGAAATTTTTGCAGCAATATGCTGATCAAATACTACAGTTAAGATCAAACAAATTACCTAAGTGTTTGGTAACCTTAGAGTCAATCTTTAGCACTGATGATCAGGTAAGAAGAGATAAGGCCAACTTGTTAGTGAAACAGGAACACTATGAACCTATTGAGATCTTTAAAGGGAAGTTACTCAAGCTTGGAAAGATATGTACAAAGGAAGAACAGCAAGCATTCATCCAGCTTTGTCAAGAATTTAGTGATATATTTGCATGGGAATATGGAGATCTAAAAGGTTTCAACCCAGAGTTGGCTCAACATTCAATTGAGCTTAAACCCAAGGCAAAACCTATCAGACAGAAGCAAAGGCCACTAAACCCAAAGATGGAAGTGCTTATGAAGACTAAACTAAATAAACTCATTGAAGGTAATATCATTTTTCCTATCAAACATACTTCATGGGTTTCTAACTTGGTTCCTGTCAGAAAAAAGAATGGAGAAATTAGATTATGTGTTGATTTATGTGATTTAAAAATAACATCTTTAAAAGATCATTATCCTTTACAATCCATGGAGCAAATCTTGCAGGTTGTTTTAGGATTAGAAAGATTCTCTTTGTTGGATGGTTATTCAGGTTACAATCAAATTCTAGTAAAAGAGGAAGATCAGTACAAGACAACTTTTACCACTAAATGGGGAACAATGGCTTACAGAAAGATGCCATTTAGTTTATCAAATGTAGGTGCAACATTTTAGAGAGCCATGAATATGGCCTTTCATGGTCTGATTAATAAGTTTGTGCTTGTATACTTAGATGATGTGATTATTTTTTCTAAAAAAGTTGAAGATCACTTTCATCATTTGAGACTGGTTTTTGAAAGATGTATAGAATTTGGGGTATCACTTAACCCAAAGAAGAGTATCTTTTCTATTCATGAAGGTAAACTGTTAGGACACATAGTGTCTAAAGATGGGATATCAATTGATCCTGAAAGAATCACTGCAATATTGGCATTACCTCTTCCTGCACATAAGAAAGGCTTACAGAGATTTCTGGGAAGAAATAACTTTGTAAGAAGGTTTATTCCTAACATAGTAGCACTTTTACAACCTCTTACAACAATGCTAAAAAAGAATATTCCTTTCAGCTAGACCAAAGAAAGAAAGGAAATCTTTGAAGAGATAAAGGAGGCACTTGCTGCTACACCAACATTGATAAATCCAAATTTTGATAAAGACTTAATTTTATATGCATTTGGCAGTGTGGATACTATATCAGCTATGCTTTTTCAGTAGAATGATGAAGGATTGGAATAGCCTGTGGCATTTTTCAGCCAAATTCTGCATGACAATGAGGTAAGATATTCTTTTGTTGAAAAACATGTATTGGCTGTTATCAAAAGCCTGAAGAAGTTTAAACATATGCTTTCAAATAATAGAATTTAGTTAATGGTTTCCCATCCTACAGTGAAAGAAAATTTCTTGTTTAGTAAGGATTTAAGTGATAAGAGAGCGAGGTAGATAACAAAGGTTATGGAGTATGACATCCAAATTAAAGTTACCAAGCTGGTCTGAGGCAAAGGACTGTGTGAACAACTTGCAGATCATGAAAAATACAGCAAGGAACTTGAAGGAGAACCTGATACAGTGCTACATAATAATGAACTCGCTGTTGTCCCAAATTCCCCTACAAGTTGGGTGCATGATATGATCCATTATATGCACACTAGTGATTGTCCTTAAGGCCTGGACAGATCTAAAAGAAAATATTACAGATTGTAGGCAATTCCCTATGTTGTGATTGATGGAATTTTATACAAAAAAAACTTTAATAATGTTTTACTAAGGTGTGTGCAACTAGATCAGATTCAAAAGATTCTAGAGGAATTTCATGATGGACCTTCTGGAGGTCATTTTGTAGCTAGAACAACAACTCTGAAGATTATGAGAGCTGGATACTATTGGCCTGACATGTTCAAGGATGCACATGAATGGGTAAAGAAATGTTTAAAATATTTAGTTTTTGCAGCTAAACAAAGACTTGCAGCAATGCCCTTACATCCAATTCAAGTGACGCAACCATTTGGCAAATGGGGATTAGACTTTATTGGTCCTATTAATCCACCTTCCAACCAAGGACACAAGTGGATTTTGACTACTACTGATTATTTCACTAAATGGACTGACGCAGTTGCCTTGAAAGAAGCTAATGAAACATCAGTCCTGAATTTTTATCAAGATCTAGTGTCTAGGTTTGGTACTCCTGACTCTATTATTTTAGATAATGCTTTAGCATTTATTGGATTAAGAATATCTGATTGGTCTGTCAAAAATAACATATTTTTGAATACTTCATCAAATTGTTACCCTCAAGGTAATGGATAGGCTGAATCAACTAATAAAAATATGATTAAAATCATAAAGAAGACAGTTGATGAAAATCAGAGGTCTTGGCATGATAAGCTAAAGTTAGCCTTATGGGTTGATAGAATTACACCTAAAAGATCAACAGGTAATTCACCCTACATTCTTACATACGGAAAAGAGGCCAAGTTACCAATATCAGTGGAGTTACCAACTCTTAGTTACATAAAAGAACTAGAGTTACTTGAAGAATAGCCAATGGAAATCAGGCTTGCACAACTGATAGAACTTAAAGAAACCAGAAAGGAGGCCTTGAAAACATTGGAAATACACCAGGTCCAAATGAAAAGAACATTTGATAAAAGAGTAGTCCCAAGATTCTTTAAAGAGGGAGATCTAGTTTTCAAATGGAATGAGTTAAAGAGTAGACCTGGTCAGCATACAAAGTTTGATGCAATGTGGGATGGACCATACAAGATAACAGGATGCAAGCAACACAATGCATTCCAGCTTGCTAAGTTAGATGGAGAGGTGTTACCAATCCCAGTCAATGGGATTCACCTCAAGTTATGCTATTAGAGAAGCAGCCTTATGCTGCAAATAAGTGCTTTTGCACATTTAGTTCAATTGTTTTGTTTTGTTTTCCAAGAAGTGCTTTTGCACATGTTGTTGGATTTGTTTTAAGCAAGCCAATTTAGTTTTAGTTCCAGCTTTGTTGCTACTATAGTGTTTCAGTCAATTTTGAGTTGTATAATTTTTTTCAAAGTTCAGGGCAGAAGAAGACTTTATGCCCAATGGAATTGCAAAGGCTACTGGTTCTAAGTTGTTTAGAAAGAAAATACCCCTAAGAGGTCGTTGGAAATGTTACTAATTTTTGTTCACACTAAATATAGTTAGACCTAAGTGCAGTTGTTTTAGGAAGAAAAAAAGAAAACTTTGAAGTTGTTGCATTTAATGAATAGTTGATGTCTTGACAAAGCAGAGATAGATATCTAGTTGTCAAGATAACCCATCAGTCCAATCAGGATTGATGAATCATCATAACAAGTGAATCAGTATGTCAAGGAATCAATCATTCAAAAATATAGTTGATCTAAGATAGTTTTATCTTTTAGGAGTTATAAGACAAATTGATTATTCAGTTGATCATATTTGAAACAAAGAAAGATATTTATTTGAACTATTATTTCATGTCATATTTGGAACATACAATTTAGTATATGTTACTTTATCCTATGCATTGATTGAAAAAGAAATATACATACATCAAGTGCATAAGATAAATTAACTGATCATGTTTAAAAAGAAGTGTTTGAATGTGTTCCACACAAGCCGTGGGAGTGACTAAACTGAGCAATACAGACATATACAAGCTATACATCTGGTGATAAAAGAAATAAGGAAGAACACATGATAAAACTAAATATCCATCATTGCATGAGCAAGGAGGTTGTTGAGCTAGTTGACAGTTGATGATAGTCCTCATCTTCAACTCTAGTTGTATCAGTTGAACCTGCAAAAAATTGGGGAAAGTCATGTAAGAGCTCCAGATATTTAATGTTATCATATACTTTTATCAAGCAGACATATCAACTTGTCATATCATGCATATCATATGAAAGATCAAATCAAACATGTTCCATAAATCAGAATATCATGAAGAGGATCAATCAACTCTATCAGGTATGTTTTTTATGCTAACTTGTTTGTTCACTGTGTAGGTATAGGACAAGTAATGTTGTTGATTTGAAGACATTTAAACATATGGATAAAATGTGGCTCCCACAAGGGTTGAGCCCAGCATGTTTCCTTTTCTATTCATTTGAAAAGGAATATCAGAATAAGATAGGATGCATCATTCAAAATTATATCATGCATCATTTAAAAAAACTTGCAGACAAGTGTGTCATCATAATCACGAAAAGGAGTAGTTGCTCCTATAAACTATTTTCACATTGATTGCAGTTGATTAAAACAAATCAGATAAGTTCAGAGTGCCTGAGTCAACTTGACATAGTGCAGAAAATAGAAATGCAGCCATGAATGGTCCTTTTCTTGTTCATATCATCATTAAGATGCCTTATCGCTATCATATTTCATGTCACAGTTCATAAAAGTAGACTTAAGAAATGACAAAAGTATGGAGATAAGTTGGACGACAAAATCAGATAAATGTATCATGGACTCTGACAATCATGCATGAAGGAGTTACATCATGTAAAAGATCAAATGAATGCTACAATTTTAGATTATATCAATTACAGGTGTATCATCATACATGACAAATGATAAGCATCTTACAGGTGGTAGACAAAAGAGATCAAACATCTGGTACAGTGAAGAGAAAAGAAAGAGATATATGATAAGCAAACATACTACATGAGGATCTAAGTGCCAGAAAGAGAAGTAAAAGATCAACATAATGAAGAGCATATGACAGTTGACCGGTTTTAGGCCAAAGAAGAGTAAATGACAAACTAGATTCCATGCTCAAGAAAGTGAAATAGTATAACAAGCTACAGGATCTTTTTGAAGGCAAAGAATGCATAGTATGCTATAGAAAATACAATTTATTATCACTCAGAAATGTCTAGATACAGTTGAAGAAGCTTGAGAATTAAGGAGAAAATTTTTAGAAAAACAAAAAGTAATTTCTGTGTTTTAAAATTTTGAAACCCTATTTTCAGTTTTGAAGAACAATGTCTTATTTCATGTACAGAAATGAAGGGAAGGTGCACAGAAAAGAGAATAGATGCCATGACTATTATAATGGAGTTTTCATATAGAAGAAAATGCAAACCCTTGAAAATAGATGAAACCCTAATGCCATTTTTATGCTTACAGTGAAAGAAACAAATACAAAAATATTTTTCTACCATGGCCATGACAGAAAGAAGCTATATCAAAGATACCCATCATTCAAAAAGAAACCCTAACACATTATTGCAGTTACAGAAAAAGAATAGTGCTACAGTGTATCTCTGTCATGGTCATGCTAGAAAATGGCAATTATATACATTCTTGTAGAAACCCTTATCAAGTTTTGAAACCCTCTTTCATTTTGCAAATACAGTCAAAAGAGAAAGATATTAAGTATTTTCTATCATAGCCGTGACACAGAATGCATTTCCTATACAAGATTAAGTGAAACCCTCATTTCAGAGTTAGTAAACTTTCAAGTTTTGCATCAGAGAACCAAGAAAATGCTACAGAATGCATTCATTGGCACGGCCGTTGCAAAGGAGGAGATATTCTCTTTTAAAATCAAATACCCATATCATTTTTTTTATAAAGAAAGCTTGAAGTTTTTAGGTCGAAATGATCAAAGTGTCTATAGCAAGAAATGAGAAGACTCACCTTTAAAGTTGCATAAGAGAGGAAATAGCATGGCCGTCACCTCCTTGTGAGGATTTTTGTCAAATTTTGCCACATTTGCAGAGTAAACACACAAAAGAAAGATAAAGAATGGTGTCAAAATAATACAACAGAAGAAAGAGCATGATGGCCATAGCCATTCAAGGTCAAAGAGCTACATAAAATGATGAACAAATTCTAGTCAAACTTAAAGACACCATACTCACCAGTCTCTTATATCTTCTTCTCATTCAAGAAATGCAAAGAAATTGACCTCAGAGAGCCAAGGAGAAGCCGAGAGAACCATCAAACCCTAATTACCATGGAAGAGTTGCAAAGCGGCCGACAGGAGGAAGATAAAATGAAAATCATTCAAAGTTTAGGGTTTCTTCACTCTTTTGATCAAAGCTTCTTTTCTTTCTTTTTGTTTTTGACTTAGCAAATAATTATCATTGCATTATCTAAAACCTGACGGGGTCAATATCTCAAAAGATATGCTTCCTAATCATCACTTGAAGGGGCCGACAAACCTTGCCATTTATCATTTTTATTAAAGTCAAAATGTGGTTGATGATTAAAAGGTAAGGCTTATGCCTATTACAAATTCAAATAAATCCTTTTACCTTGGAGTCGACTATTATATAGTCAAGAGATGATTAAACTCCTTATGGTCAAAGGATTCTCAATGCCACAAATGCTTGAAGATTTCCTTTTTCTTGCAAATATATGCCTTATAAAAGATTCATCATAATTATATTTGTATCATGTAAAGTGACCAAATAAGGTCAAAGGATAATGTTTTTTATCCCTTGAGACCTTAGTCAAAGACAAGAAGATGTGTAAAAACAAAATGAGATTGTAAGAGGGCAAGGGTTTACTTAAGGTTTTGTTTTATTTTGCATGAGGGAGATATATGGCAGTAAGGCCAAACTTTTACATTGTAAATGGAGTAATAAGGCAAAGGGTTATTTATTTTCTCCTTGTTGCATGTGGGGTGATAAGGGTTTTTTTTTTTCCTTTAATGCATATGTCATGCAACTAGGTGTTTTTTCTCACAGGAGATATAAGGGATTTTTATTTTCTCCTAATTCCTAATTTTGGCTCAAATCATGCAAATTAGGAAAATGTAATTGGAGAGATAAGGAGATTTATTTTTCTTTTCATCATGCATGACTTTTACAAATAAATCAAATGTAAGTAAATAATAAAGTAATATTCTTCAAATTACTTTATTATTTTTTACTAATTGTAAAATCAGAAATAGAACAAGTTATAACTAATAATAGAGTAATTATCCTAATTACTTTATTATTCACTCACATCAATTTTGCAAAAGCAAAATCATGCAAATTGATGAGTTGAGTTAGCTGAGGCTATTTGGAGCATTTTTGCATAATTTGGGGAGAGATTTAAGGAGTTTTAGTCAACTTATTGGTCAAACACATGGAGAGCGTCAACTTGGAGCTATTTTTACTCAATTTGTGGTAGTTTGAGCCCTTATTTTGAGGGATTTATTAGTTTTCTCATGGATCACTTTGGAGGGCTTATTTTTAGAGGCAATTAGTTATAGTTTCATTTTTGCATGCCTCTTGGAGAGAGCAAACTATATATTGTAAAGCAAAACTTAGTTTTTGCTAGTTCTTGCCTTTTTTCTCTTTACACTTTGAGAGAGAAAGAAGGTTTTGTAACTCACTTTTACAGGTTTTTATAGAGATTACATTAGATTACAAGTCCTATACTTTGTGTTATACAATTATTTCCTTTGTTTTCAGATTGATCGAATATCTACTTTTCATTAGATACAGCTTTGTGAATGATTTTGATGAGATTTTTACTATGTTTTTTTAACTTCAGAACCATTAAAAATTATTGTCTCATTCATATTTGCATGTGTTAGAGAGCATTGAAAATCATAGGTCTTGGGCTGTGTAATTAGAAAAGTTTCCTTTAAGTTGTGAAAGAACCCTTTTTTCCTTCAAGAATAAATCATTTATAGCCTTCCTTAGAATCACTTTTGTGATTTCTTTTCCTAAGAGTGTTTGTGTGGATAGATTAATTGAAAATCATTGTGAAGCTGATTGCAAATTTTCCATCCTTATTAAGTGCATCACCACAATTTTATAGTTTTATTACCTTTTGGTTTATCCTTTTCCCCTTTTTCACAACAAAGTTAGAGATCCAATTAAATATTTTAAAGGAACCAGCACACAATCTGGAGGTTCAAACTCACTATAGGTCACCGACAGCCTGAGTTTGTCCCCATGTTTCAAAGGATTGCTGAGCTCCTCAGCTTTGCATCATGGGTGCAATCCTAATCGACAACAATAAGATGGCCAACACTCACATCAATCACGGAGTAGACATGGGAAACAATGCATACAGCCAAAGTCATAACATAGAGGTACTCATCCAGGTCATAGGTCAAGTACTACTCAGGACTACTGAGGTGCTAGATACTAGAGTGTAATTAGATGGAGTGTCACCATGCGTGCTTGAAGAGATGGCACCACACAGAACCAAATACTCCTCTCATGTAGATGATTAGACTCAATCATGCCCGAATCCATGACCCACAGATGAATAGGCCTTCTCGTTGCATCCTTAGCCTTTACAAACGCTCAAGGCCATGCACGAGGACTAATTATCTTATTAATGTTTTTACCCCAATGTTTTCATTTAGTTATCACTTATTAATGTCACTCTACTACTAGTTCCCCTGACAGCCACTTGCAAGCCCCGGGCCCATAGAGAGCCACTCCCGGCAACCACTCTAATGCCTAGACCTAGTTCATCTCATTTAACCAACGAGGAATCAAAAATGACAAACACTAAATTCTAATTTTGAAATAGTAAATAAAGAAAAGTGATCTGCAAGACAAAAGCTTGCGGTAACAATGTAGTTTTATTGAAAATAGCCTTTTGTCAGTTAGGACAGTTTTGTAATAACTCTTGTGACCCCATTTTAATCACTCTTCACAAACGAATGCATGGATAAAATAAAAATAACAAAAAAAAAACTATTAAAAGACTTGCACAATGGAAACCTTAGTTTTTTCCTTCCTACAATAGTTCACTTTTCCCGTGTCAAATATTCTAAATTAAAATTATGTGACCAAATTTCAATGCACAACACAGCACAATGGATCTAATGTATTTTAGTGTCGTAACATTCATTACTCAAAGTTGATAGTTTTCCCAGGGCTGGTGTTTTTCTACAGAAAAAGAATGACTGAAATGACCAAACAGAGGGTTCTAAGTTTTTGTGTAAGAAGAATTACAATGATAATCTATCAGATCAGGCATCAAATAGAAAAGGGGTTCCATGAGACTTAAATCTCTTCAATCTAATGGTTACATCCCAGTTTTTATTTTTGTATGGCTGCACTTATTAAATTCACTATAAAAATTGAAACCCTCTGTTTTACAAAGAAATTATAAATCAGAAAACACATGATTTTTCTCTGAAAACCCCTGTTGTTAAAGACTTAAACGAATAGTTCTGTATGATAGAAAATAAATCCAAGGAAAGAGGCAATGATAATATCTTGCCAGAAATAAATTTGGCATGTTTTAAAATGCAGTCATGGGGTTTCAGTTTTCCTGTGCTTAATGAAATAGCATCAAACATATATTTGATTTTATTTAATAGGTAGTAATGGGGTTTCATTTTTTCTATGCCTGATGAAATCACTGCAAACAAATTCTAGTTTTTATGCTGGAAAAACAATGATCAGAGGTAAATACCTCTACACCAAATCACACCAGATGGTTTTCTTTGTGCTGGGAAAATAAAGACTGATGATCATACTCCCCTTTAGCGCACCTCAATCTTGCGATTTGATATGCTTGCCTGGTATTTCAAGTCACACTCCCCTCAGCTCACCTCAGACCTTGCAATTTGATATGCTCACTTGAGTGAATCCATCCCCTGCCTCTCTGTGTGGTTTTTTTTTTTAAGCGTCTCCCCTCTCTACCTCCGTTCTCTCTGTTTCTCTTTTATTTTTGAATGCCTCCCCTTATCTTGTCTCTCAGGCATACTCTTTTTCAATGTTGGGACGTGAGTTTTTTTTTAAATTGTCCTATACTCTCCCATAACTCTTTCTCCTACTTCCAAGATATTTCCCTCATCAAAACGCGTTGACTCACCCCCTCTTTACTTCTGCAGTCACTCCCTCCCAGAGCAATCAATTCGCACCTGCCAAAACTTAGATATTTCATCCGCATTAAAAACAACTCCCCCTCCCCAAAACCACAACTTCCACTCCCTCATGTGTCTAATTTGTTTTTGTTTTCAAAACCTCTCCAAACTGCGAGACGTGGAACCAGCAAAAAGGAGGGTTGTTACACTTCTGATTACATAATCTATGATGGATGAAAATGATTTTACTAGTACAATTATGTAACTAATAAGGCAATACCTTGTCTAAGAGCTTGTAACAAAATTGAAAACAACAGTCTTGAAAATGACATGTGTGGTAGTTTTGTCATGTGCAATACAAAAATGAAACTTGGTAGGAAATCTAATTGGCTAATCAGATGTTTAGATACTTGGGCTACTCTAGCAGATGGGAGTAAAGCATAGAAATATACAAATGTGGGAGAGAAGGAAGGAAGAGGATGTTGGACAAGTTGAGAACACATAGGACATGGCAAGGTTGAGACAATGAGGATATAAGCAGTATTTGTATTGTAACCTTCTTCTTATATTGTACAATTACAATATAAGTGATAATTTCTATTGGTAATTAGGGTTTTCATCCTAAATTGGAGTTTTCTAGGGGAATAATATGTACAAAGAGTTGAATTGTGTTGTGATTGCATTTTCTAGTGGTTTGAATATAGTTTTCATTATCTAAACCTTCATTCAAAGTTAATTAAACTATAAACAATAATTGGAATGACTTCGGAAGCAACATTTTCAACATTTGTAGAGTAATTATAGATTATACTTAACTCTAGGTGAAACAAGTAGATGAATTATTGTAATGTTTGCCCTATGATCTAACTTAAACTTCTAAAATGAACTAGGGCTCTATCCTTTTATACAACACCCTAGCATAAAAATTAAAATATTTTGTACTTGAGTCAACAAAAATAATTAGTTACAGTCAAGTTAGTTTGAGCCCATGATGAAATTTTGACTTTGAAATCTGGGGGTCAAGACCACACATACAATCTTGAAACACATTCAAGATTAACCAAGGATAGTAAATAAGAAATGTGAAGCTTGGATCCAAATCCTTTTGGAATAGGAAGTCAAGTTAAAGTTAAAAGCCAACACTCACACAAAAATATTCCTTATAAACACTAGACTATTACAATATAAATAAATAATCAAAATAAATTTAAAAAATAAAAAAAAATATAAAATTAAAAATACACTTTTCACCTTTACAATAATAAAATTATTAAGAGTAAATATAATCACCTATAAAGTAGCAATTACACGAGAGGTGTTATCCAGTGGTAATAAGGGGATGATTGTCACCATGTTCATAAAAACAAAAAAGAGCTGACATATATTTTTTAATAGTTATAAAGAACGTGTTTTAAATTTAAAATAGAACCAACATACTTTTATTAAATGAATGCACCTATATTTAAAAATATATAACCGGCATTTTTTTTAGGAAAACACACAAAAATTAAATTTAAAATATATAACTGCCATAGTTTTATTAAAAATATATAATGGTCATAGTTTTATAAAATTAATGGACATAACAATAAAGCTAACATAAAGTAACAAATTTATATAAATACAAGTAATAATCAAACATAAATCACAAAAATATAAAATGAAATAAGGTAGACCAAAAGAATTCTATGTAACATGACTCCGGTGGTGAGTTGGTGGAAGGAGAAATAGGAGCTGGCTGCCCAGCTGTAGGAGTGATTTGATATCATTACGTCACTCATTCGTATGAGAAGAAAAATCTGCATGGGGGCATAAAGAAAGTTAGTTCTTTTTTTTAATCTTTTCTTTCCCCATGCCATATACGATGGCTCTTGGGAGGAGTAGGTAAAACTGTTTATAGCTACAGAAAATATCTGAAGACATAGTGAATGTGAGGAAGAAATATCTTCTGAGTCAGTGAGCGACGAAGTGAGGATAGGGAGAAAAAAAAAATCTGATCAAAGGAGGAGAGTCAACACAGTTTCGAGTTTGGAGAGGTGGGTGGAATGTTAAATGCAAGAAGAAATTATCTTAGAAAAGGAGGAGGATGGCGTGAAAAGAAGGGGTGAGTCTCTTTGTTGGAGAGGACAGAATACAGGAAAAAGAGGGAAGCGCGTAGGAGAAAGGAAAATACGAAGTCAAGCATATTATTTTGCAACTCAGAGGTGCGTTGAAGGGGGTGCGATTAGTGAAAGTATTTAAATCAATTTGTTCTTTATTTTTCTAGCACATAAACTGAAGTCTGCTTGCTGCAATTTATTTAAGCATAATAAAAACTATAAGAAAACCCTGTTGCATTTAAAAATAATATGCCAAGGGTTTATTTTAATGCATGATGTTTACACTACCCATTTCCCTGAATTGATTATTTTTACCAGAAATTTGTTTCAATGCAAGATTTTTACGTCGCCTCTTTACTTGGAGTCAATTTAAAATATAGAACTATTCCTAAATTCTTGAGAGGAAAGAGTGTTAAAACAAAAAGGGGCATTGTTTCTGATTTATAAGTTTCTGACAGAGAAAACAGGGGTTTGATGTTTAGAAAATATTATGATGGTATAGAGAAAATACTAAAGGAAACCATATATAGAAAACTGTAACGTAAATATAGAAAATGAAGAGATTTAAACCACATGAAACCCACGGCTTCTATTAATCAAGAATTTACTTGCTCCTCTCATCTATATTATGAAGTGTTTAGAAGCTTGTTTGCGTAGTGGACTCAAAAACCTCATGAGATCTATTTTATTCAAGACCTCGCACCTAGTAAATAGATTCTTGACTCTTAAGTCCAGGGCTTCTTTAACCATGTCCTCATGCTTACTCCCCCACTCACCTGAAACATGTTGATTGTCATGGTCTCATCTATGCTATGTTGTCCTATAGACATTGACACCAATTTAATTTGATGGCTGATCTGTATAATTAAGCCTACTCTGTCACTCATTTCTAGTGGAGTCTCCTACCATTGAATACAACTAAAGACACCTATAGAGCTCAACAAATGGAACCTATATGGAAACAAAAAAAAAAAAAACCTTATGATTATTCAACATGAATTGATGACTAGAAAACCTATGCAAATAAAGAAATAAATTTTAAATGTGATTTTCTACTGTGTTAATAGATTTTTTTTAGCATTATTCATTAAGAGTCTAATTGCTTTTCTCTAGGTAGGAATGACTCGTGGATCATATTTTTCACCTTTACTATTTTAAATTTATAACTCAGTGCTTGTAGTCTTTTGAATGCCTCGTTTAGTCAAACGAGATGAACAAGGTCTAGGCATTAGAATGGTCATCTGGAGTGGCTCTCTACGGGCCCGGGGCCCGCAAGTGGCTACCAGGGGAACTAGTAGTAGAGTTACATTAATAAATGATAACTAAAACTAAAACATTGGGGTAAAAACACAAATAAGATAATTAAACCTCGTGCATAGCCTTGAGTGCTTGTAAAGGCTAAGGATGCAACGAGAAGGCCTATCTGTCTGCGGGGCATTGAGTCATCCGTCTATGGGACATGGATTTAGGCACGATTGAGTCTCCTCATCCATATGAGAGGTACTTGGTCCCGTGTGTGCCATCCCTTCGAGCACATATGATGACACTCCATATGATTACACTCTAGTATCTAGCATCTTAGGAGTTGTGAGTAGTACTCGACTTATGACTTAGATGAGTACACTTATATTATGACTTTGGCTGTATGCACTGTTCTCCGTGTCTGCTCTGTGTTTGATGTGAGTGTTGGCCATCTTGTATCCCCTTGTTGTTGTTCATCTGTTTGGGCCTTGTAACTATCTCTGAGCATGGTGGGGTGGTCTCTTAGGAGTCCACATGGTTGGGAGGCGTTGCTACCACCATTAGGGACCGGCGAATAGGTTTGGAGCACCAGTTTGAGATGATATCTCTCTCCATCACTTCATTCAGTTATTGTACCTATTTAGTCTTTGTATCATACTCAGGACTATCTTATGTACTTGTATCATATTTTAGAATATATCATTGTAATTGTATATGCAGTTATGAAATTGAACTCTCTCAGAAGAGAGGTTGTAATCATTGTATTTAATGAGAAGAAATGTGATGTTCCTTTATTGCTTTATGGATTCTGGTGTGGGTATTGGATCCACCTGTATTTTATGCTTATGGATTCATATTTTTATCAGATGAGATTAGGAACATTTCTTTTGGTGTTTAAAATGAATGGTATCAATCTATCGAATTAACAGCTAAATCTGTGTATGTTGTTTAATTATGTAAAAAAAAAATTTATCTTGTCCCCTTTTGGCTCTTACCCTTAGGGGTTACGTAGCGGGATGTTACATTCTAGAAGGACAAGAGTTATTTGAAGGTAATTGCATTATATTTTATACATTTTTGTATAAAGATTTCAATTTAATTTTCTTTTCTTTAATGTAGAATAAAATCTAACTTTTGGGTTTTTATTCACTATTGATTTATAAAAATTAATTGTAGATAAATAATATTTTATTTACTATAAAATAATTTATTTTATAACTATAATTAGGGTTTTATCATATGAAATATAAAAAGAACAAATTGTATTACGTAAGTGCATTATATTTTGTTAGGTAATTTATAGTTATATTTTATTAGTGTTTTATCATATAAAGTAAAAAGGGTCAAGTCAAGGGGAGAAGTTATTCCAAGTAAATGCATTATATTTTACATATCTTACCATAAATGTTTCAATTAAATTTTCTCTTGTTTTCTGCATAGTGAAATTTAATTTCTTGCTTTTTATTGGCTGCTATTATTACATTACTCCAGCTAAATTTATACATTACTCCAGCTAATATTTGGGTTACATATCTTACCATAAATGTTTCAATTAAATTTTCTCTTGTTTTCTGCATAGTGAAATTTAATTTCTTGCTTTTTTATTGGCTGCTATTATTACATTACTCCAGCTAATATTTGGGTTTAAATAGCAAAAGCATCTTTGAGAGGTGGTTTATTTGATTTAATTTTATTTATTTGCTATTTTTTTTATTTTTTTGGATTTTTGTTTACTGGTTGCCAGGAATCTCAATCTTTCAACCCTTGCTGTAAGTGTAGAATGCCTCTTGGTGTAACCAGCTAATATTTGATTTGATTTGATTTATTTAGGGGGGGGATTTTTTTTAATGGTTGCAATAATTTCAATCTTTCAACCCTTGCTGTGAGTGTAGATAGATATGCTAATATACATCCATTGCATATCCAAATATAAACTCTTAAAATAAATAATCTCTATTTTATCTTTTCATTTTCTTTAAATTATCTATTTTTATTTTTTCCCTAACTCCTCTATGTCGGCTGCTGTTACGCCTCTGAAAGGAAGTCAATGTGGAAGAAGATGAGGTGATAGAAAGAAAATCAAGAACAGACGTAATCCAGGGTTGAAAGATTTCAATCCAATAGTTTGCAAGCGTTCAAGCTTAAAAGAATGGAGGGAGAATTAATTTCAGCAGCAGTTGGAAGAGACGGGGAGCAGTGTGATCTATCTGAGCTGCCTCAGCATATAAAGGAATGCATATTTTCAAAACTTCCATTACAATCAATCTCCTGCTCTCGCGTAGTTTGTAAAGAATGGAATGTTATTTTGTTCCTCGCGCAGCTTTCTCTCTTCACTGCCCACCCACAATCCGTGGCTGCTTCTCTGCGCTGAAGGGTATTGTATGGCCTAGCACAAAAATGGAGGACTGTCTCTCTCTCTTTCCTCCCAAGAAACAATTCCAGTATTAGCATATCATCAAATTCAGCACTGGGGCTGCTTCTACTATACACCTCACAATTCTATGTTCGCAATCCGCTTATGAGAATTTATAAAGAGATACAAATTATAGATGTGATTGGCAGTTTAATGGGAATTGTCCAAGGGAGAAACGGAGAGCCCTACTTGGTAGCGAAGTTAGAGGACAACTGGATGTTTCAAACTTTTTCCATACAAATCTACCATTATTTTCAAGATTCATGGACGCTTAAGTTTGAGTTTTCAGTGGAAACGGAGGAGTTTTATGAATATCATAATGAAATGATTGAGTGCAATGGCGTTTTTTTTTTTAACATAGAGTGGCCTGTTAATATCGTGGCTTGCAATATTCAGGATGATGGTTGTATTAAGCCAGTGAGAATAGCTGAATTCCCATATCACCACCTTATTGGGGATGTTGATATTATTAGAGCGGATATGCGATCATTTATGGTTGCATATGGGTCGTCAGTTCTAATGGTTGTAGTAATTAAGGATCCGTCAAAGCCCGTGAAAATAGTGATCTTGGAGCTGGTTCAGGATGAGAAAGATGCGTTGTTTTGGAGGTGGAAAGAGTTTGCAATGATGCCTCCAGGCTCTGTCCATCAAGATTTTGAGATTAGTCATGGAAATCGGTGGCAGAGTGGCAGTGTGTTGCTGTGTACAAGGTATAGAGAGTCCAAAGGTGGTTGCATATAACTTAAGGGAAGGATTTTGGCAATGCCTTCCTCAATGTCCAGCCACAGATTTTTCCAATATGATGTCATTTGAACCTAAGCTTATGTTGAAGGGGCCTAAATTTGATGGGTGACCTTGCTTGCCCATGGATTTTTTTTACAGTTATTTATTGGTACTGTCTTCCGCGAGTACTATTGCAATGAATTCGCACTTATCTTAATCTATTGATTGTAAACTAATCAAAAGACAAGATTATTATTTTTGTCGGGCAAATTTGATTTAAACTTGTACTTTTCCTATGTCAACATGATAAATTTTTAACAAAAAATTATTGAAAAATAATTTATCTGCTGAAAAAAAATGACCTCTTCTCTGCGGATTTTCAGAGAGTGCAACCAAAAGCTATAAATGCCAAGAGAATTTTGGTTTGAGGGGAGGATGTGGCAAATAAACGAATTATGAACACAAATTTTGTCTCTCATTAGTTAAGTCATGCCTAAATGGATGGTGATAATTATGAGAGGGAAGAATCATTAGTTTTTATGAATTTAATTTTTTGCTTCATGTAAAAATTACTTTTTGTCAAAGAGACAAAGTTATAATATTATTAATGCTTTTAAAAATATAGGATTCTAGACATTTTATTTTATGAAATTAGATTATTTTGGGGATTTCAATTTTATTTTACTCAAGAGTTAAAAATCTAGTATTTCAATTTTATTTACTAAAAAGTTAAAAATCTACAGTATCATAAAAAATATTTCGCCATGTGATTACATTTTTTTTTTTTTTGGTTAGTAATCAAGTTATATATTAAAGTCTGTAAAAAGTTACAATTTTCATAGCCCTTCCATGGCTGACCGAGAGGACTATTACATACATCCCTTACTGACTGCCCTGATTAGGAGACAATTTCTGAGACCACGCAAGGTCTATACTTATGCCCTTACTACAGAGAATAAACTGACTATATCTATATTATCCTTGCTTCTTCTATAATTTCTGAGACCACGCAAGGTCTATACGTATGCCCTTACTACAGAGAATAAACTGACTATATCTATATTATCCTTGCTTCTTCTATACAAAACGAAGCAAGGAGATAAGGACCCACTACGAGAATATCTCAGACAATTTCAAACTGAAGTGTTTAATCCAGTCCATACCACCCACCGCCAACAAGTCGAGGGATTTTCTGATGAAGTCAACTGCAATCGCCGCCTGGTCTTTCAGTAGAACCAGGTCAAAGCCTCTGGTATCTAGGATAAAAGGAAAGATCTTAATGACTTCACCAGAATCTGCAAGAAGACCCCAGTCCCGGGGACAAGGGATACCTACGCCAGGACTAGCCACCTGCAAAGAGAAATCCAAATCCCCAAGATGCTCAGGGTTAAAAATCCCTCTCATTATAGCCCCTGCCTCTGCTTTGTCTGTTCCCAGCTCGAGGAGCATTGTGAGTACCCGGGAAGATATGTCTGTATCTACCCTATACCTTTCATTGTTAACCAGAAAAGCTTTTCCTAGGATCACTTTCACCGCTCCCACCATCAACTCGTCAGCGCGTCGAAGCATTCTTTGCAGCCTTAGATCTGTAATAGCCCCAATGAAGGCCATCTGTCTTTTCTTGTTGGTGAGTTTGATGGGAGTGTCCATACCCCCACAACGAATGGCCTCCGCAGATATTATGACGACGAAATGTGACGGCATCGAACGGAATGGTAAGGAGAAAATGGAATACTGGCTCTGTCAACATCGACTGAAAATCTATAGACCCTCCAAAGCTTCTCGACACCCTGCTGGGGGAACTTCCAACTCACGCCACCCATACCACTCAAAGGAATGACAGACTAACATCACTTCCCCTCATGCCAGCGAACCACCCTGATGACTATTCATTGCATCTTGCATCTTGATGACTATTCATTGCATCTTGCATCTTGATGACTATTCATTGCATCTTGCATCTTGTGCCGACTCGGCCTTGCCACCTATGAGGAGGTGGCAAGGCTCCTACCCAACCACCCACCATGTGATTACATTTTTTATTTTATTCTTCAAACATATAATATTTTAATGCATTTTAAATTATATAGTATTAATATTATTAAATTTTAATATCTTCAGTAGACATTTCAAATCTCTATGTAATACAAATATGCAAGCTTTGTAAAGTTTAGTTTTATAGTTAAGGAAAAATATTTGTGTTATTTAATAGGGTTTGTAAAGTTTGGTTTTATAGCTAAGTAATTATTTAAGTGCTATTTTATTTTTACCAAATTAAATTATTTTTGAGATTTCAATTTTATTTATCCAAGACATTTCAAAATGAGTTCACATAAATTTTTCTTTATAAATTTAGTTCTAAAATATAATAGTTACAAATTTGAAATGATAAATAATTTTTTATCTTAAAAAAAATATATTACTAAACCACAATATTAGATTAATTAAAATCATGTTCTTTAAAAGTACTTACTATTATTACTTAAACAAAAAATTAAGTGACTAAGATAAAATACTATAGTGATTTAAATATGAATATATTATTGTTATTATATTTTTAATTATTCTTCAAACTTACAATATTTTAATAACTTTTAAATTGTAATAGTATTCAATATTATTACATTTTAATATTTTAGGTGGACATTTTAAATCTCTCCACATCCAACTAGGGTTAGGGTTCTACACATTTTATTTTATGAAATTTGATTATTTTTAAAATTTCAATTTTATTTACTCAAGAGTTAAAAATATAGGATTTCAATTTTATTTAGTAAAAGTTCAAAATCTACAGTATCACGAAAAATATTTCACCATGTTATTACATTTTTTATTTTATTCTTCAAACTTATAATATTTTAATGCATTTTAAATTATAAAAGTATTAATATTATTACATTTTAAGGAAATATTTGTGTTATTTAATAGGCTTTGTAAAGTTTAGTTTTGTAGTTAAGGAAATATTTTAGTCCTATTTTATTTTTACCAAATTAGATTATTTTTGAGATTTCAATTTTATTTACCCAAAACATTTTAACACTCTTCAAAAATTAATTTTTCAATTATTGCAATGGAATTTGTCTAAACAACCAATACCTAATCAACAAAAAGATTGCAACTAAACAAATACTATATACAACCAATAGCTAATCAACAAAAAAAATTACAACTAAACAAATACTATAATAACAACACCTCAAGGCAGGTACTTGTTTGAAGTTGTCTTGGGGTATCTTATTATGAATAAAATCATATATAAGTTAAATATATAGAATAATCTTATATAAATTTTGATGGTTTGTACTCTAAAATCTCTTCTTTTGTGTGATATAGTCTAAAATCTCTTCTTTGGTATGATATAGTCTTCTTAAAAAAATTTCTTTACATAAATGATAAATATCAATAAGTTTGAGAAATTATTATTTAAATTTAAGTTTATAGGGAAAGTGTAACTAATCTATTTAAATATTAAATCTTTTATGATATTATTTGAACTCAAATTTATGGTGAAGGTTTAAAAGCTCTATTTAAATATTAAAAAGTATATTTAATAATAATGCAAAAAATCAAATATTTCAACAAATCAAACCTTAAATCTTTCAAAAAATCAAATCTTTCAACAAATCTTTCAAAAAATCAAATCTTGCAAAAAATCAAATCTTTCAACAACAGATAGCTTACCTTATATATTGCCCCACCTTAAGGTGGTTGATATCAGTTATCAATATCAAGCATGTTAAGGTAGGAAGAAAACACACAAGGGAACACCAACTTTCGCAAAGCCCATGCCCCCAGAGGTGACATGTACTTTACAATCGCCAAATGTTCCCACAAACACATCCTTGCAAGAAACATGTTAGTGTCTACGAAATCATGATAAACAACAGCATCAATGCATATGATTAACCACACAAAAGAGCCAAGGTTATACAACGAATTCAAAGTTTGAGGATAACCGTGGGGCTATATCATGAAGCTCTCCAAATTGAGTACCGCTGAGGCCAAATTCAAAGACCCACAAAGGTGCACGGAGCAGCAGTATTGTTAAGGTTTGTAAATGCGATAGAAACATCATCAAATTCACTATGTGGAAAGCACGAGTGCTTCCACTAGCCAAGCATCAGATAAGATATACAACCCCATTGTCATATTAGGAACTAAGTCCATTTTTTTATTTCTCTCGAAAGGGACACTAGGTCCGCATCAGTATAAATGTTTGTCATCATCCGCCTGCTATGTGGAAACACTAGAGGAAGGGAAACAATAAATAAGAGAGGAGAGACAAGTGTCTTAGGGATAGTCACGTAGGAGGATGCCCCCAGGTCACTAACCACGACGCTATGTCCATAAGACACAACACTCAACAATGAAATCAGAGAAAGCAATTTACAAGAATGATGATACAAATAGAAGAAGGTCACAACAGAGGCGGTCTCCTAGTATCTCGAACCTTACGAGAGAATCCAAGGTCATTCCAAGAGGCCTAGACAACACATAACACATTATGGGGGCATAACATCACGAGAGAGATAAAAGGTTAGAGATACTTTCCTGTAGAGAGTCCCATGCTAGAAGTCATCAACAATTAAATCATCTTCTTTCCAATCACAAATGTTAGAGAGAAAAGGTGTGTAAGGTACCATTGCCAAGTTTTTGTTATTATTCTTTTGTTCATTCTTAAATGCTTCTTGGTTTGATTCAATGTTAGATGGAACGTTTTCTTTGTTGAAGTTCATTAGTGCACATATTCACTTTCCTCTTAGGTGGTGGGAGAAGCAAATTATTTTGAGTGATCTCAGCATCCATCCTTGAAGGAATTAATGTGAGAGACTTTTCCTCATCCACTAGTGCTACATCCTTAGTGATGTCCAAATGACTTGAATATCAAACAAAGGAGGGTCATTAAAGGCCTTCTCTTCCTTAGTGAAATCCAAGGTATGTGGACAATCAGCTAAAGGAAGAAGGTTGGTGGGATGATCCATAGAGGTCTCATGCATTGTAATAGAGTTTTTATTGTTGTTAGATGAAAGCTCCTTGTCTACCCATGGATTGCTCTTTATTGAAGGGAGTTCCTCATTCACTAATGCTTCTTCTTGGCTAGGGAGAGCATTGGAATGGCAAACTAGTGATGGCTCTTCATTTGCTAATGCTTCATCTTGGCTAGAGTGAGCATTAGAATGAAGACTTGATGATGTGATGTTAATAGATGTATCAATGAAATCATCCTCTTGCATCAAAGTGTCCTCATGAGGGGTAATAACCTTTGGAGAGGGATCATAAGGTAAACCAGAGTTATCATCACATGTCTTATCAATAGGTGTCATAGTAGAATTTCCCATGAAATCATCCAAGGCTTCATCTAACATTTTAAGATCTTAACTAGTATATGTATTATTGACTTGAATTTAGTGAGATCATCCAATATCACAGGGTATATTCCCATGAGAGTTGTGAAGCTATCAAAGTCACCTATATGGCAAAGAATTTCATATGTGTAGCACATAGAGAGATCAACATCATGAATGTGTGCTATTTGTTCTAGAAATTGAGGATACTTATCAGTGAATTTTGAGAAATGATCCATGTCTATGATGTATGCAAACAATTCTTCCAAAGAAGTAGCCATCAGATTTTGACAGTTTTCCAAAAGTATGTAAAAGACAATTGCAAAACTATATGCAAAAAAGTGACCTAGATGCTTGATTTTTTGTACTTTTTTCAATGCAAATGAATGAACCCAAGGGTGTTGTAAGGATTTCAGTCAAGGGCAGCAAGTTATATGTCTAATAATAGTCGAAAATAGAAAAAGTATCCTTCTCAATGAAATAAAGAAAACTCTTTATTTATTCGATGATCAAATTGCAGATACAAGCATGTATATAAACTATGAGGGAGTTGATAGTGTTGACAGTTATAATAGTTATATGGTTATATATAACTAACAATTGAAACTGAATCGACCAAACCATAACAATGTAATACAATGATGTTTATGCTAACATTCCCCCTCTTATTACATTATTCCTGCAATAGTACCAAGGGACCCCCTTGAATGCTAAAATACTCAACAAAGTTGATTACATAGTATGAATACATATTTTATAGAAGATCTTCTCCCAAAGAACAAATCTTGAACCAAGCGGGGCTCCATCATACTGTCTCGTCTACCCTCGAAAAGGCATAGCTTCGAGCTGTGTTCTTGAGCTCTTTAGTCCCAAGCTCTCAAATCATAGAGTCTTGAATTATTTGACAATGAACCCTAAGAGATATGACAGATCTCTGCCATTGTCTAGTGACCACGAAAGGGTATAATTCAAGATAATATAATCTTTGAAGCTCACTGGACAACAATCCATATTGAGTTCAACACCAAATCCCAAACCTGTCTCCAAAACAAAATCTTTAGAAAACATGCATTCTTCAAATATGTCAACTCTGTCAGCATCAACAAAGAAAAACAAAACAACCAAAGCTAAAAATGCTTCTCATGCAAAGTATCATCTCAAAGCGAGAAGCTAACTTGAGATGATGGAAAATCCTCCATCCTCCGATGCCGCCTGCCTCAAATATGACCCTGATACACTTTAACCAACTGATGTCTTGGATGTGTCTTTGGAGGCCTCATCAGGAATAGAAAAGATGTCCTTGAAAGCATAAGTGATCTTTGACATATATGTGCATTCATACCTTCAAAAGCTCTATCAAGTGTAGCATGCATAGCCCCGAAAGCACAATCATTCTTGAGCATACAAGATTTATATGAAGTAGCCATGTAATATTTGTGGCTCTAATGAAAAGAAAAAGATTGGGTGTTGGATTCAACTGATAATACACCCATTACAATTGTAACAACTTATTTAAGTTCAAAAAATCAACTACTTCTTTCAAAAACACTACATGCCTTCTCCTTTCAAAAATACTACATGCCTTTAACACAAAAGAAACTCTCCTTTTTAATATCCTCTATTTAAAAGTAATACCTCTTCTTTAAATCTTAGAAGTAATACCTCTTTATTTCACACCAACGGAAACATGTAAATTGTATCATATATAAATTTCAGCTAGTTTTTAAACTCACCGTGGTTGGGCATACATATTTTATATGAATTTCAATGAGATTGCATTGAATGAATGTCTTCTATACACTTCCGCATATTTGCATAGGCCAACAAACACAAAATTCACCATCCACGATCTTCACTTCATAATTGCCTTTATCAGTCTTCTTCAAACAAGCTGGTAAACAACAAAGAATTTAAAAACAAATTTTCCTCTCATTCCTACGGCTTCATAGAAGGCTTTAACTTGCAACAGATTATACAAAATTTCTAAACCATTCACTCACATATCAATATCTATTTCCTCACATGAATTGAAATCACCTAATGTAACAGCAAATGCATAGAAGAAATGAAACCCACGGCTGAATCAAATAGCGAATGTGTAGAGGAGAATTTTTAAACATCCGATAATGATTTGGAATAGACTTATCATGCCACACAAACTTCAAATGTCATCAGATATGAATGTACACTAAACAATATTCTTCCAATCAGCCTACTGATGATTTCCTTTTGTCTAAAACCTCTGCATCCTTTGACTGCTTTGGCTTTCAATCCTTCCTCAGCGGCTTCAACACCTTACTTGCACATCAGATATATTGAATGCAAAAGAAGACTGCAGCAAACCTCCATTCAATGCATACTGGAAGGTAAATGAGTAGAAGAAGAGGAGGAGTGGCCAAACAACCATTTCTAGCAGTGCTTCAACCATTAGAATCCTCACGTAGGCCATTGCTCAACAATGCCATTTCTCCACATTTTATTCCCTTCTGCAGTCCACGAACAACTCCTCACTCAGGTCATGACTAAACAAATCTACACTAAACACCTCACATCACACAAGAAGCTTTGTTACCATATGAAATAAAGAAAACTCTTTATTTATTCGATGATCAAATTGTAGATACAAACATGTATATAAACTATGAGGGAGTTGGCAGTGTTGACAGTTACAATAGTTATACGGTTATATATAACTGACAGTTGAAACTAAATCGACCGAACCATAACAATGTAATACAATGATGTATTATGTTATGCTAACACTCAACACACTTTTGATGTGATTTCAAGTTAATACCAAATCAAAATATAGTGAAAATATGTCAAAATAAGCAATTTTTTCACCAAAATTCAATGCAAAAAGAGCATAACAAAGGGTGTTGTGAGGAAAATGATGATGGAAAAAAATAATATCAGTAATAACAGCCACTTGGTTCCAAAATACCCAACACAACACACTTTTATTGCCACTTAAGGTAAAACCCTAGTGAAATATAGAAAAATATGCAATTTTTCACAGTTTTTCAATTCCAAGACCTAGAAAAATGGGTGTTGTAATAAATTTCAGGAGGTATAGAAAATAATATCAATAATATCAATCACCTCAATCCATAAAATTGATCACAACATGCTTGGAGTGCAAACTAGGTCAAACCCTAGGGCAAAAATAGCCAAAATGTGTAGTTTTTCACCGAATTTTCACTACAAGAGCCCAATAAAAGGGTGTTGTGAAGATTTTTATGAGGGGAAGCAAATTATTACCCTAATAATAGAAAACAATTCTAAAATACCTTTCACAACACACCTATGGTGCAAGTTTAGAGAGTCGATAAGGCCAAATTTAGTGAAAATCATTGTTTTTGAAGCCCTAGGTTTGAGATCTTGGGACAAAATACTATGTGAATGTTTTGAATTCTGATATATGATGAAAATTACTTACTATCAGATCTTAAAATAATTTTCAAGCTTGACTATGCAAAATGCCCATGCAAATTTAATGAAAATGCATCAAAATTGCTAGTTTTTGTTAAAATTTTCTATGCAAAAATGCAAATATTTTAAATCTAAATGCAAATTTACACTAAAATACAAGACTACAGACAAATATTAATTTAGATGAACCTCTAAAAATCAATAGAAAAATCTGAGAAAACGATTTTGTCTACTAACCCTAGATTTTGGAATTACTAGGTTATATAAAATTGTCAAAATTTCCACAAAACCCTAGCAATTAAATGATGAAAATGTAATGCAAATTTCTAGATTTTTTTGATTTTTCTGTAGTTTATATCAAATCTGATGTAAAAATTATGAATTATGAAAATTTACAAAGAATTGATGCAATTTAGTAAGCCAAACAATGCAATTTTTTTGTATTTTCCAAAATTTCTAATTTTTTTGAATTTTTATCAATGCAATAAAATGAATGACTATATGAATGAATGAAATCAATCCAAATATGAACACACACACTCAGCAAGTTGCAATTTAAGTCCAAAAACATGGGTTCACCAAAATATTTAGGGGAAAATTGGATTTGTTAATGTTCTAGATTTTAGATGTTTAAATCTGCCTCTCCACTATACATTCAAGGATCTAGGGTCAAGTGACGAGCACTATCATACCCTGGTTCACTTGTAGATGTAGGGAAACTTGGATTAGGGAATTTAATTGTTAATTTTCCTTCTCTTATGCCCAATTAACCATTAAAACCCTAATTATGCAAATACGGCAATAAATTGACGAAAGATGGAAAAAACTCTTGCAGACAGGAGTAAAATACCAAATCACAAAATACCTATTTTTGGGGTTCTGAAGAGGAACAATTGGGGACACTGGAGCAGGTGCCCAAGTCCAAGGTGCCAGTTTCTTTGTGGGATCTGGACCTCCTTCCGACACTGATCAGCCCTGTAACTTATGTTTCCTAAAACTCAGATGTAGAGGACACTAGAGTGAGCACCCTAGTCCTGGAAGTGCTCCTTTGTCCTACTTTTCTTCAGATCTTGAATCCTTGATGCCTGCCAATCCTTCCTGCAACTCCACTTTTCTAAAATGCGACACCTGTAACCTACAATCACAAGACTTGGTTGGGGGGTTGTGGTGTTTAGAGGCTTGCCTTAGTCAAGCCCCAGAGGACACTTAAGTCTCTGAGCACCGTTGTCAGATAAAAGAGTGAGTGCCCTTGTGAGGCAAAGGAAAAAACTAAAGGAATCAATGATGAAAACATAATATAATGTCACCTTATAGTGAATCTCTCATGGGAGGAAGATGCTCTTCATGCCATGAGGAAATTGATGCTCAAATCTACAAATATCAACACACAAAACATATAAGTCTACTCTTGCAACATAATAGAAGCCTTGAATCACCTTGAGAACACAATAGCTTGCTAGTAATCATCTAGTTTACAAATGAATGCCTAAGCATGCTTATAAATGCAACTACAAGCACTCCCGCCAAGATTTTAAAAATCAAAACTTACCGTGTCAGCAAAAGGACCAAATAACAATCATAAACTGACACCCAAAAATTAGGGCTATCCCAAAATAGGGCAGGACTAGGACACAAGCGCCCAAGTCCTCCCGCCTATTTTGGGTAGGGTACAACTTAAGGGGTCCACCTAGGTCCAATTTGCCATGGAACCTAGGTCTCATTCCATCGGGATGCCAAAATATGAACTAAGATGTCCTAAATGTATACTAAAGACCCGGGAACTAAACCTTATGAGGGAAAAGCCCCCAAGGGGACATTTTCCAACGTTACAAACCAAAGGTCGATTATGAACCTTAGCCTTATAGAAATGAGATATGATATTTATTGAAATATCATAATATTCAAGGGTTGTTTTAAAACCCTAGAGTCGATTATGAACCAGATGAATGGTTATGTCATTTAGACTTATCTAAGTGAAGATAACTATTATCATGAAAAGATGATTAAACCATTTACGTAAATATAGTCAGTATCAATAACTGCGAGAATACAACAGTATCCAAGTCAAGTAGGGGTGGGTGAACACAATGACTATGTTCATTATGAACGATATTGATATTAAAAAATTTGGCCAAAGTAATGCATTTGTTTTCTGCATGCATTGTCGGTTCACTATATTCAGATTACTCATCCTATCAGAAATCATACTTAGCTAGAGGGTATTTAGGGTTGTATGGTTGATAGAGTTGAGTAGAATACAACACTATGTACTCAAGAAAGGCAAATTACCACTGGTCACCTAAGGTCTATATTCCTCGTGAAGGGTAGGGTCACTTCCTATGTGGAAGATGTGTGGGAGACCGCCGATCTGTGGATGGAGGTAAATCACTAGAAAGATACTCTCTCTCCAAGTAGGAAACATGTCAGGACTTGTGATAAAGATGTCAGATATTCAGAAGCAGTATTTATTCCAAAATTTGTATATGTAATTGATTTACATTTGTAAACATTGTAATTGAGAAAGACTATGGTTTATTGTATTTTGTAAAAATAAATCTTGTAATTGTAGTTACTTGATTATTTGTTGAATAAAAAAAAAATTTCTCTATCTCATTTTTACCTTGTTGATTTACTTCATGGTAAATTTCTGATTTTATTATGTTTTTAAAACATGGATGTTACAAGGAAACTGTCACTCAAATATATTTTCCTCTAAAGGAAGGTTCATGTAATCATCGCTTGGATTGTTCTACATTTCTTTCAATTCCTGCATAATCCTCTTCATAGCAGGATTCTTAATGTTGATGTTGTATTTCTTTGGCATCTTGTCTTGGATTGATGAAGTGATAAAGTGGGAGAAAGGAAATGAGTTGTTGGGGATTTGATGCACATATTTGTATGTAGAATGACCAGACTCAGACTCTTACTCAAGCAAATAACATCAGGCCGCTGAAAGTGGGACATCAACATCCGCACCAGTTGTGCTGTCTTACTAGGACATCATTAACTTTTTTCTTGTCCTTGGTTTATGGCTATAGGAGAAGGGTGACCCTTCTCCAAGATGAATGGCCAGCATCCCTCTCCAATGAGCTACTGCCAAAACAATTAATTTCCCAACCCCCAAAAACATCCATTTGATCACCTCTCTCCCAGATATTTTCTGCAACATTTAACATTCCCAACCGCTCCAAAAGATATTTTCTTCCTCCTTCATTAATTCATACCAGCCCTTGAGATATTTCTTATCAGAATTAAAACATTTACTAACCTTTCCCATGCACCTCACAATGCCAATAGGAGGGTTGGTACACATATTTTGATTGTGTGTTTGTATGTTGATGATTGGATTTTCACTGGGAATTTTTCTGTAGACACATTTAAATCAATAGTGAAGAAAGAATTTGAGATGACAGATTTAGGATTAATGGATTATTTTTTGGGTATTGAAGTTGTACAATCAAATAAGGGAATTTTTATTTGTCAAACTAAATATGCAAAGAATGTGTTAAGGAGGTTTAAGATGTTGAATTGTAATTTAACACCTACACTAATTTCTTCAGAGACTAAACTTAGGAAAGAGGACAAAGGGCCTAATGTTGATTCTACAACATTCAAAAGACCAATTGGAAGTTTGATGTATCTTGCAATTACAAGACTACATATCATGTATGGGGTTAGTTTAATCTCAATATTCATGGAGAGACCAAAAGACTCACATTGGCAAGTTGGAAAGAGGATATTGAGATATGTGGTAGGAACAACAAAATATGGAATTTTATATTCCACAACTAACGATTTTGGTTTGATTGGTTATACTGACAATGATTTTGTAGGTAGCATTGATGAAAGGAAAGTACTTCTGGATATGTCTTTCATTTTGGAAAAGGTGCGGTCTCATGGGCATCAAGAAAGAAACCCATAGTGACATTTTCATCAGCTGAAGCAGAGTATGTAGCAGTCACATCAACATCATGTCAAGTAACTTGGATGAGGAGAGTATTAACATATTTATTACAAGCACAAGAGGAGTCAACACCAATATTTTGTGACAACAAATCAACAATTGCATTGTCAAAGAATCATTTTTCACAAGAGGAGCAAGCAAATTGATACGAGATTTCATTTCAACAAAGAGTTAGTGAACAATGGAGATATCCATTAGGAGTTTTGTAGATCTGAATATTAGCTGGAAGATATATTCACAAAGGCAATATCAAAGAAGAATTTTGAGCATCTAAGATAAAATTTGGGCATTGTAAATGTTGAAGTAGTTAGTGGTAGAAATCAAGGGGGGGTGTTAGAACATGGAGTAATTTTTCCCAAAATAAAACATGCAATTCAGTTTAGTTTCAGTTTGGTATTTAGAAGGAAGAGAATAAAATAGTTAAATGCATGGTGCAGTTATTATTAGAATTAAAGTTTTGTAATTTGCATGCTTTGCATGAATAGATATTTCTAGTGGATTGCATGATTTTAACAGAAAAAGGTTTAGTTTTCTTAATTTCTGCATGGTCAAAAGACCTCTATTTATGGAGGCACAATGTAAGCATTTTTGAATGAGAAAAATCAACACAAAATTATTTTTCTATTGTAGAAATTCTTTGTTGTGTCCTATTTTTTATTTTATTTCTTTTCTGTCTCTGTCCAACATCCTCAACATGTCTTCCAAGAGAATTCAACTACAAACATAGATAGACAAGAAGCGCCAACTAAAAAGAACAGAATTAGGAACATTCACCAAACTGAAATATCCTTAGGACCAAGACACAACGCCAACAAAAACTCATCAATAAAACTTAAACTCTCCCCAAAATACTACATAATGAATGTATAATAGTAGATATCTCTTGTACACTTCTTTCATGGGGTTTCAACTGCAAACAGAGGCAGAAACACTAGTCTGAGAAAGCCAAAATGGAATAAGTAATCAGACTAGCACTAGAGAAGTTTAGCAGCCAGTGGCCCACTGAAATGAGAGTGCCACCTCAAAAAAAATTTGAACAAAGATTGAAAATGAATCTGACATGTCTAAAAAAGGTTGTTGTGTCGAAGAAATGGTCGCTAGGCAAATTTAATCTTATTCTTCATGGCGGGGCAACTTTTGTGGCGAATTTCCCCTAAAAGTCAGAAGAGGACATTCCTTTCACCCGAGGAAAAAACTCCACTCTCCTCAAATGCTAAATTTGTATTATGGTTTGATGCTCTGCCATTTCTTCCTCTTCAGCCCTCCTACTCTTAGTTTGACGACTCTTCTTGTCATGTCCCGAGGGGTGCTTTCTGATTTCTTTATTAGATTTGTCTGGAAAAGATTGAGATTTGGCATTCTTGCAAGACCCATTTCCTCTTGGAGAAATGTCATCACAAATATCATTCCCTACATTAAATAATACACCATCTATCATGGCTCTGAAGGACTAGTCTAAAAATTCTATCTCTTCTAAAATAAAATCATTGTCAAACTCAAGAAACTCTGTTTCTTCTGCCTCTGTGTTTTTGTCACTACAACAATCTATGCTCCTTTCATCCCCAGGAATGGTCAGGATCAGCACATGAAGGTCTATTTCTCTATCAAGATCCTATTCTGTCTCGGTGGAAAACCCCTTCGAAATAGTCTCTTCTAGAAAGTGAGACTCACTTGAAGAATAATGTTTTCTTATCTTGTTTCTAATTAATCTTTTGAGGGACCAAAGGCCTCTCTATGAAGAGAAGTATGATCAAAATATGATCAAGAAGATTTGAAGGCTTTAAAAATTGATTAGGTTAAAAATTAGACTTTGAGAAATACTAACAGTTTTAATAAAATCAAAACTACTTTCGTTATTAGGAAGTGATTGCATAATCTATGATGGATGAAATTGATTTTACTAGTACAATTATGTAACTAATAAGGCAATACCTTGTATAAGAGGTGGTAACAAAATTGAAAACAATAGTCTTGAAAATGACATGGGTGGTAGTTTTGTCATGTGCAATCTAAAAATGAAAAGGTGGGAAATCTAATTGGCTAATCAGATGTTTAGATAGTTGGGCTACTCTAGTAGATGGGAGTAAAGCATAGAAATATACAAATGTGGAAGAGAAGGAAGGAAGAGGTGGTTGAGAACACGTAACACTTGGCAAGGTATAGACAAGGAGGATATAAGCAATATTTGTATTGTAACCCTCTTTTTGTATTGTACAATTACAATACAAGTGATACGATTGCTATTGGTAATTAGGCTTTTCCTCCTAAATTGGGGTTTTCTAGGGGAATAACATGTGCAAAGTGTTTAATTTTGTGTGATTGCATTTTCTAGTGGTTTGAATATAGTTTTCATTATCTAAATCTTTATTTAAAGTTAATTAAACTATAAATAATAATTCAAATGACTTTGTAGCCAACATTTTCAACATTTGTAGTGCAATTATAGATTTTACTTAATTCAAGTGAAACAAGTAGATGAATTATTGTAATGTTTGCCCTATGATCCAACTTAAACTTCTATTGTCAAATCTACAACTCTTAGGATCCAATAGATTTGAAACTGACTTGTGATATGTCAAGGTTCAATACTGGACATGTGACCTTGCTATATAAAATTGTTTCCTTGAACCTCTCTCTATGGCTTCAAACTTGTTGTGTGGCCTTGAATTGTACACTTAAAATATTCAGTTTCATGTTAACCTTCACACATCTATAAATTTTGGAGCTTAAAAGAACAATTGAAACTTGATATGCTAGAGAAGGAAGTCAACTAGCTTCCCACCTTGCAATGATTTGAAATAGGCTCATGGACACAAAAAGTAGAATGCAAATTTCTAAGTTTTTCCTTATGACTATAACTACTGATGCAATGTTTTTATGCGATTGAATGATATGTGAATGACATGGTATCTAATGATCTAAAATGAACTAGGGCTCTATCCTTTTATACAACACCCTAGCATAAAAATTTAAATATTTTTTGCTTGAGTCAACAAAAACAATTAGTTGGAGTCAAGTTAGTGACCCATGATGAAATTTTGACTTTGAAATTTGGGGGTCAAGACCACACATAAAATCTTGAACCACATTCAAGGCTACAAATTCAAGATTAACCAAGGATAGTAAATGAGAAATGTGAAGCTTGGAGCCAAATCCTTTTGGAATAGGAAGTCAAGTTAAAGTTAAAAGTCAATATTGGCACAAAAATACACCATTTAAACACTAGACTATTACAATACAAATAAAATAATCAAAATAAATTTAAAAACTAAAAAAAAATACACTTTTCACCTTTACAATAATAAAATTATTTTAAGAGTAGATATAGCCGACATACTTTTATTAAATGAATGCACCTAAAAAAAGTAACTATTTTAAATATGCACCTAAAAAAAAGTAACTATTTTAAATATGCACCTAAAAAAAGTAACTATTTTTTATTTAAAAAATATATAACTGACATATTTTTTAAATAAAAGCACATAAGAATTAAATTTAAAATATATAACCGCCATAATTTTATTAAAAATATATAACTGTCATAGTTTTATTAAATTAATGGATGTAACAATAAAGTTGACATAAAGTAACAAATCTATATAAATACAAGTAATAGTCAAACATAAATCACAAAAATATAATTATATGGATTAAGGTGGGCAAAAGAATACTAGAAGGGCAAGAGTTATTTGAAGCGCAGGAACTATTTGAAGGTAACTGAATTATATTTTATACATTTTCATATAAATATTTCAATTTTCTTTTCTTTTCTTTTGGAGAATGAAATGTAATTTCTCGGTTTTTTTCATTGCTGATTTATAAAAATTTATATTTTATACATTTTACTATAAAGGCTTCAATTTAATTTTCTTTCCTTTTTAGAATGAAATTTAATTTTTCACTTTTTATTCACTCCTATTTTATAAGAATTAAAGTAATTCAAAAATAGGTGCTTCAAGAAGAATATCTCTAACCTATTTTATATATATTATCCTTTAGCGTATTTTATAAATATTTTTCTTAAGTTAGGTCTGCTAGTACCCATCCATGCATATTGAAATATAAACTCTTAAAATAAATATTCTCTATTATATCTTTTCATTTTCTTTAAATTATCTATTTTTATTTTTTCCCTAACTCCTTTATGTCGGCTGCTGTTACGCCTTTAAAAGGAAGTCAATGTGGAAGAGGATGAGGTGATAGAAAGAAAATCAAGAATAGACGTAATCCAGGGTTAAAAGATTTCAATCCAATAGTTTCAAAGCGTTCGAGCTTAAAAGAATGGAGGGAGAATTAATTTCAGCAGCAGTTGAAAGAGACGGGGAGCAGTGTGATTTATCTGAGCTGCCTCAGCATATACAAGAATGCATATTTGCAAAGCTTCCATTACAATCAATCTCCTGCTCTCGCGTAGTTTGTAAAGAATGGAATGCTATTTTGTCCTCGCGCAGCTTTCTCTCTTCACTGCCCACCCACAATCCATGGCTGCTTCTCTGCGGTGAAGGGTATTGTATGGCCTACTGCTTTTCCGCACAAAAATGGAGGACTGTGTCTCTCTCTTTCCTCCCAAGGAACAATTCCAGTATTAGCATATCATCAAATTCAGCACTGGGGCTGCTTCTACTATACACCTCACAATTCTATGTTTGCAATCCGCTTATGAGAATTTATAAAGAGATACAAATTATAGATGTGATTGGCAGTTTAATGGGAATTATCCAAGGGAGAAACGGAGAGCCCTACTTGGTAGCGAAGTTAGAGGACAACTGGGTGTTTCAAACTTTTTCCATACAAATCTACCATTATTTTCAAGATTCATGGAGGATTAAGTTTGAGTTTTCAGTGGAAACAGAGGAGTTTTATGAATATCATAATGAAATGATTGAGTGCAATGGCGTTCTTTTTTTTAACATAGAGTGTCCTGTTAATATCGTGGCTTGCAATATTCAGGATGATGGTTGTATTAAGCCAGTGAGAATAGCTGAATTCCCATATCACCACCTTATTGGGGATGTTGATATTATTAGAGCGGATATGCGATCATTTATGGTTGCATATGGGTTGTCAGTTCTAATGGTGGTAGTAATTAAGGATCCGTCAAAGCCCGTGAAAATAGTGATCTTGGAGATGGTTCAGGATGAGAAAGATGCGTTGTTTTGGAGGTGGAAAGAGTTTGCAATGATGCCTCCAGGCTCTGTCCCTCAAGATTTTGAGATTAGTCAACCATGTCGTCCGTGGCAGTGGCAGTGTGTCGGTGTGGGTGATTACCTGTGCTTTAGCTGTGTAGAAGGTATAGGGCGTCCAAAGGTGGTTGCATATAACTTAAGGGAAGGATTTTGGCAATGCCTTCCTCAATGTTTAGGTACAAATTTTTCCAAGATGATGTCATTTGAACCTAAGCTTATGGTGAAGGGGCCTAAATTTGATGGGTGACCTTGCTTATCCAGCCATTTTTTTTACAGTTATTTATTTGAAGTTGTCTTGGCGTATCTTATTATGAATAAAATTATATTGTTGTTTAAAATCTCTTTTTTCATGTGATATAGTCTAAAATTTTGATTGTATTTTACACCAAAATAACCTAAATACAATCATACGGCCATCAAATTTAGGCCTTGGGTGAAGGTGTCACTGCTTTACATAATTAATATTGTTATTTAAATTTAAGTTTATAGTGAAAGTGTAACTAATCTATTTAAATATTAAATCCTTTATGATTTGAACTCAAATTTATGATGGAGGTTTAAAAGCTCTACTTAAATATTAAATAGTATAGTTAATAATAAATTTTTAGCCTCCATAGGCTATATTATTGTTAGCTTTGTTAGAAATTTGTTAGCATGGCAAAATAACTTTCTAACTTGCCATTAAACCATTTTCAGGTCAAAAATCAATAATGTAAAAAATCAAATCTTCATTTTTAGGTCGCGGAAAATCAATAATGTGAAAAATTAAATCTTCCTACAAATCAAATGTTGAAATCAATAATGTCAAAAATGAAATCTTCACTAATGTGAAAAATCAAATCTTCCAACAAATCAAATCTTTGCCATGTAAAAATATCAAATCATATCTTCTCCCTATAAAAATATCAAATTATAATTAATGTGTCTAAGTTACTAATATCATTATTTTTCTCACCACACACCTCTTTAAAATACAAGTGCTAGTATATATCATGTGTACATAAATAATAAGTAGTTGTCTTATTTCTTTTGTAAATATATTTTTTCAAATAGCAAAACTTTTTTAAATTGAAAAAATAATAAACTACAAACTATACTCTTAAACATTAAGTGTATAATAAAAGATAATAAATCCTCTTATTTTAAAGTTTTAGTTTGAATAACACTTAAAAAGATAAATTTAATTTAATTTACTTAAATAAAATTAAATTATTATTTTTTTAAAATGAATAAATTTTTAAAATAGTTTTTACTAAATTTAAATAGAAATAAGTATAAATGCTTTTATTTTTAAATTATTTTTGAGTCTTTTTAGAAAATAATAAAAAGTTTATATTAAAACCGATAAAAACTTAAATTTATTATATTGTATTTAAAATTTAAATAAATTATTTAATTAATAGTGAATAATAAAAGTTTAAAAAATCAAAAATTAAAATAATTTAATTTTCTAAACTTTTTTTAAATTTTATTTATTTAAGAGTTATTTTATTAGTTTCTGTCAAGGAAACTATAGGGGGCTTGTTCTTAACTAGTTATTAATAATTCTTTTTACAATCAATAAGAACTGAAATTGTTTTTCTATATAAATAAGAGTTGTAGAGTAGCAAAGTTTCTGCCAAAATATTCATGAATAGTTGTGTTTTAATTTGTTATATTTGCTTAGTTTTGCATGATCTCAATCATTTATTTGGACTACATTTTGTATTAATGTATGGTATATTTAGGAAGTGTTGGATTATATGTAGCATCCACTTGAAGTTTTGCATAATTTTGTGATTCTCATTTTGGTCATAGATATCAATGAATGCATGTTCTTACCTGTAAATAATGTAGTAGCATCTTTGGTTTTGTAATTACATATTTCAGGAATTAACTGTGTGTAATTACATTTTTGAGGTAAAAAAACTTGCACACAGTTAATTACTGAAATATGTAATTACAATCATCATGGACTGTGGAAATCTGATGTCTCTTATCTTTGGTTTTGCAGATATCTAACAAATACATTATGTACTATCATATATAGGGACAATGAATATCACCATCCACCATTCTTCCATAATCATATTAGACTCCAAATAGGCAGGTTAACTTTAAGGAGATATGCACTTGTTATGATCACTCCTCACATGCATAAAAAGGACATTAGTAGTACATATGAAATAGAAATAAGGCCAGATAATTATAGAAAATAGTTTCCAGCTTGTTGCAATGCCATTTGCAAAAATTTTGCAACCAAACATATATTTATGGGTTATCTTATTTTGATTAGTCAGATGACCATAGTTGGCTTCATATGTTCGAAATAAATATGGCAAAAACAAACGGTTTGCTGTGGGCATTAAAAGCTAAATCACCAAGAGATTTTTTTAAAAATCAGATCTTGTCACTGTTGGATCTTTATTAGATTAATTTGTGATCAGTTATACTGCTCTGATAAATGAAGCATTAGGAGCAGCTGAAAACACATTTGCTACTCACTAGAGTAAGCAGAAAAGTGCCAAAAAGGCATGGCACACTTTAGTCCCTACATACCATAGAAGCAAAGAATCCATAAAATGATTCAATATCTTAAAAGATAGTTTTGCATTACAATTGTCACTCACTTTTTAATCAAAAATTCATTTTGATCAAATATGGATGGAAGTTTAGTAAACAAAACAATCAAGAGGCAATCAAAGTCCATCTCGTAAGAATCATGATTGTGGCAAGTGCAATTGAGAAAAAATGCATTTTGATTGCCAACAGATCAATGAGCTACCAGAACTCATATCAACTTCAAATCTACTCACATGTTTGAGATGCAAACATTCTAGTTTCCTCTGTACATTCACATTTATAAAAGACATAAATATTTTCATGTAGGAGGGAAGAATGTATTAAGATTGAATGGAAGTGTGTAGAACTCCCCATTACAGCTATCCCCTTTAAATGTTTGAAATTTAACCCACCAAGGCATTCCTCTATCCTTCTTTGCTTTGTGAACTTGTAGTGTATTGTCTAAGAATACTGCAATTATTAGTGCAATTGTTGGTGCTGAAGTGAAAACCGTGTTTAGAAAATCATTGAACTGGAATCACACAGACAAATTAAATTTGCATGATAAAACAATACCATGCATTGACTTAACATACATTTTTTTTGAAAATTTAGGATTAGCATGTCAAACTTACCCATGTGGCCCCTGTATGAACAGGTCCATGGAAAGCATGGAGAACTTTAAGAGAAGCTGCCAACTGGCCTTGCTTAGAAGTAGCCAACTTAGCTTCTTGTGCTGTAGCAAATTCATTAAGTACTGAGAAATGGACAGTCCAAGGAACAAAGAAACTCCAGGTTACGCAAAGAGTTCATGTTTGTGAATTGTAAGAAGGAAAGACCAACTGCCGCTGGAATAGGCACACAAACAGAAACTATATTTAGAGGCCACAAAATATTTAAAACAGGGTGCAAAGAACACCGTTGTAGCTAATGGGATTAAAAAACACTGTCTTACCAACTAGCCCAAATAGGACACAATACAATGCTGAAAAAATTTGGAAAGGTATTGATGCAAAGAGGGCTCCAAATTTTCCTGCATTAGCAAGCAGAAACAGTCACAAATGTGACAGAAACAATAACACATGTGACTCTATGCAAGCCAAATGAAAAATTAAAACTACTTCCAGGGCTTCCTCACCCTATCCCCAAACAAAAGAATCCCCTACCTAAGATTGAAAAGAATATCATGAACCCTATGGAAATCTGCACCACACGGCGGCTACAGACTCAAGTTACGCCAAGAAGTCCAACATTCTCACCAAAAAAATAAATATGCAAGGTATTCAAAATTAGGTTGACATAAACATCTAACCTCTAGTTTTCTTCCCAATGTCAGAGAACAGTCCAGGCCCCTTCACCATGATTACTTTCTTAGAAAAAGCTTACACAATCTGCATAAATAGTACAAGTACCATAAATAGAACATATTGTAGTTGGATTACGAATCTTAAGCGACTTCAAGCTTCCACAATCCATAATACTTATTAAAATTGCTTCAGGATAGAAGTTGAATGGAAATAAAGTGCATAAATAGTTTCTGGCCACTTAATCAAACCCGTCAACAGGATGAAATATGTATGATAAATTGTTCAAATAGCCTTAAAATATAACACAACGTTGCTGGACTTGAGAATTGAGGCTACTTTAAGCTTACATAATCCATAATACTAATTAAAATTGCTTCAAGAAAAATATCTAGTGGAAATTTTGGGCCACTCCTTGAATATTGGATTACAAATACCTTGACTAAACTTAAAATGGAACACTATGTATTTGAATTTAGGAACCTGAGGATGCTTCAAGCCTGTGCAATTCATAACGATAATAATTATAAAGATTATGTCAGGACAGAAATTGCATGGAAATTTCAAGTGACCCTTTGTGTCCCAGTAACAGGATGAAAGACAGAGTACAAATAGTTTAAGCAGCCTTAAAATCGAACACAGTGTAAATGGACTTGACAACCTGAAGGTACTTCGTGCTATCACAATCCATAATAATTACAAAAATTGCTTAAGGACAGAAATTGCAAGGAATATTATAGGGCCACTCTTTGCAATATGGATTGCAAATTGTTTAAGAAACATTATAACAGCCCACAACATAACTGGACTTAAAAACCTGAAGTTACTTCAAGCTTCAGCAATCCATATAATTATAAAAACTGCTTCAGGAAAGAAATTTCTAGCCTTTGTGTTCCATCAAGAGGATGAAATTCAGATTACAAATAGTTTAAGTGATCTTCAAATAGATGGCAGTGTAGCTGAATTTAAGAATCTCAAGGTACTTCAAGCTTCCGCAATACATAACGATAACCAAAATTGTTTCAGGAAGGAAATTGCATGGAAAATTTGAGCCTCTGTTTGCAATACGGATTGCTTCCTTACAATAAAATGTAGTGTAACTAAATTGAGAACATGAGGGTACTTAAATCTACCACAAACCTAATAATTATGAAAATTGCTTCAGGGCAGAAATTGCAAGGAAAATTAGGGCCACTCTTTGCAATTAGGATTGTAAATTGTTTAATAACCTTATCATATACCACAATATAGCTGGATTTAAGAACCTGAAGTTACTTAAATCTTCCGTAATCAATGAGAATTCAAAAAAAATGCTTCAGGAAAGAAATTCCAGCCTTCCTAGTCCATCAACAGGATAAAATATAGACTATAAATAGCTTTAGTAATCTTAAAATAGAAGGCAGTGTCACTGAATTTAAGAATTTAAATGTACTTCAAGCTTCCTCCATCCATAATATTACCAAAATTGTTTCATGAAAGACGTTGCGTGAAAATTTTGGGCCACTCTTCGCAGTAGCAAGTACAAATGGCTTTAGTAACCTTATAGTAAAACACAATCTAGATGGACTTAAGAGCCTGAAGATACTTCACACTTCAACAATTCATAGGAATTATTAAAATTGCTTCAGGGAAAAATATTATGTCAAAAATTCGAGGCACTCTTCATCAAGATGAAATAAAGAATAAAAATAGTTTAAGAAACCTTAAAATAGAACAGTGTAAGCCAGATTTAAGAGCTTCAGAGTACTTCAAGCTTCTGCAAGCCATAATAATAATGCTTCGACAAAAAATTGCGTAGAAATTCGGGTCACATTTTTTACCAGATACAAATACTTTAACCTTAAAATATAACAAATGTAGCTGGACTTCAAATTTTGATAAAAGACTTAAAGCTTCAGGATAAAAATTTAGCACAAAAGACTGTATAACATTTGGCGGCATGAAATGTTGAAATGATCCCTTCTCCACACAATTTCTAACCTATTTTGAATGGTGCGCTTGACAAACTAACTACTTTGCTTATAGAGATAAGCCTATCAAGTGCTTGTTGAAGCATTGGAAAAAGGGAATATCATTGTTTGTTGTGGCGTGATGAAATGGACAGCGTAGAGGATAGACCAAAGGCGTCCTTGTTCATTACATGGTGTGGGAAAATAGTGAATGGCTTTGGAAAATGCAGAATGGAATAGTAGCCTATAAACAAAACAAATTCATTTTGCATGTCCAGAAAATAGTCATGGCGTGAGAGATTCTGCAATGTTTGGACATAAAGAAACATGAAGAATGGTTGCCTAAAGAGAGATTGAAACACATAAATTCTCCCCAATTGCCCACAACTTGTCTATGACATGCTTAAATTTGGGCGTGATGGGGTGCAGCTCCTTCCTCCACTCTCTTAAAACTCTCGAGTGGCACAATGGAGGTTAAGAAGCAGAATGTTATATTTAGATTGTATATCAAAAAATTTGGATTTATAAATGGAAATGATCAAACAATTGAAATGCATAACCTAAACCCAAATAATTCAATACCTCGAAGATGCAAGATGAGCTCAATTGATTGATCGCTTTGTTGTGTTGATTGCTCGATTCCACAGCATAACGTTGATAAGGATGCAAGCTAGATGGATTGAAGATGATGGATAATGGCTTGAGATGAAAATTCAGCAGAGTGAGGTTGCATGAAGAAGAATCATGAAATTCTCCATTCTAATCTCTTCTCTAATCTAATGTCTTCTCTAATCTCCTCTCTAATGTCCCAAATGGCTCAAAAGAGACTTGCTTTATAGGATTGGCTTGGTTCTAATGGATGGCTAGGATCAATTAGGGCTTTAGATGAAATGGATGGATAGGATTAAGTTAGGTTTCCTTGCACATTAAGAAATTGTAGTCAATTGGCATGTGGCAAGGGAAGATAAGGCTTAGGTGTGCTTGTGTAGATAAATACTAAGATTAGATCCCAATAGTTGTGCATGTGAAAGATAAAAGTTGTAACACATGATTGACTGGACAAGTGTTGGAATGTGGTGAAAGGTGAGGGCTTAATTCAAATAAAATATTTGAAATAGTTGTGATATGAGTTGGATATTAATTAAATAAATAAAATTTATCTAACTAATTAGAAAGATGATTAGGATGAGATAAGATATGATGTGGAAATTAATTAAATAAGTAAAATTTATTTAATTAATTGGGATGATGATAGGATAAATGGGATTATCCATGTGAAATTAATTAAATAAATAAAATTTATTTTATTAATTGGCTAAGTAGGATGAGGATGGGATTGAATGGGATTTTAATTAAATAAATAAAATTTATTATGAATAAATGGGATTAAGAGTGGGATTTAGGACAAAAATAGCTTATGATGTTTAGGATAATGTTTTAACAAGGTGTTGTAGGACATGGACAAAGTTGGGACAAATTTGGGTGTCTACATTTTGCCCCTCTTTGAGATGATGTTTGAGATGACGAGCTTGGTGTCGAGTAACATCATTTCAAAGAAGTTAAGGTATGGATAATTGATAGAGATGCTGATGATGATGTAGGATAGGATGGGATGATGATGAAATGGGATGATGATGCCCCCTCAAGAGGTTAGGCAGGTTGGACAAACACGGGTAGGCTCTCGAAATGAAAAGGATTAGCTAAGAAAGAAAGATAAGGGGATAGATAGAAGAAATGGAGATGTGTTATGCTGCAATGAAAGTGAGCAACCATGATGTTTGATATAGCACTAGACATTATGCACCAAGGTATAAGGACCAGGGTGACAATGTGTCTCATGCCCCAGCGTAATACAACCTTATCTAACGTATGAGGAAGAAAACTTAGAGCATTAGAGTCCTGATGTACAAAAGGTATGATATGACCTTAGATGCAAAGGATAGTGTAAAAAGCTATTCCAACATACACAAGATATGAATATTAGCTGGAATGATATGGATGTGATACAAATGCAAGATAAAATGATAACACACACAAGCAAGCAAGCAAGCATGCACAAATGATTCAAAAACAAACAAGGTATTACTCCTGTCAAGCTGTAAACCAATGATTGATTGTTGATTGATTGTAGTGTTGAGAGTGTTGTCATTGCGGGGAAAGCTATATCCCTAGATCAACACAAAGTTGTTTACTGAGTTGGTTGGCTGATTGAATGATTGATTGATTGATTTGGCTTACAACAAGGCTAGGATCAAGACCATGGATTGTGTTTGGATAACTTGGCTTGATTGATTAACTTGATTGGTATGGACTAAGGATTGGCTTGCATTGGGATCGTTGCTTGGAATGATTTGATTGGATGAATGGATGATTAGATTGATTTGGTTTGATGGATTGATTTGTGGTGGATTGAGCTGCTTTTGATTTGCTGAAGTGATTAGATTTGTTTCGATTGGAGTTGATGTGATTGAGTTGATTTGCTTTAGTGTTGATGCTGATGATTGATAGGCTTTATTTTGAATGATGATAGTGATGGGGTGATGATTAGAGTGTCCACTCAATCTAAGCATAAGCAAGTGTTCTTGGTATGCTAAAAGGATGTAAAACAAACAAGGTATTGCCGTTGTCAAGTCATAAACTGATAATTGATTGTTTGATTGATGATGATATTTAGTGTTGTCATTACAGGGAAAGCTATATCCCTAGATCAACACAAGGATGTGGGAATGCTATATCCCATTGATGATGATTGATAATGATTGATTGGGCTCATTACAAGATTAGGATCAAAACCTATTGATTTGATTGGATAATGTTCTTTGATTGATTAGCTTGCTTGATATGGATTAGTGTGGCTTGGATTTAAGATCATTGCTTAGATTGATTTGATTGATATGATTGGAAGAATTGATTGATTGAAATGGATGAATGAATGTTATTGATAGGAAAAATTGATGATGATGATGATTTGATTTTGATTGAATGTTGATGGAGTGGATTGTTTTGGATGATGTGATTATCACATGGATTTTTCGTTGGATATTGATTTTTTTGGATTTTTTGACATATTTTGATTTTTTTGGATTTTTTGAAGTGTTTCGATTTTTTTAAATTTTTTTTTGAGATGTCAATGGATTTACAATGTGGGTAGCATTTGTGCTTGATACCAATGACAAGGGAGAAAACCAAGTCTAGGTGCAAGGATGGATGAAAGGATAGGCTTGTAGTAAATGTGGCAGTAAGATCATGAGAGTTGGATGGGATGGAAGGTTCATGAGAGTTGGATGGATATATAAGAGGATAGGCCATATAAGGTATGTATGCATGCCTCATGAAAAATGGATAGGTAGGCTATAGTGGAAAGCTCATGATAAATGGATGGGGATAAGCTATAAGATGGAAAGCTCGTGATAAGGATACGCCATAGTGGATGGATTATAAGGGAGCTAGGATGTGATCTCCAAAGACTATGTTGCATAGGAGGAACGTGCCCCATTCTAGGTGGTAATGCTTAAGATTTTACATGACAAAGTTCATGACAATGGGATGATAAGATTGGATTTTACACTGCAAGGTCTTATGATAATAGGATGACATGATGGATTGGTTTAAATGGGATGGATAAATGGTCAATGGATAGGACTTGGTTTGGAAAGAAGGTATGTCAAGAGATATCTAAACATGTTTCAACATTTTGCCCCTATGTCTTCATCAAGATCAAAAGGTGGAAGGATGGGTAAATGGGTTCAATAGGATAGGCATGTTTATGTAATGGCTAAGGATGGTAGAGTGGTATGGGAAAAGTTTGGAAATGGATAGGTTGGATGAGACAATGTGCCCCCAAGTGTAAGTGACATAGAAAATCAACCTACACATGACGCCTGTTTGCCAAGTTTTCATCATGGGACTTATCAAAGGTGCCTGTTTACCAGGTTTTCACCGTTGGACGAAGGGATTTTCTCTTTACTTTTTTATTTTTTTATTTTTTTCTTTTTTTGATTTTAGATGGGTTGACAATTACACATGGCGCCTGTTTGCCAGGTTTTCACCATGGTAATGGATAGGAGGGACCCAAGTGGCTAGTGCTATGAAGGTTGATAGTGTCCCTTTAGAGATTGATGATGTCGTCGCATGGACCATGTCAAGTGTGCTCATAGACGTTGGCAAAGGGATTGCATGGATGGGAGATGGATTGGGTAGATAGTGGATTAGGATGTGGATTATGGAAGGCTCATGCAAGGATAGATGGATGGGGATAGTGGATTTATATAGGCTTATGGAATGAAGATGGATGAAAAGTTTATGCCAAAGCATGGACCATAGGAAGGTGATGTGGAAGATATGTAGGATAATGGATAGAAGATGTAGTTATATGGAGGTGTTACGGAGTGGAAGGGAATCATGACCAATGGTTGCACACACCATGATAAACATTGAAGCTTTTTATGGGATGATGGTGTAGGAAGCAATGGAGATGTTTGCTTAGGAGATGGTTGATGAAGTGATTTAGGAACCCACATAGATTTAGTATTTTTAGTGTTTTTGTTTTGCTTGTGGGATTTTTGAAAGGAATGGAAGTTTTGGAAGGAAATAGGCTCTTGGATGGATATAGGTGATTGGGATTCTTGAGAGGTGGATAAGGATGCCTCATTTATTTTGCTAGCTATTTGCTTAGGAACCCAAACCATTTTGCTTTTGGGCTTTGCTTTTGGAGGTAAGGGTTTGGATGGTTGCTTAGATGTGGATGAGGATGCCTCATTTGCTTTGCTAGTTGTTTGCTTAGGAACCCAAACCATTTTTCTTTTGGGCTTTGCATTTGGAGGTAAGGGTTTAGATGGCTGTTTAGATGAATTTTGCTTTGATTTTGATTCTTTATGTCCTAAGGTATGAAGACCTTTAAGATTTTTGGTAGGATTTTTAGCTTTATAAGTAAAGGCATCAAAATTTTTGCTTTTGAATCCCATAGGGTGGGTGGAGTGGATGGAATGATTGGAAGCTTTATGCTTAAATGATGTGTGCTTTTGTTAGTCATGATTAGGGATGTAAAGATACTTATGGATAATAGGTATGTTAGGTGTCGGAAGCAATGGTGGCAAGGTGGATGGAGAGATATTTGGAGTTGGTAAAAGTGGAGGCAAAGTGGATGGTGGAAGATGTACGGTCACATGCTTTTGACATTTATAGGATGATGGAGGTGAAATGGCAAGATATGTTTTGGGTAGATGATGGGGGGTATGATAGAAAGTGGTAGGTTTAGGATGCATGAAGGGATTACCAACATCTTGGCCTTGTTTACCTTGGGGTGTGTATCCAAGGCCATATGAGCGTGGGGGAATCTTGACATGGTTTGGCTCCAAAATATGTTGTTCATAGAGACCTAGGCCTTTACCTTTGTAGTTCATGTTTTGGAGGATGCAATTGACTATAAGACTTGATGTGTTTTGGGAACTAGACTTGAGCTCTTTATTGGATGGATAAGGTGAAATGGATAAAGGTCGTTGTTGTCCTAAGGAAGAACATTCATGGACAAAGGTGGATAAACCCATTGGATATGGTGGATTTGAAATGGGATCGATGATGGATATGGAAGGAGGATCATTAAGATCTTGATTAGCATTGTATTCACTAAGATCCAAGCTATTTGTTTGATCTTTTATGCTTACTTGGGGGACAAGTGTCTCATCATGACAAGTGGATGTTTGCTCATTATGGATAGGGCTAGATGGAGGATGACTAGGAGCAATGTGGATATCTTGCTCATGGATGGATATAAGATTATGGATAGTATCAAGGTGCTCATGGATAATAGCTTCATAGGTATCATCTTGATCATAAAGAAGGTACATGTTATGGATAGGTTGAATGGAAGTGTTTTGATCTTGAGTTGGACTAGGGCTTAATGTTTCCACATGCTTAGGATTAAACCTTTGACATTCCTCTTGGGTTGCTTGAATGGAAGTGGAAGGCTTGTGGATAGGCTCTTGGTCAACAACATGAGAACATGATGACTCTTGAATAGGCTTGATGGCTTGTAGGTCACATGATGGGCTTGAAGGGCTAAGAATGTTAATTGAGGGCTCTTGGATAGGCTCAAGGATAGGTGGACCACATGATGAGATTATGACCTTTGGAAGTTCTTTGGTAGGCTCATGAATGGGTGTTTGACATGGAGATAGTTTATTCCTAGCTAGTAGCCAATGGATCACATCCTTTGCAAGGGTATGAGTGGATGGGAAATATAATGGATGAGCAATAATAGAGGATGATGTTGTAAGCGTAGGACTAGGATTTTGATTAGATGGAAGGATAATGGAGTTTGATGGATTAGGATGTGGACTAGATGGGTGTGACACATGGGATTGGGATGATGTGGCATGATTTCTTATTATAGGTAGGTACACCTTGTAAATAATTGAGACAAATATTGGGCATTGATTTGTATTATGGCCTTTGGTCCTATGGTATGCACAATAATCATGTTCATCATATGGACTTTCTTCACATGGGTTGATAGGGGGAAGTTTGATGAGTTTTGCTTCAAGCATCCTTTGTAAAACTATCTCAGCTGCATCCTTTGGTGAAGGATTAGAATGACATGGTGATGAATCTAATAGAGGGATTGGTGGTTTGGAAGATTGATGGACCAATGGATTAGGAATGGGATCACATGATGGTGTTGGGATAGGATTAGTTGGCTCGTGTTGGCATGTGATTGGATGGTGAAGGCCACTTTAGATCGATATCTCCCTTGTCAAAGGTAATTAAGTCTTGCATAGGATAACTTGGACTCATTTGATTTATGTACAAGGGGCCATTGGGATTTGGATATGATTCTTGTTGGAAAGGTGGATTTAGATCTATCAATGGTGCTTGGTGGTCTTGTTGAAAAGGTGTACTTGGACTTACTTGATTTATGTACAAAGAGCCATTGGGACTTGGATGTTGTTCTTGTAATATCACTTGATTGCCTTGTGGATGGGCTTGGTAGTGCATTGGAATGGTGGCATGAGGGATTGGATAAGCTTGAGGTGGATGTTCATAGGTTGATGTGGCATTGACTTGGTGGATAGGTGGATTAAGTTGATAGGAAGTGGATGGATATGACATGTGGCTATAAAGTAGATTAGGTTGGTATGGAGTGGCTAAGGATTGATGTACTTGTTGAGCTTGACTAGTGGCTAAAAGGTGTTGGACTTGGGCTATGAAGTGTTGTAGATGAGGTGATTGGCTTGCATGGGGTTGAGCTTTCTGGATGAAGAATTGTAATATTTCAATGGCATCTTGGTTTAGGGGTTGTGATCCTTGATAAAGATTTTGGAGGAATATTTAGAATTTGATTTCTAGGTCCTCTAGTGTAGACATGTTGTCACCCAAGTGTATGTCTTAAGTCCTTTTAACAAGTGCTTGTTTAGGGATTTAGATGATGATGTGGCTTGTTTGGATGACTTGACCATGTTTGAGATGAAAGTGATTGGGTTTGAATGTTATTGGAAGAATGTATAGGATGACTTGTCTTTATATGTTTGGGTGTTTAGAGCTTGATGTGGCAATATTCAAACAAATGATTATGCATATACACACATGAATCACTCACGCAAGACACATAAGCAAGTTTTAGTTTGGAAGAATGTGATGATGGTTAAGCAAGCACGTGAAGACACTTCAACAAGTCCTAGTCAAGGCAAGGCCACTATCACAAGGAGGTTCTAATGAAAATCTGGGGGACCGGCACCCCACGAGCATCTAGAAAGCCACTTAAGACTTTAACTAACCCTACTAGGAGTTTTAATTTACACAAAGGTACACCTCCTTTTAAGTTAGCACTGTATGGTGAGCGCTAATACCGGTTAGACTTGGATTTTGCCATATCCTCTAATTTTTATAGCGTACCGGATGAAAGTACCACTTGAGGTCATTCCCTTGGGGTGGATACCAAGGTAGGCCTCTCTAAGGTTTAACAAAAGCAACCCAAGTAAGTGTTTTTGATCTCCAAGTTCATGTTGGAACACGAGGAGAGAGCATACACATTTACTTGGTCACACTCGCATGGGGTTCATTAACCTTAGAAATTCAATGTGTGGAAGACAATGCAAGTACTTGTTTATTTTAAAACCCAAATCCAAATGTGATGAAAGATAATGGTTTATTTTAGCCCAATTTTTTGATGTGAATTTGCAAATAATTGTTCATTTTATGCCTAAAATCCAAATGTGTTTGCAAACAATGATTAGAAGATGAGAAATGCAATGATTGCACCTGGTTAATTCGCTATCCAAATTGCTGTAGATATTGATGTCAATGTTGCTCCAGCTCCTTATGATCACCTACAACATAAAAAAAAATGATATTATAATGCAAGCATAAAAAATAGGCTCATCAGGCAAGGAAAATTGTAATTTTAGATGCATAGCCGAATTAGATTTGATTATTTCGATAGATTTTTTGTTTGAAAATTAAAATATCAAAGAAGAGACCCCATTAATTTTTAGAGAGCTTTCCAAAAATGTAAAGAAATCAGAAAAATTCCCTGTTTTGTGCCCAGAAATGCGGATTTATGAAAATAGTACAGTTGGCAAAGATCTGATTTTTTCGCACCGTAAATTAGCTCTAAATTAAATCTGTAAAACACAGACCCCCATTAGAATTTTGAGAGATTTCCAGAAATATAAATTTTTTTGAAAAATTTGCTGATTTGCGCCCAAAATTATGATTTTATGAAAAAACATAAAAACATGATAAATCCTGCAAAAATCACAATAAACCCAAACATTTTCTGCTGTAGCTTCCTTATATCATGGATAAACATTTGCTAAAATCTTGTAGAAAAATTCCTAGCCGTTTGGAAGATATGATGAAATCTTTAAAACCTAGGGTTTTGTTGAAAAAACAGCGGATCTGCAACAAAAAGTTAATTAAACCTGCAAAACTCAACAATGGGGTTTAGATGAATGCAAATTTTTACTACAAAAACCTGCAAAAAAGATCAAGCAAAGTGAGTCCCACCGGACGTGCCAAATGTATATCAAAAAATTTGGATTTATAAATGGAAATGATCAAACAATTGAAATGCATAACCTAAACCCAAATAATTCAATACCTCGAAGATGAAATATGAGCTCAATTGATTGATCGCTTTGTTGTGTTGATTGCTTGATTCCGCAGCATAACGTTGATAAGGATGCAAGCTAGATGGATTGAAGATGATGGATAATGGCTTGAGATGAAAATTCAGCAGAGTGAGGTTGCATGAAGAAGAATCATGAAATTCTCCATTCTAATCTCTTCTCTAATCTAATGTCTTCTCTAATCTCCTCTCTAATGTCCCAAATGGCTCAAAAGAGGCTTGCTTTATAGGATTGGCTTGGTTCCAATGGATGGCTAGGATCAATTGGGGCTTTAGATGAAATGGATGGATAGGATTAAGTTAGGTTTCCTTGCACATTAAGAAATTGTAGTCAATTGACATGTGGCAAGGGAAGATAAGGCTTAGGTGTGCTTGTGTAGATAAATACTAAAATTAGATCCCAATAGTTGTGCATGTGAAAGATAAAAGTTGTAACACATGATTGACTGGACAAGTGTTGGAATGTGGTGAAAGGTGAGGGCTTAATTCAAATAAAATATTTGAAATAGTTGTGATATGAGTTGGATATTAATTAAATAAATAAAATTTATCTAATTAATTGAAAAGATGATTAGGATGGGATAAGATATGATGTGGAAATTAATTAAATAAATAAAATTTATTTAATTAATTGGGATGAGGATAGGATAAATAGGATTATCCATGTGAAATTAATTAAATAAATAAAATTTATTTAATTAATTGGCTAAGTAGGATGAAGATGGGATTGAATGGGATTTTAATTAAATAAATAAAATTTATTATGAATAAATGGGATTAAGAGTGGGATTTAGGACAAAAATGGCTTATGATGTTTAGGATAATGTTTTAACAAGGTGTTGTAGGACATGGACAAAGTTGGGACAAATTTGGGTGTCTACACAGACAATTTTTTAGACAATGAAAGCAATGCATGAATTTATTTCTAGTATTCATACAAAACTTTATAATTTAAACCTGGATCGGCAATAATTGCCCGTGAAAGTTTTCTGCAAATGATTTTTTAAATATGTTTTGTTATAATATTTGCTATTGTATAGACATGATTGAAAATTTATTTTTCTTTAATCTAATTGGCACAAAACTTTTATCTGTACATCCATTACAATAATGGCGGTAATATTGGCTTATGAAAAGGGAGTGGCAGATTAATGTTAAAACAAATATTAAATTTTTCCTATATCTATATGCAAATATTTGTTGAATAAGCCAATGACAAGAGAGTATTTTTTTAAACATTAAACAAATATTAAATTTTTCCTAGGTCTATATGCAAATATATTAACAAATATTATTGAAAAATCAATCGTCAATCTTGTCATTGACTCAAATTTTTAAAAATATAATATAATACTATATAAAAATATTAGAATATTAGAATAATGTAATAATATAAATATACTATTATCATATTTATAATATAAACATTGTTTATTATCAATCAATAATTAATTATACTATTTCATTAATATTTAAACTAAAAAGTTTTATAAAGTATACTATAAATATTACAATTTTGTTATAATATTTATATTGGCTCTAAAAAAATTCTATACAACAAATATTTATTGTAAGAAGAAAATTAAGTCAAATATTATCAATTAATATTGTATTATATTATAATACTATAATATCAATTATCAATTAAAATAATATATCTAAGTGTTCTAATAAATATTAATAATATAATTAATATTTTAACTATAAATAATAACTATTTTGTTGGTTTGACAAAAAGTAAATTTGAAGTTTACCTAATGAATTAAAAAATTAAAACTAAAACACAACTATAATTACAACTAAAACACATACTATAATTACAACACTACAAGGCAAGTAATGTGGCACTTGTTTAAATCATGTCTTTGTTTAAACCATGCACTTCTATATGTTTTGAAAGAGGCTTACTATTGGCCATAATGTATCATTTAATAATGATTTTTTTATTTAGAAATAATAAGGAACTAGTACTTTTATATTTCCATATCAATCATGTGTAGTTGCATATTTGTTTACTTTCATTAAACTAAATAATAATTAGTTTTTAATGAAATATTTTCAATAATTTAAGACTTATTATAATTTTTTATAGCAATTAATTCCCATTGTAAAAATCTAAAACAAAGGTCATTAAACTATATATTTATTTTCTTTGTGGCTTTTAAAGATTGAAGAACCCTTACCATGTTAATATTATTTTATTTAATAATTTAGCCTTGGTTTTCAAAGATTTGTTTATGCAATATGAATATTAAACAAGTGCCACGTACCTTGTAGTGTTGTTATGGCATTTGTTTAGTTGTAATTTTTTTGTTGATTAGCTATTGGTTGTATATAGTATTTGTTTAGTTGTAATTTTTTTTGTTGATTAGGTATTGGTTGTATAGACAAATTGCATTCCAATAATTGAAAAATTAAATTTTGAAGAGTTAAAATGTCTTAGGTAAATAAAATTGAAATCTCAAAAATAATCTAATTTGGTAAAAATAAAATAGGACTTCATTATTTCCTTAATTATAAAACTAAACTTTACAAAACTTATTAAATAACACAAATATTTCCTTAAAATGTAATAATACTAATACTTTTATAATTTAAAATGCATTAAAATATTGTAATTTTGAAGAATAAAATAAAAAGTGTAATAACATGGTAAAATATTTTTCGTGGTACTGTAGATTTTTAACTTTTGACTAAATAAAATTGAAATCCTAGATTTTTAACTCTTGAATAAATAAAATTGAAATCCCAAAAATAATCTAATTTTATAAATAGAATGTGTAGAACCCTAACCCTAGCTAGGTGTGGAAAGATTTGAAATGTCTATCTAAGATATTAAAATGTAATAATATTGAATACTATTACAATTTAAAATGTATTAAAATATTGTAAGTTTGAAGAATAATTACATAATAATAACAATAACATATTCATATTTAGATCACTAGAGTATTTTATCTTAATCACTTAATTTTTTGTTTAAGTAATACTAGTAAGTACTTTTAGAGAACATGATTTTAATTATTTTAATTAATCTAATATTGTGGTTTACTAATATTTTTTTCTAAAGATAAAGAATTTATAGACATGATATTTCCACAGTCCATGATAAGTTAGAATGTGTACTTCTGGAATAGACTGTGTGTAGCTTTTTTAGATCGACATTTCAAATCACACTCCGTGATCAAAGCACACACTAGTCCATGAAACTTGATATGATAAAAAAAATCAGGTTATCACATGCACAAATACATGCAATCAATCCAAGTACATGGGTAAGAAATAGGCAAGGCACTCATTCATACAAAATATACATTAGCCTAAAATAATTTTCTCCAATCAAAATAAATAATGATGCCAAGGAAGCCACATCGAACAACCAACAGAAACTAAGGAGAAAAGCCTCAACAACCGCACTGGCAAACTACACATGACCATAAGGGCAATCCGGACATTACCATTAGGTAACTGGATGATAAGACAACAACACAGAAACACTGCACTAGTAGGGTACAGTGGCTAGGGTAGGGAACAGGGCCTGTGACTATCTCCAGTAACCTCCATCGGGGATAATAAGAGTACGCTCAAGCCTGAAAATCTAGGTGGAGTCGATACTCAGTACCTGCAACACTCCAAGCACACGTCAAGGTACCTGTACATAGAGATACATCATATAGCTGAAGCAACATTAATCATGTAAGCACGAAATCCATCATAAGTAATAATAATGTCCACAGCATAATAGTATCGAGATTGCACATCACCGGTACTAATACAAAATAATAATAGGAGCATAATCCAATACAAAACTTACAGTCATCGAAGTCCATCAAGATAAGAAAAAGCATAATACGAACATGGGGGTTGTTACATCCCTTAAGACTAAGCTTAATCATGGAAGCCTGCAAAAAGATATGGATAAAGATCTCTCGTCCTCACCGCATTTTCCCAAGATGTTGAGGACTCACCATCAGAATCCCATTAGACACTTACCTACTCTATGTCCAGACCCCTGAGGGTCAACCTTGGATGCTGAAGGATGCGTACGGGCTTCAAAGAAAGATGCCCATCTGCCTCGACCTACAAAGAAATCCAATCAAGAACATGGGTCACATTAGGAATATATTGTCTAAGCACTGAAACATGGAAAACATCATGAATGCGCAATAAACTTGATGGTAACACAAGGTGATAGGCAATAGGACCAATCCTCTCAAGGATCTAAAAAGGTGCAACAAAATGAGGTGCCAACTTCAATCCTTTCCTATAATGGATGGGGCTCTTCCGCGAACGAACTCTCAGAAACACACGGTTACCCACCGAGAAGTGGTGATCCAAACTACGGGCATCGACATACTTTTTCTGCCAATCCTGAGCTATAGCCAACTACTCTCTGATCTGCACGACCTGCTACTCCATATTCTGAAGCATCTCCGGACCCAAAATAACTCAGTCCTCTAAGCGATCCCAAATCAACGGAGTGTTGCATGGCCTACCATACAAGGCATGGAAGGCAGACATACTGAGAGAACTATGGTACTCATTATTATAAGCAAACTCAACCAAGTACAAGTACATCTAAAGCATATCCTCTAAGACCTGATTAACCTGCTCTGTCTGTCCATCAGTCTCAGGATAGTATGCAGAGCTGAAATTAAGCTAAGCTCCAAAAGCATGCTAAAGAGAACATTGGATCACAATTCAAAATGATCCTATGAGGAATACCATGCAGATGCACGATATCATCCATAAACACTCAAGCCACAGATGTTGCAGTGTAGGAAGATCTCATGGGTGAGAAGTGTGCCACCTTGGACAACTTGTCCATTGTGACCATAATAGCATCATGACAACGTGAAGACATAGGTAGCCCCACTATAAAATCTAGAGCTATCGTATCCCACTTCCATCTAGGGATGGAATGAGGCTACAACAATCCTGTTGGGTGTTGATGCGCTGCCTTCACCTGTTGACACTCAAGACACTGAGCCACAAAATCAGCAATATCTCGCCACAAACCTGCCCAATGATAGAACTTTCGAAGATCGGCATGCATCTTTGTGACACCCAGATGAGCTGAATAGGGTGCACGATGGGCCTCTGACAAAACCAAGGAACTAAGATCACCAAAATCTGAAACATAAATATGACCAAGATGTTGCAAAAGTCCATTAGACTCAAGAGAGAAAACTACAAACTTGCCCTCAAGCACTCTCCCATACTCAATCTCCACTCTCACCTCCTGATACCAAGTATCACTAGGAAGTGACTCCAAAATATGACTTCGCAAATCAACTCCAAGAGACAAAACTAAAATCTCATGTCTCCTCCTGTTCAAGGAATCTACAACAACATTCTCTTTACCCTAGATGTAGCAAATCTCAAATTCATACTCATAGAGGAACTCCATCCAACGGTGCTACTGAGCATTCAAATTTGGCTGAGTGAAGATATACTACAAACTGTGATGATCACTATGCAACTCAAACCGATGTCCCAAGAGGAAATGTCTCCAATGCACAAGTGCATGGATGACATCCTCTAACTCCAATCATGAGTGGGGTAGTTCAACTCATGATCCTTCAGCTTATGAGACTCATACAATCACTCGTCCCTCATGCATGGGAACTACTCCCACACCCTCCAACGAAGCATTAGTGCACACTACAAAATTACTTGTAGGATCTGGCACTACTAGGATAGGTGCACTAGTCAACCACTCCTTAAGAGCCTAAAAAGGTGACTCACACTGATCTGACCACACAAACTTCTTCCCTTTCCGCTGAAGAGAAGTGATCACAAATCGATGATAGTAACCCGCCAATCCCATGAAATTGCAAACCTCAGCCACATTCGTTGGTGTTGGCCAATCCACAATGGCCTGAATCTTAGAAGGATCCACTGAAATACCTTCTCCTTAGATGATGTGGCCCAAATATCTCCCCTCAGTCTAGAAGAACTCACACTTAGCCAAATTGCCAAACAACTGATTATCTCGCAAGCACTGCAACACTTTCCACAAATGGGCTTCATGATCCTCCATAGTCCTCAAATAAATCAAAATATCATCAAGGAACACGAGAAAAACTAGTCAAGATAGGTGCAAAACACCCCATTCATCAAACTCATGAAAACTGATGGAGCATTGGTCAACCTAAAAGGGACGATCGTGAACTCATAATGCCCACAATGTGAACAAAATGTTGTCTGATGAATGTCTGCCTCATAAATGTGAAGCTAATGGTATCCTAACTTCAAATCTATCTTGGAGAACACCTTGGCTCCCATCATCTAATTGAACAAATCATCTATTCGAGGCAACGGGTAACAATTCTTCACTGTCACTTTGTTCAAATGGTGATTTAATCAATGCTTAAGTGAACAGATCTGTCCTTCTTCTTCATGAAGATGACAGGCACTCCCTAAGGGGATACACTAGGACAAATGAAACCCTTCTCTAGTAACTCCTCTAACTACAACCGCAACTCACTCAACTCCTGAGTGGTCATGCGATACGGTGCCCAAGAAATAGGCTTCGCACTAGGAATGAGATCAATATGGAAGTCTATGTCGCATTTAGACGGCATACATGGAATATCACTTAGAAAGACATCTACAAACTCCTAAAGAATAGGATGATCATCAAGAGATACCTCGTGAATCCCACCCTCAGCAAGATCACTAACTGAAATAGTGAACATTTGACAACCTTTCTGCATGGCATGCTTCAGCTGCATCGCTGAAATCACACAGAGAGAAATGGGTCTATGAACCCCAACTAATTCAACATGCTCTCCAACATCGTCAACACACTGAATCGACTTACGTCAACAATCTATACTGGCTAGGTGGGTCTCCAACCAATCCATGCCTAAAACAATCCCGTAGGATCCCAAAGGTAACACACAGAGATCCACTGTGGTAGTGAAGGTTGCCAAATCTAACACACAACCATGAACAAAGGAGTCTACAACCACCTTGGATCTAGTAGCTAACTCAACCAACCAACCAACATCTTGCCTTGCCACCATGAGTCCACAATGTTCCATGAGAGAAGGAGAAATGAAAGAATCTAAAGCTCCTAAATCAAACAAGATAGATGTGGTAATCCCACATAACACACATGAATACTCGACCACGGTGCCCTGATGCTCAACCTGATGGTTATCAACTGCCATAAAAAATCTATGTGATCTGACTACCTCCAACCATTGATCTCTGAGGACACTAAGTAGCTATATGACCATGCTGCCCATAAGCATAACAACCACCTCTGCCAAAACCTCGGCCCAAAAATAGTGCACATGACTGCTGGGATCCACCACCCTTAGAACTTTGTTGTGCACTCTGAAAACTCTATTTCTGACCACTCTGCTTCCTACTCCAAGAACGATGACCCGAATGATCTCTAGAAAATAGAATACCAGGATTCTGCCCACTCTGCTAAGACTGAGCAGCCCTATGCCTCTGTCACTAACCAGATCTAGAAGGTGTAGATTGAGATCTAGACGGTCCAGATCCCTGAGATTGTGTACCCTGAGAAACTAATCTTGAAGGAGGGGCACTACTAATCTACACACCTGCCTGACCACAAAAGCCTCTAGTCAAATTCTCCTCTATCAACCTCACCTTCTCCATGGCAATCTCTAAGGTCTTCAGCTCAAACACACAAACACCACCACTGATACGAGCATTCAATCACCTGATGAAATGTTGTACTAACATAGGCTCATCATTAGAAATGCTAGCATATTGCTTAAGCTCAAAGAAGTGGTTGTCATACTGATCTACCATCATAGTCAACTAACGAAGCTCATGGAACTCATTAGTACATCTCTACCGGTAGTAGTCTGAAAGAAATCGTGCATGGAACCTCTCTAAGAATAGTCCCCATGACATGGAAGCAATCATGGACTCTAACAATCATGAATGAAGGAGTTACATCATGTAAAAGATCAAATGAATGCTATAGGTTCATATTATATCAATTGCAGGTGTATCATCATACATGACAAATGATAAGCATCTTACAAGTGGTAGACAAAAGAGATCAAACATCTGGTACAGTGAAGAGAAAAGAAAGAGATATATGATATGCAGACATACTACAGGAGGATCGAAGTGCTAGAAAGAGAAGTAAAAGATCAGCATAATGAAGAGCATCTACCAGTTGACTAGTTTTAGGCCAAAGAAGAGTAAATGACAAACTGGATTCCATGCTCAAGAAAGTCAAATAGTATAACAAGCTACAAGATCTTTTTGAAGAATAAGAATGCATAGTATGCTATAGAAAATAGCATTTATTATCGCTCAGAAATGTCTAGATACAGTTGAAGAAGCTTGCAGAATTAAGGAGCAAATTTGCAAAAAAACAAAAATTAATTTATGTGTTTTAAAATTTTGAAACCCTAGTTTCAGTTTTGAAGAACAATGTCTTATTTCATGTATAGAAATGAAGGGAAGATGCACAAAAAAGAGAATAGATGCCATGACTATTATAATGGATTTTTCATACAGAAGAAAATGCAAACCCTTGAAAAAAGATAAAACCCTAATGCCATTTTTATGCATACAGTGAAAGCAACAAATACAGAAATGTTTTTCTACCATGGTCATGATAGAAAGAATCTATATTAGAGATACCCATCATTCAAAAAGAAACCCTAACACATTGTTGCAGTTATAGAAGAAGAATGGTGCTATAGTGTATCTCTGTCATGCTTGTGCTAGAAAATGGCAATTATATACATTCTTGTAGAAACCCTTATTAAGTTTCGAAACCCTCTTTCATTTTGCAAATACACTCAAAAGAGAAAGATATTAAGTATTTTCTGACATCACCGTGACACAGAATGCATTTCTTGTTCAAGATTAAGTGAACCCCTCATTTCAAAGTTAGGAAACTTTCAAGTTTTGCATCAGAGAACCAAGAAAATGCTACATAATGCATTCATTGGCATGGCTATTGCAAAGGAGGAGACATTCTCTTTTAAAATCAAGTACCCATATCATTTTTTTACAAAGAAAGCTTGAATTTTTTAGGTCAAAATGATCAAAGTGTCTATAGCAGGAAATGAGAAGGCTCACCTTTAAAGTTGCATAAGAGAGGAAATAGCATGGCTGTCACCTCCTTGTGCAGATTTTTGTCAAATTTTGCCACATTTGCAAAGTAAACACACAGAAGAAAGATAAAGAATGGTGTCAAAAGAATACAACAGAAGAAAGAGCATGTATGGCCATGGCCATTCAAGGTCAAAGACCTATGGAAAATGATGAACAGATGCCAGTCAAACTCAAAGACACCATACTCACCAATCTCTGTTGTCTTCTTCTCATTCAAGAAATGCAAAGAAATTGACCTTAGAGACCCAAGGAGAAGCCGAGAGAACTATCAAACCCTAATTACCATGGAAGAGTTGCAAAGCGGCCGACAAGAGGAAGACAAAATGAAAATGATTCAAAGTTTAGGGTTTCTTCACTCTTTTGATTAAAGATTCTTTTCTTTCTTTTTGTTTTTGACTTCATAAATAATTATCATTACATTACCTAAAACTTGACGGGGTCAAAACCTCAAAAGATATGCTTCCTAATCATCACTTGAAGGGGCCGACAAACCTTGCCACTTATCATTTTTATTAAAGTCAACAGGTGGTCGATGATTAAAAGGTAAGGCTTATGCCTATTACAAATTCAAATAAAGCCTTTTACCTTGGAGTCGACTATTATATAGTTGAGAAATGATTAAACTCCTTATGGTCAAAGGATTCTCAATGCCACAAATGCTTGAAGAATTTTTTTTTCTTGCAAATATATGCCTTATAAAAGATTCATCATAATGATATTTGTATCATGCAAAGTGACCGAATATGGTCAAAGGAGAATGTTTTTTATGCCTTGAGACCTTAGTCAAAGACAAGAAGATGTGTAAAAACAAAATGAGATTGCAAGGTGGCAAGGATTTACTTAAGGTTTTGTTTTATTTTGCATGAGGGAGATATATGGCAGTAAGGCCAAATTTTTGCATTGTAAATGGAGTAATAAGGCAGAGGGTTATTTATTTTCTCCTTGTTGCATGTGGGGTGATAAGGGTATTTTTTTGCCTTTAATGTATGTCATGCAACTAGGTGTTTTTTCTCACAAGGAGATATAAGGGATTTTTATTTTCTCCTAAGTCCTAATTTTGGCTCAAATCATGCAAATTAGGCAAATGTAATTGGAGAGATAAGGAGATTTATTTTTCTTTTCATCATGCATGACTTTTAAAAGTAAATCAAATATAAGTAAATAATAAAGTAATATTCTTCAAATGACTTTATTATTTTTTACAAATTGTAAAATTAGAAATAGAACAAGTTATAACTAACAATAGAGTAATTATCCTAATTACTTTATTGTTCACTCACATCAATTTTGCAAAAGTAAAATCATGCAAATTGATGAATTGAGTTAGTTGAGGCTATTTGGAGCCTTTTTGCACAATTTGGGGAGAGATTTAAGGAGTTTTAGTCAACTTCTTGGTCAAACACGGAGAGGGTCAACTTGGAGCTATTTTTGCTCAATTTGTGGCAGTTTGAGCCCTTATTTTTAGGAATTTCTTAGTTTTCTCGTGGATCACTTTGGAGGACTTATTTTTAGAGGTAGTTAGCTACAGTTTCATTTTTGCATGCCTCTTGGAGAGAGCAAACTATATATTGTAAAGCAAAACTTGGTTTTTGCTAGTTCTTGTCTTTTTTGCTCTTTACACTTTGAGAGAGAAAGAAGGTTTTGTAACTCACTTTTACATAATTTTATAGAGATTACAGCAGATTACAGGTCCTATACTTTGTGTTATACAATTATTTCCTTTGTTTTCAGATTGATCAAGTATCTACCTTTCATTAGATACAGCTTTGTGAATGATTTTGATGAGATTTTTACTATGTTTTTTTTAACTTCAGAACCTTTAAAAATTATTGTCTCATTTGTACTTGCATGTGTTATAGAGCACTGAAAATCACAGGTCTTGGGCTGTGCAATTAGAAAAGTTTCCTTTAAGTTGTGAAAGAACCCTTTTTTCCTTCAAGAAGAAATCATTTATAGCCTTCCTTAGAATCACTTTTGTGATTTCTTTTGTTGAGAGTGTTTGTGTGGATGGATTAACTGAAAATCATTGTGAAGCAGATTACAAATTTTCCATCCTTATTAGGTGCATCACCATAATTTTATAGTTTTATTACCTTTTAGTTTATCCTTTTCCCCTTTTTCACAACAAAGTCAGAGATCCAATTAAATATTTTAAGGGAGCCAGCCCACAATCTGGAGGTT